>CM056382.1:19991605-20651732 GCA_029718625.1 Synaphobranchus kaupii
TTCCAAATATAAAAAAATATAAAAAAATTCACTAAAAATCACAGTTCCTTTGCAGAGATGTGCAACTTGCTACAGTGACAATGAGCCGGATTTGGATCATATAACTTTACTAATTTATTGGGCGCCATCTTGAATTTGCCGACATTTTGGCTTAAATGTATTCATTTATTACTTCTTTGAGTTTTTCCTTAACCGCTTGGCTGATTAGCATGAAACTTGGCAAATAGTTAGAAGTTGTCATCATACAAGCTCACACCGAATTTCGTGGCGATAGGCCAGTTGGTGGCGCTGTAGTGCACGTGTAAATATTGTGACATTGACACGCCCACTGGCGACGCCCCGTTTGACCTAGAGTCACAAAATGTGGTGTACAGGTCTCTCTGCTCATGCTGAACAAATTTGCATCAAGGATCCATGAAGTCAGCTATATTGGATTTTCCGCTAATTAGCATTTTTTGTCAAACACTTAAAATGCTACTCCTCCTACAAAATTTGGCCAATTTACATGAAACGAGGTACACAAACTCCTTAGACCAAGCTTCATAAAACCTATTTTCAGAATTTTGATATTTTAAAATATGGCCGAATGACGAGCCAATGAATTTTCAATGGGCGTGACTTATCACAAAAATGCTGATAATTCCAAAATCATTTGACAGAAAGTTATGAAACCTGGTATATCTATTAAGAGTAACATCTGAAATTGACCTCTACAGTTTCAACCCAATCGAGCCACGTGGTGGCGCTAAATAGATCTAAATATAAGAAAATATTTAAAATTCACAAAAAAATGATTGACACGCCCACTGCATACGCCCCGTTTTATCTAGAGTCACAAAATGTGGGATAGAGGTCCGTCTCCTCATACTGAACAAATTTGCCTCAAGGAACCATGACGTTAGCCCTATTGGATTTTCCGCTAATTAGCATTACTTGTAAAACACTTAAAATACTACTTCTCCTATAAAATTTGACCAATTTAAATGAAACCTGTTAAACACACTCCTTACACCATGTATCATAAAAGTTATAAACAGAATTTTGATATTTTAAAAGCTGGCCGAATGATGAGCCAATACATATCCAATGGGCGTGGCTTATCACAAAAATGCTAATAATTCCAAAACCATTTCACAGAAAGTTATGAAACTTGGAAAGTCTTTTAAGAGTAACATCTGGACCTGACCTCTCCAGTTTCAACCCAATCGAGCCACGTGGTGGAGCTATAGAGATCCAAATATAAGAAAATATTTTAAAATTCACTAAAAATCATTGACACGCCCACTGCCGACGCCCCATTTTATCTACATTCACAAAATTTGGTGGATACATCCCGCTACTCCTGCCCAACAAATTTGCCTCAAGAAACCATGAAGTCTGCCATCTTCGATTTTCCGCTAATTAGCATTTTTTGTAAAACACTTAAAATGCTACTCCTCCTACAGAATGAGACCAATTTGCACCAAACCTGTTCCCTGGACTCAACCAGCATCCATACATACATGCATTACTTTACTAAGGTGTATGTCAAAAATTGGCCGAATGAGAAGCCAATGGATTTTGCATTGGGCATGGCTTATCGCACAAATGCTAGTACTTCTAAAACCGTTTGATATAAAGTTCTGAAACTTGGTGGGTTGAGAGTTAGATCAAGACTTGAGCCCTGCAGTTTTAACCCAATCAATCTGCGTGGTGGCACTAAAGAAATACAAATGTTGGGATGGCAGGTATGCCATCCGCCAAGTACACTATCTCTGCTTAACAGGCCGTCTACCTACTATACCAACTGTGAAAGTTCCTGTAGCTTAGTGGTTAAGGCATTTGACTGCCGTGTAGTAGGTTGGTGGTTCGATCCCCACCTGTTCCCGAGTTTTTTTTGAGGCACACAATGTGCACGACATTGTAAGAATGTTCTTTTTATTGAAAAGGCTAGGAAATTTCACAATATTACCTGTTATCTGTTTGAATTATGAAGTCAGTAAGCCAAAACAATCTGATACCGCAACACACAAGTCTTATTTGGCCTCCTCATTTCTGTTAACCTGCTTTGGCCTAGCGGATACAGTATTGGCTTTCCATGTATGTGGTCAGCGGTTAAATTCCGCCTTGGTACCAATGGCTAGGTTAATGTTTGGCAAAACTATTGTGCAAATGCTATGCTTCTTTCAATGTTGTTTTCACATTAAGAAACACCTTTTTATTGCAAAAGTTAAGCAATTTAACAGTATTAACTGTTCACTGTTTCACTTGTACTTAAGACTTAATACGCAAGCCCTTACCGGATCGGGTTAAGATACCATCAGCAATGGCAAAGGCCCTGATTAGAAACAAATATTTGTATTTTGGGTCAACCCTGTCTAGAGTTGTCTACCATTTTGCGGTTTCTGCGTTTGACAAATGCCGCTAATGCCGCACGGTCCCCGGAAATCGCTGCTTGCAGCTATATTTAGGGGACCGTGCAGCGAAGCTGCAGGTACCCTATTGTTTTTGTTCTGATTCTTTTTATTAGGGGACCGTGCAGCGAAGCTGCCGGTACCCTATTGTTTTTGTTCAGATTCTTTTTTTTTTCTTTTTTCTCCCCTTTCACCTAAAATTCCCATGAGCTGGTTTGTCCTAGAATCACCAGACTTGGCACGCTTGTTGGGATTCCCAAACTCTTGAATCCTCTATATTATGACGCAGATTGAACACCTGGTGGCGCTGTAGTGCACGTGACAAAATTTTGACATTGACACGCCCACTGCTGACGCCCCGTTTCACCTAGAGTCACAAAATTTGGTAAGCATGTCCATTTGCTCATTCTGAACAAATTTGCCTCAAGGACCCATAAAGTCCGCCATATTGGATTTTCTGCTAATTAGCATTTTTTGTAAAACGCTTAAAATGCTACTCCTCCTACAAAATTTGACCAATTGAGATGAAACTTGGTTTACATACTCCTTAGACCATGTCTCATAAAAGTTATATTTAGAATTTTGATATTTTCAAAGATGGCCGAATGACGAGCCAATGAAATTTCACTGGGCGTGGCTTATCACAAAAATGCTAATAATTCCAAAACGATTTTACAGAAAGCTATGAAACTTGCTAGGTCTGTTAAGAGTGCCATTATGACTAGACATTTACAGTTTTATCCCAATCTATCCATGTGGTGGCGCTATAGAGTTCCAAATATAAAAAAATATAAAAAAATTCACTAAAAATCACAGTTCCTTTGCAGAGATGTGTAACTTGCTACAGACAAAGAGCCGGATTTGGATCATAGAACTTTACTAATTTGGTGGGCGCCATCTTGAATTTGCCGACATTTTGGCTTAAATGTACTCATTTATTACTTCTTTGAGGTTTTCCTTAACCGCTTGGCTGATTAGCATGAAACTTGGCAGTAGTTAGAAGTTGTCATCATACAAGCTCACACCGAATGTCGTGGCGATAGGCCAGTTGGTGGCGCTGTAGTGCACGTGTAAATATTGTGACATTGACATGCCCACTGGCGACGCCCCGTTTGACCTAGAGTCACAAAATGTGGTGTACAGGTCTCTCTGCTCATGCTGAACAAATTTGCCTCAAGGATCCATGAAGTCAGTCATATTGGATTTTCCGCTAATTAGCATTTTTTGTATAACACTTAAAATGCTACTCCTCCTACAAAATTTGGCTAATTTACATGAAACGAGGTACACAACCTCGATAGACCATGCTTCATAAAAGTTTTATTCAGAATTTTGATATTTTAAAAGATGGCCGAATGACGAGCCAATTAATTTTCAATGGGCGTGACTTCACAAGAATGCTGATAATTCTAAAATCATTTGACAGAAAGTTATGAAACCTGGTACATCTATTAAGAGTAACATGAGGAATTGACCCCTACAGTTTCAACCCAATCGAGCCACGTGGTGGCGCTATATCGATCCAAATATAAGAAAATATTTAAAAATTCACTAAAAATCATTGACACGCCCACTGAATACGCCCCGTTTTATCTAGAGTCACAAAATGTGGGACAGAGGTCCGGCTGCTCATACTGAACAAATTTTCCTCTAGGAACCATCAAGTTAGCCCTATTGGATTTTCAGCTAATTAGCATTACTTGTAAAACACTTAAAATACTACTCCTCCTATAAAATTTGACCAATTTACATGAAACCTGGTAAACACACTCCTTACACCATGCGTCATAAAACTTATATACAGAATTTTGATATTTTAAAAGATGGCCGAATGACGAGCCAATAAATATCCAGTGGGCGTGGCTTATCACAAAAATGCTAATAATTCCAAAACCATTTGACAGAAAGTTATGAAACTTGGAAGGTCTTTTAAGAGTAACATCTGGACCTGACCTCTCCAGTTTCAACCCAATCGAGCCACGTGGTGGCGATATAGAGATCCAAATATAAGAAAATATTTTAAAATTCACTAAAAATCATTGACACGCCCACTGCCGACGCCCCATTTTATCTACAGTCACAAAATTTGGTGGATACATCCCGCTACTCTTGCCCAACAAATTTGCCTCAAGAAACCATGAAGTCTGCCATCTTCGATTTTCCGCTAATTAGCATTTTTTGTAAAACACTTAAAATGCTACTCCTCCTACAGAATTAGACCAATTTGCACCAAACCTGTTCACTGGACTCAACCAGCATCCATACATACATGCATTACTTTACTAAGGTGTATGTCAAAAATTGGCCGAATGAGAAGCCAATGGATTTTGCATTGGGCGTGGCTTATCGCACAAATGCTAGGACTTCTAAAACCGTTTGATATAAAGTTCTGAAACTTGGTGGGTTGAGAGTTAGATCAAGACTTGAGCCCTGCAGTTTTAACCCAATCAATCTGCGTGGTGGCACTAAAGAAATACAAATGTTGGGATGGCAGGTATGCCATCCGCCAAGTACACTATCTCTGCTTAACAGGCCGTCTACCTACTATACCAACTGTGAAAGTTCCTGTAGCTTAGTGGTTAAGGCATTTGACTGCCGTGTAGTAGGTTGGTGGTTCGATCCCCACCTGTTCCCGAGTTTTTTTTGAGGCACACAATGTGCACGACATTGTAAGAATGTTCTTTTTATTGCAAACGCTAGGACATTTCACAATATTACCTGTTATCTGTTTGAATTATGAAGTCAGTAAGCCAAAACAATCTGAAACCGCAACACACAAGTCTTATTTGGCCTCCTCATTTCTGTTAACCTGCTTTGGCCTAGCGGATACAGTATTGGCTTTCCATGTATGTGGTCAGCGGTTCAATTCCGGCTTGGTACCAATGGCTAGGTTAATGTTTGGCAAAACTATTGTGCAAATGCTATGCTTCTTTTAATGTTGTTTTCACATTAAGAAACACCTTTTTATTGCAAAAGTTAAGAAATTTAACAGTATTAACTGTTCACTGTTTCACTTGAACTTAAAAGACTTAATACGCAAGCCCTTACCGGATCGGGTTAAGATACCATCAGCAATGGCAAAAGCCCTGATTAGAAACAAATATTTGTATTTTGGGTCAACCCTGTCTAGAGTTGTCTACCGTTTTGCGGTTTCTGCGTTTGACAAACGCCGCTAATGCCGCACGGTCCCCGGAAATCGCTGCTTGCAGCTATATTTTTAGGGGACCGTGCAGCGAAGCTGCCGGTACCCTATTGTTTTTGTTCTGATTCTTTTTTTTATTTTTTTTAATTATTTTTCTCCCCTTTCACCTAAAATTCCCATGAGCTGGTTTGTCCTAGAATCACCAGACTTGGCACGCTTGTTGGGATTCCCAAACTCTTGAATCCAGTATATTATGACGCAGATTGAACACCTGGTGGCGCTGTAGTGCACGTGACAAAATTTTGACATTGACACGCCCACTGCCGACGCCCCGTTTCACCTAGAGTCACAAAATTTGGTATGAATGTCCATTTGCTCATTCTGAACAAATTTGCCTCAAGGACCCATAAAGTCCGCCATATTGGATTTTTTGCTAATTAGCATTTTTTGTAAAACGCTTAAAATGCTACTCCTCCTACAAAATTTGACCAATTGAGATGAAACTAGGTTTTCATACTCCTTAGACCATGTCTCATAAAAGTTATATTTGGAATTTTGATATTTTAAAAGATGGCCGAATGACGAGCCAATAAATATCCAGTGGGCGTGTCTTATCACAAAAATGCTAATAATTCCAAAACCATTTCACAGAAAGTTATGAAACTTGGGAAGTCTTTTAGGAGTAACATCTGGACCTGACCTCTCCAGTTTCAACCCAATCGAGCCATGTGGTGGCGCTATAGAGATCCAAATATAAGAAAATATTTTAAAATTCACTAAAAATCATTGACACGCCCACTGCCGACATCCCGTTTGATCTACAGTCACTTAAGTTGGTGGATACATCCCGCTACTCCTGCCCAACAAATTTGCCTCAAGAAACCATGAAGTGTGCCATCTTCAATTTTCCGCTAATTAGCATTTTTTGTAAAACACTTAAAATGCTACTCCTCCTACAGAATTTGACCAATTTGCACCAAACCTGTTCAAGGTACTGAAACCGCTTCCCTACATACACGCATTACTTTAGTAAGGCGTATGTCAAAATTTGGCCGAATCAGAAGCCAATGGATTTTGCATTGGGCGTGGCTTATCGCACAAATGCTAGTACTTCTAAAACCGTTTGATATAAAGTTCTGAAACTTGGTGGGTTGATTGAGTTAGATCAAGACTCGAGCCCTGCGGTTTTAACCCAATCAATCTGCGTGGTGGCACTAAAGAAACACAAATGTTGGGATGGCAGGTATGCAATCCGCCAAGTACACTATCTCTGCTTAACAGGCCGTCTACCTACTATACCAACTGTGAAAGTTCCTGTAGCTTAGTGGTTAAGGCATTTGACTGCCGTGTAGTAGGTTGGTGGTTCGATCCCCACCTGTTCCCGAGTTTTTTTTGAGGCACACAATGTGCACGACATTGTAAGAATGTTCTTTTTATTGCAAAGGCTAGGAAATTTCACAATATTACCTGTTATCTGTTTGAATAATGAAGTCAGCAAGCCAAAACAATCTGATACCGCAACACACAAGTCTTATTTGGCCTCCCTATTTCTGTTAACCTGCTTTGGCCTAGTGGATACAGTATTGGCTTTCCATGTCTGTGGTCAGCGGTTCAATTCCGCCTTGGTACCAATGACTAGGTTAATGTTTGGCAAAACTATTGTGCAAATGCTATGCTTCTTTTAATGTTGTTTTCACATTAAGAAACACCTTTTTATTGCAAAAGTTAAGCAATTTAACAGTATTAACTGTTCACTGTTTCACTTGTACTTCAAAGACTTAATACGCAAGCCCTTACTGGATCGGGTTAAGATACCATCAGCAATGGCAAAAGCCCTGATTATAAACAAATATTTGTATTTTGGGTCAACCATGTCTAGAGTTGTCTACCATTTTGCGGTTTCTGCGTTTAACAAATGCCGCTGATGCCGCACGGTCCCCGGAAATCGCTGCTTGCAGCTATATTTATTATTTTTTTTCTCCCCTTTCACCTAAAATTCCTGTGAGCTGGTTTGTCCTAGAATCACCAGACTTGGCACGCTTGTTGGGATTCCCAAACTCTTGAATCCATTATATTATGACGCAGATTGAACACCTGGTGGCGCTGTAGTGCACGTGACAAAATTTTGACATTGACACGCCCACTGCCGACGCCCCGTTTCACCTAGAGTCACAAAATTTGGTATGCATGTCCATTTGCTCATTCTGAACAAATTTGCCTCAAGGACCCATAAAGTCCGCCATATTGGATTTTTTGCTAATTAGCATTTTTTGTAAAACGCTTAAAATGCTACTCCTCCTACAAAATTTGACCAATTGAGATGAAACTCGGTTTACATACTCCTTAGACCATGTCTCATAAAAGTTATATTTGGAATTTTGATATTTTCAAATATGGCCGAATGACGAGCCAATGAAATTTCACTGGGTGTGGCTTATCACAAAAATGCTAATAATTCCAAAACGATTGGACAGAAAGCTATGAAACTTGGTAGGTCTTTTAAGAGTCCCATTAGGACTAGACATGTACAGTTTTATCCCAATCTATCCATGTGGTGGCGCTATAGAGTTCCAAATATAAAGAAATATAAAAAAATTCACTAAAAATCACAGTTCCTTTGCAGAGATGTATAACTTGCTACAGTGACAAAGAGCCGGATTTGGATCATAGAACTTTACTAATTTGGTGGGCGCCATCTTGAATTTGCCGACATTTTTGCTTAAATGTACTCATTTATTACTTCTTTGAGGTTTTCCTTAACCGCTTGGCTGATTAGCATGAAACTTGGCAAGTAGTTAGAAGTTGTCATCATACAAGCTCACACCGAATTTCGTGGCGATAGGCCAGTTGGTGGCGCTGTAGTGTACGTGTTAATATTGTGACATTGACACGCCCACTGGCGACGCCCCGTTTGACCTAGAGTCACAAAATGTGGTGTACAGGTCTCTCTGCTCATGCTGAACAGATTTACCTCAAGGATCCATGAAGTCAGCCATATTGGATTTTCCGCTAATTAGCATTTTTTGTATAACACTTAAAATGCTACTCCTCCTACAAAATTTGGCCAATTTACATGAAACGAGGTACACAAACTCGTTAGACCATGCTTCATAAAAGTTATATTCAGAATTTTGATATTTTAAAAGATGACCGAATGACGAGCCAATTAATTTTCAATGGGCGTGACTTATCACAAAAATGCTGATAATTCCAAAATCATTTCATAGAAAGTTATGAAACCTGGTAGATCTATTAAGAGTAACATGAGGAATAGACCCCTACAGTTTTAACCCAATCGAGAGACGTGGTGGCGCTATATCAATCCAAATATAAGAAAATATTTAAAAATTCACTAAAAATCATTGACACGCCCACTGCCGATGCCCCGTTTGACCTAAAGTCACAAAATGTGGTATACAGGTCCCTCTGCTCATGTTGAACAAATTTACCTCAAGGATCCATGAAGTCAGCCATATTGGATTTTCCGCTAATTAGCATTACTTGTAAAACACTTAAAATACTACTCCTCCTACAAAATTTGGTCAATTTACATGAAACGTGGGACAAGAACTCCTTAGACCATGCTTCATAAAATTTATATTCAAAATTGTGATATTTTAAAAGATGGCCGAATGACGAGCCAATTAATTTTCAATGGGCATGACTTATCACAAAAATGTTGATAATTCCAAAATCATTTGACAGAAAGTTATGAAACCCGGTACATCTATTAAGAGTAACATGTGGAATTGACCTCTACAGTTTCAACCCAATCGAACCACGTGGTGGCGCTATAGAGATCCAAATATAAGAAAATATTTAAAAATTCACTAAAAATCATTGACACGCCCACTGCATACGCCCCGTTTTATCTAGAGTCACAAAATGTGGGATAGAGGTCCGTCTGCTCATACTGAACAAATTTGCCTCGAGGAATCATCAAGTTAGCCCCATTGGATTTTCCGCTAATTAGCATTACTTGTAAAACACTTAAAATACTACTCCTCCTATAAAATTTGACCAATTTGCACCAAACCTGTTCAAGGTACTGAACACGCTTCCCTACATACACGTATTACTTTACTAAGGCATATGTCAAATATTGGCCGAATGAGAAGCCAATGGATTTTGCATTGGGCGTGGCTTATCGCACAAATGCTAGTACTTCTAAAACCATTTGATATAAAGTTCTGAAACTTGGTGGGGTGATTGAGAGTTAGATCAAGACTCGAGCCCTGCAGTGTTAACCCAATCAATCTGCGTGGTGGCACTAAAGAAATACAAATGTTGGGATGGCAGGTATGCCATCCGCCAAGTACACTATCTCTGCTTAACAGGCCGTCTACCTACTATACCAACTGTGAAAGTTCCTGTAGCTTAGTGGTTAAGGCATTTGACTGCCGTGTAGTAGGTTGGTGGTTCGATCCCCACCTGTTCCCGAGTTTTTTTTGAGGCACACAATGTGCATGTCATTGTAAGAATGTTCTTTTTATTGCAAAGGCTAGGAAATTTCACAATATTACCTGTTATCTGTATGAATTATGAAGTCAGTAAGCCAAAACAATCTGATACCGCAACACACAAGTCTTATTTGGCCTCCTCATTTCTGTTAACCTGCTTTGGCCTAGCGGATTCAGTATTGGCTTTCCATGTATGTGGTCAGCGGTTCAATTCCAGCTTGGTACCAATGGCTAGGTTAATGTTTGGCAAAACTATTATGCAAATGCTATGCTTCTTTCAATGTTGTTTTCACATTAAGAAACAGCTTTTTATTGCAAAAGTTAAGAAATTTAACAGTATTAACTGTTCACTGTTTCACTTGTACTTAAAAGACTTAATACGCAAGCCCTTACCGGATCGGGTTAAAATACCATCAGCAATGGCAAAAGCCCTGATTAGAGACAAATATTTGTATTTTGGGTCAACCCTGTCTAGAGCCGTCTGCCGTTTTGCGGTTTCTGCGTTTGACAAATGCCACTAATGCCGCACGGTCCCCGGAAATCGCTGCTTGCAGCTATATTGATAATTGTTCTTCTTTTCTCTTTTTTTTTCTCCCCTTTCACCTAAAATTCCCGTGAGCTGGTTTGTCCTAGAATCACCAGACTTGGCACGCTTGTTGGGATTCCGAAACTCTTGAATTTTCTATATTATGACGCAGATTGAACACCTGGTGGCGCTGTAGTGCACGTGACAATTTTTGACATTGACACGCCCACTGCCGACGCCCCGTTTCACCTAGAGTCACAAAATTTGGCATGCATGTCCATTTGCTCATTCTGAACAAATTTGCCTCAAGGACCCATAAAGTCCGCCATATTGGATTTTTTGCTAATTAGCATTTTTTGTAAAACGCTTAAAATGCTACTCCTCCTACAAAGTTTGACCAATTGAGATGAAACTTGGTTTACATACTCCTTAGACCATGTCTCATAAAACTTATATTTAGAATTTTGATATTTTCAAAGATGGCCGAATGACGAGCCAATGAAATTTCACTGGGCGTGGCTTATCACAAAAATGCTAATAATTCCAAAACGATTTGACAGAAAGCTATGAAACTTGGTAGGTCTGTTAAGAGTGCCATTAGGACTAGAAATGTACAGTTTTATCCCAATCTATCCATGTGGTGGCGCTATAGAGTTCCAAATATAAAGAAATATAAAAAAATTCACTAAAAATCACAGTTCGTTTGCAGAGATGTATAACTTGCTACAGTGACAAAGAGCCGGATTTGGATCATAGAACTTTACTAATTTGGTGGGCGCCATCTTGAATTTGCCAACATTTTGGCTTAAATGTACTCATTTATTACTTCTTTGAGTTTTTCCTTAACCGCTTGGCTGATTAGCATGAAACTTGGCAAGTAGTTAGAAGTTGACATCATACAAGCTCACACTGAATTTCGTGGCGATAGGCCAGTTGGTGGCGCTGTAATGCACGTGTAAATATTGTGACATTGACACGCCCAATGCCGACGCCCCGTTTGACCTAGAGTCACAGAATGTGGTGTACATGTCCCTCTGCTCATGCTGAACAAATTTACCTCTAGGATCCATGAAGTCAGCCATATTTGATTTTCCGCTAATTAGCATTTTTTGTAAAACACTTAAAATGCTACTCCTCCTACAAAATTTGGCCAATTTACATGAAACGAGGTACACGAACTCCTTAGACCATGCTTCATAAAACTTATTTTCAGAATTTTGATATTTTAAAATATGGCCGAATGACGAGCCAATTAATTTTCAATGGGCGTGACTTATCACAAAAATGCTGATAATTCCAAAATCATTTGACAGAAAGTTATGAAACCAGGTATATCTATTAAGAGTAACATGTGGAATTGACCTCTACAGTTTCAACCCAATCGAGCCACGTGGTGGCGCTATATAGATCCAAATATAAGAAAATATTTAAAATTCACAAAAAAATAATTGACACGCCCACTGCATACGCCCCGTTTTATCTAGAGTCACAAAATGTGGGATAGAGGTCCGTCTGCTCATACTGAACAAATTTGCCTCAAGGAACCATGACGTTAGCCCTATCGGAGTTTCCGCTAATTAGCATTACTTGTAAAACACTTAAAATACTACTCCTCCTATAAAATTTGACCAATTTACATGAAACCTGGTAAACACACTCCATACACCATACTTCAAAAAAGTTATAAACAGAATTTTGATATTTTAAAAGATGGCCGAATGACGAACCAATAAATATCCAGTGGGCGTGGCTTATCACAAAAATGCTAATAATTCCAAAACCATTTCACAGAAAATTATGAAACTTGGATGGTCTTTTAACAGTAGAATCTGGACCTGACCTCTCCAGTTTCAACCCAATCGAGCCAAGTGGTGGCGCTATAGAGATCCAAATATAAGAAAATATTTAAAACTTCACTTAAAAGCATTGACACGCCCACTGCCGACGCCCCGTTTGATCTTCAGTCACAAAATTTGGTGTATACATCCCGCTACTCTTTCCCAACAAATTTGCCTAAGAAACCATGAAGTCTGCCATCTTCGATTTTCCGCTAATTAGCATTTTTTGTAAAACACTTAAAATGCTATTCCTCCTAGAGAATTAGACCAATTTGCACGAAACCTGTTCAAGGTACTCAAACCGCTTCCCTACATACACGCATTCCTTTACAAAGGTGTATGTCAAAACTTGGCCGAATGAGAAGCCAATGGATTTTGCATTGGGCGTGGCTTATCGCACAAATGCTAGTACTTCTAAAACCGTTTGATATAAAGTTATGAAACTTGGTGGGTTGATTGAGAGTTAGATCAAGACTTGAGCCCTGCAGTTTAAACTCAATCAATCTGCGTGGTGGCACTAAAGAAATACAAATGTTGGGATGGCAGGTATGCCATCCACCAAGTACACTATCTCTGCTTAACAGGCCGTCTACCTACTATTGCAACTGTGAAAGTTCCTGTAGCTTAGTGGTTAAGGCATTTGACTGCCGTGTAGTAGGTTGGTGGTTCGATCCCCACCTGTTCCCGAGTTTTTTTTAAGGCACACAATGTGCGCGACATTGTAAGAATGTTCTTTTTATTGCAAAGGCTAGGAAATTTCACAATATTACCTGTTATCTGTTTGAATTATGAAGTCAGCAAGCCAAAACAATCTGATACTGCAACACACAAGTCTTATTTGGCCTCCTCATTTCTGTTAACCTGCTTTGGCCTAGTGGATACAGTATTGGCTTTCCATGTCTGTGGTCAGCGGTTCAATTCCGCCTTGGTACCAATGGCTAGGTTAATGTTTGGCAAAACCATTGTGCAAATGCTATGCTTCTTTCAATGTTGTTTTCACATTAAGAAACACCTTTTTATTGCAAAAGTTAAGCAATTTAACAGTATTAACTGTTCACTGTTTCACTTGTATTTCAAAGACTTAATACGCAAGCCCTTACTGGATCGGGTTAAGATACCATCAGCAATGGCAAAAGCCCTGATTATAAACAAATATTTGTATTTTGGGTCAACCATGTCTAGAGTTGTCTACCATTTTGCAGTTTCTTCATTTGACAAATGCCACTGATGCCGCACGGTCCCCGGAAATCGCTGCTTGCAGCTATATTTATTATTATTGTTGTTATTCTTTTTGTTATTCTAAGTAGTAGAAATAAAAGTAGCAGTAGTAATAGTAGTAGTATATTGTTGATGTGGGTCTTGACACTAAATGTTATTTTCTTACCAGACAGTTTTCGATGGACAGTGTAGGCATTGAGGACTGCAGTGTCGAGCAGGTGAAAAAACAGCTTCTTGTACCACTTTGTACTTTTTCTGGCACAGTCAACAAAGCTGGTGATCATGTCCGCCCTGTCCACTGCTCCCATCTTCTTGTTGTAGTCGAGGACGCATGCAGGTTTCACCTTTGGCTCCCCGGTGAAGTGGTCCAGCCTTCCCGATTGAGCCATGGAAGAGGGGTGAACAGTTGTGAGGAAGTTCACATCCCTCTTGTCTTGCCACTTTACCGCCAGCTGACTGCCATTCTCCCTGAAGGTGACCTCCCCTCTCCATTTTCTTTGGGAACGTTGGCATCCCCCTCCTATTCAGCCGGACTGTCCCACACGCCCCAGTCCCCTGGTGGAGTAAGTGCTGGAACAGCGTAGGACTGCTGTACCAGTTATCCACATACAGGACGTGCCCTTTCCCCAGATGTGGAGCCAGGAGGGTCATAACCACAGACCCAGAGACCCCCAGTCCTTCAACTGATTCAATTGATGTTGTGGCCCCAGTGTAAATGACCATATCTTGCACATACCCCGTCACCACATCACACAGGACAAAAAACTTTGCCAAACCTGTGGCGCTTGCTAGGGATATATTGCCGAAATCCCAGTCGACCCTTCCACAACATCAGGGATTCGTCCACACACAGGTCCTTGTATGGGATGAAGGACCGCTTGAAGGCTGAGGTGAGGGCATTGAAGACGTTTCGGATTTTATTGAGGGGGTCTCTGGTGTCTGCATGGGCAGGGTTGACAAAATGTAAACACCGCAGGAGATTTAAAAAACGGTCTTGGGAGAAAACTGAGGCAAAAAATGGAGTGAGGAGAACCGGGTCAGTACTCCAGTACTCCCTCAGGGTAGATTTCCTGACCAGTCCCATCAGAAGGGCAATGGCGAGGAATGTGTACACTTCATTTAGACATGTAGGTACCCATTTGGAAAGTTTTCCAATTACGCCAATCGCTGTTTTTCCCTGCTGCTCACTGGCGTATCGGTTGGTCTCCTCCACAATCTCTCCCACTGTCTCTACAGAGAGAAACATCTTGAAGCAGTTTACTGCAGTGGGAGTCTCCGGAGGATTTTGGACACCAGAAATTGAGCTGTCAAACTCAATTCCTGGCCCAGGGGGAGTGAAGTCGACGGCAGTCCTCCAGTCACTGGACCTCACCTCCTCAACTGGCACCGGACCTTCAGGGCGGCTACAGGGGACTACAGATGGACCCTCCTCAGGGTTTTCCTCCACATCGTCATCTCCCTCCCCGAGCTCAGGGTTCCTCTCAAGGGAAACTAAATTTGGGGGTAGTCTCTCCTCAGAATCGCTGTCACTCCCACTTGATTCAGTATTGTAATCACCCTCATCGTCTGAATTAAAGAAAATTTCCCTAATTTCCTCATCAGTGAGTTCTCTTCGCCTGCTGTTCGTAAACATATTTATTCTGCGTCTGTACTCTAGCTCGCTGATACTGTTCTCTGATACTCTGATACTGGTGTTCAGACTGAGGTGATGGGTGCACGTGAGGGGTGCACGTAACCCCATATTCTAACAGCGGGAACACTTAGATAGAAATCAATGCAAGCAAAGAGCATCTCTGGTAAAAATATTTTATTTGCTCATCTTATATCATGCTAGTACATTTGATTAAAAGGTCTGACATTCCGATTCTGATATTTGTAAATTTGTTATGAGAATTATGTTAATACAACATCTTGTTATCGATTTAAAAAAAAGCTAATGCTGAAAATAAAGTTCGGTCATGTACGCAGCCTTGTTTGTTTACACTCGTCATCAGGCAGGGCCATGGGAAAAACGTCATAACTAAATGCACCCCCAGACAAGCCGATGTAAAAATAAAAACTGTCTTTGTTACTTGCTTCGATAAATGTTTGGATAAAATGACGTTACGATATACGAGTACACGAATATGGAAATAAAACCAAGACTTTATTATCGCAAATGTGTAGCGTAACATTTCCAAATATGTACGTAGATATTTGAACGTGCAGGACAAGATGCTAACACGTAGCCTACTCAGATTCGTGAACGTGTACCCGCCATAGGCTGAAAATGTAGGCTATTAGCAAATATGTACTCGGATACTTGACAGTGCTGGACAAGATGCAAATGTATAGCCTATCAAGATTTGTGAATGTGCATGTAAGTGAGATCGTCGGTATAATACAACTAGCTACGTAGTAGCCTAACCCATATGCATACACTGCAAATGAAACTAGATGACTATTCGGATAACAACTAACGTTAACAGAGTAACATTTGCATTTCAGTACAGCAATAAACGACTTGTAGGTACCGCACTGGAATCATGTTTGCACTTTTACATTAGGATGCAATTGTTAGCTTGTGTTAAGGAGGTTAAAAACCACCAAACTGCTAAGCTAGCTCAGTGTTGATGTAACTAAAATATTCGATGCACAGCAGTGTCATTTATCGTTCATTTCAGCTTCTGAAATTGCAAGTTGATGGTTTATTTTCCATAATATGCGCACCTCTGTGACGTGTCTAGACCGTGTTTAGCCGGCAGTAAACCATTGTGACCGCATTCTCAACGAAGCGTTCCAATGATACGTTCTAATCACATATTTGTGATGGTACGCGTTTGGGCCACGTCTGGAATGATCACATATTTGTGATGGTACGCGCGAAAGGGTTAAGCCAAAATGTCGGCAAATTCAAGATGGCGCCCACCAAATTAGTAAAGTTCTATGATCCAAATCCGGCTCTTTGTCACTGTCGCAAGTTATACATCTCTGCAAAGGAACTGTGATTTTTAGTGAATTTTTTTATATTGCTTTATATTTGGAACTCTATAGCGCCACCCCATGGATAGATTGGGATAAAACTGTACATGTCTAGTCCTAATGGCACTTTTAACAGACGTACCAAGTTTCATAGCTTTCTGTTAAATCGTTTTGGAATTATTAGCATTTTTGTGATAAGCCACGCCCAGTGAAATTTCATTGGCTCGTCATTCGGCCATATTTGAAAATATCAAAATTCTGAATATAACTTTTATGAGACATGGTCTAACGAGTGAGTGTACCAAGTTGAATCTCAATTGGTCAAATGCTGTAGGAGGAGTAGCATTTTAAGCGTTTTACAAAAAATGCTAATTAGCAAAAAATCCAATATGGCGGACTTCATGGGTCCTTGAGGCAAATTTGTTCAGAATGAGCAAATGGACATGCATACCAAATTTTGTGACTCTAGGTGAAACGGGGCTTCGGCAGTGGGCGTGTCAATGTCAAAAATTTCTCACGTGCACGACAGCGCCACCAAGTGTTCAATCTGCGTCATAATATAGAGAATTCAAGAGTTTGGGAATCCTAACAAGCGTGCCAAGTCTGGTGATTCTAGGACAAACCAGCTCATGGGAATTTTAGGTGAAAGGGGAGAAAAAAAAAAAAAAAAAAAAGAATCTGAACAAAAACAATAGGGTACCTGCAGCTTCGCTGCACGGTCCCCTAAATATAGCTGCAAGCAGCGATTTCCGGGGACCGTGCGGCATTAGCGGCATTTGTCAAACGCAGAAACCGCAAAATGGTAGACAACTCTAGACAGGGTTGACCCAAAATACAAATATTTGTTTCTAATCAGGGCTTTTGCCATTGCTGATGGTATCTTAACCCGATCCAGTAAGGGCTTGCGTATTAAGTCTTTTAAGTACAAGTGAAACAGTGAACAGTTAATACTGTTAAATTTCTTAATTTTTGCAATAAAAAGGTGTTTCTTAATGTGAAAACAACATTAAAAGAAGCATAGCATTTGCACAATAGTTTTGGCAAACATTAACCTAGCCATTGGTACCAATTTGAAATTGAACCTCTGACCACATACATGGAAAGCCAATACTGAATCCGCTAGGCCAAAGCAGGTTAACAGAAATGAGGAGGCCAAATAAGACTTGTGTGTTGCGGGTATCAGATTGTTTTGGCTTATTGACTTCATAATTCATACAGATAACAGGTAATATTGTGAAATTTCCTAGCCTTTGCAATAAAAAGAACATTCTTACAAGGACGTGCACATTGTGTGCCTCAAAAAAAAGGAACAGGTGAGGATCGAACCACCAACCTACTACACGGCAGTCAAATGCCTTAACCACTAAGCTACAGAAACTTTCACAGTTGGTATAGTAGGTAGACGGCCTGTTAAGCAGAGATAGTGTACTTGGCGGATGGCATACCTGCCATCCCAACATTTGTATTTCTTTAGTGCCACCACGCAGATTGATTGGGTTAAAACTGCAGGGCTCGAGTCTTGATCTAACTCTCAATCAACCCACCAAGTTTCAGAACTTTATATCAAACGGTTTTAGAAGTACTAGCATTTGTGCGATAAGCCACGCCCAGTGCAAAATCCATTGGCTTCTGATTCGGCCAAATTTTGACATACGCCTTACTAAAGTAATGCGTGTATGTAGGGAAGCGGTTTCAGTACCTTGAACAGGTTTGGTGCAAATGGGTCAAATTCTGTAGGAGGAGTAGCATTTTAAGTGTTTTACAAAAAATGCTAATTAGCGGAAAATTGAAGATGGCACACTTCATGGTTTCTTGAGGCAAATTTGTTGGGCAGGAGTAGCGGGATGTATCCACCAACTTATGTGACTGTAGATCAAACGGGGCGTCGGCAGTGGGCGTGTCAATGATTTTTAGTGAATTTTAAAATATTTTCTTATATTTGGATCTCTATAGCGCCACCACATGGCTCGATTGGGTTGAAACTGGAGAGGTCAGGTCCAGATGTTACTCTTAAAAGACTTTCCAAGTTTCATAACTTTCTATTAAATGGTTTTGGAATTATTAGCATTTTTGTGATGAGCCACGCCCACTGGATATTTATTGGCTCGTCATTCGGCCATCTTTTAAAATATCAAAATTCTGTATATAAGTTTTATGCTGCATGGTGTATGGAGTGTGTTTACCAGGTTTCATGTAAATTGGTCAAATTTTATAGGAGGAGTAGTATTTTAAGTGTTTTACAAGTAATGCTAATTAGCGGAAAATCCAATGGGGCTAACTTGATGATTCCTCGAGGCAAATTTGTTCAGTATGAGCAGACGGACCTCTATCCCACATTTTGTGACTCTAGATAAAACGGGGCGTATGCAGTGGGCGTGTCAATGATTTTTAGTGAATTTTTAAATATTTTCTTATATTTGAATCTATATAGCGCCACCACGTGGCTCAATTGGGTTGAAACTGTAGAGGTCAATTCCTCATGTTACTCTTAATAGATCTACCAGGTTGCATAACTTTCTGTCAAATTATTTTGGAATTATCAGCATTTTTGTGATAAGTCACGCCCATTGAAAATTAATTGGCTCGTCATTCGGCCATCTTTTAAAATATCACAATTCTGAATATAACTTTTATGAAGCATGGTCTAACGAGTTTGTGTACCTCGTTTCATGTAAATTAGCCAAATTTTGTAGGAGGAGTAGCATTTTAAGTGTTATACAAAAAATGCTAATTAGCGTAAAATCCAATACGGCTGACTTCATGGATTCTTGAGGCACATTTGTTCAGCATGAGCCGAGAGACCTGTACACCACATTTTGTGACTCTAGGTCAAACGGGGCGTCGCCAGTGGGCGTGTCAATGTCACAATATTTACACGTGCACTACAGCGCCACCAACTGGCCTATCGCCACGAAATTCGGTGTGATCTTGTATGATGACAACTTCTAACTATTTGCCAAGTTTCATGCTAATCAGCCAAGCGGTTAAGGAAAAACTCAAAGAAGTAATAAATGAGTACATTTAAGCCAAAATGTCGGCAAATTCAAGATGGCGCCCACCAAATTAGTAAAGTTATATGATCCAAATCCGGCTCTTTGTCACTGTAGCAAGTTGCACATCTCTGCAAAGGAACTGTGATTTTTAGTGAATTTTTGTATATTTTTAGGGGACCGTGCAGCGAAGCTTCCGGTACCCTATTGTTTTTGTTCAGATTCTTTTTTATTTATTTATTTTTTTTTTCTCCCCTTTCACCTAAAATTCCCATGAGCTGGTTTGTCCTAGAATCACCAGACTTGGCACGCTTGTTGGGATTCCCAAACTCTTGAATGCATTATATTATGACGCAGATTGAACACCTGGTGGCGCTGTAGTGCACGTGACAAAATTTTGACATTGACACGCCCACTGCCGACGCCCCGTTTCACCTAGAGTCACAAAATTTGGTATGCATGTCCATTTGCTCATTCTGAACAAATTTGCCTCTAGGACCCATAAAGTCCGCCATATTGGATTTTTTGCTAATTAGCATTTTTTGTAAAACGCTTAAAATGCTACTCCTCCTACAAAATTTGACCAATTGAGATAAACCTTGGTTTACATACTCCTTAGACCATGTCTCATAAAAGTTATATTTGGAATTTTGATATTTTCAAATATGGCCGAATGACGAGCCAATGAAATTTCACTGGGCGTGGCTTATCACAAAAATGCTAATAATTCCAAAACGATTTTACAGAAAGCTATGAAACTTGGTAGGTCTTTTAAGAGTCCAATTAGGACTAGACATGTACAGTTTTATCCCAATCTATCCATGTGGTGGCGCTATAGAGTTCCAAATATAAAGAAATATAAAAAAATTCACTAAAAATCACAGTTCCTTTGCAGAGATGTATAACTTGCTACAGTGACAAAGAGCCGGATTTGGATCATAGAACTTTACTAATTTGGTGGGCGCCATCTTGAATTTGCCGACATTTTGGCTTAAATGTACTCATTTATTACTTCTTTGAGGTTTTCCTTAACCGCTTGGCTGATTAGCATGAAACTTGGCAATTAGTTAGAAGTTGTCATCATACAAGCTCACACCGAATTTCGTGGCGATAGGCCAGTTGGTGGCGCTGTAGTGTACGTGTTAATATTGTGACATTGACACGCCCACTGGCGACGCCCCGTTTGACCTAGAGTAACAAAATGTGGTGTACAGGTCTCTCTGCTCATGCTGAACAGATTTACCTCAAGGATCCATGAAGTCAGCCATATTGGATTTTCCGCTAATTAGCATTTTTTGTATAACACTTAAAATGCTACTCCTCCTACAAAATTTGGCCAATTTACATGAAACGAGGTACACAAATTCGTTAGACCATGCTTCATAAAAGTTATATTCAGAATTTTGATATTTTAAAAGATGACCAAATGACGAGCCAATTAATTTTCAATGGGCATGACTTATCACAAAAATGCTGATAATTCCAAAATCATTTGACAGAAAGTTATGAAACCTGGTAGATATATTAAGATTAACATGAGGAATAGAGCCCTACAGTTTTAACCCAATCGAGCCACGTGGTGGCGCTATATCAATCCAAATATAAGAAAATATTTAAAAATTCACTAAAAATCATTGACACGCCCACTGCATACGCCCCGTTTTATCTAGAGTCACAAAATGTGGGAAAGAGGTCCGGCTGCTAATACTGAACAAATTTTCCTCAAGGAACCATCAAGTTAGCCCTATTGGATTTTCCGCTAATTAGCATTACTTGTAAAACACTTAAAATACTACTCCTCCTAAAAAATTTGACCAATTTACATGAAACGTGGGAAAAGAACTCATTAGACCATGCTTCATAAAAGTTATATTCAAAATTGTGATATTTTAAAAGATGGCCGAATGACGAGCCAATTAATTTTCAATGGGCGTGACTTATCACAAAAATGCTGATAATTCCAAAATCATTTGACAGAAAGTTATGAAACCTGGTAGATCTATTAAGAGTAACATGCGGAATTGACCTCTACAGTTTCAACCCAATTGAGCCACGTGGTGGCGCTATATAGATTCAAATATAAGAAAATATTAAAAAATTCACTAAAAATCATTGACACGCCCACTGCATACGCCCCGTTTTATCTAGAGTCACAAAATGTGGGATAGAGGTCCGTCTGCTCATACTGAACAAATTTGCCTCGAGGAACCATCAAGTTAGCCCCATTGGATTTTCCGCTAATTAGCATTACTTGTAAAACACTTAAAATACTACTCCTCCTATAAAATTTGACCAATTTACATGAAACCTGGTAAACACACTCCATACACCATGCAGCATAAAACTTCTATACAGAATTTTGATATTTTAAAAGATGGCCGAATGACGAGCCAATAAATATCCAGTGGGCGTGGCTTATCACAAAAATGCTAATAATTCCAAAACCATTTCACAGAAAGTTATGAAACTTGGAAAGTCTTTTAAGAGTAACATCTGGACCTGACCTCTCCAGTTTCAACCCAATCGAGCCATGTGGTGGCGCTATAGAGATCCAAATATAAGAAAATATTTTAAAATTCACTAAAAATCATTGACACGCCCACTGCCGACGCCCCGCTTGATCTACAGTCACATAAGTTGGTGGTTACATCCCGCTACTCCTGCCCAACAAATTTGCCTCAAGAAACCATGAAGTGTGCCATCTTCAATTTTCCGCTAATTAGCATTTTTTGTAAAACACTTAAAATGCTACTCCTCCTACAGAATTTGACCAATTTGCACCAAACCTGTTCAAGGTACTGAAACCGCTTCCCTACATACATGCATTACTTTACTAAGGCGTATGTCAAAATTTGGCCGAATGAGAAGCCAATGGATTTTGCATTGGGCGTGGCTTATCGCACAAATGCTAGTACTTCTAAAACCGTTTGATATAAAGTTCTGAAACTTGGTGGGTTGATTGAGAGTTAGATCAAGACTCGAGTCCTGCAGTTTTAACCCAATCAATCTGCGTGGTGGCACTAAAGAAATACAAATGTTGGGATGGCAGGTATGCCATCCGCCAAGTACACTATCTCTGCTTAACAGGCCGTCTACCTACTATACCAACTGTGAAAGTTTCTGTAGGTTAGTGGTTAAGGCATTTGACTGCCGTGTAGTAGGTTGGTGGTTCGATCCCCACCTCTTCCCGAGTTTTATTTGAGGCACACAATGTGCACGTCATTGTAAGAATGTTCTTTTTATTGCAAAGGCTAGGAAATTTCACAATATTACCAGTTATCTGTTTGAATTATGAAGTCAGTAAGCCAAAACAATCTGATACCGCAACACACAAGTCTTATTTGGCCTCCTCATTTCTGTTAACCTGCTTAGGCCTAGTGGATACAGTATTGGCTTTCCATGTGTATGTGGTCAATTCCGGCTTGGTACCAATGGCTTGGTTAATGTTTGGCAAAACTATTGTGCAAATGCTATGCTTCTTTTAATGTTGTTTTCACATTAAGAAACACCTTTTTATTGCAAAAGTTAAGAAATGTAACAGTATTAACTGTTCACTGTTTCACTTGTACTTAAAAGACTTAATACGCAAGCCCTTACCGGATCGGGTAAAGATACCATCAGCAATGGCAAAAGCCCTGATTAGAAACAAATATTTGTATTTTGGGTCAACCCTGTCTAGAGTTGTCTACCATTTTACGGTTTCTGCGTTTCACAAATGTCGCTAATGCCGCACGGTCCCCGGAAATCGCTGCTTGCAGCTATATTTTTATATTTGGAACTCTATAGCGCCACCACATGGATGGATTGGGATAAAACTGTACATGTCTAGTCCTATTGGCACTCCTAACATAACTACCAAGGTTCATAGCTTTCTGTCTAATCGTTTTGGAATTATTAGCATTTTTGTGATAAGCCACGCCCAGTGAAAATTCATTGGCTCGTCATTCGGCCATATTTGAAAATATCAAAATTCCAAATATAACTTTTATGAGACATGGGCTAAGGAGTATGTATACCAAGTTTCATCTCAATTGGTCAAATTTTGTAGGAGGAGTAGCATTTTAAGCGTTTTACAAAAAATGCTAATTAGCAAAAAATCCAATATGGCGGACTTTATAGGTCCTGTTGGCAAATGTGTTCAGAATGAGCAAATGGACATGCATACCAAATTTTGTGACTCTAGGTGAAACGGGGCGTCGGCAGTGGGCGTGTCAATGTCAAAATTTTGTCACGTGCACTACAGCGCCACCAGGTGTTCAATCTGCGTCATAATATAATGGATTCAAGAGTTTGGGAATCCCAACAAGCGTGCCAAGTCTGGTGATTCTAGGACAAACCAGCTCGTGGGAATTTTAGGTGAAAGGGGAGAAAAAAAAAAAAAAAAAAAAAAATGAATCTGAACAAAAACAATAGGGTACCTGCAGCTTCGCTCCACGGTCCCCTAATAAAAAGAATCTGAACAAAAACAATAGGGTACCTGCAGCTTCGCTCCACGGTCCCCTAATAAATTGTTTTTACTCACCCATAGAGGAACGCATGCCGTACAAGGACTTTCGGCTGAAGCTGGTGAAAGAGCTGATCCAGGAGCATCCCTTACCCCGGCGATCAACTGGAGGGCGACCTTGCGTCAACACCCCACTGCGGCTCACAGGGAGGCACTTTCCTTCTTTTATGCCTCCTACAGAAGCCCAGGGACAGAGCACAAGGCGGCACTGCAGAGTCTGCCTCTACACCACCCGACGCAAAAGGGAGAGAAAACTAACGCATTACATGTGTTCCTCATGTGACACTGCCCTGTGTCCAGCTCCCTGTTTTGAAGAGTTCCATACTCTAAAGAGTTACTAGGCCGGGGGGTTGGGGGATGTGATACAGCATGATTAGTACTGAGTTAGCTGGATAACTGCACTGAGTAAAACCCGGAACCCTCCCAAATCTGGAACATGGACTGAAGAGTTGTTCCGGTTTTCACTTAGTGCAGTTATCCAGCTAACTCAGTACTAATCATGCTGTAATCCTGTTTTCTGGAACAGTTAGAGTAGGATAGGATGAGATATGGGGGGGGGGGGGTTGTGTGTCACTGTTCAGTTAGGGGGGTGTTAGGGGTGGGTGTGTGTGTGTGTGTGTGTGTGTGTGTGTGTGGGGGGGGGGGGGGGTTGTGTGTCAGTGTTCAGTTAGGGGGGTGTTAGGGGTGGGTGTGTGTGTGTGTGGGGGGGGGGTTGTGTGTCAGTGTTCTGCTTTTGTCTGTTACTGTTGTGTTGTTATTTACATTGTATATAATTAAATTTTCTATAAACAAGCAACATGGTTTCTGTATTTTTATATATACATAGAATATGGTATTATCATAGCATAAATTATGCCAAGTAACGCTCATTTACTCATTTAGTATCATTTGGTCAATACAAAATCAAAAATATAACATAGCTCATACTAATCTTAGACATTCTGTGTGTTTTTACTAATATAAATTCAATAAATGACAATATAAGCGCTACCCTCACAATAATCACAGTTGTGAAGCCATAGCAGCTACAGAGCACGCTGAGGCAACGTGAACATGAGTGAACTGAACGGTATCGTGGCGTGTAAAATAAATACTTCTTTACAACTGCAATAGCCTGCTAAATGTCTTAGATGAAGTGCTAATATATATATATATATATATATATATATATATATATATATATACGTACACCTATATATTTAAAAATCAATTTCTACTTACGAGCTGGTAGTCGGGAACTCCGAAGGTTATGCAGACGGAACGGCGACTCCAAACAGTTTGGTAAGTAAGTCGTAGTCTTCTAATTTTGTTAATGGCGAATTGCTTCCGCACCGGGGCATTATCGCCACCTAGTTCACCGAGTAAAAGTAAACTAGTTATGTGTATTAGCCCGGTTTGTTGTAAAATTGAAGATAATAGGCATATTGTAGATGTTATTTCCTGATTTATGAGAGAAAACTGATTTGAACTCCACATTCTTAATTTTCTTGAAGGGTCTGTCTTTCTTGTGAGTATCGTGGCCATTTAAAAAAGACGCGTAGGCTACTATTATCTCTTTTAGATGACATTTGTATATGATGTTTCTTTATTAGCTGTAGTGTATCATTCAGGTTTGTATGCCCAACTCTCAAAGATAATACAAACAAGAATCATTACATTTATATACAGTAAGTGCTTTACAAATAAATATAGTTAGCCTCATATATAGCCAATCATTAACTAGATGACGAATAATAAGTAAATAAGCAGGGGATTTTAGAGGCAGATCTGTTTGTTGCGTCATAATGACAGTTTAGAACGTCACATATTCTGAGAACACACGCAAAAAAATAACTCACGCTGGAGGGCCAGTGTCTGGAATCTGGAACTTACGTGCGAAAGGATTAAGGGATGTTCCTGGAATGTTCTTTTGTTATCTTGGAGTAACATTCCCCTATTCACCCCAGAATGTTCCCAATGTAATGTTCTGCAATGACATTACAGGGCTGTATAGGGAACATTCTTTAAAGATCCCAAACGTTCCTCGTTACCTGGGAAGTCGGAAGTTTACATCCACTTAGGTTGAAGTCATTAAAACTCATTTTTAACCACTCCACAGATTTCATGTTAGTAAACTATTGTGTTGGCAAGTCATTTAGGACATCTAGTTTGTGCATGACACAGGTCATTTTTCCAACAATTGTTTACAGACAGATTATTTCACTTTTAATTTACTATATCACAATTCCAGTGGGTCAGAAGTTGACTGTGCCTTAAATTTTTTTATATTTGGTTGCATATCCTTTGCATGCCATGACGTCCTGATGTCTGTGACCCAAAAACATCAAATGACTCTTGATATCTTATTTTCTGGTAATCTTACAAGCGATACTATAACGTCTCTGCATTTGAGTCGATCTCCATTGGAATTGGGGGTGCGACTAGATTTAGCTGTAAATTATGCTGGAACAGTATGGAATACATGATTGATAAAATGGCTGTAAGTCGTCAAGGGTCTGAGGTATCAAACGAGCCTCAAACCATCACTCTGCTGCCAGATATGCAGTAGATATGGATGGATAACTTTAAGCGTTGTTTCTCCTGACAAATTTTCCTATTGAACTCTATGGAAAAATAAGTCAGGAGAAGAAACCCTTCAAGTTATCCATCTATATCTACTGTATTTATGGCTGCAGAGTGATGATTTAAGGCTTGTTTGATAAGTCAGACCCTTGATGGCTTAGAGCCATTTAGCAAATCATGTGTTTCCATCCGGTTCCAGTGTAATTTACAACTAAATCTAAATGCAGAGACCTTATAGTATCGCTTGTAAGAGTACCAGAAAATAAGATAGCAAGAGTCTTTTGATGTTGTTGGGTCATAGACATCAGGAAGTCATGGCATGCAAAGGATATGCGACCAAATATTATTATTGTTCAGAGTAGGAAACTTTTAACTCCTTTGCGTAGAAGGTGACGCCGGCGGAACCTTTTTGCTCAACTGAGACATTCGTTGCTACTGCAGCCAAACTATTATTGGAAATCGCAAACTCTGTGTTTTAAATTCATTGGTAGACGTTTCGTGACGATTTCTGCCGAATATGGCGTTTCTAAGTGTCACTATTTCTCCGTAGCAAGTCCATTTAACAAGCAACCCCCCACCTAGTCCATACCTACCCATGCGTGACATAGTGGACAATAGCATCTATGTTTGAGTTCATAAATATATGTATTCATCATATAAAATTTGAATAACGTCATAGCAACGAGACAAACCCAACAATAGCCTGATTGTATGCCAGAAAAGCTGTGAAAAGCCCTGCTCACTCAAATGCAAAATAAACTGTGAAAGTACTCAAGTCTCATTCTACCATGTATTCTACTAGCAATATATGCTACTAAATATGAAATAAATATACAATCCTACCATTGGTTTTACACATCAAGATGTTCCTTTCAAAATTCAGTGGTCATTTATTGTCTGGTACAATTGGTTTAAGAAATATACAACACTTTATACCGCTATTACACTATCTGAAACGTTGTCGCGTAATACCCCCATGCCCTGTAAGCCTGTCTCATTCATTACAGTTCATTCTGTAATGAATGAACTGTAATGAATGAGACAGGCTTACAGGGCATGTCTCATTCATTACAGTTCATTCATTACAGTTCATTCTGGTTTAATTGTCGGCTTTTTTATCCAATAGAGTACATTATAACCTTAGCAACGGCATATGCCATGTCTTTTTGGGTGCTTTGAGCAATTTACTACAGCCCGGCGTAACGGCAGTTTTCGTTTTAACTGTCTAGTATTACACAAGCTCGATAGAATACGCATTAAGGAGGGGAGTTTCCCTTTTCCGATATGTAAGTATTTTTGCATCTAAACTGCGGCTGGTCTCGCTGGCTACATATGTACGTTCGTGTTTCCACTCGAGCACTGTCTTTCCAATATGTTTGATAGCCCTATTGTTATTTTCACATTTTGAGTGCATTTCACACACTGTAGTGCAATCGTTAAATGTATTTCTGATGTAGGCTACCGATGTTAATTGAAGATAGAACATTTGGCAGCATTTTGCAGACGGTGGAATACTATTTTATGTATGTTATCGTACATAATATAGGCTATGGCATATACTTGTCTCTTAGGGCATGACAAATGCTCATTCCAATTTACTGTGTGCTGATATGTGGTAGATTAAGGTAAAAATTTCCTTGGAGTCATTATGAATAGGAAAATTTAAAAAAACTACAGAAAAATGCAATCCCAGGACAAAAGTATACATACTGTAGAGCAGGGGTTCTCAATCCTGGTCCTGGGGGACCCCTGTGTATGCTGGTTTTCGTTGCAACCGCAGTTGCAATCCCAGAATTTTAACAAGCTGTTAATTTTTCTTAATTAGGTGCTTTTCATGTTTGGATGAATTATTCGCCCACTTAAGACACATTATGTCAGAAATAGCTATGCATGCCATGTAGAACAAACTCCCCATATTCACATTGTGCTTATTGTGCTATATTGCAACAATTACATAAGAAAAGGTTACAAAATAATGTATTTTCACTCAAATGAAAGAGTGAAGTGAATCAATAGGCTCCTAATTAGGTTGTTGAACACATGTGTTTAACTCAATTTTTTCTTTAAGCTTAAGACAATGCAGGTTTGGCTCGTTATCATTTGCTTTGTGTTTGAATTCTTCATTATCTACGAAATGGTTAATTTTAGTGGCCATGTGTCCACACTTTCACCAATTAGGAGCCTATTGATTCAAATCAGTCTTTAAATGGATCTGTTAAATAATTTCCTTATCTTTTTTAAATAATATAGCACAATGTGAACATGGGGTGTTTATTCTACATGGCATCCATAGCTATTTCTGATATAATGTGGCTTAAGAGGGTGAATAATTCCTCCAAACATGACAAGCACCTAATTAAGAAAAATTAACAGCTTGTTAAAATTCTGGGATTGCAACTGCGGTTGCAACGAAAGCCAGCATACACAGGGGTCCCCCAGGACCAGGATTGAGAACCCCTGCTGTAGAGTACAGGGACAAGTGATGTTGTATTGAGGTACAAGAGTGAATGATTAGGCAACATATTTAGGTGTATGTAACAATGTTTTTTAGCTTAAGCCATCAGAAGGAGCAAATGTATATGCGTTATAATGGACATAAATCGAGCGTAGCGTTAGTTCAGGCAGGCCACGAGAGTGAAACCCGGCCATAGGTGAATCAGCTGACAGCTCAGCTGAGTAGTGACGCTACTTGAATGGATTGATTGGTGAATCAAGGCGGTCTATTTAACCGCCTCACCCTAACATGGTGGATCCTCTGATGCCCGCTGCACTTAAAAAGATCTGCGCTGCACATCCTGCATGTTCTACTACACGCCGGGGGAATCGGAATCCTGTAAAAGCTAAGTGATGTCAAGCTCTGTATTCTTAATTTTTATGGTCCGCTAGACAAAAGAAAAGGGCGATATATTCAAATAACATTTGGTTATTCGAAACGTGCTTCGCTCGCATGCATGACTGCACACTGTCAGTGAAAACGAATGGGATTCCTGAATTTGTTGCTAAAGCTAAGTGACTGTAGTACGGTTAAGCTTGTGGTCCGCTATGGAAGGGGCGATGTATTCAAATAACATGCTTCTTTCTGCATGCATACTGCACACTACCAGACTAAATTTCCTGCACTGATCTCGTATATTCCACTACCCCTTTCAATTCGTACGCTTTTCCCACATCAAGCAAGCTAGCAAATAGCCGTCGCCCGTCCCGGACAAGGAAGGGCGATATATTCACGTTGCGTAGGCTGGCTATTTAAAGCGTGCGTCCTGTCGTATAACCCGGACCATATTGCTTGTTATTCGAAACCTTTCAACTGGTGATTGCTAGCTAACATTAACAGACTATATTGGCTTTAGAGGTATAAAACGCACGATAACCTTTATATGATCTTTGGGCTAACCTAAACAGTACACCCTGCCCTGGAATATTGGTTGGTCATGTTCGCATACTCGCTGCCTCGTTCTGGAAGTGGGAGACCAAAGAGATCTTGATACATTGTGGACGCGGTCCGACTAGGCTATTCATTGAGCTGGCTTCTGATACGAGAGGTTCGTGGCCGTTCACGGATGCTGATACGTAAGTTGGGGAGAAAATAAATAAATAAATAAACAAATGGCGACATAATGATTAGTCTACATAGTTCACGTCTTAACGCACTGCTGCTCCAACTATTATCGTAACTAGTTTTGTGTGTGTAACCGGTAATGATGTGAAGACTAGGCCTACTGTTGACCGGGTATGTAATTGTACATTCTATATCTTACACGTTATTGCGTCGGCCGATCTGTATCCTGCATGGTATTTTCATTTATCGGGACATAATTGCGCTCGTAGGCCTACTGCATCTGTGTAGCCTACTCGGATAGCTAGCTAATAGTTTTCAGGTTGAATTTAAGTGTTGTATAAGTGTTGAATTTAAGTGTTGTATTCATCATTATTACGGCTAGATTGTCTCATTGCCAGGGATTTGTAGGCTATATTAGCCTAGCATACTACTGATTGCAGACAACCCTAATTCACATTGCAACATTACGCGCGTAGCTTTATGTGGATACTACTACTATGGGTATTTGTGGTACTGCTTCGTGCATACTATTGTAGGCTAATAATTCGTATTTGCTCGGCACCTTGCGCATTCACTGCGAGCAGATTTACTTTATACGCAACGCTCGACCACGCAATTCAATTTATCAAACATGCCGGTAAAGGAGCTTGGCTCGGTAAAGCCGACATAATGGATGTATTTAAAAAATCATGCCTCTCCATCCATCCCAATGGCATTTGTCGGCGTCATGTGGGTAATAAAAAAAAAATTGTAGGCCTACTTTTTCGGTCAGGCTTACCTTTGGTTGTCGTAGGCTAGCAGTCCCCCTATTTTCGATACATTATCGGAATACTTGCTGGATTCTCCTTAACTGCAATTGCCCTGTCTTACACCTGCTAGACGACTTCCTAGTGGTAGATATCCATACTCCCAGGCGGATCGTCGCGTTACACCGTTAAAAATAAATAAATAAACACGTTTAATGAAATGGGCGTTCCTCTATCCGAGGAAACACTAGGCCATTTAAAAGTTATCGAGTTTCTGGGCATTATTTTAGATAATCGTGCAGGCTAACTTTGGCCGATCTTCAAAAACCGGAAATGCTACTGAATGAAGAGCCGGCTCTTGTTGGTGAGCTGAGCAAATGATCTGACTCACTGAAAAGAGCTGGAATGCCCATCTCTAAACGGCATCTCATTTTTCCTAACGACTACGTCATCAGCTACTTTAAAAACATCAGCTACTTTAAAATTCTTTACCGACGCAGCGCTTTCTATTGCTTTTGGGGGGTTTTATAATACAGTGGTTTGCAGAAACATGGCCTAAAGAGCTGCAAACTCAATCGTCGTTGCTTGCATCCTATGGGGAAACAGCTGGCCAAGGAAACAAATTTTGGCCAAGCCACCGTCAACATCATTAACAAAGGACGCTCATCTGTCCTTTTCATCAATAGGCTAGTAGACGCCTGGACTGGATTTGCGTTATGCATAATGGGATTTGGACTCGCGTTATGCATAAATTCACGCTTCGTGCTGTTTATTTACCTGGGCTCGACAATAAAATTGTTGATGCCTCGTCCCGATTTAAATTCCAGGAATTCCAAAGCCGTGCGCCGATGCAGCCCCTGCTGCAGACCTGTCTTGCCCAGCATTCGACCAAACCATTTTAGATTCATTGGATTGGCAAAATCTACATTAAAAACGTACGACTCAGCTTGGTCTCTTTTCTCTTTCGCGCCGCTTTTCTGTCCATGTCCTACCCGTAACATTCCAATCGTTTGCGTCTTTTTCACTGTTTCGAGTCAAAGAAAATGCAACCGTCTTCTCTTAAGGCAAGCATTGCAGGCATACAATTTCTCTTAAGATGCAGGGATCCCTCAGTCGGCAGCCTGTTCGGGAATCCATCCCTCCATCTGCTTTTAAACGGCTTAAAAAGAAAACCCGCAAGGATAAACGCCTTCCCCTCACTTTAAAAAATAAATAAAAGAATAAATAGTTCACAAACTGGTGTCTCGTTTGAGACACGGGTGTTTTAATTCATTCACACCGATAAGGGTAGCCTAGAAGTTTCTATTTCCCTTAAATGGTTCATTTAGCTTCGCAAATTGCCTTTAGGTGGTTGGTACATATACATATACTACAAATACAACTTTAGTAGTTAGAATGGCCCTAGGCATACGGGCGCCATGAAGCCAATATTATGCACAGCATCCTCCTCGACCTCTAGGGAGAAGACCAACAGGCATTGGTGCGGTATTGATTGGCATGGACCTGAAGGGATAAAGAGCTTCTCCCCCATAGGCATGTCAGGCTTCATCCGTAGCCAAAAGGTCACACATAGTTCTTCATCACTACTCACAGAACTCCCCTGATTAGTTTTGCTCCCATGGAAGTCCAACAGGCATTGATACACATAGCCACTGATCCATGTAATGTTAGAGAGACTGAGAGCTGGAAGGTCACACATAGTTCTTCATCACTACACATAGAACTCCCCTGATTAGTTTTGCTCCCATCGAAGTCCAACAGGCGTTGGTACACATAGCCACTGATCCACGTAAACATTAAAAGGGGCCTTGAGTTGAAGGACAGGATGGCTACATCGGTAGCTGAAAGGTCACACATTGTTCTTCACCATTACACATAGAACTCCCCTGATTAGTTGGTTCACATGGAAGTCCAACAGGCGTTGGTACACATAACACTGACCCACGTAAATGTTAAAGGGGCCTTGAGTTGAAGGACAGGATGGCTACATCGGTAGCTGAAAGGTCACACATTGTTCTTCACCACTACACGTAAAATTTCCCTGGTTAAATGTGCCATTCTGCCCCTACAACTGGTCCAGAACGCGGCTGCTCGGCATGTGTTCAACCTCCCGAAGTTCTCGCACGTCACCCCCCTGCTGAGGTCACTCCACTGGCTGCCGGTCGTGGCCAGGATCAGGTTCAAAGTTCTGACCCTGGCCTACACTGCAGCCAAAAGGTCAGGCCCCTCCTACCTACAGGACTTAATCCAGCACTACGCTCCTGCTCGACCACTTCGCTCTGCTGCCGCAGGGCGACTTGCACTTCTCCCCCTCCATGTTAACGGCTCCCGCTCGTCCCGACTGCGGAGCTTTTCCACCCTAGCTCCCCAGTGGTGGAACGAACTCCCCACTCTGCTGCGCTCAGCTGAAACACTGTTTTTCGTTGTGGTCTGAAAACGCACTTTTTCAGACTCCACCTCAACTAAAATACCTATATAGGGCCATTCTATATATATACTCGCTTCCTGTTTTTTTTGCTTGTTTTCTATTTAACTTGTGTTTTTGGTTATTTTTAGTTCAGAATGTATAGCTGACTGTGTGTACTACTCATGTTCATTACTAGGGATAGCTCCTACGCTGTGAGAAAGTTGTGCTTTGTCCGATTTGCTTTGTAGTCGCGTCAATGACCTTCAATATGCACTTATTGTACGTCGCTTTGGATAAAAGCGTCTGCCAAATGATTGTAATGTAATGTAATGAATATTGAACATTGTTATGTGTTTTATTTTTCTGATTCTACTGTTTTATTTTTATTGTTAAAAAGGCCCTGAAAACCCTCTAGAAACGGTTACAGAAGAGTTGCCGTGTTGGCAGAGAAAAAGCGGTGAGATTTAAGTTTTGTCCTAAACAAAAGTGTATGTGTCTGTGTGCATGTGGGGTGTGTGCATGCTTGTGTGTGTGTGTGTGTGTGTGTGTGTGTGTGTGTGTGTGTGTGTGTGTGTGTGTGTGTGTGTGTGTGTGTGTGTGTGTTTAAAATAAAATGTTTTTTGTTTTGTTTTGTTTTTTATGACGGCAAATTATTTGGTTTGGTGGTTGATCGGGATATTTTAAATCCTTGTCAAGAAAGCCATCCTAACAAACGCGTGAACCCAGGACCACGGTCAGCACCAGAACAGCCACAAACAGTACCAGAAACAGCAACAGCAGCCGTCCAAACAGAGAACAGGACTCAGCCTACCCCTACGACTGCCTCAGACCAGCCGAACCAGAACGACCGGCTCTTAAGTATGTTGGGTCAAATTTTGAACATTGTCATCACACCTTTATTTATACTCGGAAAACCCATTGAGGATGGATCCTCATTTGCAATGGTGCCGAGAGCAAATACAACAAATAAAAAAAATACATGAATAAGAACAAGAAAACATGGGTGCATAAAATTAAATAAATAATAAACTAAATAGCATGATATAAATACAGTAAAATACAAAGCCAAATAAATTAAAAGATTACAAATTAAATTAATTAAAACAGTTACATTCAAGTACCACTTGACACACAACAAGCAATCTAAAATGGCTTAGGGAGGGCAAGGTATCTAATTTAAAATCATTTTGAAAGCTGGTCCAGGTAGGAGTGAAAGGGTGTGTCTTGGTGAACTGACTCAGCCCCCTTCCAGCTCTCTCCTCACAACTAAATAAAATGGCTGTATTAGTTGAGCAACGTCTTTGCGAGGAGAGGACCCGGGATGTAACCGAATGGTAAAGCTAACGTTACCTAGCTAAGTTAGCTTGTTTGTCTGCCTAAAGTAACGTTACTATTGAATACATTCAAATACACAGCAAAACCCAGTCACACAGTAACGTTAGTATATTGAACATGGCTGGTTGTAGCGCCCTCATAACTTCACTTGGTCCGGAGAGAATTATCATTTATTAGCTAACATTATTCATAAATGATATAGCTAATATAACTAGCTATCTAAGTTACCAGTTCTCTCTGGACCAAACGGGGCTAAACTCACACAGAATAGACTGCCTTGCATTACCTAACTTATCGATACATTCCGTCCGAGTTACTGACCAACTGGTTACTGGTTTTGCTAGGGCTAGCTACATCAAATCTATTATTGCTATCGTTTATTAGCTAACGTTACGTATTCATAAAAGATAGCTCACACAATAGGTTGCCTTCAACCCCACATTAGCTATTACCTATCAGTAATGTCAACCGTTTGCAAAAGCATTTTTGTTGTAGTTTGTACAGATAACTTGCATGTAAACAGAAACAAACTAATGTCCCAACAGGTGTGCTTGTGGCCACTGCTCTAACCTATCCCCTCCAGAAAACCTATGTTGCCGTGAGGTTACTGAGGTAACGTTATGTCAGCGCAGTTATGAAGCTATTCTTGATTTGTCTAATACTGCTGTGCCGTAGTCGGGCATGCTTGGCCCAACTGTATAATAGTGGCCAATACATGTGCAATTACACAATGTCACAAATACAATGTAATAGATATATTGTACTTAGCTGTTTTACTTAGCTGATGTAATGATTACAAAATTACATCCATCACTGTTGGGATGGCACCTGGCTTCAGCGACAGAGTTTTATAGAAGCCCATCTCAAAGCCAGTTAAATTGTGGTAGCAGTCCGGTGTGAAGTGCGCGTTGCACACTAGGGCTTTCTTCGGCAAGTCCGCGTGCTCTACACCGATAGCTTGAAGCCACTGGCTAAGTAGCGCTGGGTCTCTCGGCAGATTATGAAAGCTAGCAGAGCCGGTGGCGTTGCACCGAGGAACGATACATCTCTGACTCCTTGGCATAATGCAGGCAAGTTAGCTAAAGATACCAAGTAGTAAGACGTCGTATATGAATAACTGTAGCTCGATATAAGTCGTAATATTAACGTTAGCAATAATACAAAGCAATTCGCATTTGAACTTGAACTAGCTAATTAGCAGTACAAGGGTCTCAGTGTCAGAAAGAAAAAAAAAATTTGTTGTTCCCTGCTTTTATACCACGTGCCCAGCCAAGACCCACCCCTAGGACCACCTCAAGTCCACCCATTTTTATGTTAAGGATCTCGTGACGTCACGAATCCCCGGAAGCCAGCATATTGGTAAGTCTACACAAAAACTCAGATAAAACCATTTTGACTAAACATTACATTTTCGGACATAAACAGTTGTGTATGATCATAATCTAACTCAAAACATAGGTTTTCAACGGGAAAAGTCGGTTTTTGACTGCAGTCACTTTAATCAAGGCTCTATTAACACGTATCAACCAAGAAATAAAGCTGCAGAGCATGATGTTTTTGCGGGGTTATTAAGAGCGTTGGACTGTAAACCGTGAACTTGCTTGTCGTTTTGAAACAGATATGAACCCAAACACCGCAGAAAATAACACGCATGGCATTACAGAACTAGAGATGTCCCAAAACGCTGTACAAAATAACACGCATGGCCTTACAGAACTAGAGATGTCCCAAAACACTGTAGATAATAACCTGCATGGACTTCTAGAAGTCAACCAAAATGGTGGGGTGATTAATAACGCAGGCATACAGGTGATACATCTTTGTACGATGTTGACAACTACGCAGAGTTTTATGTGTACATCTTAAGATCTACTGGCTAAAGTTTGTGAGCTGTCGAACCGCAGTGATGCCGTACAGTTAGAATTAAGGGGTGATTCTCTGTCTGAGGGTGTAATTGTACAGCTAAACGTACAGTGATGAAATGGATTTGGAGGTTTTTTTGAGCATGATTGAAAAGTTGGTTCAAAGCAATTTTGATATCCTGTCGGATGAAACTCTGATGCTTGTGGCTCACATTATTCAAAACCCTAATGGCGGTATAGGAGACCGGCAAAAATTATCCACATGTCTCAAGAGCTAAAACATTTAATTGTTAGCCACAACCACGACAACAACCTCTGTTTTGCCATTTGTTTGACACATCTATTAAATCCAACATTCACAACGTGTGAAGCTGAAAGAGATACATTTACAATGTTCGCTAGGCTTGGGTGTTCAGAATAAGGTTAGTTTGTTGGACATTCAAACGTTTGAGAGGTTTTTAACAAGCTAGTTGTATGGTCACACAGCTCAAAAAGCTGCGTCTTCACCAAGTTTCAAACGAGTAACACACCACACTGTTCCTCTACCTCGATGGCAATCACTATTATGGTATCAAATCATTGACAGGTTTCTTTGACAGTCAATATGTTTGTACCTTTTGTTACACGCCGTACACATTGAAACATAGCCACTCCTGCTTACATTATAATGTCTGTTTTTGCTCAGAATGTTTTACACATCGTTCAACAACAAGGTGTAAGGATTGTAAACTAATCTGTTTATCGAAGTTTTGCTATGACGAACATAAAGTTTTGAAACGGCAGGAGTCTAGCAGTAAAATGCGCAGTACGTGTGATACTCCCAAGTTCTGTGACAAATGTGCACAAACATAGTTGTCAGTAGTAGCACATCTAAACCACACACATAGCCTACAACTCTGCACAGCCTGTAAGGCGGTATTGACCCCTGAAGTCGAGCATGTGTGTTACATACAACCTGTGAAAACTGAACACCCCAGTGTACGCTATGTTTTTTATGATTTTGAGTGTCGGCAGGACCATGGTGAATACATTGCAAATTTCATATGTTGCATTGATTTTAATGGTGTGCGTTGGACTGCAGAGGGTGATGGTTGTGTACAGGCTTTTAAAGAAAAGTATCGAACACCAAAGTACAAGGGCTATACATTCATTGCACATAATTCGAAGGGTTACGACGGGTACCTGGTGATGGAGTATTTGGTTAAGCAAGGTGTGACGCCAAACATCATAGCGCAAGGCAGCAAGCTCATGTGTGTGTTAGATTTTAGTAATTTCAAAGTTCGTTTAGCAACATGTTTCAGTTTAAAGTAGAATCTGTATGCCACAACATATATGAGACTTAGGTGCTGAATGGCCTGGGAAATTAGCTATGTTAATTTCCTCCCCCTCTCGCATTGTTAAGTACTCATTGTCACCTGTATGAATGCCCCCCAAGTTTCCTGGGAATCCTAGCCTGGTAGAATAACGTGTGAAATAAAGTTATTGATCTAAGCCCTGAGACAGGAAACTAGGAAGAAGCAGAGATAGGAGTGAAGTAATACAGCCACGAGACTCCCCTGTCTAGCCTACCTTTTGTTATCAGCTATATGAAATTTCCTGTTTTCTGTGTATAAACGCTGGGCCAGTTTGGAGTGTAAGTTCATGTTGGACTAGAAGCTGACATAAACACCATGCTAATAAAGAAGCTATAGCTACTGTCTTTCATCACGAAACCGATTCAAGACCCTCTTATTCCTCGAACGTAATTGCAAGTACCGGCAACGAACAAAAGTGTAATTGAGAAATACGAAGCAATTCTTCATGTGTTACAGATGATGTTTTTTGAACAGAGGTATATTAATTCACTCTGTTTCCTAACTATGAAGCTGAGTGCCATGCCTGGCGCTCTAGGTTTTGACAATGAAAAAAAAGGGCATTTCCCCCATTTCTGGAATAAAATTGAGAACCAGAATTACATCGGCCCGTACCCGCCTCCCTTGTACTATGGGTGTGACACAATTATGGAAAAGGAGAGGGATGAATTTATGCCCTTGTCATGGTTTTCGACGTTTTCTTACCTTGCGGTCGTTTCCCTTGGTCGCCACGCGAGGGCGCTGCTCTTTAGTGGATTTTTGGGATCCGGGGCTTCTGTATTGTTTTGCATTGTTTTGTATTGTTTGGCCTTGGAGTCTTTGTTTTTTTGTGGTTATATTTATATAGTCATATTCCTTACGGAGAGGCAGGGCGTTTATCCTTACTGAGAGGCAGGGCGTTTATTTTTACAAGGTTTGCGTTAGTCACTGAGCCGGCAAATGTCCAGAACAGTAGTTCTGTTCGCCTTCTGGTACTTTTCTCCTTACAGGGAGACCGAGCGATTTTGTTCAGAACAGCAGTTCTGTTCGCCTTCTGGTACGTTTCGCCTTACAGGTAGACCGGGCGATTTCGTTGACATGTGACTGCGAGCCGATGAAAGTAGCCATGGAATGTTAGATCTCTGTTCCTTTCGCCTTCTCGTACGTTCCCCCTTATTGAGATGTAGGGGCTTTATTTTTCACGTCTTGAGTTTGGCACACTGCCGGTAGAGGTCAGGACACGGAGACTGCTTCCCTTCTATTCCTGCAGCAAGCAGTATGCTCCGATTTGAGCTAGGGAGTTATTTTTTCGCTTGTCGCCTTCTCCCTTTGCTTAGCTCTAATTTCTGTCCCTTTGTTTGTGGTACCTCCAAGGCAGGCCCTCCTCATTTCACGTTATCTCGTTGTTAGCTCGATGCGGTTACCGAGCTCGAGATTCTTTGCTCTTGCGTGCTGTTCACCCGGTTATACGGGTCGATTTCTGTTACGCCCCTTTTTCCTAGTTCCCTTATTATTTTCCTCCAGTCGAGAGTGGGAACAAGGTTATTTGAGTTGTCATTTATATTCCCTTAAATACGGGGTCTCTCCGTCTCAGTGTCTCGTAGAGCTTATCCCTTCACTGCGTGTGGCCCCTTCGAACCTCACACGTCACGCCCCCTTACAGTCCTGGTATAATAACGTGTCTGGGGGTGTGTTTGTCTTTCGAAAAGAAATGTCAGAGTACTGACAGAATGACGTTGTTATTTCGCTGGAAGCTTGTTTGCGGTTTAGGACAGAGGTGATTGGGAGCACAGGTTTAGACCCAATACTGCACAAGCTTTTTGTCCAAAAACACCATCGTAGTAACATCTCCTGATAATTACATGCAACAGCAGAAATCATTTTCCACAGCCGCCATTCAATGGTTAGAATATGTGAGTCATCTGGAAAATTTTTCATTCAGCACGCCTTGAACCGGGGGAGGTTAAGATGGGTAACTATTATCTAAGTGGGTATTCAGAGTTGGACGGCGTTCGGACAGCTTATGAATTTTCGGGATGTTTTTTTCACGCTTGCCCTAAATGTTTGAATTCAAACACAATTACCCCTCTCACAAAAACAGATTTTGGTTCCGTGTATCACAAATTTCAAGAGAAAATTGACACTTTGCGCCACGTATACAACCTGAATGCTGTAGTGATGTGGGAGCACGAATGGGTAAGACTTAAACGTAAGAGTCCCGAGGTTCAGGAGTTCCTGCGACATCATGACTACCCGGAATGTCTGGAACCTCATGATGCTCTGTTTGGCGGTCGAACTAATGCGTTGCACCTTTACTACAAAGCTCAAGAAGGTGAGCAAATACACTATTTTGATTTCACCAGTCTATACCCATTCGTGAACAAAACTAAAGTTTACCCAACAAATCACCCCATCATCATCTTCCGTGACTTTGAACCGATCAAAAACTATTTAGGTCTGGTCAAAGCCAGGGAATATACTCCAAGAAAACTTAAAATATCTGTGTTACCATACAGAGTCTCTGGTAAATTAATGTTTCCACTTTTCCGGTCCTGCGCAGAATCCAAGCATCAAGGTGGGTGTGAACATTCTGATGAGTTCCGTTCTCTCACAGGTGTATGGTGTACCATTGACTTGATTAAAGCTATTGAAAAAGGGTACATTGACAAAAAAAATTGAATTTGGCATTTCCAAGATAGGTCTGATTCTCTTTTCAGTGACTACATTCACCTCTTAATACCAAGGGCAAAATATACCAATTCTCGCCTGTTTTTACTAGTGACCAACAAAGCTGTTTATCTCAAAAACTGTAAAGGCTACAAATATGGTTCATAGTTTTTATTAAAACAGAGAACTGCACTATTATGACTAAGTAGTCATAATTCATATACATACACTTTTTGCTTCTTATATACAACAATTTATGTACAGAAATTGTGAAAAAAATAAAAAACAGGTACCTACATTAAAATTTCTGATTTTTTACCTGATGAGCTACAAGAGCTATGGAGGAAATAACTCATCTTTGTGATTGCTCAATATGCTGCCTCTCTCTGCTAAAAATATGGTGTCAATATCTCAAACCATTCAAATTCTACAGAGCTTTTTTTCAGGTGAACCATTTCGGTTACCAAAGTTGGCACAAATTGTGCCAAATTTAGCAAAATGGCAAAGTTCCATAAAAGTCTCAATATGATTTTTTTTATTTTTTAAAGTTTTACAATAAAATTTGATAATTGCCGATAAAAGTTCATTTTTATATGTGTTTTTGGTGTGTTTCATATTACACAACTAACTAGCCTACCCGTGGTCCCCAAAAAGCTCTCCAAACCCATGTAGCAGCACAGTGAATCTTGTATTCCACCAGAGCCCTATTAGCCAGAAATGAGTCCAACTATATTGAAACGGGATCAAATCTACACCACTTTCCTACATATAATAAACCCTTGCATAATAATCAACAACAAACTCATCCTCATGTTATCTCTCCCTCATGTTATGTCATGCATAAATTGCTCATTCGTTTACCTGCAGAGCCTGCTGTACTGCATTCAGAATTTACTAATGTGGAACAATAACTACTAAACAAACACTTGAGATGCCATTTCATTCAAAAGAAACTCGGAACAGCTCATCTCAGACACAAATAGATAGCCAGCTGCTACTATGTGTAATTTTGCTGGCTAGCTTTCCATTGTTACAATATAGTAATGTTATATTCATTTAATTCAGAGGTATTCGTTTTATACATAACAGTGAATTTGCACTGGTATACCGGCAAAAAAAATATGTTGCCTTACCACTCAGCGTCACTGAGACAACATTGCAAAAACATCTTCGGACTAGGACCTGTTGCACGGAGAAACACCTGAATAACCTAGACATAACGAACAAAAAACTGTATGAAAGAGACTGTAAAGTAAAAAGATGAACAGCCGCCGTTACCTAATGAATTATACATTTCTAAACGGAATGTAGCTAGCTGCTACAAGCTAAAAACACTCTGCACCACCTTGGTACGAACTTTACGCTTGAACACCTCCTCCTCTTACGCGCAATTGTATTTATGTGACAACCTAACCCATTGTGTTGAATGAGGGCTTGTCTGAAAGATAAGAGTCTTCGCTATTGGCTGGAATATTTGACAGACAGTTTAAAAACCCAATGGAAAGCAAATAACACTTGTAGTGGAGGCGGGTCGATGAAAGTTTTTCCCACTTCAGATAGGCCTATTGTGCAAAGAAATACACCCAATTGACGACGGTTTTGCATATAACTGTGCAATAAAGTACAAAGCCACTTTGGCTAAAATATACTAAGCCACGGGATTGGTACTCCAGAAACTGGCTGAGTTTCACAATGCCAAACTGAACACAGCCGAACTGCTCATAATGAAGTGCAGAAAAGCACAAGTCAGTTTAAAATGTGAATAAAATCATGTACAGCCGTATGAAAGTTTTAAAGTATTTTTTCTTGAAGTCTAAAGGTATAACGATTTTTCAAACCAAAGTTTTGTGAAATACAATTAAGCAGAACAGTTTACCAGCACATTGTTTATGGTGTGACATCAAGCTGCAATACATGTTTGCGAATTAGGTTGTTGTTTCCAACGTAATTTACGAAGTTTTAACTCTACGTTTTGGGCTTAAAAACCACTTTCCCAGAAGGAATAGATATATGTTAAGGATATATCAACACATTGAGGTGAGAAGTTTATTATATATTATTAAATTAATGAAATGTATAATTTAATAATTTCCGTAACGCCCGCGTTACCGCTAGAGGGCGTTTGGCAGCAAGAGGTTAAGATGCATTTAAAGGGCAAACAAGAAGCGTCAGGCTACCCATCTTGGGTGTCTGATGATTCTGACAAGGATGCCTATGCGCAGAGTTACTGGGAGAAGGAGGGCGTTTGTTTAGACCCAAACAATATTTCAGTAAACAAAGCTAAAAGAGACATTTCAAAACTGTTTTTAAATTGTCTTTGGGGCAAATTTGGTCAGAGAAGCAACAAGCCCAACCCAACCTTGATCCGTGATCCTGAACAGTTTCTGCAATTCATGTTTTCAGATGAGTATGACATCTCACACTTTTCATTTCTTGCAGAAGCAGTAGCTCTGGTACAGTGGAGACATGCAAAGGGTTTCCCAAAAACTCCCAGATACCGCAATGTGTTCATCGCGGCCTTCACCACCGCTTATGCCCGGCTCGAGCTTTATGATGTCATGGATAAAATGTCTCACAGGGTTCTGTACCACGACACAGATTCTGTAGTCTTTGTGAGTCGACCGGGTGACTGGATACCTTCTCTCTGTGATTTTTTGGGAGAATTGACTAGCGAGCTAGACCCCGGTGATCACATTTTGGAATTTGTTTCAGGAGGGCCCAAGACGTACAGTTATAAAACACGTTAGGTAAAACATGCATGAAATTTTGCTACCTTTGCACAAAACCAATGTGGTCATTGTTGATGACCTTATGCAGTCTGCCAATCAGAGCTCTGAAATTGAGAGCTTTTACCAAGTATACACACCATAGAAACCTAAGCATCATATATCTTGTTCAGAATCTTTTCTTCCAGGGTCGAAACAGCCGCACAATAAAACTTAATGCAAACTATATTGTTCTGTTCAAACATCCAAGAGATAAAATGCAAGTTAATGTTTTGGCATGGCAAATGTACCCCAGACATTCAAAGTTTTTCCTTGAATGTTTCGATGATACGACCAGAAAACCTTATGGCTACCTATTAGTGGACTTAAAAGCGCGGACGCCTGAGGAATACTGCATCAGAACTGGTTTGTACGCTCCAGAGTGGCCGGTAGTTTATCTGCTAAAGAAACAGTAATAGGTCTGAGCGTATTGAACGGAACTGGACGCTTCTAAAAGCCCTATTTGAATGCACGGCAAAGCCATGCCATATTACTGTAAGGGGGAGTGTGAGGTTCGGAGAACCAAACGCGACCAATAAGGATTTAAAAAAGCGTATCTCGTAAGATAAGCCACAAACGCGGAAGTAGCCGCACCAGGACAGACATAACACAGGATCGGGAGCAAAACTTCCCTTGCACAAAGCAAAACAAAAGCAACCTCAAAAACTGATAAACAGCAAGTTATTCTCTCGATAAACAGTGAGAATAACTAACAAAAGAACCTCACACACTAAATAATTAGGCGTAACAAGAGCTGGTGAAACAAAACAAAACTCGATAAAACGAGTGAAGGAAAAGAACAGAAAATAAAACCTGTTATCCAGAGCTCTTGTGGCGAAAGAGCTGAACACAAAAGATAACAGTTTACAAGAATAAAGGATAAAGAGAAAGATTGTAAATAAAAGAGAAAACCAATCTAATCCTAATACTCTAACTGGACTTGCAGCGTTTCTTATTCATACGAACCAGAAATGCAGCGACCGAATTTCCTATACCTTACTGACTTCATTGTGAACATAGCAAAGACAATATCGAAGTGAGGAAATTCGAAAGTCCTGAGGCATTTATAGCCGGCAGGAAATGCAAAACAGGTGCAGGGAATAATTGCCGGGCAAGACACAAACACCGGAACGGAGGCGGAAAAAATCAGATAGAGTGTCTTGACGATGCCAAAAAGGAAACCAAAAAGTAGAATCGCAGAGAACAAAGGAGACTGCCAATAACCATGACAGGACCCCCCAACTCCAGTCCATCCCTCAGCCCTGCTTCTACGGAAGTCCATAATAAGTGCAGGATCCAAGATGTTCCTGGAGGGGACCCATCAACGCTCCTCAGGACCATAACCTCCAAAGTCCACCAAAAACTGGTAGCCCCTGCCCACACGCCTCTCAGCCAAAATGTGCCGAACGGTATACACCGTACCTCCCTCCGAGAACCGGGGAGGAGGCAGCGGCTTGTCAGCCGGGGCGAGAGCGCTAACGAGCACCAGTTTCAAGTGAGAGACATGGCAGGTGGGATGGATGTGCATGGATGATGGCAACTGAAGACGCACAGTGACCGGGTTGAGTTTCCGGATGATTTTAAAAGGGCCTACAAACTGAGGCGTGAGTTTACGAGACTCAACTTGCAGAGGTAGGTCCCGTGTGGAAAGCCACACCCGTTGCCCCACCCGGTAGGAAGGAGCAGGACGGCGGTGCCTGTCGGCCACCACTTTTTGTTTGGCCGAGGCACGCAATAATGATGCGCGTACCCGCTTCCAGACCGCTCGACACCTACCCCCGCATCTCTCTCTAGCTCAGGAAACAAGAGGAGTAGGTATCCCAGCTGAGCCTCAAAAGGAGAGAGACCAGTGGAAGCATTCCAGGAGGTGGGATTGGCTGCGGCCAGGCACCGGAGAGTGCTCTCCATACTCTGGTTGGTGCGCTCCATCTGTCCGTTAGTTTCTTGGTGGAAACCGGACGAAAGACTGACGGATGCCCCCAACAGAGCACAAAAAGAATGCCAGAATCTAGCGGCGAATTGGGGGCCACAATCCGACACCACATCCAGGGGTAGGCCGTGAACCCTAAACACATGGTCTACCATTAACTGCGCCGTTTCAGGTGCCGATAGCAGTTTGGGCACAGTGAGGAAGTGCGCCGCCTTAGAGAAACGGTTAACTACCACCAAGATAACCGTGTTCCCATGAGAGGCTGGCAGGCTGGTCACAAAGTCGAGGGCGATGTGACTCCAGGGATGACTGGGAACGGACAGTGGGCGCAAGAGACCCGAAGGAGAAAGCCGCAAACCCTTGTTACGGGCGCAAATAGTACATGTGGTGATATCGCTCTCAGGTTTGGGCCACCAAAAACGGCGACAAACAAATTTCTTGGTCCGATGAACACCCGGATGGGCCACTAATTGAGAAGCATGATTCCACTGGATAACACGAGATCTCAGCCGGGACGGAACAAACAAGCAATGAGGCGGACCCCCACCTGGACCGGGATCGGAACGCAACGCCTTCTGCACAGCCGCCTCAATGGCCCACATAACTGGGGCCACAACCTGAGAGCTGGGAACCACAGATTCAGGGCGTGACTCCTTGTGCGAACGATCAAAAATGCGTCATAACACATCCGGTTTAATATTTTTTGACCCGGGGCAATAGGTCAGGATAAAATTAAACCTGGTAAAAAACAAAGCCCAACGGGCTTGACGAGAATTGCGTGTTTTGGCCTGTTGGATATACTCAAAGTTTTTATAGTCGGTCCAGACCGTAAAAGGATGCTCCGCTCCCTCCAACCAGTGGCGCCACTCCTCCAACGCCAATTTGACCGCTAACAGCTCACGATCTCCAACGTCGTAATTTCTCTCGGCAGTTGTAAGAACCCAAGAGAAATACGCGCATGGGTGTAGCTTGCGGTCCAGCGGAGAGTGCTGGGACAGAATGGCCCCAACCCCCAGCTCAGAAGCGTCGACTTCTACCACAAAGGGGAGGGAGGGATTGGGAGTAATAAGAATAGGTTCGGAGCAGAACCTCCTCTTTAGTTCAGTAAATGCTGTCTCAGCCATAAAATTCCACTGAAACCGAGCAGGACATGTCTTTTTTGCGAGGGCTTTGATAGGAGCAGCTACCGAGCTAAAATTGCAGATAAACCTCCTATAAATATTTGCAAAGCCCAAGAAGCGTTGTACTTGCCTCACAGAATTGGGAGTAGGCCAGTTCCTAACCGGCAAAAATTTTTCTGGGTCCATCAGAACTTTCTCGTCCGCAACAATGAAGCCTAAAAAGGAGATGGAGCTGGCGTGGAAAGCGCACTTCTCTGCCTTAACAAATAGTTGAGCCTTAAGGAGTGCCTCCAAAACCTGTCTCACGTGAATGATGTGAGAAGAAAGATCCGGAGAAAAAATGTAAATATTATCTAAGTAAACAAAGACAAATTTCATCTCTCTCAGAACATCATTCACTAGCGCCTGAAAAACAGAGGGGGCGCTAGTGAGACCGAAAGGCATCGCCCGGTATTCATAGTGTCAGGACTCTGAATTTTGTTGGTTAGTCTGTATTATGTTATTATGGTTTTTATTTATTTCCTCATCATGTATTTATTGTTGGTCGCACTGTTCCGTGTTTGCTTTGTCGTCACTCCCATGTCTTCGTCTCACTATTCGGTAGTCTTTGGTAATTTCGGTTTTTCTCTGTATTTCCTCTGTCATGCGCTTCCTTCATTACTAATTACTTCATTGTAAATAATACTAATTAACACCTTTGCGCATAAGTCCCGCCTGCGGGACCTTTTTTGCTCAACTGAGACATTCGTTGCTACTGTAGCCGAACTATTATTGGAAATCACAAACTCTGTGTTTTAAATTTATTGGTAGACGGTTTGTGACGATTTCTGCCAAATACGTAGTTTCTAAGTGCCACTATTTCCCTGTAGCAAGTCCATTTATCAAGCAACCCCCCACCTAGTCTATACCTACCTATGCGTGACATAGTGGACAATAGCATCTATGTTTGAGTTCATAAATATATTTATTCATCATATAAAATTAGAATAACGTCATAGCAACGAGATAAACCCAACAATAGCCTGATCGTATGCCAGAAAAGCCGTGAGAAGCCCTGCTCACTCAAATGCAAAATAAACTGTGAAAGTACTATCTCATTCTACCATGTATTCTACTAGCAATATATGCTACTAAATATGAAATAAATATACAATCCTAACATTGGTTTTACACATCGAGATGTTCCTTTCAAAATTCAGTTGTCATTTATTGTCTGGTACAATCGGTTTGAGAAATATACAACACTTTATACCGCTATTACACTATCTGAAACGTTTCCGCGTAATACCCCCATGCCCTGTAAGGCTGTCTCATGCATTACAGTTCATTCTGGTTTAATTGTCGGCTTTTTTATCCAATAGAGTACATTATAACCTTCGCAACGGTATATGCCAAGTCTTTTTGGGTGCTTTGAGCAATTTACTACAGCCCAGCGTAACAGCAGTTTTCGTTTTAACTGTCTAGTATTACGCAAGCGCTATACAATACGCATTATGCAGGGGAATTTCCCTTTTGCGATATGTAAGTATTTTTGCGTCTAAAATACCGTTGGTCTCTCTGGCTACATACCTACGTTTGTGTTTCCACTCGAGCACTGTCTTTCCAATATGTTTGATAGCCCTATTGTTATTTTTGCATTTTGAGTGCATTTCACATACTGTAGTGCAATCGTTAGCTAAATGTATTTTTGAAGTAGGCTACCGATGTTCATTGAAGATAGAACATTTGGCAGCATTTTACAGATGGTGGAAAACTATTTTATGTTCATGTTATCATACATAATATAGGCTATGGCGTATACTAGTCTCTTAGGGCATGACAAATGCTCATTCCAATTTACTGTGCACTGATATGTGGTAGATTAAGGTAAACATTTCCTTGGAGTCATTATGAATAGGAATACTTAAAAGATTAAAAGAATACAGAAAAATGCAATCCCAGGACAAAAGTATACATACTGTAGAGTACAGGGACAAGTGATGTTTTATTGAGGTACAAGAGTGAATGATTAGGCAACATATTTAGGTGTATGTAACACTGTGATATCAATGTTTTTTATCTTTATACCATGGCTTGGCTAAATACTCGATTCTGATTGGCTGGAGGGTGGGCATTTATTTCGTTAAACCGCCCGGCAATGAAGTAGCGCCTGCAACATTTTAATCACCGTTCTAAATTAATACGCAGTCTACGTTATCTGCTGCCAGCGCCATTAGAGTCGACACTTTTATGAATGGTATCCATAGCAACACCAACAGGTGATTAATAAAGCCGGCAAATAACGCTAAATCCGCTGATTTGAAAATTTTGTCTTCGCCAAATATCTCAGTTACAACAACTTTAATCTAGCAAAGACGTTTTGTGGTTAGTGGTGCAGTATTTATTCAGTTTGGAAATATGAACATAGTAGGGCTTTACATGTAATGTAATGTCGGGTAAGTGAGGACTAGGTAAAAGGTGTATTTTCTGAATCCAGCGGTTCCAACAGTCAATGCCCTTGTTAAAACGTTCAGCACTCTGAATACTGAACACAAGCGATATTGCGTGCTAGAACCCCTCACTTAACCTACATTCAAAATAAGTTTTACGTTATTTAATTTAATAATTATTATTAAAAATGACAATCATCAATTAAATCGCCGAATTCTTTGATAGGTAAGTCGAACAGTAACCTGGTGGATCAACCAACAAGCCAAAACAAGGTCTAAATCAGGTCTTGAGATTAAAGAATTTTATTAAGCGAAAACAGTCAATTGGAATAATGAATTGAAATCATACATTCACTAAGGAATGTAGGCTGACTACTTATAATTTACAAAATGGAAGACATTAAACCAAACCAGAAAAGAGAGAGATAAGCCAAAAATTGCCAAATTATTTACCCTCCAGCTGAACAGGAACAAAAGGAAACGCACGAGGAACCAAAAAGAATGACTTCTTCACCAACAAACTCCAAACTGACTAACTTCTTTTTCTGCGGTACACTCATAAAATACCTCCACAGGAAGACCATCCCTGTCCTGATTGGGTTAAGGTATGGGGGAGGGGTCATTTATGACAAAGACTGGCTTATCTTTGATGTTGGGGGGTGAGAGTGAGAGAGTGACAGAGATAGAGAGAAGGGGGGAAATATTAGATATCCTACATCCCTCTCTTGTAAGAATAGGTGCATGCACCTGCTAAAAACCTATTCTTACATCACCAAATAGGAATCACATTATACATTTGGACATTGAAGATGCAGTTACCTGCTAACAACAAAAACAACTGTCCAAATGGTTCACCAACCATTTTTAAAACATTTAGTCTATGCCCAGTTTAATAGTCCCTTTGTGATCTAGAGTCATATCTCTATTAGACAGTCTTTTGTGTCGCTGCTGTTATGACACCCTGGTTCAGTCTCTTCCTTCTCCAGTGTCCGGGTATCTAGACTGGCAAGGGACCAGAAGTTCCCTGGACTTGGGTAAAATGCAGTGCTTTTTCCATTACTGTTGCAATTGCGTGAGTGAAATGCAACCTACTCCACAGTGTCTCTACCAGTTCTGCACGGCGTGCGGGGGCTCGGTCTCCTGTGACAGGAAGCTGGACGATCCACAGGTGGCAAAGTGCAGTCAGGACCTCTCTTCTGATGGGCGGGGAAGCGCCTCTTTCCCTGTCGGAATCCATTTTGGCTCCTTTAGCCTGGATCCAATTGGGTGGACTGCTGACGGCAGTTGCTTAGGCTAGCTTCCCGCGGCAGGGTGTGGGACCGGTTGCACTTGTTTGCACTTGTGTCTGTGGGTGTCCTTTAGGGAATGGCAGGAGAAGACTGTGGGAGTTGAGGGCTTAGGCATTATCACTCACCGCAACATGTGAAGAGCGGAATAATTAATGATAGCACTGCATGTTATGACCTCTGTCAGTCCATGCAGGGGAACCTTACGGACAAGGTTTACTGTACACGGGATTGCCAGTCTAAATAATCACATGAATAGGGCAGACATGTCCAGAAGTGTCCAGGAACAGTATTTGGCGGGGCACCTACACTCTATAAAAGGGACTTAAACACAACATGGGCATGGTATTAGGTTAAAAGGTGATGGGGGGGGGGGGGGGAGACAGAGAGAGGCCGAGAGAGAGAGACAGAGAGAGATAGAGAGACAGAGAGAGAGAAAGAGCAAAAGACATTAGGCAACATCCCGTCATTCCCTCTCTTGGAACGATAGGTGCATGCAGCTGCTAAGAGCCTATCATTCCATCATCATAACAACCACACATTTGGACATTATATATATCATTGTACAATGATAGCTGCATGAAAACAAGTTTGATAGTCCCATTGTGATGATCCGGTGTGGTGCAGACATTTTTATTTTTTTGTCACTGCTGTCATGGCACCTTGGTTCAGTCTCTTCCTTCTCAAGTGTCAGGGTATCTGGACTGGCAAGGGAAGAGGTTCCCTGGACTTGCTTGTTTAACATGCAGTGCTTATTCCCCTTAATGTTGTAACTGTGTGAGTGAAAGGCATCCTAATTCCACAGTGTCTCTACCAATTCTGCACGGGGGGGGGGGGGGGGGGGGGGACAGAGAGAGGCCGAGAGAGAGAGAGAGAGAGAGAAAGAGCAAAAGACATTAGGCAACATCCCGTCATTCCCTCTCTTGGAACGATAGGTGCATGCAGCTGCTAAGAGCCTATCGTTCCATCATCATAACAACCACACATTTGGACCTATATATATCATTGTACAATGATAGCTGCATGAAAACAAGTGTCCTAATGGTTCACTAACCATCTTTAAAACAATTAGTCCATGTCCAGTTTAATAGTCCCATTGTGATGATCCGGTGTGGTGCAGACATTTTTATTTTTTTGTCACTGCTGTCATGGCACCTTGGTTCAGTCTCTTCCTTCTCCAGTGTCAGGGTATCTGGACTGGCAAGGGAAGAAGTTCCCTGGACTTGCTTGTTTAACATGCAGTGCTTATTCCCCTTAATGTTGTAACTGTGTGAGTGAAAGGCAGCCTAATTCCACAGTGTCTCTACCAATTCTGCACAGCGTGCGGGGGGCTCTGTCTCCTGTGACAGGCAGCTGGACGATCCACAGGCGGAAAAGTGCGGTCAAGACCTCTCTACTGACGGGCGGGGAAGCACCTCTTTCCCTGTCGGAATCCGTTTTGGCTCCTTGAGCTCGGGTCCAGTTGGGTGGACTGCCGACGGCAGTCGCTTAGGCTAGCTTCCTGCGGCAGGGTATGGGTCCGGTTGCACTTGTGCCTCTGGGGGTCCTTCGGGGAGTGGCAGGAGAAGACTGTGGGACTTGAGGGTTTAGGCCTTATCACTCACAGCAACATGTGAAGAGGGGAACACTGCATGTTATAAGCACTTAGTCCATTCAGGGGAACCTTACGGAGAGGATTTACCATCCACAAGATTGCCAGTCCAAATAATCACCTGAATAGGGCAGACTTGTCCACAAGTGTCCAGGAACAGCATTGGAGGGGGCACCTACACTTTAGAAAAGGGACTTAAAAACATGGGCATTGTCTTATGTTAAAAGGTGGTGGTAGGGATGTGGGGGGGTGGTGGGGTTGGGGGCAGGGGCAGGCAGAGTGCCAGTTTTACCTCCTAGAACCCCAGTGTGGTTACTGGTAGTCCTTTGGCTGCGGAGGGCCACAGCGTTCAGCAAACTGGGATGACAGGAGGCATCCTGTCATCTTGCTTCTTCTGCACGTGGATGCCCCTTAACCACGCCTGTCTCATCTCTGTCCAGGGGTCTATGCCAGTTTTGGCTTTGGTTCCCTCGCTGGGCAGCTGGGCTGATCGTCGCTCGTAGGCATCCAGTCCATCACTGCTCTCCAAACACTTCTGACGTCGGAAAGGGGCTCTTGCACTCTCCCTGGATGACGTGTGTGTGCGAAGTTTGCAAGTGTGGCTCGGGGGTGGAGAGACAAGGGTGGGGGAAACTGTTGTTCTAAATTGGCTGCTTTCATCTTGCTTTGGAGTGCAAGACAACACTCTGGCGGAGACTTTGAGGGCCAGAGGAGTCGTAAAACGGCTGGGGGTTGGCTTCCTGCTCCGTTTCTCCTGGGGTCTCTTTACAGCTCTGATAGGGGAGCGAGACTTTCGCAGAAGTCCCCCTATCTCCTCCATCACAGGAACTGTGGAAGTGGGAGAGTCCACAGAGCACACCCCTTCTGTCTGTGCAGCAGACAGAGGTTCCCCGGATTCAGCAGGAGCGGAAGAAAAGTCCACAAGGGGTGGGGTGGGGTCCTCGGCCTGGGTGGACTGGTCTGTGGGGGCCGACTCCACCTGTTGGGGTGCGTAGACCTCTCCACCTGGCAGGGCTGATGGGCCTGTAGAAGCCGGATCCGCGTCCTGCGGTTCAACGGTCTCCTCACCAGGCTGGGCTGCTGCGTCTGCAGTAGCAGGTTCTGGCCCCAGGGGTTCGACGGTCTCCTCACCAGACTGGGCTGCTGCGTCTGCAGTAGCAGGTTCTGGCCCCAGGGGTTCGACGGTCTCCTCACCAGGCTGGGCTGCTGCGTCTGCAGTAGCAGGTTCTGGCCCCAGGGGTTCGACGGTCTCCTCACCAGGCTGGGCTGCTGCGTCTGCTGTAGCAGGTTCTGGCCCCAGGGGTTCGACGGTCTCCTCACCAGGCTGGGCTGCTGTGTCTGCAGTAGCAGGTTCTGCCTCCAGGGGTTTGACGGTCTCCTCACCAGGCTGGGCTGCTGTGCCTGCAGTAGCAGGTTCTGCCTCCAGGGGTTCGACGGTCTCCTCACCTGGCTCAGCTGAGAGGACTGCAGCAGCGGATTCCACGTCCTGTGGGGTCACATCCTCTGTGGTGGCTGGTGTGATAGAAGACACAGAGCTGTTTCCCCCAAATTCCTCCAGGGAAGGGGGGCTCACCAGGGGGGCGGCTACATTGTCTGTGGACGGTGACAAAATCCACAGAATTGTCCAAGCCTGAAGGGGGTGGGGATGAGTCAATGGAGAGTGCTGTATTGTCCCTCGGTGGGGGGTGGTGCCAGGGCTATGGCTGGAATGGCGCCATGCACTGCTCCTTCCAGCGCAGGCTGTACTGCCACAGAAGAAACTGGTTTGGCAGTAACTCCTGACTTAGAGTGGTGCTTTTCCCAAGCCAGTTTCCACATTTGGTTTACCTCCTCCCATGCCTGCTTTGACCGCCGGAGGTAGAGAAAATGTTGTCTTTTCTCTAGGTACGACCTTATCCCTTGGACAATCCTGCGCTTGGTTTCATCACTATCTGGACAAATCAGATAGTCCAAATACTCAGTCCGCAGGTTGTAAAGCGCCTCCTCTTTAAGCTGATCCATTGCCTTGAGCTGTTCTGCAAATTTTGGGCACTGGGCTATCAAATATTGCCGTTCTGATAACATGAGATACCACAGCTGATCCAACCTTGACTGGCCAGGGAATGCCGGTAGGTCAGCAGTGGAGGGTAAATGAGGCATCTCTCTCTTTGTCTGGTATGCCATAATAATATACAAAAATTTTAAAAAAATAAAATCAATAAATCTAAGACCAGTCGATTAGAAAAAGATTTGAACTTGTCTCAGAGTTTACCGCAGTTTACTCAATAGTAAAATTTAGTATGCTATAGGACAATGTAAGGAGAGTGGCTGAGTCGGAGGACCAAGCGCGACCGTCAGGGATTCTAAAAGTGTAGGTACTAACACCTACACCACTAAAGCAGACAGATCAAACAATCAATCAATCAATCAATATTTATTTATATAGCGCATTTCACAACAAGTTGTCACAATGCACTTCACAGCAAAACAGCAAAACCCAGCCTAAACTCCCCACAAGAGCAAGCCAAAGGCAACAGTGGCAAGGAAAAACTCCCTGGTGTAACTAGGAAGAAACCTTGGAAGGAACCAGACTCAATGGGGGAACCCATCCTCCTCTGGTCGGCTCAGGGTCTAGGGCTTAAGGACCAACATGGTCAAAACAGCCAATGTCCATGATAATACAATTTGCAGCAGCTAGATGACAGTCCAGATGTGGCGGCAGTGACGGTGGGGAACCGGGCGCCGATGGCGGCGGGGAGCAGCTGGCAGCGGTGGTAAGGAGGGAGGGGCAAGCGGGCAACGGACAGGAAGCCGGACAGCAACTCTCGAGATGCGGAGCATAAGCCCCGCCAGCAGAATGTGAAAAAAAAGAGAGAGAGAAAACAGTTAGGGGAAGTGTAATAGAGCAGCAGGAGCACCAACTGGAGGGGTGGGGGGTGGGGAAGGGGTGGGAGGGTTGGACAGGTGCCCCCGCCAGGAGTAATCTATGGCTGCATAGCTATGAAGACAGAGTTTGAGGAACCATGCAGTCATGAGAGGGAAAACAGTCCTACCCACCTATCAAGAGCCAGCCCAGGAAGATGGGGTCACAGCTGTTGACAGGTGACAGTAAGGAAAGGATGCCACCCCACATTACTCTATGGCTAAATGCTTCTCTGGTCCTGTCTCCAGACTATAGCTCATTATAAGCCTGATCATAGAGGTGCGTTTTTTAATCTAGACTTAAATATTGAGACAGTGTCTGATTCCCTTATAAGTTTTGGTAGGGTGTTCCACAGTAGTGGCGCTCTGTAAGAGAAAGCTCTACCACCCGTCAAGTTTTTAGATATTCTTGGGACTACTAGGTAGCCTGCGTCTTGGAACGGAGAGTGATCTTTTTGGCTTATATGGTAAGAGCAGGTTACATATATACACTGGCGCAAGTCCATTTAAGGCTTTAAAGGTCAGAAGCAAAATCTTAAAGTCTATCCTAAACTTAATTGGTAGCCAATGAAGCGATGCTAGTACTGGGGTAATATGCTCATATTTCTTAGTTCTAGTTAAAATGCGAGCGGCTGCATTCTGTACAAGCTGGAGATTATTTAGCAAGGACTTAGGGCAGCCAGATAGCAGGGCATTACAGTAATCTAGCCTAGACGTAACAAAAGCATGGATCAGTTTTCTCTGCGTCCCCTATTGATAGGAAGTGCCTTATTTTAGCTATGTTTCTTAACTGAAAGAAAGCTACTCTAGATATGTTTTTTATGTGCGCGCTAAAGGTTAGATCTGGGTCTATAGTAACACCTAGGTCTTTCACAGCTGAGTTTGGAACAATTAAACAACCATCGAAATTTAAAGTAGATGTACCCAGTTTCTCCCTTTGTTTTTTTGGACCTAAAACCAGCATTTCGGTCTTTTCTGAGTTTAGGAGCAGGAAATTGGAAAGCATCCAGGCTTTAATATCTGCAATACAAGCCTCTAACCGAGAAAGTGGTAGTGCCTCACCGGGTTTCATGGAAATGTATATCTGCGTATCGTCCGCATAGCAGTGAAAATCTACCCCATGTGCCCGAATAATATCACCAAGGGGTAGCATATATAATGAAAAGAGTACTGGGCCTAGCACTGATCCTTGTGGAATACCATATTTCATTACTGAGTAACTGGATGATACTTCATTTATTTTAACAAACTGCTTCCTATTGTATAAGTATGATCTGAACCATGCAAGAGCTTGACCATTTAGTCCAACACAGCCCTGGAGTCTGTTTAGTAGAATTTTGTGATCTATTGTATCAAAAGCTGCACTTAGGTCAAGAAGTACAAGAACAGACACAGAGTTTTGGTCGGCTGATAATAGTAAATCGTTAATAACTTTAACAAGTGCCGTTTCAGTGCTATGGTAGGGTCTAAATCCTGACTGGAACATTTCATGGATATGGTTTGAGCTAAGGTATGCACCAAGTTGCTTAGCAACAGCTTTCTCTAATATTTTTGATAGAAATGGAAGATTTGAAATGGGTCTATAGTTTTCCAGTTTGTCAGATTCGAGGTTTGGTTTCTTTAGTAATGGCTTAATAACCGCCATTTTTAGTGGCTCTGGTACATATCCTGTTACTAAGGATGTGTTAATAATTTTTAACATATGCTGGCCTAGTATGGGGAAAAGTTCTTTAACTAATTTTGTAGGGATTGGGTCGAGTAGGCAGGTAGTCGGTTTTGAGGACATAACCAGTTTAGACAGCTCCTCCATGTCAATTGGCTTAAAACAGTTTAGTGCCACTGTTGATACATCTTCCTGTGTTAACCAGGATTTGGGCTGTTCATTGATTAAGGGAGGAGTGATGCCTAGAGGAGGAGGCAATTTGGAGATCTGGTCTCTAATAGCTTCAATCTTTTGATTGAAATAATTCATGAAATCATTACTGCTGTAAACGCTGGGGTAGGATGAAATTTCTAATGATGGTTTTTTAGTCAAGTTGTCCACAGTGCTAAACAAGAATTTTGGGTTACATTTGTTTTGTTCAATTAATTTAGAGAAAAAGGCAGATCTAGCTGATACAAGAGCTTGCTTGTACTGGAGGAGGCTATCTTTCCATGCAAGACGAAATACTTCTAGTTTAGCTGACCGCCATTTTCGCTCTAGTTTTCTTGTGGACTGTTTCAGGGCACGGGTAGTGTCATTGTACCAGGGAGTACGGTTTTTCCGACAAGACTTTCTTTTTAGAGGGGCAACCATATCAAGGGTGCTTCTGAGAGTAAAACTTAACTGGTTAGTCAGTTCGTCCAGCTATACTTCAGTTGTATTTCCTTTGTTTGAAAGGAATGATTCCGGAAGCATATCTATAAACTTTGGAATGACGTCAGAGTTTAACGACCGGCTGTAATAGTGTCTTGGCTCTGATATAGAAGTGGTCGTTGCCTCGATTTCAAAAGTAATAAGGAAATGATCAGATAATACAGGGTTATGGGGTGCAATAATAAGATTAATAACATTGATACCATAGGATAACACTAAGTCTAGGGTATGGCTATGGTAATGAGTGGGTCCACAGACATTTTGTTTGAACCCAACAGAGTCAATAATAGAGGCAAAGGCTGTTCCTAGGGGATCACCTGGTTTATCCACATGTATGTTAAAGTCACCAACAATCACAACCTTGTCTGCCGAAATAGCAAGGCAAGACAAAAACTCAGCGAATTCTATTAGAAAATCCGAATAGGGCCCAGGTGGTCTGTAAACAGACACTAGGAGAGAGGACTGCATGTTACCCCTTATTTTAGCTAAGTCATGTTGTACACAGTTCATAGAAAGAACTTCAAAAGATGAGAACGTATGACCACACTTAGGGGTTAAGCTTAAGGTGGACTGATAGATCGCTGCAATACCACCCCCTCTTCCTGACTGGCGCGATACCTGAGTACTTAAAAAACCTACAGGAGACGCTTCATTAAGTGCGACATATTCACCAGGTCTTAGCCAAGTTTCAGTTAGACATAGTACTTTGAGATTATGATCTGTGATCAATTCGTTTATAAGAAGTGCTTTAGGAGCAAGAGATCTAATATTTAGTAGTCCAATTTTTAGGAGTGATTCACAACAGCTGCTAGCAGCAATATGTTTTAATTTAAGAGTAATAAGATTATCCGCGTTGACACCACGGTTTGCTTTACATTTGGCATATATGCGTGGGGCAGACACAGTCTCAATATAATGAATACTCATTTCTAGCTCAGATATGGGATGGGGATGAGTACTATTGCCAATTTCTAGCTCTGAAACGCACCTTGCAGGACAACGGCGTTGGGCCATGTGTCTGAGTCACGGGCATTGGGAAACGCGTTGGGAAACGCACAGGCTCCGATGTAGGATCAGAGGCCTGCTGCCTGGCCGGCGCCCTGATAAGGTGTCAGGATCTGGCCTTACTAAGACTAGCATCTAAGTTATTTGCTAGGACAAGAGCACCTCTCCAGCTCGGGTGGAGTCCGTCTCTCTTCAGTAGGCCAGGCATTCTCCAGAAGTCAGGCCAATTATTGACGAACCCTATGCCACTAGATGAGCACCACTCAGACAGCCAGCGATTTAGCGACGTGAGTCTACTGTAGACCTCGTCGCTCCTACGAACTGGGAGCGGACCAGAGCATATTACTTCCCAACACATCTTTTTAGCCATCGCACACACCGAAACAAAGTTATTTTTGGTGACCTCCGATTGCCTCAATCGGACGTCATTTGTGCCGACGTGAATAACAATTTTAGAGTATTTACATTTACTTTTAGCCAGCACTCTCAGACTAGCCTCAACATCGGTAGCTCTGGCACCAGGCATACACTGCACTATGGTCGCTGGTGTCGCTAATCTCACGTTTCTCAGAATACTATCCCCTATAATCAGGGCTTTCTCAGTGGGTGTGTTACTGAGTGGGGAATATCGGTTTGAAACGCGAGTAGGGTGATGCTCGGCGGCTCTAAGCCGACAGCTATGTTTCTTTTGCACCGTGATAAAATCGTCCCGCAGTGAGGACTCTGACGGGGGAGAAATACTAGCATCTAAACTGGCATCCGGCTCAGGTAAGAGGGAATCTATCAAACTCTCACTCTCCTGGATCTGATATAACGTCCGGATTGCGGGCCTCTAGCTCAGCTATTTTCCGTGCTAATTCTAGTTAAGCTGACACTTTGCACATATACCATTACTGGTAAAATTAGCAACAGAACTAAGGCTAAACATGAAACAGACCCCCGCAGGAAACACTTGCAGTGGAAGCCATAATGTGCGCTTACCGTATTTATCCTTAGTTGTCGTTAGATGTGATCAACTTAGAGCGGTAGTCACAAAAGTGGGAAAACGTAGAAGTCGTGGAAATTGTCGTTGAAAAATCTAAAGTAATGCAGTAGTATTTAAGATATATAAAAAAGTAGTATTTAAGATCTGCACTGGAAAGGGTAAAAATAAAGAGTGGGAAACAAAACCTCCCAGCGTAAGCCAAAAATAAAGCAACCCCAAACGAGGGCGAACTCGAGAATTGCGAGTAATTAATAACAAAAGAATCTCACACTCTTTAACGAGTAAACAAATAACAAAAGAACGTCACGCTCCTTAACCTCTTCCTACCGAGGGCAAAATAGGCCAAATTTTGCCTGTTTTCACTAGTGACAAACAAAGGTGGTTATCTCAAAAACTATAAATGGTACAAATATGGTTCATGGCTTTTATTAAAGCAGACACCTGCAGTATTACGACTAAGCAGTGAGAACTCATAGAAATCCAGTTTTTGATACTTAACTACAACAATTTATGTACAGAAAATATAAAAAAACTAAAAAAGTTTAAGAATTTTTACCTGGGGAGCTACAAATGCAATCAAGGAAATGACTCCTCTATCTGATTCATCAATATGCTGCCTACCTCTGGTAACAATCTGGTGTCAATATCTCAAACCATTCAAATTTTACAGGGTTTTTTTCAGGTGAACCTTTTTCGTTATCCAAATGGTGCCAAATGTGCCAAAAATGGCAATGTTCCAGAAAGGTCTCAATATGATTTATTTTTTAGGTTTTTACAATAAAATGAGATAATTTGTCAATATTGGCAATAAAAGTTCATTTTTAGACGTGTTCTTGGTGTTCTGCATATTACACAACTAACTACCCAAGGTTACAAAAAGCTGTCAAAACCCATGTAGCAGCACAGTGAATCTTGTGTATTTCACCAGAGCCCCATTAGCCAGAAATGAGTCCAGGAATGTGCAAACAGGTTTTCAAATGAATAATGGGAATAGTATGAAACTTCCCTACACATTAATGCTTGCCAGTCCTGTCCTTTATTCTGTTGCCACCTCCTATGACAGGGACGTTGGGGTTGGGTTTTAGGAGGCAAAACTTTATACATGACAAACATATATCAACTATATACAAGTGCACTAAGGTGTACTACTAAAAGTGCAGTGGATAAAAAATCAAAAGTCCACCAGTTTCCTAGATAAAAAATAAAAACACCCCTGCTGTAACAAATAAAAAGATCCTTGCCTCTAATTGCTGAAGTTACCGTATTTACACAAAGAAAGTACAAAATGGCAGGGTCCAAAAAGCTAAAAAAAATGAACTAAAAACAAAAAAAGGTAAAGGATCAAAACATGGGGGTGGAGGTTGAGGAGAGATTATTTAACCATTCATACAGAAGCCATTTAGACTACACATTCCCTCAGGAGAGCAATCTGCATCATTACAAATCCCACTAACCCTGTCCATGGAATTGTCCACCATGTTGATATACCCATTAGTCCCCCTTATACAACAACAATCAACAATAATAATAATCAACAAGTACTCCCTCATGTTATCATGTTCTCTCCCTCATACCATGCATAAATTACCATTTTGTTTACCTGCACAGCCTTCTGTACTGCATACAGAACAATTTACTCAGGTGGAACAATGACTTTACTAAACACTTCCAGAAGCCATTTCACACTCAAAAAAATCGTTTTAGTAGCTCATCTCAGACACAAATAGATAGCTAGCTGCTTGTTACCTGTAATTTTGCTTGCATTACATTACATTACATTTATTTAGCAGACGCTTTTATCCAAAGCGACGTACAGTAAGTGAGCACAGAGACATCAAGATCACTACAGAACAGACAAGGCAAAGCACATCCTTCCATTAATGTAGCAGCTATCCCTAGCAATGAACGTCGACTGTAGTTCACAGTAAGCTGTGGGCAAATCAGCAACACCACACTTCCATTCCTAATACTCGTATAAACTATAATAAACAGACAGGAAAACACAGGGATGCTTGCTAGCTTGCCACTGTAAAGGCAATACTATCTATATTAATTTAGCTGAGAGGGACCGATTTTATGCATAAGTATATAAGGTTAGTTAGCTTCACAGAAGAAACACAGGGATTCACGCATTGCAGCTAAATTTCCTTCGATGCTTACACCAAACATCTGTGTTGTTGGCAACGCCACGTAACACGTGCGAGTTTGTCAACACAGACAATACACCCTAAGTTTACTTCATAAATTATTTATCATACCGTTGGAATGTGCAATTTGTAATATTAATTGTATGAAAAACAATAAAATACAGTTGACAATGTAATTACGAACCCGCATGGCATTGCGTGAATTCACACTGGTATATCGAAAAATCGGTAATACCACCAGCCCTAACGACGTTACCTGCCATGGCGAAATTCAATGCGTTTATAGCATAACACTGTTAGTATGATAAAACAACTTACATGTCAGCAACATCATCTCGGTCATCAGTGGATTCAGCGTCACTGAGACAGGATGAGTCTCCCTCGGCAAAAACATCTTCTGGCTTATCCAGTTCGTCTAGCACTTGGTGCACGGATAAACGCCTCAAAAATCTCGACATAACTACACAAAAACTGTATCAAAAATACTCTAAAGTAAAAAATGTAACTGCGGGCCTTACCTAATTAATTGTGCTTTGCTAAACGGAATGTAGCGAGCTACGCTACAAGGTAAAAACACTGCGCCATCTTGGCTCGATAATTACGCGTGAGTGCCACTTCCTCATACGCAGTGCTGTTATCGCCTTCATTTACGAAGGAAATGTGTTTAATGAGGGCTCTTTTGAAAGATAAGAGTCTTGGCTATTGGCTGGAATATTTGACAGACAGTTTTAAAACCCAATGGAAAGCAAATAATACTCGGAGTGGAGGCAGGTCGAAGACAGTTTTTCCCACTTCAGATAGGCCTATTGTGCTATCAGTCAAAGAAATACACCCAATTGACGACGGTTTTGCATAATTCTCTGCAAGCAAGTTCAAAACCACTCTGGCTAACATATACTAAGCCGTTGGATTGGTACTCCAGAAACTGGCTGAGTTTCACAACGCCAAAGTGAACACAGCCGAACGAGTCGTAATCAAGTGCAAAAAAGCACAAGTCGGTTTAAAATTGGAAAAAAATCATGTACAGCCGTATGAAAGTTTTAAAGTATTTTTTCTTGAAGCCTAAAGGTATAATGATTTTTTAAACCAAAGTTTTGTGAAATACAATTAAGCAGAACAGTTTACCAGCACATTGTTTATGGTGTGACATCAAGCTGCAATACATGTTTGAGAATTAGGTCAGAGTTTCCAACGTTATTTACAAAGTTTTATCTCGACGTTTTGGGCTTAAAAACCACTTTCCCAGAAGGAATGGATATATCATAAGGATATTTAATCAAAATATTGAGGTGAGCAGTTTATTATATATTATTAAATTAATGAAATGTATAATTTAATAATTTCCGTCACGCCCGCGTTACCGCTAGGGGGCGTTTGGCATTAAGAGGTTAACGAGGAGTGAATACAGGAGGTCAGAGAAAACAAACAAAAGAAACACCCTGAAGAAACGGGCGAGAGAAGGGAGAGAAACTAGAGCCTGTTACCTACAGCTCTAAGTGAGAATGAGCTGAACAAAAAGGCAACAGGTAGGAGAGTATAACGAACGAAGATAGAAGGAAAGAAAAAACCAAAATAAATCTTTCTTCTAAATCTAATTGGACTTGCTGCGTTTCCTATTTGTGCGAACCAGAATAGCAGCGAGCGAATCTTATACCTTTACCGACCTCCTTGTCAATATAGCAACGACAACATGGAAGCGTCGAAAATGCGGAAGTCCTGGCTATTTATAACCGGCAGGAAATTCAAAACAGGTGAAAGAAATAATTGCCGGGCGAGATTCAAACAACGAAACGGAGGCGAAAAAATCCGATAGAGCGCTCAAATGACGCCAAAAGAAAAACCGAACGCAGAAACAACAGTGGCTGCCAGAAACCATGACAGAGAACCTATCTCGGTGGAACCTCCAATTATGTCAGGTAAGTGAGGACTAGGTAAAATGTGTATTTTCTGAATCCAGCGGTTACAACAGTCAATGCCCTTGTTAAAACGTTCAGCACTCTGAATACTGAACACAAGCGATATTGCGTGCTAGAACCCCTCACTTAACCTACATTCAAAATAAGTTTTACGTTATTTAATTTAATTATTATTATTAAAAATGACAATCATCAATTAAATCGCCGAATTCTTTGATAGGTAAGTCGAACAGTAACCTGGTGGATCAACCAACAAGCCAAAACAAAGTCTAAATCAGGTCTTGAGATTAAGTAATTTTATTAAATGAAAACATTCAATTAGAATAATGACTGGGAATCATACATTCACGAAGGAATGTAGGCTGACTACTTATAATTCACAAAAGTGAAGGCATTAAACCAGACATTAATTAGGAAATACCAGTAAAGAGAGAGATAAGCCAAAAATGGCCAAATTATTTACCCTCCAGCTGAACAGGAACAAAAGGAAACGCACGAGGAACCAAAAAGAATGACTTCTTCACCAACAAACTCCAAACTGACTAAATTATTTTTCTGCGGTGCAACTATAAAATACCTCCACAGGAAGACCATCCCTGTCCTGATTGGGTTAAGGTATGGGGGAGGGGGGGGGAGAGGGGTAATTTATGACAAAGACTGGCTTATCTTTGATGTTGGGGGGGTGAGAGAGAGAGAGACAGAGATAGAGAGAAGAGGGGTAATATTAGATATCCTACAACACGTATCTGCTAACACAAACTGTTTTTTAAAAAGGTAAAACTATTACTACTACTGCTAACCTATACATTTATATACCATTACTTTTTCATGATGTTGTTCTAATAAAAAATTCCTTTCACCTGTTTTGGATTTCCTGCCGGTTATAAATACCCCAGGACTTCCGCATTTCCGTCGCTTCAATATTGTCTTTGTTATTTGACTATCGGAGTCAGTAAGGTAAAGGATAGCGGTCTCTATGTTTCTGGTTGTTACACTTCAGAAACGTAGGTAGTCCGGTTAAGAGTTAGGGTAAAGATTTATTCAGTCTTTTTTGTTTCCTTTTCTCTCTTTATCCTTTTATATCCCTCTACCTGTTACCTTTTGTTCAGCTCCTTCACACCTAAAGCTGTAGGTAACAGATTCTTTTTCTATTACGTTTCTTTCGCCCTTGTTACACGGGCTTTCTTTTGTTTTTCTCTGACCTGTTATACGCCTCTGTTTCTCTGACCAGTTATACGCCTCTTGTGTGAGAGCATGAGGTTTCTTTGTTGTTTTATTACTCGCGATTGCCGAGTTTGCCCTCTTTTGGGGTTGTTTTGTGTTGGCTTACGCCGGGAGGTTTTGATTCCCATTGTTTTTGTTTCATTGTCACGAAATACACTTCCAGATCCCTTGGTTGTGGCGCTTGGTTCTCCGAACCTTACACTCCCCCTTACAGAATATCGAAGCCACTATGGAAGGGCCAGCTACACCACGGGTTTCTGATAAAGGACCGGCCAGTCAGGGCGCTACAGGGGTTACCCCCGAGGAGGCTATTCTTGCAACACTAGTTGATGGAGCAACTCCAATATCAGGGAGAATGCCTTAAAAAATTTACAGAGAGTCTTCACAGATTCTCTGTTGCCATCAATCCACCCCCAGTTGCACAAGCACTGACACCTCCCGTTCCCTTGCCACGCTCATTTAAAGAACCAAAGCTCCAATTACCACCCCGCTATGGTGGGGAATCGGGAAAATGCCGGCCATTCTTAACCCAGTGCCTGATATTTTTTCAGGCACAGCCCTCTCATTTCTCCACGCCAGAATCCCAGGTAGCATTCATATTGTCATTATTAAATGACCAGGCTCTTGCATGGGCGGACCCTCTTATTCGTGCCAATGCCCCAGTCATTCGTGATCCAGTTCAGCTTATGAACGAGATGCAACTGGTTTTCGACCAGGAGGTTTCGGGAGAAGAGGCGGCTAGGAAACTTACCAGCTTGCGCCAAGGCACTAAGACAGTAGCGGCGTTTTCTATTACATTTCGAGCGCTAGCCGTCGAGATAGGATGGTCGGACAGTCCTTTAAAATCATTATTTCTCCAAGCATTATCCAATCCCATCAAGGATGCTTTAGCTATGCTAGAACCACCCGCTACTTTAAGTAACTTGATAACTACTGCAATACATCTTGATAACCAGATTAGAGAACGTGAACGTGTGATTAAAGATCAACCGTCCCGTTTAAGATCCGTGTTATCAAGAGACACTCCGCCCACTGTGCCCACCTACTTCTCCGTTGATCAGGAGGAGCCCATGCAGGTGGATGGGCTGTCCCTCCACAAATCTAAGGGGGTGAAACCGCGGGAGCACTCGTGCCGTTACTGTAGGCGTAAGGGTCATCTAAAGGATCAGGGTCCCAAGTTGGGGGGGAAACGAGGGGTCTCACTAGGGAAACCGAGATCTCCAATGAGACAAAATAGTACTCGTTCTCGGACCCTTTTACCTGTCCGGCTGCTTTGGAATGGGCGCTCAGTTGGCGTAGATGCCTTTATTGATTCCGGAGCAGTCGAGTGCTTCATTGACGCTAAATGGGCTAGGGAATTAGAGATTCCTACTCACCGAATCACTAGTTCCCGTCAGGTTACGGCTCTCAATGGTCGCCCCTTGGGCTCCGGGATCATTGAGGAGATTACTGGTCCTTTAATTATGCGCATTTCTCTCCAGGGGCACTCGGAGAGAATAACATTTTTTTTAGTTGAATCTCCGTCGTATCCACTCATTCTGGGACATTCATGGCTGAGTTTGCATGACCCTCATGTTAGTTGGGGCAGAGACAGGGATCCTATTCGCCAGTGGGGTTCCCAGTGTCAACCCCACTGTCGAACCTTCATTTATCCTTCGTCGGGCTGCATACCTGACGGTTCCAATTTCAGCTCTGATAGTGAGTGGGAGGAGGCGGAGTTTCACTCTGCTCAAGATACTCCCTCTGTCCTCACTGGGGGTGGAGAGGAGAGTCTGTCCTGGGATCACTTTGCTGAGGGGGGTTCTTCCGAGACCCCGGAAGTGGTAGGGTCGCTCGAATTTCGCCTGCCCACTAATGTACCAGGGGAATATTCTGACCTCGCTGAGGTTTTTAGTAAAGAATGCGCAACTACGTTACCTCCTCATAGGCCGTATGACTGCGCGATTGAGTTGTACCCTGGCACGGTTCCTCCCAGGGGCTCACTGTATTCCCTGTCGGGTCGGGAAAGCACTGCTATGAGGGAGTACATTGAGGAGTCTTTAGCTAACGGTTTCATCAGACCTTCCACTTCACCGGCGGGTGCTGGATTTTTTTTTGTAAAAAAAAAAAGACGGAGGTCTGAGGCCCTGTATAGATTATAGGGGTCTCAATGATATTACCGTTAAAAACAGATATCCTCTTCCACTCATGAACTCCGCATTTGAGCGCTTACAGGGGGCATCGGTCTTTTCCAAACTCAACCTTCGCAATGCCTACAATCTTGTGCGCATGCGTGAGGGCGATGAGTGGAAGACGGCATTTAACACACACCACGGACACTACCTACAAGTACCGGGTGATGCCGTTCGGCTTCACTAGCGCCCCCTCTGTCTTCCAGGCGCTAGTGAATGACATTCTCAGAGAGATGCTGGAGAAGTTGGTATTCGTCTACCTCAACGATATTTAAATTTTATCCCAAAATCTCTCCTCTCACGTTGGCCATGTTAGGCAGGTGTTGGAAGCGCTCCTTAAGGCGCGGCTATTCGTTAAAGCCGAGAAGTGCTCGTTCCACACTGACTCTGTTTCTTTCTTGGGTTTCATTGTGGCAGACGGAAAAGTCCTTTTGGATCCAGAGAAAGTTTTAGCGATCAAGAACTGGCCCACTCCAGCATCAGTGAAACAGGTGCAGCACTTTCTGGGCTTTGCTAATTTTTACCGGCGGTTCATCCGCAATTTTAGCACGGTAGTCACAGCTCTTACAAAAAAACATTATCCTCGCGGTTCCAGTGGAACTCTAGGGCTGAGGCAGCATTCACAGAGCTAAAAAATCAGGTTTAGTTCCGAACCCATTTTAATAACTCCCAATCCCTCCCTTCCCTTTGTGGTAGAGGTGGATGCTTCAGAGCTGGGTGTGGGAGCCATTCGGTCCCAGTACTCCCCGCTAGATCATAAAATGCACCCATGGGCGTATTTCCCTTGTGCCTTAACACCTGCCGAGAGAAATTATGGCGTAGGGGACTGGGAGCTGTTGGCGGTCAAATTGGTGTTGGAGGAGTGGCGTCATTGGTTGGAGGGAGCTGAGCACCCTTTTACTGTCTGGGCCGACCACAAAAATTTTGAATATGTCCAACAGGCCAAGACACGCAACTCCTGTCAAGCCCGATGGGCATTATTCTTCGCACGGTTTAGGTTTATACTGACTTACCCACCCGGGTCGAAGAATATTAAGCCGGATGCGCTGATGCGCATCTACGACCGCACTGATAAGGAACCGCACCCGGAGCCCATCGTACCGACCGCCCAGATTGTAGCTCCGGTGATGTGGGAGATTGAGGCGGCCATTCCAAAGGTGTTGCGCTCAGACCCGGGCCCAGGTGGGGGTCCGTCTCATTCTCTATTCGTTCCATAAGCATCAAGACCCTCCATAAAAACCTTTACCAATGTTTACAACCCCCCCAATAAAATGACATCATCACGATGCCAATACATCCCCCCCTTGAAACAACCCCCAGCCCACCCCGAATAATACATAATAATAAAAAATAATATAGGAAAAAAATATATATTTTATTATTTTTAATATTTTTATGTATAATTATATTTTTTCATAACCTCATGAATATTCATAAAATTATGCCAAATGCACATCAATCAAATTTAGTCATTTACTAAAGTAGTAGTCATTTAGTAATTTACCAAATTCTATTTCCATCATTCATCTTACTTTTCTCTGTGGGATTCTAGCAATTTCATATTTCTTGCACCTAACCATGACAAAAAACTGTTTAATGAGAAATTACTTGTTTTAGTTGACTATCCCTTTAAAAATTGCCTATATCAGTGGATCAGAAACAAATAAGTTTATTGTTTGGCAAGCTAATTATAATGTTAATAATGTTCGCAGCTAATAGTCTAAAATGGCAGACAAACCTTATTCTCATGATCCTTGCCCATACTCAAGTTTTTTTTTTGTCAGTTTTTTTCAGCCATCAGGGAATTTAAATGAGAAACACGTCATTGGTTGGGTTTAAAAGTGATTTACAACTGATTATACAGTTGCACTCAAAATTATTCAAACCCCTTCACTTTTTGCACACTTTATTGTGTTGTAGATTTAATTTTAAATTGATAAAATTGCAATTTTTGCCCATCAATCTACACTCAATAACCCATAATGACAAAGTGAAAACATGTTTTTAGAAATTTTTGAAAATGTATTAAAAAAACTAAAAACTGAAATCTCTCATGTGCATAAGTATTCATACCCTTTGCTTTAATGTATTTTTAAAGTATCATATTTCATATTTGGTCGCATATCCTTTGCATGCTGTTACTTCCTGAAGTCTGTGACCCATCAACATCAAAAGACTCTCGATATCTTATTTTCAGATACTGTTACAAGCGATACTATAACCTCTCTGCATTTGAATGGATCTCTATGGGAATTGGGGGGTGAGACTAGATTCAGCTGTAAATTATGCTGGTACAGTATGGAACTCATGACTGGTGAAATGGCTGTAAGTCATCAAGGGTCTAAGGTATCAAACGAGCCCCAAACCATCACTCTACGGCCAGATATGGAGTAAATGTGGATGGATCACTTTAAGGTTTTTCCCCATAGAGTTCTATAGGAAAATGAGTCAGAAGAAATAACCCTTGCAGTGATCCATCCACATCTTGCAACAGAGTGATGGTTTGGGGCTTGTTCGATAGCTCAGACCCTTTATAACATAGAGCCATTTCGCCAGTCATGTGTTCCATACTGTACCAGTGTAATTTACAGCTGAATCTAGTCTCACCCCCTAATTCCCATAGAGATCCATTCAAATGCAGAGAGGTTATAGTATCGCTTGTAACAGTACCTGAAAATAAGATATCGAGAGTCTTTTGATGTTGATGGGTCACAGACTTCAGGAAGTAACAGAATACAAAGGATATGCGACCAAATATGAAATATGATACTTTAAAAATACATTAAAGCAAAGGGTATGAATACTTATGCACATGAGAGATTTCAGTTTTTTGTTTTTTTAATACATTTGCAAAAATCTCTAAAAACATGTTTTCACTTTGTCATTATGGGTTATTGAGTGTTGATTGATGGGCAAAAATTGCAATTTTATCAATTTAAAATTAAATCTACAACACAATAAAGTGTGCAAAAAGTGAAGGGGTTTGAATAATTTTGAGTGCAACTGTAGACTATGACTCGTCAGGTTAATATATTTATGGCATAAAATTCGAGCCTTCAGATTGGTGGGACTAAAAAATTATTTACAATAACTCCACCTACTGGAAGTCTCCGGCTTGCAGATACACCCTGTTCGCTTGTTCTGAGGAGGCAACGAAGCATTGCAATTATATAGAAATGACAACTAATATCAGTGCTAGAAGCAAATATATTCATCTCTATTTTTTACTATTTAATTTACTAAAAATCCAAGGGCCAACTAAGCATATGAGAGAATAATTTCAATGTAGTTTTACTGTAGATAAATTACAATATGTTTGTCCGACCCTCGGACAAACATATTGTCGACCCTCAATTCAAATTGCCTTAGGAAGGAGCGTGCCATCTTCCTGAGGAAGAAATGGCACTTGTGTTTTATATCAGATTTATGTGTCTGTGTCCGTCTCGGTTAATTCCAGGGTTGCATTCAGCCAAAATCCTGTCTATCACGTGAACATGTTGGCCTCCTCTTGGACATTGTGCAATTAAGCTGGGCAGCCTTACCAAAGGCATTGGGCTGTAAAAATGTCACCTCCGCCAAGACCATCATTACTTATTTAAGATCACTACATCAGAAGACATCCTTGCTATCAAAAATGAATTGGCTACTGCAGAACGGTGCTGTGTTATTGCTTTACACGATGAGCTGTTATATCTCCACCAACCCAGCCAGCCCCCAGGGCCACTTTACCAGGCTGGAGAATATAGCGGCCTATAAAACAATCACCACCGTGCCAGCCCAGTCTACATGTGGCATGCCGGAGAGTAATGCCTTCTGTCAGAGCAGCATGGTCCAGGAGGGCCTCCTCACCTGCACTCAACAGTTCTTCATCCAGGAGTGCCCATACCGGGCCGCCACTCCACCCTTCACTGACCTTTTCTCCATCGGGCTGGGCATCTGCGTGGTAGAGGACTGCAATTGAGCTTGTATACAAGGTTCGTGCGTTGACTCATTCAGCCTAATTTTTTTTAAACCAAAAGGATTGTTTTATCTTCCCTCCTGAGCTGAACCTGGGCCCGGGGAGCTTCCTTTACCTTAAAAGTGTGGCTGAAACCACAAGAAGCCATTGAAATGCAAGTACTACTACAGGTGTTCTCAGGATGGTCCTTGAATATTTGAGATTCATTGCGAGTGCTTGTGCTGTTACATGCGTTTACATGATAATCTAGATTGCATCCATTTATTAATTGGATAAGTAAGCAATAATCCACGATGAGGTGTGGATTACACGGTTTTAACTGCACAACGTTGAGGCGAAAAACCACCCGACGCGAAGCGGTGTGCGTTAAAACTGTGTAATCAACACCTCGGAGTGGATTATTGCGCTTATACCATGGTTACCAAGGATTATATTTACTTACTTTCATATTTATTGATTTTTATGGATTTAATCAGCTGAGATTTAAATATCCTTCCGCTGTCCTTTGGGCATGTTGGTTGCTAGTTCTTTTTTAACTGAAAACCCCTCATCGCTAATTCTATTTCTGGTTACTAGTTCTATTTAAGTGTATTGCTATGCAAAACCCTCAGTCGTTAGTTCTGAAAACAATTGATTCTATATCAGAAAAAAAATAGTTCCTTCTTGTTTTTATAACACACAATTTCCACCAATTTTGGTTATTCTTGTCATTACATTATTTAAGAAAATTGTATGAAACCATATAACTCAAGATTCAACCTCCCTCTCTCTGTCTGTCTTGCTTTTTAAAAATGGTTTGGTCACGCAGTGTGTAACGTTAGCGAGCCTATTTAGCCTAAACTGAGGAAATAACGTAGGCTACATTTCAGATTCGCATCATGATGGCCTATGCATGGGACCATCTGAAAAATAGCCTACTATGAAGTTTGTTAGATGTAATTTATCGAAGAATTTTCATGGATAAAAAGTTTTCTATATATAGCCTATAGGCTACAGATTAACGTGCTTTGTGAAGTAGCTTGCATTCACAAGCAGTCAGCGTGTTGTTGACGTTAATTTACATGCACATTCCTACTATGATAAATTTGAATTTCCAAACTGAATAAATACTGCACTTCTAACCACAAAAATGTTTTGCTAGAAGTAGTTGTAACTAAGATATTTGCATACAAACTTTTAATACAAACTTTTTTATCGGTAGATTCATGTTATTTACAGATGTATGCTGTTGCTATGGCAATGTTAACTTATAGGCCTACCTTAGAGACGTATCTATGGCTCACAGTAAACACATTGCACATAAACAGCATGCGCTTTGCTAACTCTGTGATAATGTAACTATGCCTAGCTACATGTATATAGTTATAGCCATGTATTAGCTACACTTGCATTATCTTAAAAACAATGACGAAAGTTTATTGTAGCCTAGCCTAAGTTAGCCCACTATTTGCAGCCTACAATGCGAAGTAGCGGTCTGCCGTCCAGTAACGTTAGTCACTGAGGGAAAGAAAGTAGGTAGGCTACATTCTGCTCATTTTATTTTATTAATTCACTTTATTTATTCCACTTATTGCCGGGCGCCAGGCCAGCCTACATTAGCGAGAGTCGCTAACTGACTGACTTCTATCTTGTTGAAAGTCACGCGAGAAGTGGCATAAATATGCAGAGTAAATGAGAAGGGTCCATCTGCAGACTCGCAGACTGGCCTCACTCGTGATCGGCCTGAGCCACAGAACTATATACTAACTAGAAAGGCAGAAGCCTTCTCAAAACGGCACCGTTTCCACGGCCCAAAGTTTTTTCTCTGATTGGCCAACGTGACCTGTCATGTGAAGGTGGTCATTTTCTCCCTTTTCACAGAGTAATGGCTGCCGTTGTAACTCTAGTTAGCGACCATAGACATGTATAGCGACGACTGCAAAGTTATGCTCCCGAATAAATAAGCAAAATGAATGGTAAATTTGTTAGCTACCGTTAGCTAAGTTAGCTCGCAGTAGCAGCCAGAGGCCTAGAAAGGACATGCTATCACAAAAGCCTGTTGATAATACACCAGTAGTAGCTCCATGCACATTTAAAAGAAAATAAGCCAGGCATAGCATAACGTTATACTTTAGAACATATTTGGCTAATCTTAACGTAACCCCCTCAAAACTGCAATGGACATAACGTTATTACAATAACTTTCCAATGTCAACGTTATAGACTACTGCACTTTAAGACTGCAGAAACGGAGCACAAGTGTCCACTATGCGTTAAGATAAAAAATAATAATAATATAATAATGTATGTTATATAGCCTATGTCTATGTTCATAGACATCCTATATATAGCTACGCTGTATGTGTAGCCTATGTTATGTGGTGAGTGAATACATTTTTTCCTGGTTACATTGGTTCAGTTCAACAAGTTACTCCTATGACAAGGGTGATGCAGGAAAATAAACAGACCTAACAGCAAAGCATATTTGTGGTTAATGCTAATTTAGCTCAAGCAGGACGACGAAGACGACAAGCAGGCTAACCTAACGTTGTCAAAAAAAATATTCCTACCGTGAAAATATTAAATTTTTTCCCCCAGGGTTTCCGTGCTGTTATGGTTTTGAAAGCTCCACGCTATGATTCAGGTTTGGCAAAACTGGTATGCAGTAACAACAATGCTATCACATATTTTATAACTATACAAGAGATGTATACGTTGCCAAAAATCACTATGAGCATTATTCCCCTCAGATGGTACCGACCAACCCTACTGGCTCACGGACTACTAGGAGTATGAATTATATATTATAATTTTTGACGTAAAAAATTATACCTAACACATAAAAGAGAAAACCTCTGTATCTATCTGTATGTCTGGTGCACAGCAGCCAGCAGGTGGCACGCAATGTGCGCACACACACGCACGCACGCATTAATTAGGTATAGGGCTGACTAAATGGCCAATTAGTGATTGTGTGCTCCATCGGGTATCAGAACTATTCCATCTGATTATCAAGTCATCACCCATCGTAAGGATAAGCCACAAATCAGCTGTGGAGACTGCCATCTACAAGTTCATAACAGTGTCATCTTCAGAGATATATGTAGGAAACTTCATCTGTAAACAGAGGGATATTGAAGCTACAACATTATATAATCCTGACAATGTATGACTATTCAGGAGGTTTGGGGGAAGGGCTAAAGCGCTTCAAAAACAGCATGTTATCTAACCCTAACCCTCATATGACAACAATCCAGTATTGTTGGTAGGTAAAATAATGTCTACACTAGCGCAAATCCAAACGTATGACTGTGATTAGGAAAAACATCAATACCTTGAAGGATTTTTCCCACCAAATAAGCAAAAAAATCAAAAGACTTGATTTTATCCAGGCTGGAATCTCAAAGGGTCTCAGAAACTACACCTCAAAGAGGCTGTAGCCAGACAGAGGTGAAAATGAAAGTTTGTCGTAGGACAAAACTAAAGACATTTTTGCAAAGGCCTTGACCTGGAGAGTAACATATGTCAAGTATTTTGCCCTGACACTCCAGGGGACTCAATAGCGCCCCCTAGAAGGGTGAAACTGGCCAAACTTCAAATGCTTCTAATTCTGGAACCAATAGACATATTGGGTAGATATTTAAGGATGATTAACAAACTAGTCTCATAAATAGTTTCATAAATAATGTCAGAGCCAGCCTTCAAGCTCTAACAGAAGTGCCTGAATAAAACGTTTGATGCTTAATCATTTGATACTTTGATGATTCAATTAGATGATCAATTGAGATTTTAACTGATGCTATATTGAACATAAATTTGAAGCCCCCGGTCAATATGATTAGTATTTTTTTAGTTATTAGTACTAATAGTTTAGAACTACAATTCCCAAAAAACCAGAGAGCTCTACGTAATGGATGGCCTGTGAAAAGATGGCCCCGTCTGTAGTCCGTTTAGGGTTAGGGTTCGGATGGGTCGCCACATGTAGGGGACAGTATTAAAATTAATTGAGATTGTGGGATTTTGACCATATCCGACATAAACTGTTTGCTTTTTTGTGACTGAATAAACTTGTTTTTTGTGTCCCTATTAACATATTTAGCAGTTATCGCCATCAACCAACTGCATAGTAGCTACTCAAAAGTCACTCGTCTAGTAAAGAAAATTTGCTAGCCGGCTAGCTAGCTAACAACCGAAAAGTAGCATAGTAGCCAAGCCCCCAGGAACAGCTCTAAATTTCATTCTGTGTAGCACGAAAACAGTCTGAGAAATGCTAGCATTGAAAATGCATGGGTTTAAATTTCGTTCTGTGTAGCACGATAAAATTCGGACAATCGTGCTCAGGGTGATGATTCAATAGATTAATTGTCGTGACTATGAGCACGAAAAAGCGTGAGACCGGGTTGATTTTTCACCTTCTTCTTCTTCGTTTGGGTAGGATCTTCTTTTTTCCCACATCCCCAGGCTCGGGGCCGAGGGGCTATCCTTTTACCACCCCGAGCCTAGGGGGGGTTCACCCGGACTATATTTCGGGGCACACCTCCAGTAGCCACGTCACCGTGTCATCATCCAGAACCGACAGACCATGCATCCCATTGGGTGCCCGATAAATCGGGCAGTCCAGGATGACATGGTCTGCGGTTTGTTCCTCCGCGCCACACTCGCAGGCTGCGCAAGAAGCCAAGCCCCATCTGTGCATCGATGAGCGGAAGCGCCCAACGCCGGTCCGGAGGCGGTTAAGCCTCACCCATGCCAGTCTAGGCAGGTCCACCCCAATAGTGGGAAAACCGACGTCTGGGATGAAGTCACAGAGTCTAGAGGTGTTCTCCTCCCACTCCGTGCTCCAGATGTAATCCGCCCACCGTGCCGCACTGATGTTAAGATCACTGCATTGCTGCAGGAATTCCTGTGCGGCAGGCACAAATGGGTGTCTCGACTTAAGGCGCCGGGGAGGCTCAGCAATTACAGCGAGCCTTTCGTGGAGCAGATGGTTTGGCTCCACGGCCCGGCACGCGAGACGTGCTGTGGCTCCCGCACGGCGAAGCCCAGCGGGCTGGATGCCTGCAAGAATGGGAAGATTGTCCACGGGAGTGGGACGCAGGCATCCTGTCACGATGCGCAAGGCTTCGTTGATGGGCGTATCGATGAGGCGGGTGTGGGCACTGCGACACCATACCGGTGCGCAGTACTCACTAGTCGAGTAAACAAGGGCCAGGGCTGCCGTACGCAATGTTCTTGCGTCGGCGCCCCAGCCTGACCCGACTAGTTGCCTCATCAATGCCACACGAGATGTTAACTTCTTGCGCAGTGACTCAAGGTGTCGGCGAAACGTGAGCGACCTGTCCAATGTCACGCCGAGGTAGATTGGCTCAGCGCAGCATGGCAGGGGTGTTCCGCCAATATATATTCGGAGCTCACGTTTAGCCTCCCTGTTGTTAAGATGGAAGGCCGCCGACACTGTCTTTGCCTCGCTGAGCTTCAACCTCCATTTCCAGAGGTATGCCACTAGTGTCTGCATGTCCTGGCTCAAAGTCCCCTCCAATGACTGCCAGTCTCCAGCGGAGTACACCAACGCGAGGTCATCCGCATAGGCATACTTCCGCGAGACTGTATCAGGCAAGTCATAAGTGTAGATATTATAGAGGAGGGGGGCCAGGACAGATCCCTGGGGGATGCCGTTCTTGATTTTTCACCTGTTAACATAACAAAGTTTATCTTAACCTAAAGGCTAAGACCATTGCGATATTGTGTGAATCAATCCTGCATCAACACAATTCTGATCATGCTATTCTCCTGTCCTCTAATGGTTCTAACCATCTTATTTCTATTCCTTCCTCTGTCTCTCTTTCAGTTATGTCAAGAACAATTGCTACCACTCATCCACCTATACCTGTATACCCAGCTGTTGGTAAGTAATGTATGTGTCAGTTTTGGGGGCTGCTGCTCAAAGTCGAAATTTCTGAATTCACTGGGGTTCTGTTCAAGTCTTTGCTATGTGTCCGCAGGCACCTTGTAACATCTGCCTTTATTTCTGTTTCTGAGGAGGAGAAAGTGCTGTGAGTGAGCTGCCAATCCGTGGCCTTCCTTGCGTATTTCTCCCCACGCTGGATGTAGCTGTCTAATATGTACATTTTGGGGAAACATTAATAAAAAGTTTCAATGAATTATAAAACTTTTTTATTGAAGGGTTTATTGTTTGCATAAGTCATGCAGTAGGTGTAAGGTGAAATGGTGCTATTTTTTTTCATTTGTAAAGACTAAATAATCAAGTACACCATTCAAAATGATGAATTGTGAATAAGGGAAACATTTTATTCTTCAATATGCTGCGTTTCATTCACAGCAAGTTTAATCACTGTCTCCAACGTTGTTCTGGATGATAAGGGGAAAAAAACGTAGAGACGTTAGGAGTTTGTTATAGGACACAGCAAAGTTCAGCAGCCTGTCTCAGTTTAAAGCCCATCACCACATCAAGGTGCAGGCTGAACGTGAGAACACAGTAAGACGCACATTCACAAGACAAACCCTGACAAGACACATTAAAATGACAAGGTCACATTAAGGAAAAATGTACAAGTTTATGTGGGATCTAAGTGGTAGCCTACTAGCAAAACTCATCCACGGATGTCTGTAAGCAAAGACACTTACTCTTTATGCACGGTTAAAAGTGCATTATCTGGTTTTGATGCGCAACTCAATCCGGTTGATTTCTTTTGAGCGATGAGAAGATGCACATGTGTAAGTCGACATACAAAAGCAACATAATAGTAAACACAGCCACAATAACCTAATGTAATGTTATGTAAAGCTACAATGTCCTATAGCCTAGCTGGGCTATAGACAACGGGGAGCACTCGCTGTTCTTCGCATACCGCATAGCCTACTGTGTCACACGGTTAGACAAAATAGGCTATTTAGAAAAATATAACCAGCTAATGACATGTTAGATCCACCAACCTTTCCCTTATATTAAAACAAAGTTCTTTACAGCCCGCTTTCCTGAGTCCTCTAACCACAGAGTGGATGTCGTGAGAACATTTGATGTTATGTGAAAACCAAAACAATAACTACATAGATAAAATATTAAATAGGTCTATGATATGATTATGTTCACATAATTAAACAAGAGCAACATAATAGTAAACGCAGCCACAATAACTTAATGTAATGTTATGTAAAGCTACAATGTCCTATAGCCTAGCTGGGCTATAGACAACGGGGAGCACGCTGTTCTTCGCAAACATTTATCGCATAGCCTACTGTGTCACGCGGTTAGACAAAATAGGCTATTTCGAAAACTACAACCAGTTAATGACATGTTGGATCCACCAACCTTTCCCTTATATTAAAACAAAGTTATTTCCAGTTTGTTTTCCTGAGTCCAGCGCCTACCCCAGATCAATTACATATTACATATTAATTTATGTCTTGACGCAAACCGCAATGTCATGTACATTGGATACTGTACATGCAAATACTTGTACTCAAAACATTCAGGCAGTGTTCCATACTTCTGGGTAGGAGAGGAGTGGTAGTGGGGGAGTAGAGGTGGGGAGTGAAGAATATTGGGACGCACCCAGGTTCTCATTCCACTGGGCATGGCCGCCACCTTGAGCTGCTGCCCGGGGCCAGGGATGACTGTCACCCCCTGGGGATCACCTGCAGCTGGCCTGTCGTCTGGCCTTGGATGATCATCGTCAGGCCCTGGTTCGAGAGAGAGATAGAGCTAGCTACTAGTGGTGTGTCGTTCGCGAACGAGTCGGCTCTTTGAGCCGGCTCTTTTAGGTGAACGTTGGGAGCTGACTCGCATATCTGAAGAGCCTATGTGTTTTGTAAATTAACTCAAGACAAGTGCTTATGGTCTTGGTTGAACTTTTATTCGTTTTTTTTCTTCAAGATCTGTAATCAAAGAGAATAATTTAAGTGATAGATGTGCACAAACACCAATCATAGGTCAAAATATCGCTAACTTTGGCCTATTTTGAAAAACCGGAAATGCTACTAAATGAAGAGCCGTTTGGGAGCCGAAAGAGCCGGCTCTTATTGGTGAGCTGAGCCAAATGATCTGACTGAAAAGAGCCGGAATGCCCATCACTACTAGCTACCAATCAGGGCAACTGTCTACAAACAAAATATCCTCCCTGTAGAATAAACCCCTCCCTGTCTCTGCACGTGCACTGGAGCATAATTTGGTGGGAGGGGCTTAGGAGAGATAGGAGGGAGGAGAGGAAAAGGGGGAAGTCTTTTTGCCTTCTATATTTTCAAACAAACTTGCCTACTGCAGCTTTAATCCTATTTCCCCAATATTTTGCTTGTAGTGACTAAGATTATTTAATTTATCCAATTTGTTGCCATTTCACATTAAAAAATTGTATAGATATGCTATGCTAATGATCTAGTGTACTCATTCTGGTTCCTTTATGGATCAAGCTATTTTCTCTTTTAGATCAATTTTGTTCATCGTATATTAAAAAAGTGTAATTTGTTCTTTTCAGTACTTTAAAAAAATTGTGGAAGAATGAATCCTATCCAGGATTGTTACGGCCAGGGCTGGTGACTGAACACAAAAGGGACGATAGATAACAAAGATAGTGGATCAAAAATGTTTTATTTATAATATCTTACAACATACAAAAATCCTGTAACAGCAAGGACATGCTGTCGCCGAGTGTGTGAGTGGAACCAGCCTCAATTTAAATGTCCCGCCCAGGTGCAGCCAATCACCGAAATTGCTATCTGGGAGAAAGATATGTAGAGAACAGTTAGAAAAAAACATGCATAGTGACATTTGCCACCCCCAGGAATGGAGGGATGTAACAAGTATCAACAATGTGATGGTCATCCTGGATCAACATTAGCAAATCTATCCAGATTCAACAATGGGATGATCATCCTGGATAAACATTAGCAAATCTATCCAGGATCAACGTAGTGATGATCATCCTGGATAATCTGATCAAAAATGTCTCCGACATAAAAAAAAAGCCAAGTTACTCACGCATAGCCTACAGAGCGCTGTCTATAAGTCCTTAATTCCAACTTGCAAAAACTAGGCCTGCCTTTAAAAGTATTGATATCAAAATGTGGCCAAGTTACAACTAACAATATTGCCTATCATAGCTCACACTAAATAAACTAGCTCTATTGTTTTGCAACTGGGCCCTGTGTTTCTTGCATGTGAAGAGATTGTGCCTCATGGAACAACATATGATTTCAATTAATGTTTTTAACAATTGATGAATAATTACACTCCATAAAGGATATGGTTATGCTTTGTTGGCAAGTTTACTTTAGAAAATGTAAAATGTTAAGTGCTGCTACAGTTTTCTTTACAATGCACAAACAGACATTTATATCAAGAAACATCATGTACAATAGAGAAAGGGGGGATGAATAAATAAATGCAGATAAAAATGAGTAATATTTTTACCTAGAAAATAGCATACATATAGCATTTTTACAAACATATCCAGACATGTTTGTGGGTCAGCTGATGGCAAATAAGTAATAGTACTAATTTTCTTAACATAATAATAGTTATGATATTTGCGAACATAATTTTGTGAACACAAGGATATCTATGCTCTGTAGGACCACACAGGTTTTGATAGAAATCCAAATATTCCAAATAAATAAATACATAAATACATAATAATAATACATTTTATTCATTCTGTGCTTTTCATAGACCCAAAGCAGTGGGATGCAGACAATTGATCAAACATGCCCTATAGTGTAGTAATTTTTCTGTTTAATTTCTAAGTGCAACACATCTGAATCAGAGTATTTCCACTATAAATTATTCTCAGTTTACAGATTGATGTGGAACATACAGTTTCATTGACCACATTCTCTTGAGATGGTAAGATGAAGAAACACAGGGCCAAGTTGCATTAAATAATTTAGGAAAGTTTGGATAGCATTGCTTTGGAATAGAGCTAGTTTATTTAGTGTGAGCTACGATAGGCAATATTGTTAGTTGTAACTTGGCCACATTTTAAAATCCATACTTTAAAGGCAGGCCTAGTTTTTGCAAGTTGCAATTAAGGACTTATAGACAGCGCTCTGTAGGCTATGCGTTACTCTACATTGATACTCTACATCAGGAGTATGTTAAAATCAGCAATAATTGTTAATCACTGGTAGAACAATAGCAGTCAGTCTGAAAGTTTGACAATAGAGGGTAGAACAAAGCCCTTGGTTTGACTACCAACGACTATCTGGTAACACCTTAAAATAAGGTTACATGAATTGGCATTAACTAATGTAGTTGTTAATATGAATTAATGATGTACAGATATATTAACAAAGTATTTTCAAACATTAACAAATGGTTTGAAATGTCAAACCATTAGTTAATGTATTTCTCAACTGTTTATTAACAGTAGGCTACAATCCGTAATGTCTGCGCCGCGCTGTGTTTAGCTGAATAGTACAACAACACGAGCTGCTACTGATAACGTTTCGGTGGCTCATCCGAAGTTGATTCAGAAGCTGACATGATGTTTTCTAGCTAAGAAAATGATTAGCTAGCTAGACCACGTGTATACACATGTCTGACCAAAACAACAGCAGCAGTAGTGAGGCGGAATTTGATTACGGATTGTAGCATTAACTAATGATAAATGAAGTCCATTATCATGGGCTAAACTTAATTACCATTAGTTAGTTAACAGTTAACAAATACATTAGCTAAAGGTTTGTACTTTCAATAAGGGTACTAAATAATGAAAAGTTAATCGACTGCTTTGTTAATGGATTTGTACATCATTAATTAATGTTAACAACTACATAGCTACATTAGTTAATGCCAATTCATGTAACATTATTGCAAAGTGTTACCGACTTTTTTCTTTTATTACAACAATAAATCACGTAAAACGTAATAGCAAAAACTAAGAGCTTATCACTAACTGGCAACCGAACGAACTTCAGCTGAATAACTCTCAGACTTTCACTCAGTAGGCTAGATACCATTGCTTTTGAAATTCAGAAGGTTCGATTAATTACGAGCGATGTTTTATTTCAGTGTGGCTATACCTGCACGCTGCTCTTTCTGTTTTTTTTCTTCTCGTTCCTCTTGTAAGCGCATGCGCTCTTGCGCACTTCCTGTAATCACGGCTCAGGCCGATCACGAGTGAGGCCATTCTGCGAGTCTGCAGATGGATGCTATTGGAGTAAATGGTGGTAGTATACTGATCTTGCGGTGTTTGCATGGTTACCTAACAACCGACGGCACTTTTTTCATATTGTGCACAGCTGATCGGTAACATCACAGTAGAGGTGCACACAATGCTGGGGCAGAATATTCAATATTTCAAAAGAAATCAACATCAACTTGTAATTGCAAAGCTGAAATGGATGAAGGACACTTGTTTTGAATGTCTTAGTTACATCAACACTGAGCTAGCTAAGCAGTTTGGTGTACATATGTGTACAATTTTTTTCATCAGCAGTGAGGTGCGCAATTTCTCTAAGTTAGCTGAGGGTAAATTCGGTTTAGCAAATTTAACGTCAACTTCACTAACGTTAAAGCCATTGCTTTCACCTCTGTTGCCTAACGTTATCTTTTGCCCTTTACTAAGCGGGCTTAGGAGCCTGATGAAAAAGTAAACTATGCAATTCACAGGTTGCTTACATGGCAATAAGTAAGAGTGGCTGCTCTCCTGCTACAAACTGCATAATGGAGTCCTATAGAAGGTCAATGGTGCTGATTTGATGCAAAGCTATAATGTTATTTGGCAAAAGTCAATATTACTATTTTTGCTAGCTGTCTACGGCACATAGGATGCGTGTGAAACCATGACAATTCTTTCGAACCTCATTTACCATTTGTGGTCTTAGACTGCCACCCTGTGGCTAAAAGGTGCATTTGCCCACTGACAGGAAACGATATTGCCAAATCAATACAGACATGAAAGGATATTTCTGTATTGAAATACCAAATCATTACTCCCATGACATTACATGAAAATAACAGTCAAAAATCGTTCGTAATTATAAAGTCTCACCATAGCTAGCTAGCTAACTAGTTTACAATATCCTGACTTCTGGCTAACGTTGCAGTGCTTCCCCTAACGACTCATCTGTGGCACACCTCCACAGCATGACCACAAAATAAAGTCAGTAGGCTACATAGTCGTCACTAACGGGATTTATTTAGCAGAGGCTTGTTTGGAGACGCACTGTCATGGCAGATGAACGACCACATTGCTCCAAACGTATAGGGAAATATTGCTTGATACTAACAGTAGCTAGACATGATGGCTGATCGGTCGGTTTAGCTAACTAGCTACCTTGCCTCACAGCAAGCAACGTTATTTCATTAATTGATAGTTAGCTAGTAGCAATCACTTACCATACGATTTCACGTTTCACTCTCTAGCTGAATCTGAAGGAGCCGAGTGAACAGATAGGACAGCATCAGTCTCACACGGTCCTGTTTTCGAAATCCCATCCTGAACTCCATCATTATATCCCCGGGTTACATAACAACTGACACCACTTTTTTCGTATCATGCACAGCTGATCTGTAACATCACAGTAGAGGTGTACACAATGCTGGGGCAGAATGTTCAATATTTCAAAAGAAATCAACATCAACTTGTAATTGCAGAAGCTGAAATGGATGATGAAGGACACTTGTTTTACTTAGAACATCAACGCTGAGGGTGCTAAGCAGCTAGCTAATATATTTTTCAATTGAGAAATGTGAGGGGAAGTGTAAGGTTCGGAGAATCAAACGCGACCAACAAGGATTTCTAAAAGCGTATCTAGAGAAAGATATGCCACAAAACGTGGAATAATCCGCACCACGACTGGGTTAACACAGGATAGGGAGCAAAACTTCCCTAGCACAAAGCAAAACAAAACAACCTCCAAAAACTGAGGCGATCTCGATAAACAGCGAGAATAACTAACATAAGAACCTCACGCACTAAAATAATTAGGCGTAACAAGAGGTAATGAAACAAAACCAAACTCAAAACAAAAACGAGTGAAGGAAAGGAATAGAAAAGAAAACCTGTTAGCCAAAGCTCTTGTGGAAAAGAGCTGAACACAACTGGCAACAGGTAAAAAGAATAAATTATAAAGATTGGAAAGGAACGACAAAACCAATCTAATCCTAAATCTTTATAACCGGACTTGCTGCGTTTCCTATTAGTAACAACCAGAAATGCAGTGACCGAAATTTCTATACCTTTACCGACTTCGTATGTCTACATAGCAAAGACAATCTCGAAGTGCGGAAATGCGGAAGTCCTGAGGTATTTATAGCCCGCAGGAAACGCGAAACAGGTGAAGGGAATAATTCTCGGGCAAGACGCGAAAACCAGAATGGAGGCGGAAAAAATCCGATAGTATCTTGACGACGCCAAACAGGAAACTAAAAACGTCGAAAAGCAAAGGCTGCAAATAACCATGACAAGAAAGTGTCCAGGAAGTAGCTATTTATGCTGGCTTCCATCTCATAATATAACTAACGTTAGGCGCTTCGACCATATTCATCATAAGTTTCTATCACAATGACAGTGTAAATTTATTCATCATAGGTTTCTATCACAATGACAGTGTAAATGTATTCATCATAGGTTTATATCACAATGACTATCTATCAAAATACAAAAGATGAACAAAATAACTGAAGAACCAAGATTCCATAAAACTGCTGTCACATGTTAAAGTAAAACCACCACCTTCTCTATTCTTAACCTGATTATCTATACTGTCTTGTGACTCAGGTCAGGTCCTCAGGTCTTTTAACCTCTTCCTACCGAGGGCAAAATAGGCCAATTTTTGCCTGTTTTCACTAGTGACAAACAAAGGTGGTTATCTCAAAAACTATAAATGGTACAAATATGGTTCATGGCTTTCATTAAAGCAGACACCTGCAGTATTACGACTAAGCAGTGAGAACTCATAGAAATCCAGTTTTTGATGCTTAACTACAACAATTTATGTACAGAAAATATAAAAAAACTAAAAAACGGGTACCTACATTCAAGTTTAAGAATTTTTACCTGGGGAGCTACAAATGCTATGGAGGAAATGACTCCTCTATCTGATTCATCAATATGCTGCCTACCTCTGGTAACAATCTGGTGTCAATATCTCAAACCATTCAAATTTTACAGGGTTTTTTTCAGGTGAACCTTTTTCGTTATCCAAATGGTGCCAAATGGTGCCAAATGTTCCAAAAATGGCAATGTTCCAGAAAGGTCTCAATATGATTTATTTTTTAGGTTTTTACAATAAAATGAGATAATTTGTCAATATTGGCAATAAAAGTTCATTTTTAGACGTGTTCTTGGTGCTCTTCATATTACACAACTAACTACCCAAGGTTACAAAAAGCTTTCAAAACCCATGTAGCAGCACAGTGAATCTTGTGTATTTCACCAGAGCCCCATTAGCCAGAAATGAGTCCAGGAATGTTTTTCAAATGAATAATGGGAATAGTATGAAACTTCCCTACACATTACTGCTTGCCAGTCCTGTCCTTTATTCTGTTGCCACCTCCTATGACAGGGATGTTGGGGTTGGGTTTTAGGAGGCAAAACTTTATACATGACAAACATATATCAACTATATACAAGTGCACTAAGGTGTACTACTAAAAGTGCAGTGGATAAAAAATCAAAAGTCCACCAGTTTCCTAGATAAAAAATAAAAACACCCCTGCTGTAACAAATAAAAAGATCCTTGCCCTCTAATTGCTGAAGTTACCGTATTTACACAAAGTAAGTACAAAATGGCAGGGTCCAAAAAGCTAAAAAAAATTAACTAAAAACAAAAAAAGGCAAAGGATCAAAACATGGGGGTGGAGGGTGAGGAGAGATTATTTAACCATTCATACAGAAGCCATTTAGACTACACATTCCCTCAGGAGAGCAATCTGCATCATTACAAACCCCACTAACCCTGTCCATGGAATTGTCCACCATGTTGATATACCCATTAGTCCCCCTTATACAACAACAATCAACAATAATAATAATAAACAAGTACTCCCTCATGTTATCATGTTCTCTCCCTCATACCATGCATAAATTGCCATTTTGTTTACCTGCACAGCCTTCTGTACTGCATACAGAACAATTTACTCATGTGGAACAATGACTTTACTAAACACTTCCAGAAGCCATTTCACATTCGATTTAGTAGCTCATCTCAGACACAAATAGATAGCTAGCTGCTTGTTACCTGTAATTTTGCTTGCTAGCTTGCCACTGTAAAGGTGATACTATCTATATTAATTTAGCTGAGAAGGACCGATTTTATGCATAAGTATATAAGGTTAGTTAGCTTCACAGAAGAAACACAGGGATTCACGCATTGCAGCTAAATTGCACATTTCCTTCGATGCTTACACCAAACTTACCGTTTCCACAAACATCTGTGTTGTTGGCAACGCCACGTAACACGTGCGAGTTTGTCAACACAGACAATACACCCTTCAAGTTTACTTCATAAATTACTTATCATACCGTTGGAATGTGCAATTTGTAATATTAATTGTATGAAAAACAATAAAATACAGTTGACAATGTAATTACGAACCCGCATGGCATTGCGTGAATTCACACTGGTATATCGAAAAATCGGTAATACCACCAGCCCTAACGACGTTACCTGCCATGGCGAAATTCAATGCGTTTATAGCATAACACTGTTAGTATGATAAAATAACTTGCATGTCAGCAACATCATCTCGGTCATCAGTGGATTCAGCGTCACTGAGACAGGATGAGTCTCCCTCGGCAAAAACATCTTCTGGCTTATCCAGTTTGTCTAGCACTTGGTGCACGGATAAACGCCTCAAAAATCTCGACATAACTACACAAAAACTGTCTCAAAAATACTCTAAAGTAAAAAAATTTAACTGCGGGCCTTACCTAATTAATTGTGCTTTGCTAAACGGAATGTAGCGAGCTACGCTACAAGGTAAAAACACTGCGCCATCTTGGTTCGATAATTACGCGTGGCCGCCACTTCCTTATACGCAGGGCAGTATTTCCTTTTTTTACTAGGGCATTGTGTTAAATGAGGGCTTGTTTGAAAGATAAGAGTCTTGGCTATTGCCTGGAATATTTGACAGACAGTTTTAAAACCCAATGGAAAGCAAATAATACTCAGAGTGGAGGCGGGTGGAAGACAATTTTTCCCACTTCAGATAGGCCTATTGTGCTATCAGTCAAAGAAATACATCCAATTGACGATGCTTTTGCATAAATCTCTGCAAGCAAGTTCAAAACAACTCTGGCTAACATATACTAAGCCACGGGATTGGTACTCCAGAATCTGGCTGAGTTTCACAACGCCAAAGTGAACACAGCCGAACGAGTCGTAATCAAGTGCAAAAAAGCACAAGTCGGTTTAAAATTGGAAAAAAATAATGTACAGCCGTATGAAAGTTTTAAAGTATTTTTTCTTGAAGCCTAAAGGTATAATGATTTTTCAAACCAAAGTATTGTGAAATACAATTAAGCAGAACAGTTTACCAGCACATTGTTTATGGTGTGACATCAAGCTGCAATACATGTTTGAGAATTAGGTCCGAGTTTCCAACGTTATTTACGAAGTTTTATCCCGACGTTTTGGGCTTAAAAACCACTTTCCCAGAAGGAATGGATATATCTTAAGGATATTTAATCAAAATATTGAGGTGAGCAGTTTATTATATATTATTAAATTAATGAAATGTATAATTTAATAATTTCCGTAACGCCCGCGTTACCGCTAGGGGGCGTTTGGTATTAAGAGGTTAAATTATAGCCTATTTTTTTTATATCCATGAAAATTAATCATAGTTGACCATTAATCATATTATCATGAAATAATAAAAATTAATGGCTCAAATATGGCTATTGTTAGAAAAAAAAAGTGCTAACAAATTACTAACATAACATAACATTTTTTCATGATAGTATGACCAATGTCAAGCTGAGAGTGACTCACATGAGAATCACAAAACAGTGTAGATAATCAGGTTAAGAATAGAGGGTGGAGGTTTTACTTAAACATGTGCAATTTTATGTTTTATGGAATCCAGTTGTGTGCTATTTTGTCCACCCCTAACTTAGAAAAAAGGGATAAAATATCACTTCCATGCAATGCTTGCCAACAAGGCCTAAATAAAAGTAACAATAAGGTAAAAGGAACACACCTGGCTCTGTAGCTTGTGAGTGGGACATAGGTTCTGTGTCAGGTTCGTCAGATGTAGGTCCTGTGTTTTCTGAGACAACTGGCTCTGTCTCATTCTGGAGATGATGCACGAAGAAAAACAAAGCAGTCAAGCTGAGCTGAACAATTTGACTATGGTGAGGGTAATTATACACAATACTAAGACAAATCAACTCACCTTTTGATCCCACAGTGTCACAGCCTCTGATATGAGACACTCAAAAGTTGTCTCTCTCTCCTCTTCACTCATGTAAGGGACCTTCTTGAAATGTGGGTCTAGAATTGATGCTATATTCAAGAATTTCTGTACATCCGTGTATCTGTCCCTGAGATCTCTAGCCATTGTTTGCTTCATCTCTGTTATAAGCGACGAATCGTCCCGTGTGCTGACTGTGCTCTCGAAGTGATTAGCTTAGCTTTAAGTGGTGTGATGACAGATAAGGTAGGCTGCTTCTCTTCACACATGACAGTAGTGGCAAATTTCACAGGTCTGAGTACCTTTACTATGTCCTCACCAGCGGTGATGTCGGTCTCACTCAACGTGTGCACGTCACTGGCCCCTTTCCTTAGTTGTTTGTCCAGGAGAGTTGCGCACACAGCAGCCTGCTGCTCCAGGAACCTGTCCAACATGTCCCACGAACTGTTCCAACGCGTGACAATGGCTGTATCCCAAGCCGCATACTTCCATGCTCCGAGCACGCATAGCGAGCACTCATCCATCTTGGAGTGTGAGTCCAAAAGCTGCGGTAGTACGGAGCACGGATAAAGTACCCGGATGCGTGCTCCATTTGTTCAAAATTCAAAGTATGCTTGCTCCGACCGGAAAAAAATCCCATCATTCCTTTCAAGAAAAAAGTCAAGACCAAAAAAATGTACTATCGTAATGGCGGATGACAGCACGGAAGGCGCTGGCTTTCCCGATGCCTTCTACAAATGTAAGTAATTTCAACATTGTTATGTGAACATTTTCACAAGTTTGAAAACATCTGGCACAGCACTATTTCTGTTAGTGTTTTAATACTGAGCTAGCTCAATAATTAAGATAACTTCTAGCTCCATTTAGTTAGCTTTCGTTATGTAAATTGCAATGCAATTTGCTCGGTAACAGCTAGCTAGCTAGGTAATGTTCGCTAACATTAAATGACAGTACTAACGTAATATCTATATTAGCCAGATAATAAGTTAGTCGTAGATATAGCTATTCCGAAGCACGAAGCATTATTTAATATTCGTATTCGAATTTATTCCCATATGCTATAACTGACTTGCTAGCTAGCTGGATATCAACCCACTTACTAGCTAGCGTCGCACTAGTTATCGTTAGTTAACTTAGCTATAACACTAACGTCACTTGTGTTTAATGCTAGCTCATGTTAATATTTGGTATTGATGCATTATATTTTCTGGTTTTCCATTTGTGACACTAGGGACATAACGTTACGTGTGTAGCCCCAGCCATGGTCCCTCTTCTTGGGGAGCATCCCAACGAGTCCACGGATTGCCCGTCGGGATGAGTGGAAGTCTGGCTGGAGATCCTGGTCATCATCAAAATATTTGGCAAGGATGGGGACATTGACATTGATCCTGCCATAGGTTGCAAGGCTCTCTCCCTAGAGACAAATTTCCCAAGTTAATAAATATACTCTGCCCAACTTCAGTGCGTCTGTCTATTTGTGTAGTATTGACACCTAGTGTTTCAGATTGGAAACTTAAACGGGGAAAACTACATTAGGAGTTTGTAAATGAATAAAGTGCTACAATGTGAATGAACAGCACAATATGCGATGTAAAATAATATTTTTTTTCATATACATTTTTGAAGTTTAATGATTATGTAATGTTAACCAGTGTAGCTAGCTAGTCGGCTGTATAAGACAACCTACGTCGGTGCTGACAAGTGCAATTGTTCTACGAAGAGAAGCCCTCCTCTTCACCCCAGCTCTCCGGATGGCTTGCCTTCGTCGGATGCCGTTTTCAATAATGATCCGGTGTCTTATTCTGGCAGCAGCCCGTCTTTTCTCAATTTCTATGGAAAACCACCCCAGAAGCAACAGCATCGCCACAAACATTATCGGCTCCATTTCTACTTCTAACTGCGTACCGCAAACAGCGTATTGGTGGTGGTAGAGGCGAGTTTCCCCCTCATCACTGTAAGCGCTTTGAGTATTTGAGTATAGAAAGGCGCTATATAAATGCAAGGTATTATTTTATTATTACCCAGTTGTTCACGCTCTGGTAAACAGCGTGAAAATAATCAAAACACAGACACGATTGCTCACAATGCAAAGACAATTTTATTATGGGGTTGATTGTTTACTTAAAGGTATCCAATGATGTAATGAATAGGCTGTCTTCCTAGCCATCGTTGCATTCCACTGGCTTTTCTGGAATAAGAACGCTAGCAAAAAGGATAATTCAACTGTTGCGGATATTGCTGGTTATATCAGAATATTTAATTAACAGCCGATACAGTAGCCTACAATGCCAGTGAACGTTATGTCTCTCAGGTTTAACCTTACTCGTCGGCATTTCCCCGATAGTTACGGGAAAGGTTAAAGGTTATAGGTCAGATGTCGCCACGAAGTGCGTCCCACGACTGAGCAAAACTTTCCGTGCTACCGTACTTCCATGCTCCAGAGTGCGAACTCCCAAGCCTTGAGTGCGTACTCGGGAGCACGGTAGTGCGGAGCATGGAAGTATGCGGTTTGGGATACAGCCAATGTCTTGCTTTAATTTGTGTTCCGGAATGTCAAGTAATCTCTGCTTCTCACGCATAACTGCTCTTGCGGTGGTACTTCGATGAAAGAACACCACTACCTTTCGGACTCTGCCCAGAAGTCGTGCGGCACCAGCACATTTCAGCCCTTTCTGTGTAACCAAATTAAGCGTGTGAACAAAACACTTGATGTGTGGAGACAAATGGGTCTTGACTCCAGCTGCTGTCATGTTGCTAGTGTTATCAGTTACCAGTGCTGGATTTTTGTTGTTTATGTTCCATTCAACACATGCCTCTCTCAGGATAGCCCCAATGTTTTTACCAGTATGTGCTTCGTTCAATACGTCTGCAGTACATCATTTTTCAACTCGCAAAAGCCTTCGTTTTCGACAACGCTATAAGGCCTCATGTCTTTACATATGAAATATGAAATGGCGGACGTTACATTCATCGCTCTTTTGGAGTTATGGCTTAACTTCTGTGGGAAGAAAGTTTCTAAACACGGCGATTCACTTGATGCCTTGGAAGGCGTAGTGGATAAGAGTGTATCTACGCCATGCTTTCTTTTCAAGTGGACGGCTAAGTTTGTGGTGTTACCAGTGTATTTAATTTCGGCTTTACATATTTTGCAAATAGCATGCGTTCTGTTTATTTTGCCTTCCGAAATGCTTCCATACTGCAGACTTGAATCCGACAGGGGTTTGGATATCCTCTTCATTCTGAGACTGCAAACTACCGGTAGCCATGCTGTGATCTGTCTCACTCTCACGACCCCCTGTAGTTTGTGCCACTGAACTTGGTTTGTGCAGACCACATATGCGTGCGTGGCTGATCACGTCAACCAATGAAAATGATTGGAGTTCTTACAGTTTAAACTGAACTGAACAGAGCCGTTGACAGAACTGCCTGTTTTTCGCCTCTCAGCGATACGAATCGCATTAATGCACGTTGAATCGATGGAGTTGAATCATTGCCTTCTGTATCGATCCGAATCGATTAATTGTTACACCCCTAATTTCTATAGATGGTCTGCAACTCTGATTGTCTCTTCACCAACATTTTGATTTGTATTCCGGTCCTTTTTGTCCCGCTGTGATTGTTACACAACAAATTGTACACAATAGCTACACAACAAAAAGTAGCCTACTATTAAAATACTTTTTTTTTTTAATTGAGGAGATGCAAAGCATTCATGCGCTCGGCAATCGATTCCCAGGCTGCTTCCCTCGCTTTATTAATTACTGTGGCGTTGCCTTTTTTGTAATTATAGACTTGTAATCTTCATAAAACTGCATAATGAGTTCCTGTTCACCAGCTGTAAACGATTTACTCGATTTACGGGAGATTTATATTTGTTCTGTGAGTGTGACTTTGTATAAATGCTTGAAATATTCACGCCAAACACCAGATGCAAATAATATAGTTTATTACAAAAAGAATAAACAATTTAATAAACTGTTATATCCCACGGCGGGGTGATTTGGATATATATATATAGAACACACAAAGGAGGGAAGGATGCGCGTGCACGCGGGCGCACGTGGCGGAGACAAAGAGAGAGAGAGGGAAAGAAAGGAAGATGGAGGTGAAACACGGGCACGCGGGTACACGTGGCAGAGACAAAGGAAGAGAGAGAAAGAACGATGGAGGTGAAACACATGGACACGCAGGTAAGCGTGGCGGATGAAGGAGGGAAGTATGAACTCGGCTTCAGCACGCTCAGGCCGAGCCTACTCAAGCCGTAGGAAGATCTGACCATTTCTTAATATGCCTCTATCACTAGTCGAGCCTTGATTGATTATAGAGGATTTATTACCACCAATGCAGGGGCTAGCGCAGCAGTCAACAATGCTAGCTCCACAGCTACCCTCACCAGCGAGCCTCATTGGGCCCACGCTGACGGCCATCGGCCTAGAAGCTGAGATGCTAATCCCACCAGCAGGCTTCCGAGGGGGCCTACTAGCCGAGAAGCTAACTCCATCAGCGGGTCTCAGCGGGCCCGCGCCGACGGCCTCGGGTCTCGCTAACCCCACCAGAAGGAGGATTCTTGGACTAACCCGGGGCTCGCATACTGCGGGAGGACTTGGCCCCTGCGGCGGTAGTGGCGCGTCTTCAGCCCGGGTCCGCTGCAGGTCGGCCTGCACTACTCCCCAGCGGTAAGTCCCCAGCCCCACCACCTGTACCAAAACCTAGGAACCCTGTCATTAAGAAACACCGGTTCTCAAGAATCTTCAGGACATTAAATCAAGCTAAGTTAGTCTGGGACCCTCAACTTAAACCTAAGGGGTTACTTTGTGATCACTTAAACATCCGTAGCATGATTCCTAAACGCGAGCAAATAGAACATCTACTCAGTAACTCCAATATTGATATCCTAGGCCTCTCTAGCTCCTCTCCAGAAGCTGCTGTAATTTTACCTGACTATAATGTATTTAGACAGGACAGGGCCAAGGGGAGGGGTGGGGGAGTCCTGCTATATGTCAAAAACACCCTAAAGTGTACCCAACTGACATCACCCAGTGAAGTTGAGGTTGAATGTGTTAGTGTTAAAATTTCACTCTCTGCTGAAATGTCATTTGTGCTAATCTGCATGTATCGCCCACGCTCTGCTAAATCGGACTTCTATGATCAGTTAAAGGTTCTCCTGAAGCATTTTACTGTCAGCAATGAAACAATTGTGATTGGGGATTTCAATGTTAACTGGGATGTAAAGAAAGATAGGAAGACTCTTAAACAAACCACGGATCACTTTAATCTCTCTCAGTTAATAGAGCAGCCTACCAGGATAACCAATCATTCCAGAACAAGAATCGATTTGTTATTCACAAACAGACCTGAAAGAGTAACGAAAACCCAAAACCTCCTTACAGGCCTCTCAGATCACAACGCAATCTTTTTTACAAGGAAACTTGTTTCTCTAATTCCTTTTCTAAATCTGCAAATACTACGCCCTTGACGAATTCGTACCCAAAAGCCAGCAGCAAAACTTTGCCACAGCCCTAAATAACTACAATTGGGCCAAAGTCCTGTCATGTGAGGACACAGATTCTGCCTGTGATCTGTTTAATAGGTCAGTCAAGGAAGTTATGGTGTCTTTCACCACTAGAGGGAGACATAAGAAAAAGAAAGGTTAATCAAAGACTGACAAAAATTCACATCTATGAGAAATAAAGTAACACAGACCTTGCGAAAGGCCAAAGCCAACTTTTTTATGAAAATCATTGAAAATGCACAAGGTAATGGAAAACTGATTTGGCAAAATATTAATAAATTAGTCGGCCGTCAATGCAAACAGGATAAAAATGAACTAGAGCTTAGTATAAATAACATCTTAGTCAAGGATCCCATCATCCTGGCTACTAATTTAAATACTTTCTTTCTAGATTCTGTGAATGAGACAGCCCAGCTCTTCTCCTCACCTGAATGTATTGACAGCCCTATCAACCAAACTCAGCCTGTATTCAAGATTACCAAAATAACAGATTCAGAGGTAGCTACGTTCATTACTGGTATGAGAAGCTCTAAAGCTAAGGATGTATTCGGATTTGACACTGATTTTCTGAAAGAACACAAAGACTCTGGTCTGCCCTATTACTCATCTGGATTGTATCTAAAATTGCAGAGAAATGGGTTGCTAAACTACTTGTAGAGCATCTCAATAAAGGCCACTCTCCTTTATTGGGTTCCGCGCCCACCACTCGACTGAAACAGCCATATGTATGTTCATAGAAAAAGTCAAAGGTCTGTTAGACAGGAATGCTTGTGTGGGTGCTGTCTTCCTAGATCTGAAGAGAGCATTCGACACTGTTGACCATCAAGTCCTACTGTCCAGGCTAACTCGATTCAACTTCTCTGATCATGCTTTACTCTGGTTCAAATCATACTTATCCAATAGGCAACAATATGTTACTGTTGATGGTGTTAAATCTCCCGGCCTTGAATGTCATGTTGGTGTTCCACAGGGGTTGGTCCTTGGACTAATTTTATTTTCCTTGTTTATTAATAGCCTACCCAACTCATGTCAAAACATCTATACTCAAATGTATGCTGATGATGCGGTGATTTTTACTCAAGCTAGAAACATCCAAGAAGCCTCCCGTATCCTCACATCTGCAATGTGTAATGTCCAGGACTGGCTTATTAAATCTTGTCTCCTGTTGAACAAAAAAAAACTCTGTATGATGTTCTCTAAACATTCCCAAGAGGTAACCTACTCAAATGTATTTCTAAATGGTGAAGAGCTTGACATTGTGACTGAGTTTAAGTACCTTGGGGTCATTCTTGACTCCACTCTAACTTTCAAGAGTCATGTAAAAAAGATGTCAAATTCCATCAATTTTAACCTACAGAACCTTAGGCACATCAGAAACAACTTGACAGAGAACGCAGCAAGGATGTTTGTTTTTAGACTCGATGATATTATCTCGTATAGAATATTGTTTAACCAGCTGGTCGCTCGCTTGCTCAACAACTCTTAAACCCATAAAATCGCTCTATAACTCTAAAAGTATTTGATAAAAAAACGATATCTTTCCATCACTGTAACATCCTGGCTAAACACAAGTTTTTAAGTTTTGACTACTTAATACATTTTAAAGAAGCGTGCCTTATATACAAAACCTTGCACGGCTTAGCCCCTCCTCCATTAAGCGAATTTGTTAAACGGAGAGCCGACAGTGGCCCCTCCGCCAGGGCCACCAGAGCCTCTGCTAGAGGAGACTGTGACATACCCCTCAGGCGCCCCACCTTTGGTCAGACTGTCTTATCTGTCAAAGGTGGCAATGTATGGAATAGCCTACCGCTTACAATTAGAGAATGCCCAACGTACAGTACTTTTAAAACTCAGTTGAAGGGATGGCTAGAGTCAAACCAGACCTGCACGCACTTATAGCCGTGCGAAACCTAATGTCCTTGCGGTGCGCGTATTATCATATGATGTGTCCTATGTCCGTCCATCCATCCATCCATCCATCCATCCATCCATCCATCCATCCATCCATCTGTGGGTGGATGGATGGATGGATGGATGGATGGTGTCCTATGTACAATGCTCCTCTATATGATGTGTACTATTTATAATGCTACTTTTGCTCCTATGTATAATGCTCTTTGTATGGGCCGGTTTCTTTGTTTGCAGACGGGTGTTCCAGCTGGTGGCGTCTGGGGCGTGGCTGGTGGCGTCTGGGGCACTGCCGCCGTTGGAGCATTGAGTGTACATTGTTGAATGTGTCACTCGACGGTGTTCCGGCGGTGGCGGTGTTCTGGATGCCGCCGGTTGTGTTCTGGATGCTGCCGGTTGCAGCATTCATTTGTGAACGGTGAGATTGGTCTGTATGAGGTGTACTATTTTTATATGATGTGCACTATCTTGATGCGAGATATGTGATTGATATATACTTGTATTATGTGATGTATATACTGGTCTTGTGTTTTTAGGTAACATCTATTGGGGACAACAGATGGAAATTAGCCTCTGGCTATACTCTGGATTGTTTACATGTCTTGTCTTGTACTAGAATGTTCATTAACTTGCACTGTCCCTTCCAAATAAACAAATAAACTAAACCAAATTTCTATTAGCACTTGGGGAAGCGCGTTATAAATATCCCGTTATCAAATTATGGATGTTATCGTGCCCAGATCGAAAGAGGGGAATCACACTTAGTATATATATACAGATCCTTTCCAAAAAATTAGAATATCATGGAAAAGTTTTTTTTTTTCAATAATTCCATTCAAAAAGTGAAACTTTCATAGATTATAGATTCATTACACACAAAGTGAAATATTTCTAGCCTTTATTTGTTTCATTTTTCATAATTTTGGCTTACAGCTCCAGAAAACCCCCAAAACAGTATTTCAAGAAATTAGAATAGTGTGTCGAAAATCAGCATTTACTTCAGTTATTTCAGAGAATGAATGTTTTAGACTGAGTGTCACACTATCATCTAATTTACTCAAAACACCTGCAAAGTTTATCTCAGTTTGGTTCAGTATGGGGAAGACTGCAGACTTGACAATTGGCCAGAAGACCATCATTGACACCCTCCAGAAGATGGGTAAGCCACAAAAGGTCATCGCTAAGGAGGCTGGCTGTTCACAGAGTGCAGTGTCCAAGCATATCAATAGAAGGTTTAGTGGAAGGGAAAAATGTGGCAGGAGAAGGTGCACAAGCAAAAGAGATGACCGTAGGCTTCAGCGGCTTGTCAAGCAAAGACGATTCCAAAATTTGGCGGAGATGCAGAGGGAGTGGACTGAGGCTGGAGTCAGTGCTTCAAAAACCACCACGTACAGACGTATCCGGGACATGGGCTACAACTGTCGGATTCCTCAAGTCAAGCCACTCCACTCATTCTCTGAAATAACTGAAGTAAATGCTGATTTTCGACACACTATTCTAATTTCTTGAAATACTGTTTTGGGGGTTTTCTGGAGCTGTAAGCCAAAATTATGAAAAATGAAACAAATAAAGGCTAGAAATATTTCACTTTGTGTGTAATGAATCTATAATCTATGAAAGTTTCAGTTTTTGAATGGAATTATGAAAGAAAAAAAAAAAACTTTTCCATGATATTCTAAATTTTTGGAAAGGATCTGTATATATATATGGCAACACTTAGTTAATCATGTAGTGAGGGTATACAGTTATGGAAAATAACAACACATCATATCTCAAAACAAAACGAGTATGTGGTAGGGGGGCGTGGTTTTAGGCGCTGCCGGCAAGAGAGAGAGTTGAACTTGTGTGGTTTGTGGAGCCGGCACAGCTGTCGGAAATCATGCAATTGGTGATGAATGATTGTTTATTGATTGTGTAATTAACCAATTGCCTTGATTGTTCGACAGTGAGCCTGGGCGCATAAAAGGAGGCTGCTGGGAGTTTGGGAGGAAGAACGAATGTATGTGTGTGTTTTGTTTGTAAAAAAAGCGCCGAGTAAAAGGCGGAAAATATAATAAACGGAGTGATCTCCAAAAGAACTGACTGTCTTGGTCTCTTGAACCCGAGTGGTGGCACTCGCTTCGCCACAGTGGTGGCCTGTACGGGGAAGAAAAGAAAAGTTCAAGAGACAACATGGACAACAGCCAGTAACAGTCGGAGCAGTCCTCATCGATAGTAGCGCTGGGTAAAATGCTGGAGGGAATAGCTGCCATGCAGGAGCGACAGACGGCTGCTCATGCCGAGCAGATGGAAGCCCTGCGTGTGCAGTCTAACCTCCAGATCCAGGCGCTACTACAGCTGGCTGCTTCCAGCGAGTCCACGGGAAGGCAGAGCATCGCGTCCCCGAAATTCCATATCCCAAAGATGACAGCAGACGACGATGCTCAAGCCTTCCTTGAGGCATTTGAGGTGGCAGTGGGGGCGTGTAGGTGGCCACTCGAGGAGTGGTCAGTACGTCTCCTGCCCCTCTTGTCGGGTGAAGCGCAGAAAGCTGCGCATAGCCTGCCGGCAGCCGCTCGGGCGGACTTCCGAAATCTCAAGAAGGCGGTCCTTGACCGAACGGGATTCAGCCCAGAAGACCACAGACGTCGGTTCTGGGAGACCTCCCTGACAGAAGAGGACCGGCCATTTGCCTACGCCCAGTCGCTGACGGACATGGCGAGGCGCTGGCTCCGGCCGGAAATAAGATCAGCTGCGGGAATATTGGAGCAGGTGGTCCTGGAGAGATTCATCGCGGGGTTGCCGGCCGGTACAGCCAGCTGGGTCCAGTGCCATCGGCCCACCAACTTGGATATCGCCGTAACCCTGGCGGAGGACCACCTGGCACAACATCCCCTCACCCAGCAGCAGTAACCGGAGCCGGCGCCCCGAAATAAAATTTTCCCCTGTTCTATTCCCCTTCCCGTTTCCCGTTCCCAAAACCCCTCCTTCCCTCATGTTAATTTCCCTGGCTTTTCTTCCCCCTCTCCCCACTCAGACTCAGTGGCGGTGCAGTCCAGCCCACAGGGAGCTCCTCAGACACCTGGACCGGGGTGTTGGCGATGCGGACAGCCGGGCCACCTGCGCCGCGATTGTCCGCTCATGGAGGTGGGGCAGGTCCGTGTTTTGTCGGCCCGCCCACCTCCGCTCCCGATCCAGACGGGGCGTACTGCATTCCGGATAGGGTGCAAGGGAGTGAACACCGGGCGCTGTTGGACTCAGGGCTTATGCAGACCATGATCCAACAGAGCCTGGTTCGACCAGAGGCTTTGGTACCGGCACGTTGGGTGACGATTAAGTGTGTGCATGGGGATATACACAAGTATCCTATAGTACCAGTGGAAATTCGCATCAAAAATAAAACGCATATTCTGGAGGCTGCGGTTAGCTCCCGCCTCTCGCACCCTCTGATTTTGAAGTTGATGGGGGTGCGATCACGACCGCTAGGGAAGTGTGAGGTGTGTGCAGTGGGGTCGTGCGACACTGCCAAGGTGGGGGGGCGGCATCGGGAGCGCCTCCGGTGGAGACTCCCCAGGTGCCGGTGTTCCACCCCGTGGAGGATTTCCCACTCGCTCAGTCTCGTGACGATACCCTACGCTTCGCTTTTGACCAGGTGATATATGTTGATGATCTCACCCATATTTTGCAATTATTAGAGACAGATTGTACAGAGTGAGTCGTGACACTCAGATAGATGAGGAAATAACCCAGTTGTTGGTACCTACAACCCCATGTCTGGGCATTTGGGATATGAAAAAACACTAAACCGGATAATGGCCCATTTCTACTGGCCGGGCATTTGGGGCGGACGTACGTCGGTGGTGTGCGGTCTGTCCAGATTGTCAGCTAGTGAATTCCCCGGCTATCCCAAAAGTGCCGTTGCGCCCTCTACCACCTTTTGATAGAGTGGGCATGGACCTCATCGGGCCATTTGACAGGAGCACCCAGGGATACCGATTTGTATTAGTTCTGGTGGATTATGCAACCTGGTATCCCAAAGCAGTGGCGTTGCGCAATATCTCGGCCAAGAGTGTTGCGCAGGCATTGTTTCAGATAATCTCCCGCGTCGGAATCCCGAAAGAGATTCTGACGGATCAAGGCACCTCATTTATGTCACGCACATTACGCGAACTGTATGAATTATTGGGAGTTCACTCCATTAAAACCAGCGTATACCATCCGCAAACGGATGGGCTCGTTGAGCGTTTTAATAGGACTTTAAAATCTATGATTCGGAAGTTCGTACACGATGATAGCCGAAATTGGGATAAGTGGCTAGTTCCTCTATTGTTCGCAGTGCGAGAGGTTCCCCAGGCCTCTACGGGATTTTCTCCATTTGAGTTACTGTTCGGTAGAAAACCACGGGGCATCTTGGACCTAGTTAAAGAAAGCTGGGAGGAGGGTCCAAGTCCCAGTAGAAACGAGATCCAATACATTATGGACCTGCGAGCAAAACTCCATACACTGGGTAGGTTGTCACGGGAGAATTTGCTCGAGGCTCAGGAATGTCAACAGAGGCTCTACAATAAAGGAACTAAGCTAAGGCAATTTTCACCGGGAGATCAGGTCCTAGTATTGCTCCCGACTTCCAGCACAAAATCACTCGCCAAGTGGCAAGGACCCTTCGTGGTCACACAACGAGTGGGGGAAGTCGATTATGAGGTGGAGCGATCTGATAGAGAGGGGGCGAAACAGATTTACCATCTCAATCTATTTAAAGTATGGAAAGAGGTGGTGCCCGTCTCCCTGGTTATGATAGATCAGGAGAGAGATGAGCTGGGGCCAGAGGTACCAAATTCTACCAATCAAACCTCACCCCTTTCAGATAGCCATCTCTTACCGAACCAGAGAGCGGATCTTGCCTTGTTGCAGAAGCGGTTTACTGATGTATTTTCCACCCTACCAGGTCGCACTCACCTCATAAACCACCACGTTGAGACAGCCCCAGGGGTGACGGTGCGTTCACGACCCTATAGTCTGCCTGAACATAAAAAGAAATTAGTTCAAGCAGAAATAAAGGCCATGCTGGAATTAGGAGTAATAGAGGAGTCTAACAGTGCGTGGAGTAGCCCCATCGTGCTAGTAGGTAAGCCTGATGGATCTCTTCGGTTCTGTGTAGATTATCGCAAGGTGAATGAAGTGTCACGGTTTGATGCCTATCCAATGCCTCGGGTCGATGAGCTCTTGGATCGGTTAGGCACAGCTAGTTTTTTTTTGACACTGGATCTAACCAAGGGCTACTGGCAGATTCCCTTATCTCCAGAGTCCAAGGAAAAAACGGTTTTCTCCGCTCCGGATGGGTTATACCAATTTCGGACACTTCCGTTTGGGTTATTCGGGGCCCCTGCCACTTTTCAACGTCTGATGGACAGGGTGCTGCATCCGCATGCTGCTTTCACTGCAGCCTATCTGGATGACATCATCATCCACAGCAGCAGCTGGGCTCAGCATGTGCGGCATGTGGGGGCGGTGCTCGAGTCCCTGAGACAGGCGGGACTCACGGCTAACCCAAAGAAGTGTGCAATTGGCCGAGCGGAGGTACGGTATTTGGGGTACCACTTGGGAAGGGGTCAGGTGTGGCCTCTTGTGGATAAAACCGCAGCGATTGCGACCTGTCCCCGACCCAAGACAAAAAAGGAGATGAGGAGGTTTTTGGGACTGGCCGGCTACTACAGAAGGTTTATTCCTGCTTACTCAGAGCTGACCAGTCCCTTAACCGACTTGACTCGGAAAGGTGCCTCAGATCCGGTCCAGTGGACGGAATTGTGCCGACAGGCGTTTGAGCGAGTGAAGGAATCTCTTTGTGGGAAACCGCTCTTGTTCACCCCTAATTTCTCTCTCCCTTTTAATTTGCAGACAGACGCATCAGACAGAGGGCTGGGGGCCGTTTTGACTCAGCAGGTGGAGGGGGTCAACTGACCAGTGTTGTATATTTGCAGAAAACTATCACAGCGGGAAGCTAAGTACAGCACGGTCAAGAAAGAATGTCTGGCCATTCGGTGGGTGGTCGGGTCCCTCCGTTATTATCTACTGGGTCGCCCATTCACCCTCTGCTCTGCTCCCCTCCAATGGCTCCACCGCATGAAGGATACCAACGCCCGAATCACTCGTTGGTATCTGGCTTTACAGCCTCTTTTAATTTCAAGGTGGTTCATAGGCCGGGAGCGCAGATGGTGGTGGCCGACTTTCTCTCTCGCCCGGTGGGGGAGGAGGGGGGGGTTGGTCATTGGCCGGATGGCTTCCCGGCCTAAGTCGGGCGGTGGGGGTATGTGGTAGGGGGGCGTGGTTTTAGGCGCTGCCGGCAAGAGAGAGAGTGAACTCGTGTGGTTTGTGGAAATCATGCAATTGGTGATCAATGATTGTTTATTGATTGTGTAATTAACCAATTGCCTTGATTGTTCGACAGTGAGCCTGGGCGCATAAAAGGAGGCTGCTGGGAGGAAGAACAAATGTATGTGTGTGTTTTGTTTGTAAAAAAAGCGCCGAGTTACAGGCGGAAAATATAATAAACAGAGTGATCTCCAAAAGAACTGACTGTCTTGGTCGCTTGAACCCGAGTGTTGGCACTCGCTTTGCCACAGAGTAAAATCACAGTTATTGCCCAGCTTAATCTTATCCGACTAAAATCAATCAATATATTACACAAGCATCCTATCGGTATCAGCCAATCTGTGCCCAGATAATACGGCCTTACTTGAGGTCCTGATCTCATGAGAGACCAGACACCGCAGTTGGTAGAGTTCGTCCGACCATTGTCGGGGAAAAAGGAGGGGAGGGGAGACTTGGAAACGCAGGTCCAGGCGAATGTCCAAGTGTCTTTTGAGGCGTGGTCCTTTCGGAGTCCTCGCGGGGGAATTTGTGTCAACAAAAAGTCACAAAGAGATCCGGTCGTCTTTGGAACTGGAATTCCTGAACTGCCCAGTCTCCAACAGAATTGTCGGGTTCCATGAGTGCACGTACTTCAGATTCTAAGATCCAAAACTATAACCGTGATCAAGGGTTAAACATTAAAGACTTAGTTCGCGAAGTAAAATGGTTTCTTTTGATGCATACAGTGAGTTACCGCATGCCAGAGAGAGCGAACTCAGGGAGGTCCCGGTGTTTTATCCCTCAGGTGAGTGACGTGCATTTCCGGGGCTTACAGTATTGCCTATTGTAAGTTTGAAATTACAGCCAGGAGGGGCGCCAAATGCGTCACTTCCGGTGTCATGGCCGGGACTGTAGTTCCATTGTAGTCCACTGTCCCAACATTCCCCCCTTGGTCCTAGGATGAGGTTTGACAATGTAATCCTGGGAGCACAAAGTCAGTTATTGGTAGTCACAAGTTCATCACAGGCGGTTATTGGCCGACATCTGGGCACGTAATTTGGCTGAACATATCTGGACAATTAACGCTAGGCAAATGAGCACCAAAAACAAAAGAAAGAAAAACACACTACTAAGCCTTAAGGAAGGATTATTCATAGTACCCTTCCTGTCACTGAGAATGTGTTAATACTTTATTGTAAACAAAAACAAGAGGAAGGACAAACCAGGGGAGAAAAGGAAGAGAGACGGAAGTGTGTAGTGAGCGACAGGCACTAGGAGGTCTCCTTTGTCTATCACTCAAGTATTTCACCAGAGGCCCTAAGGGAGAGAGGAACTACCCCATTAAGCTTTCGCCTAAAGCGATCAGGAATATTGGTGAGGGAGTCGAATTTCAAGTGTAATGATGGAATTTGTCTCGAGAGAACAACGACTACGACTGCAGTTATGATCCTGCCACCAAGGAGGAGTCCGAATGCAACTCCACTAATAGGACCCCAAGGGTCGGACGGCTTTCTAGCCTCTGGGCCAAGAAAGGTGGTCTGGAGTCCAGTTTGGTCTAGACTAAATTGGACGGTCTTAGTCCCTTCCTCCAAGAGTTGCTGTTGGAGGGTATAGCCTAATTCAAATCTGTGACCTTGAAAAGCATCCAACATCTCTAATTCTGTCTCATATCTCTCTGGATTGAGGTGGTGCAGAATGACGTCATCAATATGGACAGTCGCCTCTTGTGGGACTGTAATAAAAACCGTTGGGTTGGGGAGTTTCATTCTGGTGGCTGTATCATGACAACTATAAGACACAGTAATCTCCTGATTAGGGGTGTTAACAATCCATTTATCGCCAACTCTCTCTACTCTGGTTTCTGTGACCTCGTCCCTAATGGACATTTTTGCTGTACATCTGTCTAAGGATGTGCCGTTCCTCAGACCACACAAGCGATCAGTGGTATCCCTAATGAATGGGTTACTGGGGCACACACGGTGGATATCCTTAGTTATAGTACACATGTCTAGGTTGGGAATGAAGTATAGAGTTGGATTGTCCTCATGGTACACTAATATGGGTGGTGTTTTTATGTGAACATGCACATCACCTTGCCAAAAGCCTACATTAAGAACTGACTTTAGGCGATAAATGTTTTGTTTCTCAATAATGGGATGATTCAGGATAAATCCTATTTCTAGTTGTTCCGGGTGGACATACTGTATATAGGAACCGCGCTGCCCAGACTATAGGCTAAGTGAACCTGCGAAGTCTGGACCGTAGAGGTGGTAGCCGATTTTAAAATACTATCAACCATGTTAAGGGGTACCAAGTAGGGTGGGATTCTTCCCCCACTCAGGCTACCTATGGAAGAACTCACTTCTCTTAGGAGGTCTTGCATGAGATCTCTAACTACCCGAACATCAGAGATGTCTGATTCTATGACATGGGATAACTTCTTGAGGGCATAGACAGTGCTGTTCAAAAGCGTCGAGTGCATGTTCACCGCAAGGATTGTTCCTTGTACCATCCTGCTCATACCTTGCAACTGCTGTTGTTGGGTATCTAGCCTCTTACGTATCTCTGGCATTTATTCCCTCAAGTCACTCATCTGTCTTTTGATCATACTTAAGCTCACCGTATTAGCGGCAGAAAGACCAACCGAAAACAATGACCCAATCGCGGAGGCTGCTGCCAGCAAACCCCCTAAGAAGCGTTTTTGGCGCTTTGTGCCACTTAGTTCCTCTTCGGTCATTAGAAATTTCTGCAACTGCTCCAAGATATGAATGGTAGTCAGTCGGGCATGCTCAAGGGTATTCCCAGTCTGAGTCTCCACATATCTCCCATCAGCGCTGAGTTCTATAGGTGACTTAATGTGCTTCTGGTAAACATCCTTGGGGTCAACTCGAACATAGACCCTTTGGGTGTAGATGCGACAGTTAGTGAGAAGGAGTCCAGGGGCTTCCTGGAGTATGATGCCAGATGGGGGTCCTGGTGTCACTATGTCATTAGGCTGGACCACCTGGAGGGCAAGGAGGATCCCAATGAGCCACCGGAGTTGCATCCTGTAATGGATATGGGGTTTGCAGATACAAAAAAAAAAATAAGGGAGAAAGAAAAAAAAATATATATATATATATATATACCTATGTATATCTGATGCCACATAGCAACATGGCATTAGGGTAAGTCGACCACATGCTTCGGGCTGTTATGTTGCATGCAACATCAATCATTCTTGCCACCAGTTAGTGACTTGCAACCCCCCTGAATGGGTGGTTGGTGGTAGGGCTTAATCTGGTTGGAGTGCACCCACTTATACGTGGGAGCCTGCTTCGCCTTGGAGATTCTGATGTGGTAAGCGACTGGTGAGAGTTTACCTACGATCTCATGAGGGCCAGACCAATGTGGAAGGAATTTTTTTGGTGTTCCAACCAGCTTGGTACAATTGAAGTAGAGGACCTTATCCCCAACCTGATACTGATACCCGTCTGCCTTTCTGTCATAGTAGGCTTTCTGCCCTTTGACACTTGCTTCCAGGTTCTCTTGAGCCTAAGCAAAGACAGTCTGCAAGTGTGACCGTAGGTCGGTCACGTATTGGTGGGCAGTGTACGCACTGGCAATGCTCACATCCTCTGGCCTATAGAGGAGGTGTAAGGGAAGGGTCATTTCCCTACCGGTCATCATTTCAAAGGCGGTGACTCCTGTGGAACGATGAGGGGTTGATCGGATAGCCATCAACACTAGCGGGAGTTTCATATCCCAGTCTTTACCATTGACCTTGACGTACTTCCTGAGCATGTTTACAATGGTACGGTTAGCCCGCTCCACTTGACCTGACGACTGGGGGTGATATGATATGTGAAACTTTGCCTCCACCCCTAACATTTCCCAAAATATTGACATGACACTAGCGGTAAAGTGTGTACCTCTGTCTGTGTCAACTGACAAGGGAAGGCCCCACCGACTGAAGACGTGATTGATCAACAGAACGGCGGTGGTCTCAGCTGTGTCATTGGGGGCTGGAAGGCATTCCACCCATTTTGTGAAGGCACAAGTTACAGTGAGGAGGTACATATTACCTCTGGATGACTTTGGTACAGGACCGACCCAGTCTGTTTGCAGGTTAGACCAGGGGAACGAGATCTCTGACTTCTGCAGAGGCGCTCTATTCAGAGGCCGTGACGGTTGGAACCGACAGCAGATCAAACATCCTTACACAAATACCATGACATCTTTTATCATGGAAGGCCAGTACACCACTTGTTGAAGAGTCCTGTAGGTAGCACGGCTGCCCCGGTGGCCTCCACATGATGCGTCATGAGCATGCAAGAGCATCACCCCCCTGTGGTCGGTTGGAACAACCCACCGCGGTGGATTCGGGCTTCCTGAGGCATAGACGAGCAGCCCCTTTTCGATTTTAAGGTTCTGCCTAAGCTTATACAAGCTATTTAGGTCCTCAGCCTGTTCCAGTGACTCTGGCAGAATCTGATATTTCTCGGGGTCAGACACAAACTGGTAGATGGTCTTGAAGTCTGGGTCCTGTTTTTGCATGGCAACTAAGTCTGCATCACCTGGCTTCCTGCCCAGATGCACTGTTCCTTGGTCTCCACCAGGATCGTCGAGCCTCTCACGAGTCTGCTGGTAATGGCATTGACTATGCAAGTTTGTTCCTTCCTCCATACCTCCAAAAGCTCATCAGACCCTACACACCTACCAGATCCCTGCGTTCCGCCTCCTCAGGACGACTGGTACCCCCCCCCACTTCATACTAGCACCCGGTCTCGACGTCTGTCTGTCCTGGCCCCACGGTGGTGGAATGAGCTCCCCGTGGAGGTCAGAACAACAGAAAGTCTGACCTCCTTCAAGCGCAGATTGAAGACTCACCTCTTCAAGCTGCACCTCTCTCCACCCCTCCCTACCTCCTTGTGACCTCCCTTGATTGTGTTTTTCTGAATCGTGGTTTAAGTGGTTCAAGCTGCTAGTTTAATACTTAAGGTTACTTATTGGCTTACTGTTGTACACGCCAATGATTGATATCATGTGCCCCCCCCCCCCCCAAAAAAAAATCAAAATCAAAATCAAACTGACTGCGCCTGGTGTTTGAAATCGTATTTACCTTTTAGGGTTGTTTTAACGCACTTGTTTCAAGTTGGAAAATGCACTAATGTACATCGCTCTGGATAAGAGCGTCTGCCAAATGACTAAAATGTAAATGTAAAATGGGAGCCACTCCTCTTGGAATTACCAAGGGGAGCCATCTAATGCCCCAGCCTTGGCTAGCTGGTCAGCTTCATCGTTACCATCTTTATCTGACCCTGGGACTTGTGAGTGCCCCTTGACCTTTTTCCAGTATGTCGTCATACTAGTAAGTTTATCACAAGCGAGGAAGAGCTCTTAGTGTTTTACTGCTTTTCCCCTGGCATTTTTCATGCTATTTTGTTTCCATTTGGGAAAATGAGAGACGAAAATATACCGTGCGTAATTGGAGTCTGAGCAGATAACTAACGCTGGAATCGCCTAAAGTGCAGAGGAATTTGTGATCCTGCAAAATGTGAGCAGGCGGCCATGGGTTGTGGTCCTCAATTCGAGGGTTATCTGGGTCAGGGGAAAATGAAGGAAACGACTCCCCTGACGGAAAAAGGGGAGAGTCAGGCGAGATTATCGGGCCTTGACTAACTGTGACAGCCTCACATAGATTCCGGGCATCCGTCTCCATCTTGATAGACTTTGGCGCTATGACTTGAGCCCAAAGTTGACCGCGATGGCAGTTGATCAGAGGGGTCAGTCGGTCCAGTAAGTCCTGCCCAATCAGGAGGGACTCTCTGTCAAACCTGGAGATGTACACCGGGTGTAGAATTTTCATCCCCTGGAAGGCAACTTGTTGGTTGTGCAGGAAGAGGGATTTGAAGGCCCGGTCTTCTGTTAGACCGGGCCCATTTCTCCCTTGAAAGAAGGCATGCTTCAACCTGTTGTAGAACTCTTTGGGTGTTTCAGAGCGGCGGTGCCTTACCTGGAGGGCGGAAATGGTTGCAGATGTTTCATTGGCGAAGGGAGAGAATTCCTCTATCAGGGCCCTACTGAGCGGGGAGAAACTGTCCCGCACTAAGGGGGGCTGTGATTCGATAAACGCCCGGACAGACCTGGACGTCGTCTTCCAGATCAGCGTAACTCGCTCCTGCCTGGTGGCGCCGGGTAGGTCCAAGAGGCAGTGCTCAAGCTCACGGAGGTAATCCTCCACATTGTGATCCTGTTTTTCAGGATCAAATCGTTTGATTATTGGACTCATAGTCGCTCTCAGATGAGCTGGACTCCTCTCCAAACCAAGTGGTTCGCATATGGGCTCGCGCACCATACCTGTTACGCCTGGGTGGGGACGGTTGCGAAACAAACTTCTTGTTCCCTTTCCCGAGACGCAAGGGAACGGGGATGCGACTCATCTCCCTTAAACTTTCCCTCGGAGGGGGAGCGAGACAATGAATCGCGGGTTAGACGGCGGCGTTCAGTGGAGCGCCCTCTAGACTCATGTCTAAAGTGAGCATCTAGGCGCCAGGAGAGACTTCGTCGGGAGTCATGGGAACCGTTACCATAGTATTCAGTCTCATCTTCTGAGGCTGAATACTCTTCTCCCTTGGAGCGATCATGCAATAGGCCCGCAAAGGAGGCTCTAGTTTGGGGTTTGCGCCTGGAGGTAGGGAGCTCCTGGGCATTTCTGCAGAAAAGCAATGAGGTGGCTGCACCCTGGCTTGGCTCACACTCATCAAGCTTGGAGTTGTGTTCCTCCAAGGCATCAGAGGCTCTCTTGAGGCTAAGACGGAGATCCTGTACCTCAGAGTTGAGCCTCTCGTTACTCCGGCTCAGCGCCTTAATTTCTGCCCGCAGAGCTTTCATTCCTAAATCCGCCTATCGGTGCTGGAGCATAAATAAATGCCAAAAAATCTCTTGAACTGTCAGCGTTACCCGAGAGGGATCTTGCACTAGTTGAACTAGGCAATTCACCTCTGCCTCACACTCCTCAGCACTATGCTGCTGGAGTTCATCCCTGTTTTGGTCAGCTGAATGACCTGGGAAACAAATTCCGAGAGGGTAATTTGTTCCAGAAGCGGAAGAGTTCCCTCAGTGTCTGAGGCCTGGTTAAGGCGGATACTCATGTTGGAACCTATTTAGGGAAACAATAAAGCAAAAAAAAATGTTTTAAGTTTAAATTTTCTTTTTATAATAATTAAAAAAATTTTTTAAATTAAAATTAAAATTACATTAAAAAAATTATAATTAAAAAAAATTATATTAAGTGTTTTTTAATTTTTTAATTTTTAATTTTCACAGCTATACAGAAAGCTGGCTTTTCTGATTGGAAAACAAAGACTGTTGGCATGGGCTCTGATGGTGCCTCGGTAATGGTTGGGCGAATTGGAGGAGTTTCCCACTCCTGCATCAGGAAATACTGCACCTCATCAACATCCAGTGCCTCAGCCATGGGCTGGAACTGGCAGCCATGGATGCGATTAAAGACCATGACAGCATGAAGAAAGTAAGTTTCATTCAATCGTTTGGTGTGACTAAATTCAGCTTGGTTATCACATACTCATACTCGTTATTTTGTTGTGCCATACTATACAGGTGATTGAGCTCCTAAAGGGACTATACAAGCAGTACCACTTCTCCCCCAAAGCATGGAGGGAGTTAAAAGCTCTGACAGATGTACTGGATGTGAAGGTATGGAAGCCAACCAACCTTGGAGGAAACAGGTGGCTCCCACACATGAAAAGAAGTCTCTGCGTGCTGATGCAAGATGATGCTGTTGTGGTCGCCCAAATGGAGAATGCCATTGAGTCAATGCAAGTCATGAATCTGTTATACTGATTCAACTGTTTACAGTTTCCTCAAATTGATAAGGCTGTATGTATGTACGGTATGTATGCTGAGAATTAAGGTCCTTTATTGTGTTTCCAGATCAGCCAGTGCTGACATGGTCGGAAGGGCGAAGCAAACCATCAAACTGCTGACAGACTACAAGCAGTTAATGTTTCTATTTCTGGTGCAGGATGTCCTGAAGGTCTTGAGTTGGTAAGCGTGCCATAGTTTAGCTTTCATTAAAGTATACTGTAAGCAGAGGTGGAGTGTGGAGACCCATGACGTGCTCCAGGCAGCTTAAAAGCTTGTAGACCCGAGGGAGTGGCCCAATGTCATTCAGGTCCTCCCAATTTCCACTGCAGCTGTTGAACGAGGCTTCAGTACCATTAAGTGGGTCAAAACCGATTGGAGGAGCAACCTATCTGTTGAGATGCTGGCTAAACTCCTCTTCATCAGCATAGAGGGACCTGACCTCCGAAACTTTGACTGTCGGAGCACGATTGAGCGGTGGCTCACTGCAGGACCGAGGTCACAGATGGTTTGAGGTTAGCCAGTCTAGGCCTTACACACACACACACACACACACACACATGCGCGCACAACATGCAAACCTGCCCATATGGAAAGGTGTATTGAAAATGTAGTTGAAAAATATAGTGATAATATATATGTGAATGTGAAATGTATGTGATAAATGTAAACACGATATTTGACCAATATGTCGTCCAGTTTGCATGCACAGACAGATGATCTCTAATTGAGTTTGTATGGCAATAAACCCTTTTTTTTTTAAAGACAAATACCTTGTGTACTGTGCTTTATCCTAGTTTGCCTTAGCTTGTATCATTTATATGAAAATAAACAGAAACTCAATTTGGGCCAGTAAAAATGCAGTTCGGGCCGGTGGATTGTAAATCCACTGGCCCGACCGGGCCAGTAAGAAAAAAGGTTAACGTTGGACCCTGTAGCCTAAGGGTAGGCTAAGACGATTTAAAAGAAAACAATAATTAATAGAAATTGTGATGGAAATGCCCACGGTGAGAAGGGTAGCACATTTTCAGGCATAGCTTGCCATGAATAGCCAGGCTGGTTTTGACCGTAACTGTACTCAAACCCATAACATTAGGCTAGTTACCACACCAGATTAGATATGTTCCCCTGCTTTCATTAAACTGTTTAGTAAGTTAACTGAACATTGGGCTGGGTATGGCGCTTCGTAACTTTTAGGTTACCTTGTTTCCTTTTTAATTCTTATAATTTAGCCTATAATCACCCAACACAGAGAACTAGGACATATCGCTATCTAGCCTGGTAACTGCCTGATGACCGAAATCACAGACAACCACTGAAGTTGAACCATAAATTCAGTGGTTTAAATGGTCCCCTGTAACGCCCCTTTCTTCGACGACCCGCCTTGATAGGCATGCTTTGACAGTTTGCATGTTTAGTTCGGATTTTTGGCAGGGTTTTTGTGTGACCACGCGGAAATGATAATGTAAATGGATGCAATGCCATTGCATTTGAATTATGTCACTCTTGTGCCACAAAGCATGAAAACGATATGTGAAATGGCAAATTGAACTATCATTTCCTTTTTGTCATGGATCATGCGATTGCAATAAGAAACTGCTAATGCAAATGTGGTTTTTAATTTTCATTTAAATTATGGCAGGGTTGTGTCGTAGAGGGTGAGAAAAAACAAATGTGAAATGGATTTGCATTAACATTTTCAAATTGTCAGATAAAGGGCATACATTAACTTGAAAATGAAATCGCAAAATGTCCTTTTGCATTTTCATTTGAATTATGTCATGGATTTTGCGCCGATTTGCATTTTCATTTGAACTTTGGCGCGGATATGCTTCCATATATGAGTAGATGTATAATTGCATGTTGTGATTGCATTAGGCTATTAAATGTATACTTTCACCTATTGTTTTTATTTCTACCCTTTGAACTCCACTATGACATATCAGGCCAGTTAGGCCTACATGTTATGCTATGACTGAAATATTATCGTCTACTACTCTGTATATCAACAGTGTATGTTTTCATGTATTTCATACTTCTTAGGTGTACATAAGTGATTTCATGGGTGGTGGTGTAAGCCTAGGCCACATGTCCAGTATAGGCTACTCCTTGGATGGATGATTCAATTTCTAATCAACAAATTAAGAGTAGAATCTATGATGGTTTAAGTCAAAATGAAATACCACTGTATTTATGCACTCCAGCAGCAAGTGATAGGCTATTTAGTTTTCAAGTGTGTGCACAGTTTTCTGTGTAAAATAATCAGCATCACGTACATAAATATATATTCTATTGTGCTGCCCGATCTATAGTCAATGTCTAAACCTACTCTATAGCCTAATGGAGCAGTCGTAGGCCGCTTACTGTTTTTAAAAGTATAAATTTGGTTCAAACCTTCTCTCAAAGAGCCTATCTGCCCAGTGATGAGTACATGTTGTTTGAAATACAGTAGACCAACATAGCTACAGAACTGTATAGCGGTCAGATATAAAAAAGGAGTACTGGAAATCCCTGACAGTGTATAGAGCTGAAGTTTGGCTTGGTGGTGCTCATTTGAATTTCCTGTCTTTTGCGGCTTTTGACCAAGCCAAATTTAACACTTAAAACGTAGTTTTTTGTTATTAATTCCCAGGGTTTTTTTCCTCCGGAAGGTGTCAAATTCTTTAAAAAATGTCATCATCATAACTATTGTTACACATCCAATTGAACATTGAATAAACATAACTGAAGATTACACAATCATTAGAAAATGTATAGCTACCGCTAGAAAGTTCAATACCTTGAGAACACCCCCAATAGACCAGAATCAGTCCAAATAACATTAAATATAACATAATAACATAAAATTACAAATTTCATAACACATTGGAAATAAAACAGATTGAATCATGACAAACAACAACAGATATATTGTAGTTAGATTTTTATTTTATTTTGTGCATTTTTCAAATTTGATCTGTCCAAAATTCTACTTAGCTATAATGAAGGTTTTGTTTGAAACATTTTGCACTTAGAAATGTATTGTGCTTGCTGAGCTAACGTTAACCCACAGAACTATTGTGCATGTCAACTTTATTCCCAGAGTGTGCACTGTGCAGACCTGGCTAAGTTACTTTACTCCCAGAGTGTGCACTGTGCAGACCTGGTTAAAGGGTAAGTTCGCTATTTTGGACCTTGGACCCTATTTGCGGTCCGTCTTCCATGAACCTGACCCATGAAGTCCATTTTTTCGCTGATCGGTCCAGTATTGAGTTCGCTACAGATTTCCTGTAGGCTCTCACTGGGCTACAATAGAAGTCAACGGGGCAATTAGAAATGTTCGATAAATGTGCTTTCATGTACAATAAATGAGACGGGAAGCTCAGGGTGTATTGTTACCGGTCTCCGTATGCTCTCCTGTGAAATGTATCTCAATCCAAACATTTTTACGTGCTTGGCATGGCTTGGAAGTAAGCATTTCTCTGTTGCTTGTTTTCGCTGCTCCCGCGGAGTACTATGTGTCGGGGGTAGGGGAGCGGGAAGGTGTGCCGGCCGTTTACGAAACTATCTAGTTGAGCAGTCTGCGTTTGTTTACCTGCAGCAACGTAGGCTACAATTTCCACAAAAAAACTTGGATGATGGATGACTATAATGATTACGAAGACGAAGAATTCGATTTTGACTTTGACGTTACTGGCTACAGATTTGAGCCAGAATACACAGACACGGAACTACAAGAGATGGATGATAAGAGAGCAAGAGAAGAGAGAGAGGCTGAAGTTGCGCAGGTAATGTTATCCGAAGTCAGTGCGAGGTAGTGCGGTCGGAGAAATAGTTCTGTTTCAAATGGAACTGTTGTTTCAACGTTCGGTTTGCGTTTGCGATAGCCTACATTTCACAGGAGAGCATACTGAGACCGTAAGAATACACACTGAGCTATAAAAGCACATTTATCGTTGTTTTTCCATAACATTTCTAATTGCCCCGTTGACTTCTATTGTAGCCCAGTGAGAGCCTACAGGAAATCTGTAGCGAACTCAATACTGGACCGATCAGCGAAAAAATGGACTTCATGGGTCAGGTTCATGGAAGACGGACCGCAAATAGGTCCAAAATAGCGAACTTACCCTTTAAGTTAGCTGACCAAGCACATAGGCTATGAGTTTTAAGCATTCGTGCTACCCGACATGGCGTAATGCGTGTGTATGAACCACCGAACAATATTACATATGAATTAGGTAATAATGTTTATTTACAGGCTAATTGAACAAATACATAGAAAATGATCAAACCACTTATAGATGGCTGGCTAGAATAGAGCATATATCGACACAGTTCAGTGCTAGGTGGCTACAGTCAAGAAACGGACCCGGAAAAAATTATACTCTGGGACGGATTGTATGTTACAACGGGACTAAAATAACGGAGATCCTCCGGTAATAATTAGGCTACATTAACATTACCCCACCTCCCGCGTAAGATAAAACTTATTCCGTCCGAATAGGGCTGACACATAATGTTACAATTCTTAATCTGTCAATGTCAGGCTCTTCCAGTTTTAAGTTTCTTTTTTACCCAATGTAAGTTAGCAAGCTGGCTAGCGCCACATGGCAATGGAAGATATAATATAACGTTAGCTAACGTTTTTTAACTTGGCTAAGAGATCATTATTTTTGTTGCATTGTACCGAAAATAACTCCGTAATGTTATACGTTAAGTAAGTTAGGCTATTAACTGAGCTAGAATAACGTTATACTGGCTAAAAATGTAATCTTAAACTATCACTTTTCAACTGTGTTGTGTTGGTAGGATTTTATTTTGTCTAACGTTACATTCAGAGAAATATCTGGCTATTTTAAAGACAAACTAACATAACGTTAACTTTAATTATCCTAACGTTACATTGCTTGACACTGTTAGGTTCCATGTGGGGCTTGTAATGCTAACTAGCTCACGTTAGTTGATAGCTCACACGGTGTGGTGCTTGTAGCTTCATTAACGTTACATATAATATTGTGGACATATCTGAAAGGAGTAACGTTAATAAGTAAGTTAATATTTTAATCTCGCTAGCTAAGTTTGTTAGTAGCTGTATTATTTCTAGCTTTGTCACTCGGTAACGGTAGCTAGCCTGGCTAAGTTAATGTTTCAGTTATTGTTGCTGTTCTGTCAGAGTTATGTGGAACTGCTGTGATCACTGACCTGGCAAATATTGAGTAAAATAACGTTATCCACCTTGCTCTCTCGAGTTGATTTGCCCACATGTCTTGTGATTCAGAGAAATGTTAAACCATATGGAAAATTCAAAACTCGCTATGGACTTTAGGTTTAAAAATAGGTAACAGTTAACATTAGTAGCCTACGGCTGGTTCATATCTATGGGCTGGTTTCTGTGCACTGTGGAAGCTTCAGAGAGAGCGGGGAGTAAGAAATCTCGCATTGATGCACGAGACTGCTCTAACGGTAGTTCGAACTTTCAATTAGCCAAAAATTGCTAGCAAATTTATGCCCCAATGTTAAGTCAAGACAGTTCATTTCCGGTATCGTAGAATTCTAAAAGTTTATTTAAAAACTGTACAATAAACAGAAATATCACCCATCAACAGCATTAGACCATGTCACGCCTGACATATCGCTATGTCAACTTTAACAATTAGAGTTGTAGAATTTTAGCTAGGTCGTTGGGGGAAAAAAGTCAATCTAAATGCTAATTTTTTTATGTACTTAAGTATATGAAAACGGCTTAACCAATCTTTCCAATATTTGTGCGATATTGATGAGATTAGTTGATCTGCCAAGTGGCTTGGTAATTGATGCTAAAACGGCTGAGATAATGGGCAAAATTTTGATTTTAACATGTAAGTTGCAATCAAAACCAAACTCTGATTCATGAATGCTGGTAATAATTCTGAATCTGATGGGGAAGACGATGATGACAGGGAAAATGAGGAAAATGTCCATGACACAAGTCATTTTTCCAACAATTGTTTACAGACAGATTATTTCACTTTTAATTCACTATATCACAATTCCAGTGGGTCAGAAGTTTACATACACTAAGTTGACCGTGCCTTTAAATTTTTAATATTTGGTCACATATCCTTTGGCTTTGCATGTCATGACATCCTGATTTCTATGGGAATTGGGGGGTGGGACTAGATTTAGCTGTAAATTATGCTGGAAAAGTATGGAATACATGGTTGGTAAAATGGCTGTAAGTCATCAAGGGTCTGAGGTATCAAACGAGCCTCAAACCATCACTCTGCTGCCAGATATGCAGTAGATATGGATGGATCACTTTAAGGGTTGTTTCTCCTGACAAATTTTCCTATTGAACTCTATGGAAAAATAAGTCAGGAGAAGAAACCCTTCAAGTTATCCATCCATATCTACTGTATTTCTGGCAGCAGAGTGATGGTTTAAGGCTTGTTTGATACGTCAAACCCTTGATGACTTAGAGCCATTTACCAATCATGTGTTCCATAGTGTTCCAGTGTAATTTACAGCTAAATTTAGTCCCACCCCCCAATTCCCATAGAGATCCATTCAAACGCAGAGACGTTATAGTATCGCTTGTAAGAGTACCAGAAAATAAGATATCGAGTCTTTTGATGTTGTTGGGTCACAGACATCAGGAAGTCATGGCATGCAAGGGATATGCGACCAAAGGATATCTTGGCGATCTTAGCGCTTTGTCTAAACGCATGGCGTAAAGTGCATTTAGGGCGTGTCCAAGTCCACTTTTGCTAGTTTGATGGTGTTTTTTGAGCGCTAAGCATGGCGCAACGTGCAAATGGGCTGAACCTAGTCTCTTCATTAATTTTAGGTGTGTCTTGGGTGTAATGTGCAATAAACCAATCAAAATGTCATATCCCATTGTAGGGGGGAGTCAAAGTGTGACCCAGGAAAGGCTGTCATTTGTGAGGAACCTGAGAACTGGGGCTCGTCATACACTTCAAAGGACCAGAGGGCCTTGTAATAAAACAATAGACTATTCGGACTTCCTTTGGTCTTTTCAGGCCATTTGCTCTCAAGAATGTCCTCATCTGGAAAAGAAAATTGAACTGTTTTGTCATGGTTGTGTATGTGTGTTCTAGGGGTTTTAAGGGCGGAGAGGTCATTAAGCCCCTGGCCAAACAATGGGAAAGGAATGTCCTTCCAGACATCTGTGATCTCTCCCGTAACCCAACACATTGTCACTTCCTATGGGAAAGACTCCAGACACTACCACAGTGCCCTCCTGTAGGCACCTCTGTCATTACACCCTTTACTTCTCTCCTGGATTAAGACTCAAAAACTTCGGTTGAGATAGTCAACAGACCCGGTAAAACTTACAAACATTGCACATGTGATCCTTATATTGTTACATTATGTCTTATGTAGTAGTAACAGGAATTGCATGTAAAATGGTTCATCAGGAGGGAATTTTCATGACAACTGCAACATAATGAGACTTAATCTGTTAATAATAATAATAATAATAATAATAATGTTAATCTGTTTGATATGGATGTAATCCGGTAAAATCAAGGAATCGAATGAGATACATTCCATACCAAATGGAGTTTAATAAAGCATAGTTTCAACTCAGGGAAAAACTATAACAGTAGAATGTCCTCTCTGGTAATCATCTCCTTTTCCCCTCTCCCTACTCAACATCCCCCAACGGTGGGGGTCTAAATTCCAGATTCGACCACACCTCCTGGTTAATTTATGGCACTGCCGCCTGGTTCAAACACGTGATTTGGCATAAAAGAAAAGGAGACAAGCCTATCAGGGAAGATTGTAACCGACTTCCCACACTGTGCATATTCTGTGTCTGTGTGTAGCTGAAGCAGGCTGGGTAAGATATTTACTCTGTATTTCTTTTCTTCATTTCTGTATTTTGTAATTGACTGATAGATTCTAAGCTAATGACCTACCTGCCTGTTAATAAATTCTTCTTATTTTTAACTTGCGTGGTCTCCATGACTCCATCTTATACATCTTATACCTTTTTCAGCCTAAATTACGACTGAATACTCAGAGGAACAATTTTGACCAATGACCAACTGATCAGTGGCTTGGTACTTTAAGTGGAGTCCCCAAGTTGGGAAAGGCAGCCAAGTTCTGCCAGTAAAACGGGATTGGTGGTGCATGGTTCTGGGGATTTGATGTGAAGAGAACCCATGGACGTTCTACGTCGGTTCTTGTCAAATTCGCCTTAAGGAGCCCTCTGAATGCACACTGACCTGGGCTCACAACTATCTATGTAAAATATAATGCATGTATTGTGTTGGCTAGACCCCCAACCTCTGTGTTCTCCAACGACACTGAGATTCAGCAATAATGCTAATCCCGGGAGCATATATTGAGTAATGGTGACACACAAGGAAGAGTCGAGTGTAACCACTCCGAGCTACACGCATGATTAAAACCAAATTCTAAATTCTAGTTTTATATGGAGTCAGATAATTACGAGTAAAATAATAGTAACTGCTACGCTTACTTTTTGTGATCATAGATATATTCGATGTGTTGTTCAGCTCCTTTGTGAATGTTCTCATGCTCCCATTAGAATATTGACATTTGGACGACAGATCGGATATATCCGTGATGACAACATGGCCCCGTTTGCGAACGGAGAATAATAAGAATCTTACTGATCCGTTTCAGGCCTGTCTTAAGCGGGATATGGAGCAGCGCATTCATATCTGACTCGTGGCGACGGACCCAGTATATTTTTAAATGTAATTGTGCTCTGTTCATGAACGGAGGATAAATAACTAACACCTCTTGTTTACATCACAACAGCAGAGGAAAAACATGTTGCCCTTCCCCTCCAGCTATACCCTCATTGGTCTAGCTGTGCGGGTTCTACACCATTCCCTTTAAAAGCCTGCTTTTCTACCTTGCTTATATGATGGCGAAACAGACATGCTCATGCGTGTTTAGTGCAATCAAGGAATAGGCTATATGGATAAATAGTATGATCAACATTATTCTGACTAATGGTAATTCCCGACAGTGCTGTTATTTTAGAAAATATATGCGGTTAAATTTTGTTAAAAGCACCTGCAACAGCTGAGAATAATGGCTTCCGTCTCACCTTAGAAAATGCCAAATTAGCCTGCTTGTTTAACGAATTTCGTTTGATTATCCAATAAAACATTGTCAAACATCAATTCAATGAGGCTGTTCTCATGCAGTTCAAGTTCAAGCTTCATCCGAAGTTCATTACCTGCATTCTAATATTGATTAATAACACAAATATCGTTATGTTGCCTTCATGATGACACTAAATACAATTCAATTCAATTTTATTTGTATAGCGCTTTTTACAGAGAACTGTCACAAAGACGCTGCACAGGGAAACAGAAGGAAAATTGAGCAAAAAACCAGGCCTTAGCCCCCAACCAGCAAAATGAGGTAAAAAACTCCCCGGTAGGGGAGAAAAAACACTGAACAGTGGCGAGAAAAAACTCCCCAGTGGGAAGAAATCTCAGAAGGAACCTGGCTAGAGAGGGGGTGCCCATCCTTCGCTAGCCGGCCCGGTTTAGACTAAAGGTGGACTGAATGGTAATAGTCAATTCAATAATCAGTTCAAAGGGGCGGGGTGATGCATCTGAGTTGCGTGCAGTTGGGAGGATAAACCAAAGGAGGGACAGGTCCGAAGCAGTCTGCAAACTGAGGGTGAGGGGCATAACTGGAGCAGTCTGCAAACTGAGGGCGAGAGGGGGACGGGCCGGAGTAATCTGCAGCTCAGGGTGAGAGAGGAAAAGAGAAGGTTAGCCCCCCGACATCCTTAACTATAGGATTGACTAAAGAGGTACGTTTTTAGCCTACACTTAAAGACAGAAAGTGTGTCTGAAGCTCGTACATACATGGGAAGATTATTCCATAAAAAAAGGAGCTCTGTTAGAGAAAGCTCTGCCACCCATTGTAATTTTAGATATAATAGGAATTTTCAAATAGCCAGCACTTTGAGAGCGACGTAATCTAGGAGGACAGTAAGGAATGAGTAAGTCACTAAGATATTCAGGGGCCAAGCCATTTAAAGCTTTAAACGCTAGAAGTAAAATCTTGTAGTCAATTCAGAATTTGACAGGCAGCCAATGAAGAGTTTTGGGCTGATATGCTCCCATTTCTTGGTTCTAGTAAGAACCCTAGCAGCTGCATTCTGTACAAGTTGGAGACGATTCAGGGCTGAGCCAGTGCAACCAGACAATAATGCATTGCAGTAATCTAGTCGAGAGGTTACAAAGGCATGAACCATTTTTTCAGCATCCTCCAGGGACAACACCTTCCTTAATTTAGATATATTCCTCAGGTGGAAGATGGCCATTCTTGTGATACTGTTAATATGGGGCTGAAAGAAGAGATCTGAATCAATAATTACACCAAGGTTTTTAACAACCTTGTTGGCGGAGACAGAGAAGCAATCTAAATTTAACGGAAGCTGTAAGAATTTATCTCGAAGGGATTTGGGACCTAATACTAATATCTCAGTCTTATCTGAGTTCAATAAGAGGAAATCTTGGGTCATCCAGGCCTTTACATCTTTGAGACAGGTCTCTAGTTTAGACAACTGGTCGACTTCACCTGGCTTAACTGATATATAAAGTTGTGTGTCATCTGCGTAGCAGTGGTAGTTAACACCATGTCTGCTTATAATGTTCCCAAGAGGGAGCATGTAAAGAGAAAAGAGCAGAGGACCCAAAACCGATCCTTTTGGTACTCCAAAGTTCACCTTAGAAAATTCAGAGGACTGATTATTTACCCTAAGACACTGGGATCCAGCATGGAGATAAGATTTAAACCACATAAGAGCATGCCCGGTAAGACCAACTAAATTTTCTAGCCTGCGGAGGAGAATATGATGGTCTATAGTATCAAAGGCAGCGCTCAGGTCAAGTAAAACAAGAATAGAAATACAGCCACAGTCCAGAGAGAGGAACAAGTCATTCATTACTAGGGCAAGGGCGGTCTCGGTGCTATGGTGCTTCCTAAACCCAGATTGAAACCTCTCATACATGTTATTAGTATGCAAAAATGAAGAAAGCTGTTGCGCTACACATTTCTCAAGAATCTTTGATAAAAATGGGAGGTTTGAAATGGGTCTATAATTAGCCAGGACAGTGGTTTAACTAGCCAGGACATTTGGTTTCTTAAGTGGTGGCTTGATTTCTGCCAATTTAAAGGATGTAGAAACATGCCCCGATAGCAATGATGAGTTAATTAAATGAAGAATTGGTTTGATGAGCATAGGCAATATCTCCTTCAATAACTTTGTGTCTAGAAGACAGATGGATGATTTTGAAGAAGAAACAAACTTAATTAGTTCGCTCTCAAGTATTGGAGTAAACGATTCAAGACGTTCAGTGTGTCTAGGAGGCAGTTCTATATCGTCAAAACCATGGTCACTAATTTGTGTGATCTTTTTCCTAATTCCAATAATTTTACCACTAAAGAAATTCAAGAAATCATTACTACTACATAAGACTGGAATTTGAGGGTTAGTTGCTGCATGATAATTAGTTAGTTCAGCAACTGTTCTGAATATAAATCGGGGATTGGTCTTATTTTCTTGAATAAGCTTTGAAAAGTAAGAGGACCTAGCATTGGAGAGAGCATGTTTATAGGTACTAAGACTCTCTTTCCAGGCTAAGTGGAAAACCTGCAGTTTAGTGGAACGCCATTTGCGTTCAAGCTGCCGAGACTTTTGTTTAAGTGTAGTTGGTTTACCAAGGGGCAAGCCTCTTCTCAATTACTTTTTTGCTTTTTAACGGAGCAACTACTTCAAGGGTTTTGCGTAGAGCAGTAGCTAATTCCTCTGCCAGATCATTGGTTGACAGGGAGCTGGATGAAGTGTCTAAATCAAAGTAATCAGGTAGCACATGAATAAAGTTTCTAGTAGTGGAGGTAGTTCAGATGCTAAAGAGTGGGCTAATTTTAACTGCAGAGTAATGAGGAAATGGTCAGACAGAATAGGATTATGTGAGTGAATTTTAACATTAACATGTCAATACCAAAACTTAAGACCAGGTCTAAAATATGACTACGATAATGTGTGGGGCCGACAACATTTTGAATGAAACCAATTGATTCCAAAATGGCCATAAATGCTGAGGTAAAAGGATCATCTGTATTTTCAAAATGCAGGTTAAAATCACCCAATATTAACACTTTGTCATGACTTACAGCTAAATGAGAAAGAAAATCTGCAAATTCATGAATAAAGCCAGAATAAGGGCCAAGAGGACAGTTACAAGTAAAATAGGCTGAGAAGAGGGGCGGTTTCTACCAACCACTGCTGGCTGAGTGTTCATAACTAACACTTCAAATGAATCAAATGCATACTCTAATTTTGGAATTGACTGAAAGACAGATTTATAAATAACAGCAACCCCACCCCCTCTTCGACAGAGACGGGGGTTTTGGCTATATATGAACCCAGGTGGAGAGGTTGGCAACCCAGTGGTCCACACATATTTTCCCTTGTTTTATAATGTCCTTATTATAAAACAATAGCCTATATGGAAATGTGACCAACGCATTTTACTAGCAGCTAATGCTTTAAAAACAAGTCCACTATCCTGGGAAGACAGTGAAAAGTGCAATTTAAAGCAGGTGAAACAGACCTGCTCCTGTATAAACTTAAAGCGCACATGCAGAGAATGGCATTAAAATTGTTTTCTTTAAAATCGTTTTGTTTAGTTATGGTATAACAGGTGAAATCAGCAGGTTTTAATAAGCTGAGAGTATGGACGCCTGGTCACTGTAATTAAAAAAATATGAAGGATGAAGACTAAGGCTAAAAGTCAGTTAAACATGGTGAAATTTATCTCCGTTTTTTAACTGTAGGCTATCGAAAAAACCTACAGCTACTTGAAAAGCAATAAATGCGATATTCACTGGACAAGGTTTTGAACTTTATTCAGTCAAAACCATTCTATTTACTTACAGGCTATAGGCCTAGATGAACAGATCTGTATTGTAATGCCATCTTCAGCGCATTTTCAGAACTCAAATGTCCGTCTATGCAGTGCGCTTTGTCGGGTAAGTGAGGATTAGGTAAAATGTGTATTTTCTGAATCCAGCGGTTCCAACAGTCAATGCCCTTGTTAAAACGTTCAGCACTCTGAATACTGAACACAAGCGATATTGCGTGCTAGAACCCCTCACTTAACCTACATTCAAAATAAGTTTTACATTATTTAATTTAATAATTATTATTAAAAATGACAATCATCAATTAAATCGCCGAATTCTTTGATAGGTAAGTCGAACAGTAACCTGGTGGATCAACCAACAAGCCAAAACAAAGTCTAAATCAGGTCTTGAGATTAAGTAATTTTATTAAATGAAAACATTCAATTAGAATAATGACTGGGAATCATACATTCACGAAGGAATGTAGGCTGACTACTTATAATTCACAAAAGTGAAGGCATTAAACCAGACATTAATTCGGAAATACCAGTAAAAGAGAGATAAGCCAAAAATTGCCAATATTATTTACCCTCCAGCTGAACAGGAACAAAAGGAAACGCACGAGGAACCAAAAAGAATGACTTCTTCACCAAACACTCCAAAACAGACTCCACAATTGACTAACTTCTTTTTCTGCGGTACACTCATAAAATACCTCCACAGGAAGACCATCCCTGTCCTGATTGGGTTAAGGTGTGGGGGAGGGGGGGGGAGAGGGGTCATTTATGACAAAGACTGGCTTATCTTTGATGTTGGGGGGTTGAGAATGAGAGAGAGAGACAGAGAGCGACAGAGATAGAGAGAAGGGGGGAAATATTAGATATCCTTCAGCTTTTTCCATTGAATGACAATTTACGTATTAGGTGTAAATGACAATTCGCGCATTTGGCTTGATCTAGATGTTATCAGCTCCTTTGTAATGGATAGCCATTGTCCCGGAACAGAAGATTGTCAAAATAACATGTAAATAACTGCGACATGACTTTAGACCAGGTTTGTGGTGGTTTTAGCGCAAACGCTTTCTGCTGGTTCAAGATAGCAATACGCCAAAAATAATCCTGGCCACTCCTCATCTTAAGACCAACACGCCCAGTTCACTTGTAACGGGCGCAAGAATACATGGTATTTAAACGACGTGAACGCAAGGCGTTATAATGGGCCGGTTGCATAAAACTATTTAAGACTAGTCTAAGTTGCTAGACCAGTCTTACTTTTACTTTTAGACCAGTCTAATTTTAGACTGGGTGTTGCATAAACATTTAGACTGACTTCTTTTTTGGATAAAAAGTTAGCCACCTCCCCCCCTGGCTAAGTTGGAAGTAAGACCATGGTTACCATGGTAACGGTCAACTGAGACTTGTCTTGTTACATTTTTAAATCAAGAAATGGCTAACTTGTGGTTTTTAGATCGTGCATTAACCCTATTTACTTTGGCCTATTTTATACAATTTTCGCCTAGTTTTTACTAGTGTCAATTAAGTGCCAATATCTCAAAAACGATTCACTGCACATCCATGGTTGAAAGTTTCAATGAAAGAAGAGGCTTGTACCATTCAGAAATTTGCATCAGAATAAATTTATGTAAAAATGGTCACATACAGTTTATACATAATACACATAAAAAAACAAAAAAAAGTACAAAACGCCTTGTGTTTTTACAGTTTAGCACTGAATATTTCAACTTCAAAGTACTGGAGCAAGCCAGACTTCCTTACACTAGTGCACTGATATGTTGTCCACTTGGGTTTAGAATTTGGTAAAGATATCTACAGGCTTTCCTTATGCATTGGTATTTTTACCAAAACGGGGCCCGGGTGTCCCGAAACGTTTCCAAACGTCGCCAAATATAAAACATGTGCATATCTTTCTGTCTAGGCATGTCAATCATCAGAAAACTTTATTTTTCTTTTAAAACATTTTTTGTAATACAGAATGTGAAGAAAATTAACCTACACATGTTTTGTGTTTATGTGTATGAGGGTATTCTCTTACAAAGCGTGCCCAAAAGTGCCCAAATACCTCTCCGAAAAGGATTACTTACCCTAATGTTATCCAACCAATCTGCTTTACATTTAAAATGGCACTGTACTTCAAAGTTAGATTTACCAGAGCCCCATAAGCCAGCAGAATAACAGGTTTATCTATAACAAGCCTTCAACTTGACTTTTTACAGCAAAAGTAATGAATTATACATCACTATTTAGCAAACCTGTCTGTTACCACCTCCTACGACAGAGGTGTTAGGTGGGGGAGGGGTGTCTTCACTGTCCTCCCTGAAAAAGACAGATTCAAGTACATTACTAAGTAGAATCACTAAAAAATGAGAACACAAATTATCTCAAAAAGACATATGGCAAGTATTACAATTAAGTGGAAAATTTTTTTATTTTATTTAAAAAAAAATAAATATATATATATATATATATATATATACACACACACACACATATATATATATATACATTATATATACATATATACATTAAAAAATCTTACATCCACAGTACGTCTGATATTAGCTCCAACATAATTAGCAATCGTAGCTAACTAGGATTTATGAATTCGTTTGTCAGCTTGCACGAACTAAATTACATTATTATAATACTGTAATGTCTTGACTGAACCGTGAAATAAAGTACTGAGAATGGATGTCGTTTCATGCGTAAATTCAACAACTAGCCCTTGTGTTGGTTGCTGCACAAAGAAACTGCGAATGAACGCTAGAAAACAAACAAAGAGCAGGCGCTCCTTAGCCTGTGACGCCATAGAAGCTAACTAGCGAACTCCTGCGAGAATCCATTTATCACCAAACTAAAAATACTCTAGATAATAGCGCTCCATACTGTTGATAATTATGATGATAATAATAACAATAATAATAATAATTTGTATTATATATTTTTAAAAACACTTACATGTCCAGGCACGGGTCCATGCCAGAGTCATTGCTCTGCCAGAACACAGACTTCTTCGCCTCTGGGACACTTCTTCACCTCCAAAACCTGAGCAACCGTGAAATAAGCGCTCTTCTTTCCACCGTTGATTGCCACGTTCGCGTATAAATGTATAAAATAATCGTAAACTTTGAAGCAGCAAAGACATCACCAGCGCAATTGCATCATACAGCTGCCCGTGTCTGCGTACAGAGAAAGACTGGTCTGTGACGTTTTTTCAGCTCACAAAAAAAGCTACACATTGCTAAATACATCGGGATAGACTGAAAACGTAATTGTAACAGCAATCCAGCCCATCCCTTCCAGGAAAAACTCAGTCAAAATGGCCACAGGCGTCATATGATGCTGTCGACAGTCAGGAGCGCACAGCCGATTGCCCTATGGGCTGTCTTTACGCGTGGATACAGCGCCGTTCACAGTCGCTTGAATATGACATATTTTGCTTCGTTTGAAAGGGCAGGAACCCCCGTAGAAGATAATCTACGTGTTTTACGTTAGATCATTCCTGTAGCAGTCTAGTAATGCTTTTACGCAACGGTAGTAACGTAGTACAAACGCAAAAGCGAAGGGTACGCACTGTGGAAATTGAGACTTTCCTGGATAATGGATAAATGGGTTACGAAAAAAATGTTGAGGATTCTTCAGAAAAGGGTTATAACTGCATAACCAGGTATCGTATTTGGTTGCTTAAACATGTTTATCAAGAGAATTTGTAGAAAATAAAATGTATTTATACAAAACCGGAAGTATATCGGTTGTATGCGTACTGAAGTGAGCACGGGAAAAAACACCTAATGTTTATTTATACAACTTTTCAATAATATACAATTGTTCCTGAATCGGATCTTGATTTTTCAGCGTGTTGAAATGGTACCAAGAGCTTTTGTGATACGCATTTTATTGCCTGTGATTGCGGCGAGGTGAAGGCTGTAAACAAATAAAAAAAGTGGGTTGGGCTATTAGCACCCTGCTGCTTTATGGCTCTGTAGTGTAACCTGAGAGCTGATAAGCATATAAACGAATGTGTTCGCAGGCTGTGACTGTTTTTAACAATTTTGCGTCGAAAGTTCCGTGTTTTATTAACGTTATAATTTAGAATTTAAGAGAAATATGAACACTATAAAAAATTGGACCGCATGCGTCCCACCACTAGGGGGCCAAAGCCTATAGAGTTAAGAAGGGAGAGGGTTTTTAGCGATTGAACAAACCCACTAGAAATGTACAATGATCAAGAAATTGTGGACTGGCTGAGATTTCCAAAAGAGTCCCTGGGTGTTGCCTTGAGGCCTGCCACAGGAAGAAACTGCAGTGTCCCTGCACTGCTCCAAGTGTGTGTGGCCCTGCGTTTTTTTTGCTACAGGGAGTTTTCTTAACTCTGTGGGTGATGCTGTTGGGCTTCATAAGTCTACAGTGTCCCGCATTGTACATCGGGTGTCACAGGAGCTGACCCAGATGATGCCCCTCTTCCCCAACGATGCTGCTACTCTGAACAGGATGAAAGCTGATTTTTATACCATCGCTGAATTTCCAAATGTTGTGGGTGCTATTGATAGCACCCACATACAGCTGCAGGCACCAACCGCAGATGAACATCTGTTTGTCAACAGGAAAGGCTACCACAGCATAAACGTCCAAGCAATACGTGATGCCAAAATGAAATTTACCAACTGCGTTGCCCGCTGGCCAGGGTCTACACATGATGCCCGCATCTTACAAAACTCCCAGATCTGTGAGGCCTTTGAGCAGGGAATCATCGATGGAATTCTTCTGGGTGACTCTGGTTACCCCCTGAAACCATGGCTTCTGACCCCTTACCTGACACCTACCAACCGGCCCCAGGAACGGTACAACGGTGCCCATTGCAAAACAAGAAACATTGTTGAGCGCACCTTTGGGATCTTGAAGAGGAGGTTCCACTGCCTGCATGGGGAGATGCGGATGAGGCTTGAGAGGGTCTGCACCATCATCTGTGCCTGTGTTGTCCTCCATAACATGGCAAGGTAAGAATTATAATGTGGGCCCTTTAAACCGGCCAGAAATTTTTTTTATTGGTGCTTATTATTATTTTCAGTTATGTTGCTGTAGGATATCTAATATTTCCCCCCTTCTCTCTATCTCTGTCACTCTCTCACTCTCACCCCCCAACATCAAAGATAAGCCAGTCTTTGTCATAAATGACCCCTCCCCCGTACCTTAACCCAATCAGGACAGGGATGGTCTTCCTCTGGAGGTATTTTAAGAGTGTACGGCAGAAAAAGAAGTTAGTCTGTTTGGAGTTTGTTGGTGAAGAAGTCATTCTTTTTGGTTCCTCGTGCATTTCATTTTGTTCCTGTTCAGCTGGGAGGGTAAATAATTTGGCAATTTTGGCTTATCTCTCTCTTTACTGGTATTTCCTAATTAATGTCTGGTTTAATGCCTTCACTTTTGTGAATTATAAGTAGTCAGCCTATATTCCTTAGTGAATGTATGATTTCAATTCATTATTCCAATTGACTGTTTTAGCTTAATAAAATTACTTAATCTCAAGACCTGATTTAGACTTTGTTTTGGCTTGTTAGTTGATCCACCAGGTTACTGTTCGACTTACCTATTAACGAATTTGGCGATTTAATTGATGATTGTCATTTTTAATAATAATTATTAAATTCCCCTCTTCACATGTTGCTGTGAGTGATAAGGCCTAAACCCTCAAGTCCCACAGTCTTCTCCTGCCACTCCCCGAAGGACCCCCAGAGGCACAAGTGCAACCGGACCCATACCCTGCCGCGGGAAGCTAGCCTAAGCGACTGCCGTCAGCAGTCCACCCAACTGGACCCGAGCTCAAGGAGCCAAAACGGATTCCGACAGGGAAAGAGGTGCTTCCCCGCCCATCTGTAGAGAGGTCTTGACCGCACTTTTCCGCCTGTGGATCGTCCAGCTGCCTGTCACAGGAGACAGAGCCCCCCGCACGCTGTGCAGAATTGGTAGAGACACTGTGGAATTAGGCCGCCTTTCAGTCACACAGTTACAACATTAACCTCTTCCTACCGAGGGCAAAATAGGCCAAATTTTGCCTGTTTTCACTAGTGACAAACAAAGGTGGTTATCTCAAAAACTATAAATGGTACAAATATGGTTCATGGCTTTTATTAAAGCAGACACCTGCAGTATTACGAATAAGCAGTGAGAACTCATAGAAATCCAGTTTTTGATACTTAACTACAACAATTTATGTACAGTAAATATAAAAAAACTAAAAAACGGGTACCTACATTCAAGTTTAAGAATTTTTACCTGATGAGCTACAAATGCAATCAAGGAAATGACTCCTCTATCTGATTCATCAATATGCTGCCTACCTCTGGTAACAATCTCTTGTCAATATCTCAAACCATTCAAATTTTACAGGGTTTTTTTCAGGTGAACCTTTTTCGTTATCCAAATGGTGCCAAATGTGCAAAAAATGGCAATGTCCAGAAAGGTCTCAATATGATTTATTTTTTAGGTTTTTACAATAAAATGAGATAATTTGTCAATATTGGCAATAAAAGTTCATTTTTAGACGTGTTCTTGGTGTTCTGCATATTACACAACTAACCACCCAAGGTTACAAAAAGCTGTCAAAACCCATGTAGCAGCACAGTGAATCTTGTGTATTTCACCAGAGCCCCATTAGCCAGAAATGAGTCCAGGAATGTGCAAACAGGTTTTCAAATGAATAATGGGAATAGTATGAAACCTTCCCTACACATTAATGCTTGCCAGTCATGTCCTTTATTCTGTTGCCACCTCCTATGACAGGGACGTTGGGGTTGGGTTTTAGGAGGCAAAACTTTATACATGACAAACATATATCAACTATATTACAAGTGCACTAAGGTGTACTACTAAAAGTGCAGTGGATAAAAAATCAAAAGTCCACCAGTTTCCTAGATAAAAAATAAAAACACCCCTGCTGTAACAAATAAAAAGATCCTTGCCTCTAATTGCTGAAGTTACCGTATTTACACAAAGAAAGTACAAAATGGCAGGGTCCAAAAGCTAAAAAAAATGAACTAAAAACAAAAAAGGTAAAGGATCAAAACATCGGGGTGGAGGTTGAGGAGAGATTATTTAACCATTCATACAGAAGCCATTTAGACTACACATTCCCTCAGGAGAGCAATCTGCATCATTACAAATCCCACTAACCCTGTCCATGGAATTGTCCACCATGTTGATATACCCATTAGTCCCCCCTTATACAAACAACAATCAACAATAATAATAATCAACAAGTACTCCCTCATGTTATCATGTTCTCTCCCTCATACCATGCATAAATTACCATTTTGTTTACCTGCACAGCCTTCTGTACTGCATACAGAACAATTTACTCAGGTGGAACAATGACTTTACTAAACACTTCCAGAAGCCATTTCACACTCAAAAAAATCGTTTTAGTAGCTCATCTCAGACACAAATAGATAGCTAGCTGCTTGTTACCTGTAATTTTTCTTGCATTACATTACATTACATTTATTTAGCAGACGCTTTTATCCAAAGCGACGTACAGTAAGTGCGCACAGAGACATCAAGATCACTACAGAACAGACAAGGCAAAGCACATCCTTCGCATAATGTAGCAGCTATCCCTAGCAATGAACGTCGACTGTAGTTCACAGTAAGCTGTGGGCAAATCAGCAACACCACACTTCCATTCCTAATACTCGTATAAACTATAATAAACAGACAGGAAAACACAGGGATGCTTGCTAGCTTGCCACTGTAAAGGCAATACTATCTATATTAATTTAGCTGAGAGGGACCGATTTTATGCATAAGTATATAAGGTTAGTTAGGCTTCACAGAAGAAACACAGGATTCACGCATTGCAGCTAAATTTCCTTCGATGGCTTACACCAAACATCTGTGTTGTTGGCAACGCCACGTAACACGTGCGAGTTTGTCAACACAGACAATACACCCTAAGTTTACTTCATAAATTATTTTATCATACCGTTGGAATGTGCAATTTGTAATATTAATTGTATGAAAAACAATAAAATACAGTTGACAATGTAATTACGAACCCGCATGGCATTGCGTGAATTCACACTGGTATATCGAAAAATCGGTAATACCACCAGCCCTAACGACGTTACCTGCCATGGCGAAATTCAATGCGTTTATAGCATAACACTGTTAGTATGATAAAACAACTTACATTTCAGCAACATCATCTCGGTCATCAGTGGATTCAGCGTCACTGAGACAGGATGAGTCTCCCTCGGCAAAAACATCTTCTGGCTTATCCAGTTCGTCTAGCACACTTGGTGCACGGATAAACGCCTCAAAAATCTCGACATAACTACACAAAAACTGTATCAAAAATACTCTAAAGTATTAAATGTAACTGCGGGCCTTACCTAATTAATTGTGCTTTGCTAAACGGAATGTAGCGAGCTACGCTACAAGGTAAAACCACTGCGCCATTTTGGTTCGATAATTACGCGTGGCTCGCCACTTCCTCATACGCACGGCTCGCTTTCCTTTTTTACGACGGCTATTGTATTCAATAGCCGGCTTGTTTCAAAGATAAGAGTCTTGGCTATTTCCTGGAATATTTGACAGACAGTTTTAAAACCCAATGGAAAGCTAATAATACTCAGAGTGGAGGCGGGTGGAAGACGGTTTTTCCCACTTCAGATAGGGCCTATTGTGCTATCAGTCAAAGAAATACACCCAATTGACGACGGTTTTTGCATAAATCACTGCAAGCATGTTCAAAACTACTCTGGCTAACATATACTAAGCCATGGGATTGGTACTCAGAAACTGGCTGAGTTTCACAACGCCAAAGTGAACACAGCCCGAACGAGTCGTAATCAAGTGCAAAAAAGCACAAGTCGGTTTAAAATTGGAAAAAAATAATGTACAGCCGTATGAAAGTTTTAAAGTATTTTTTCTTGAAGCCTAAAGGTATAATGATTTTTCAAACCAAAGTTTTGTGAAATACAATTAAGCAGAACAGTTTACCAGCACATTGTTTATGGTGTGACATCAAGCTGCAATACATGTTTGAGAATTAGGTCCGAGTTTCCACGTTATTTACAAAGTTTTATTCCGACGTTTTGGGCTTAAAACCACTTTCCCAGAAGGAATGGATTATATCTTAAGGATATTTAATCAAAATATTGAGGTGAGCAGTTTATTATATATTATTAAATTAATGAAATGTATAATGTAATAATTTCCGTCACGCCGGCGTTACCGCTAGGGGGGCGTTTGGCATTAAGAGGTTAAGGGGAATAAGCACTGCATGTTTATCCAAGGAAGTCCAAGGAGCCTCTTCCCTTGCCAGTCCAGATACCCTGACACTGGAGAAGGAATTGACTGAACCAAGGTGCCATGACAGCAGTGACAAAAAAAAAAAAAAATGTCTGCACCACACCGGATCATCACAATGGGACTAGTAAAACTGGACATGGACCTAATTGTTTTAAAGATGGTTAATGAACCATTAGGACAGTGTTTTCATGCAGCTATCATTGTACAATGATATATATAATGTCCAAATGTGTGGTTGTTCTGATGATGGAACGATAGGCTCTTAGCAGCTGCATGCACCTATCGTTCCAAGAGAGGGAATGACGGGATGTTGCCTAATGTCTGCCCTATTCATGTGATTATTTAGACTGGCAATCCGTGGACGGTAAACCCTGTCCGTAAGGTTCCCCTGCATGGACTGACAGCGGTCATAACATGCAGTGCTATCATTAATTGTTCCGCTCTTCACATATTGCGAGTGAGTGATAATGCCTAAGCCCTCAACTCCCACAGTCTTCTCCTGCCATTCCCTAAAGGACAGACACAAGTGCAAGCAAGTGCAACCGGTCCCACACCCTGCCGCGGGAAGCTAGCCTAAGCAACTGCCGTCAACAGTCCACCCAATTGGATCCAGGCTAAAGGAGCCAAAATGGATTCCGACAGGGAAAGAGGCGCTTCCCCGCCCGTCAGAAGAGAGGTCCTGACTGCACTTTGCCACCTGTGGATCGTCCAGTTTCCTGTCACAGGAGACAGAGCCCAGCCCCCGCACGCCGTGCAGAACTGGTAGAGACACTGTGGAGTAGGTTGCATTTCACTCACGCAATTGCAACAATAATGGAAAAAGCACTGCATGTTACCCAAGTCCAGGGAACTTCTGGTCCCTTGCCAGTCTAGATACCCGGACACTGGAGAAGGAAGAGACTGAACCAGGGTGTCATAACAGCAGCGACACGAAAGAGTGTCTAATAGAGATATGACTCTAGATCACAAGGGGACTATTAAACTGGGCATGGACTAAATGTTTTAAAAATGGTTGGTGAACCCTTTGGACAGTTGTTTTGTTGTTAGCAGGTAACTGCATCTTCAATGTCCAAATGTGTAATGTGATTCCTATTTGGTGATGTAAGAATAGGTTTTTAGCAGGTGCATGCACCTATTCTTACAAGAGAGGGATGTAGGATATCTAATATTTCCCCCCTCCTCTCTATCTCTGTCACTCTCTCACTCTCACCCCCCAACATCAAAGATAAGCCAGTCTTTGTCATAAATGACCCCTCTCCCCCCCCTCCCCCATACCTTAACCCAATCAGGACAGGGATGGTCTTCCTGTGGAGGTATTTTATGAGTGTACCGCAGAAAAAGAAGTTAGTCTGTTTGGAGTTTGTTGGTGAAGAAGTCATTCTTTTTGTTCTAGCACACAATATCGCTTGTGTTCAGTATTCAGAGTGCTGAACGTTTTAACAAGGGCATTGACTGTTGGAACCGCTGGATTCAGAAAATACACATTTTACCTAATCCTCACTTACCCCGACATTGCTAAGAACAATACATTGGAAATAACAGTATTGCTCTATATGGAGCTGTTTAGCACACAACTGAAAAGAATAACAGGCACCTGTAAAAGCTGATTAAGTAATTAATTACTTAATTAATTCATTAATTAATTATATTGAATGAAAGTTATCAAAGTTACACATTCACAATGAGAGATTGTGTTATTTTAACTTGATATTGGCCCAGAAATGTCACATCGGTGCACCCCTAATCATTTATTTACATTATCCTTAGGGACCTTACTCTCCCAGACCCAGAGGGGCCAGACTACACACCAGAGGAGGAACAGCCAGATGAAGAAGTCCTAGCTAGGGAGCAGCATGGCTCAGGCCATTATGTCCGGCAGATGATTGTGGACACTGTCTTCACCCCGATGAACTTCCCAGATTCATGAATATCCTCCCTTTTCCCCATCACCCATCTCTTAACTCAAAATACATTTGTTTAATAAATGAATTAACATCGAGTATTGTTGTCCAGTATTTGATATTTTATTTAATAAACAGTAAGCAAAATAAGTCAATAAATACGAATAAATATAAATATACTACTACTATTAATATTAATAAATATTGATATTGATTACTACTATCAGGCCTTTGAGCCTTACAGACCTTTTTCCTTACTACTATTAGGCCCTTATCTTTCCTTTGATAACAGTTGAATCTCCATTTTCAACTTAGTCTTCTCCATCTGGAGCTTTTCTATCTCCAGCCGGAGTTTCTGCTGCTCCAACTCGAGGTTTTGGTACTGCCTCTCCAGCACCATGGACAGGGTTACCCCACTCGATCTGCCAGCAGCACCAACGGAGATGGCACGCGTCCCTCTAGGAAGAGACGATTGTCTGGGAGTGGGGGGGCTGCTCTCTGAGTATCTTCACTGTTAATCACCTCTCTGATAACAAAAGTTGCAAGCATTATGCTACTAATTAACTATCAACCTTATTTCAGATACCCCACTTTTTACAACATTAATGTTAACGCTACATGCTAGCTAGCTGAGGACGTTAGGTTTAAAAACGGTTAGCTAGCTAGCAAGGACGTAACGTTAACGTTGGCTGATAAGCCATAACAATTGTAAACGTATTTCCGATACAATATTGATACAACATCAGATACAATTTCTCTTTTTACTTAGGTTTACAACGACAGTCCCCCGGCCTCAGACAACGTTAACGTTACATGCTAGCGAACGTATTTTTAACTGCACTGCGACTTGAATGCTTAGCTAAGCATGTAACGTTCATGTTGGCTGATAAACCATAACTCCGTATCATTTGCCAAGTCGCAAGTAATAATCATTCAAACATAAAACTAACTAGATGGGAAATTACCGTCATCGTCCAGCTGTTGAGTAGCCTCTGCTGCTGCTGGTGGATCCTCTTCCGGCTGCGATGCCTCAATTGACGGCGGTAGTAACATTAACGTTAGCCCCTTCACTCCGCTCTCCTTCCCCCCAGCAATTCCCCAAAACATTGGGGATTCATTCCCATATATTTCAATTATTATTTCTGTCATTCTTTTAACTTTGTCTTTTGGTCCTCCACCGGTCTTGGGGTGCTGTCTTTTGTAGACCTCTTTCTTTGCCTCGGCTACCATGTTTTTGAACCGTTTTTGAACATCTTTAATAGAGCGCAGTGCTGCTGGATTTACACTGTTTACTCGGGCCGTTATTAGTTTCCAAATTCTCAACCTCCTCTGGTTAATGTTAGGCTCGTCAAATCCCCCAAGAAGGATGTCTTTTTCCGCATTATATTCCTCCAATATACACAGATTCTCCGCTTGACTAAATTGCGGCGATCGCCCTCTGGAGGTTGCCGCTGCGTCCATTTATTTTTTTTCTGTGAAGTGTCTTACTTTACCCACAAGTCAGTCTTAGGTTAGTCACTTTTGTGCAACAGCAAAAATTATCCTAAGACCGGCTATAACAGAGTCTTAAAACTAAGACTGAGTCTATATTTATGCAACCGGCCCCAGGTTTGTGGTGGTTCTAGCGCAAGCGCTTTCTGCTGACTTAAGATAGCAATACACCAAAAATTATCCTGGCCACTCCTCATCTTAAGACCAACACGCCCAGTTCACTTGCAATGGGCGCAAGAATACATGGTATTTAAATGACGTGAGCGCTAGGCGTTATAATGAACCCTGCGCCAGGTGTAAGATAGCAAAGACACTTGCATTTGGGTTAGCGCCGAGTGTAAGATAGGGCCCCAAATATTAAAAATGATTACTTTATATATAAATGCAGGGGTGCCAATAATTGTGGCACACGTGGTTTTGTTAAAAATAATTATTTCTTGATGAGGGATTTTTTTTTTCTCATAATAAATTTACTTCAATTGAAGTTTGGATTTTTCTCATTTTTTCAGTGTGAGATTAAGCTAATTCACGAAACAGTGAATTTTTGTATAACCCTTTTTACTCATCTTTACCAGGGGTGCCAATAATTGTGGAGGGCACTGTATATCAAGCCTAATGCGCAAATTGTCATTTACACCTAATGTGTGAATTGTCATCCATCCATCCATTTTTTAACCACTTGATCCAAGTCAGGGTCGCGGTGGCAAGAGGGCAAGCAGACTGGCCCAGACATCCCTCACCTCAGCAACTTCCTCCAACTCCTCTGGGGGGGATCCATAGGCGATTCCAGGCCAGCTGGGAGATATAATCCCTCCAGTGAGTCCTGGGTCTACCCCGGGGTCTCCTCCCAGCTGGACGTGCCTGGTACACCTCCATAGGGAGACGCCCAGTGGACATCTTTACCAGATGTCCGAACCACCTCAACTGACTCCTTTCAAGGAGGAGCAGCGGCTGTACTCCGAGATCCTCCCGGATGACTGAGCTCCTCACCTTATCCAGGAGATTAAGCCCTGCCACCCTACGGAGAAACCCCATTTCGGCCACTTTTATTCGCGTTCTCACTCTTTCAGTCACTACCCAAAGCTTGTGACCATAGGTGAGAGTAGGAACGGAGATTGAATGCTAAATCCAGAGCTTTGCTTTATGGCTTAGGTCCTTCTTCATCACCACCGTCCGATACAACGCCCGCAATACTGCCGCCGCAGCACCTAAACGGCGGTCAATCTCCTGTTCCCTTTTACCCCCACTCGTGAATAAGCCCCCGAGATACTTGAACTCCTCCACCTGGGGCAATTGTTCCCCTCTCACCTGAAGAGGACAAACCACCATTTCCTGGGAGAGAACCATGGCCACAGACTTGGAGGTGTCTGTCCCAACTCATGCCAACTACAGCACACTCGGCTGCAAACCATTCTAGTGCGCATTGGAGGTCACAGTGCGATGAGGCCAAAAGGATGACATCATCCGCAAATGCCACCCTTAGGTCCCCAAACCGGACACACTCCAGACCTCGGCTATGCCTTGATATCCTGCCCATGAAAACCACAAACAGGAGTGGAGACAAGGTGCATCATTGTCGGAGTCCGACACCCACACTGAACGAGCTTGACTTAATGCCAAGAATGTAAACGCAGCTCTTGCGCCAGTGTACAGGGACCGAATGGCTTGCAGTAGTGATCCCGGTACCCTATAGTCCCGCAGCACGTCCCACAAGATACCCCGGGGAACACGATCGTAGGCTTTCTCCAAATCCACAAAACACATGTAGACCGGATTAGCAAACTCCCATGCCCCCTCAAATATCCACGGCCAGGACGGAACCCGCATTGCTCCTCCTGAATCTGAGGTTCAACTAACAGTCTTTCCCAGGGAGGCTGAGGAGTGTAATTCCCTGAAAGTTGGAACACACCCTCCGGTCCCCTTTTTTAAAAATGGGGACCACCACCCTGGTCTGCAACTCCGAAAGCACTGTTCCCCACCTCCACGCCACATTGAAGAGCCATGTCAGCCACGACACCCCAACAACATCCAGAGCCTTCAACATTTCTGGACGGATCTCATCCACCCCTGGTGCTCTGCTACTGCGGAGCTGTCCAACTACCTCAGTTACTTCTGCCACAGAGATGGGTTCTGATCCCCCAGGATGATCCCGCTCTGCCTCCTGAAAGGAGGGCGCCTCTGTCGAATTCAGGAGTTCCTCAAAGTGCTCCTTCCACCTTTTGACAATATCCCCAGTTGAGGTCAGAGTTTCGGCTTTTCGGAAATTCCCCTCCATTTTCTCGGGCCCAAGATATAGTCTCGTGGTCAGAGATATAGGGCTCTATCTTGGCGCTTGGTCTAAGCACATGGCGGAAAGTCCATTTAGGGCGTGTCCAAGTCCACTTTTGCTATTTTAACGGCGTGTTTTTTGGCCACTAAGCACGGCGCAACGTCCAAATGGGCTGAACCTAGTCTCTTCATTAATTATAGGTGTGTCTTGGGTGTGACATGCAATAAACCAATCAAAATGTCATATCCCATTCACTTTAAAAGCCTGCTTTTCCACCTTGGCGGATTGCTTATGATGGCGAAACAGACATGCTCATGCGTGTTTAGTGCGATCAATGAATAGGCTATGTAGGATATCTAATATTTCCCCCTTCTCTCTATCTCTGTCTCTCTCTCTCATTCTCAACCCCCCATCAAAGATAAGCCAGTCTTTGTCATAAATGACCCCCCCCCCCCCTCCCCCACACCTTAACCCAATCAGGACAGGGATGGTCTTCCTGTGGAGGTATTTTATGAGTGTACCGCAGAAAAAGAAGTTAGTCAATTGTGGAGTTTGTTTGGAGAAGTCATTCTTTTTGGTTCCTCGTGCGTTTCCTTTTGTTCCTGTTCAGCTGGAGGGTAAATAATTTGGCAATTTTTGGCTTATCTCTCTCTTTACTGGTATTTCCTAATTAATGTCTGGTTTAATGTCTTCCATTTTGTAAATTATAAGTAGTCAGCCTACATTCCTTAGTGAATGTATGATTTCAACTCATTATTCCAATTGAATGTTTTTCATTTAATAAAATTATTTAATCTCAAGACCTGATTTAGACTTTGTTTTGGCTTGTTGGTTGATCCACCAGGTTACTGTTCGACTTACCTATTAACAAATTTGGCGATTTAATTGATGATTGACAATGTAGCCGCCCCCCTGGTGAGCCCCCCTTCCCTGGAGGAATTTGGGGGAAACAGCTCTGTGTCTTGTATCACACCAGCCACCACAGAGGATGTGACCCCACAGGACGTGGAATCCGCTGCTGCAGTCCTCTCAGCTGAGCCAGGTGAGGAGACCGTCAAACCCCTGGAGGCAGAACCTGCTACTGCAGACACAGCAGCCCAGCCTGGTGAGGAGACCGTCAAACCCCTGGAGGCAGAACCTGCTACTGCAGACACAGCAGCCCAGCCTGGTGAGGAGACCGTCAAACCCCTGGAGGCAGAACCTGCTACTGCAGACACAGCAGCCCAGCCTGGTGAGGAGACTGTCAAACCCCTGGAGGCAGAACCTGCTACTGCAAACACAGCAGCCCAGCCTGGTGAGGAGACCATCAAACCCCTGGAGGCAGAACCTGCTACTGCAGACACAGCAGCCCAGCCTGGTGAGGAGACCGTCGAACCCCTGGGGGCAGAACCTGCTACTGCAGACGCAGCAGCCCAGCCTGGTGAGGAGACCGTTGAACCGCAGGACGCGGAACCGGCTTCTACAGGCCCATCAGCCCTGCCAGGTGGAGAGGTCTACGCACCCCAACAGGTGGAGTCAGCCCCCACAGAAAAGTCCACCCAGGCCGAGGACCCCACCCCACCCCTTGTGGACTTTTCTTCCCCTCCTGCTGATTCCCCTCCTGCTGAATCCGGGGAACCTCTGTCTGCTGCACAGACAGAAGGGGTGTGCTCTGTGGACTCTCCCACTTCCACAGTTCCTGTGATGGAGGAGATAGGGGGACTTCTGCGAAAGTCTCGCTCCCCTATCAGAGCTGTAAAGAGACCCCGGGAGAAACGGAGCAGGAAGCCAACCCCCGGCCGTTTTACGACTCCTCTGGCCCTCAAAGTCTCCGCCAGAGTGTTGTCTTGCAATCCAAAGCAAGATGAAAGCAGCCAATTTAGCACAACAGTTTCCCCCACCCTCGTCTCTCCACCCCCGAGCCACACCTGCAAACTTCGCACACACACGTCATCCAGGGAGAGTGCAAGAGCCCTTTTCCAACATCAGAAGTGTTCGGAGAGCAGTAATGGACTGCATGCCTACGAGCAACGATCAGCCCAGCTGCCCAGAGAGGGAACCAAAGCCAAAACTGGCATAGACCCCTGGACAGAGATGAGACGGGCGTGGTTAAGGGGCATCCACGTGCGGAAGAAGCAAGATGACAGGATGCCTCCTGTCATCCCGGTTTGCTGAACGCTGTGGCCCTCCGCAGCCAAAGGACTGCCAGTAACCACACTGCCCCTGCCCCCCCCCCTCCCCCCCTCACCACCCCCCCCACATCCCTACCACCACCTTTTAACATAAGACAATGCCCATGTTTTTAAGTCCCTTTTCGAAAGTGTAGGTGCCCCCTCCAATGCTGTTCCTGGGCACTTGTGGACAAGTCTGCCCTATTCAGGTGATTATTTGGACTGGCAATCTTGTGGATGGTAAATCCTGTCCGTAAGGTTCCCCTGAATGGACTAAGTGCTTATAACATGCAGTGTTCCCCTCTTCACATGTTGCTGTGAGTGATAAGGCCTAAACCCTCAAGTCCCACAGTCTTCTCCTGCCACTCCCCGAAGGACCCCCAGAGGCACAAGTGCAACCGGACCCATACCCTGCCGCGGGAAGCTAGCCTAAGCGACTGCCGTCAGCAGTCCACCCAACTGGACCCGAGCTCAAGGAGCCAAAACGGATTCCGACAGGGAAAGAGGTGCTTCCCCGCCCGTCAGTAGAGAGGTCTTGACCGCACTTTTCCGCCTGTGGATCGTCCAGCTGCCTGTCACAGGAGACAGAGCCCCCCGCACGCTGTGCAGAATTGGTAGAGACACTGTGGAATTAGGCCGCCTTTCACTCACACAGTTACAACATTAAGGGGAATAAGCACTGCATGTTATCCAAGGAAGTCCAGGGAGCCTCTTCCCTTGCCAGTCCAGATACCCTGACACTGGAGAAGGAATTGACTGAACCAAGGTGCCATGACAGCAGTGACAAAAAAAAAAAAAAAAAAAATGTCTGCACCACACCGGATCATCACAATGGGACTAGTAAACTGGACATGGACTAATTGTTTTAAAGATGGTTAATGAACCATTAGGACAGTTGTTTTCATGCAGCTATCATTGTACAATGATATTTATAATGTCCAAATGTGTGGTTGTTCTGATGATGGAACGATAGGCTCTTAGCAGCTGCATGCACCTATCGTTCCAAGAGAGGGAATGACGGGATGTTGCCTAATGTCTTGTGCTCTTTCTCTCTCCCTCTCTCTGTCTCTCTCTCTCTGCCTCTCTCTCTCGGCCTCTCTCTGCCCCCCCCCCATCCCTACCACCACCTTTTAACCTAATACCATGCCCATGTTGTGTTTAAGTCCCTTTTATAGAGTGTAGGTGCCCCACCAAATACTGTTCATAGACACTTCTGGACAAGTCAGCCCTATTCATGTGATTATTTAGACTGGCAATCCCGTGGAAGGTAAACCCTGTCCGTAAGGTTCCCCGGCATGGACTGACAGCGGTCATAACATGCAGTGCTATCATTAATTGTTCCGGTCTTCACATGTTGCTATGAGTGTTAATGCCTAAGCCCTCAACTCCCACAGTCTTCTCCTGCCATTCCCTAAAGGACACCCACAGACACAAGTGCAAACAAGTGCAACCGGTCCCACACCCTGCCGCGGGAAGCTAGCCTAAGCAACTGCCGTCAGCAGTCCACCCAATTGGATCCAGGCTAAAGGAGCCAAAATGGATTCCGACAGGGAAAGAGGAGCTTCCCCGCCCGTCAGAAGAGAGGCCCTGACTGCACTTTGCACCTGTGGATCGTCCAGCTTCCTGTCACAGGAGACAGAGCCCCCACACGCCGTGCAGAACTGGTAGAGACACTGTGGAGTAGGTTGCATTTCACTCACGCAATTGCAACACTAATCGAAAAAGCACTGCATGTTACCCAAGTCCAGGGAACTTCTGGTCCCTTGCCAGTCTAGATACCCGGACACTGGAGAAGGAAGAGACTGAACCAGGGTGTCATAACAGCAGCGACACAAAAGAGTGTCTAATAGAGATATGACTCTAGATCACAAAGGGACTATTAAACTGGGCATGGACTAAATGTTTTAAAATGGTTGGTGAACCATTTGGACAGTTGTTTTTGTTGTTAGCAGGTAACTGCATCTTCAATGTCCAAATGTGTAATGTGATTCCTATTTGGTGATGTAAGAATAGGTTTTTAGCAGGTGCATGCACCTATTCTTACAAGAGAGGGATGTAGGATATCTAATATTTCCCCCCTTCTCTCTATCTCTGTCTCTCTCTCTCATTCTCAACCCCCCATCAAAGATAAGCCAGTCTTTGTCATAAATGACCCCCCCCCCCCCCCCCCCCCTCCCCCCTCCCCCCTCCCCCACACCTTAACCCAATCAGGACAGGGATGGTCTTCCTGTGGAGGTATTTTATGAGTGTACCGCAGAAAAAGAAGTTAGTCAATTGTGGAGTTTGTTTGGAGAAGTCATTCTTTTTGGTTCCTCGTGCGTTTCCTTTTGTTCCTGTTCAGCTGGAGGGTAAATAATTTGGCAATTTTTGGCTTATCTCTCTCTTTACTGGTATTTCCTAATTAATGTCTGGTTTAATGTCTTCCATTTTGTAAATTATAAGTAGTCAGCCTACATTCCTTAGTGAATGTATGATTTCAACTCATTATTCCAATTGAATGTTTTTCATTTAATAAAATTATTTAATCTCAAGACCTGATTTAGACTTTGTTTTGGCTTGTTGGTTGATCCACCAGGTTACTGTTCGACTTACCTATTAACAAATTTGGCGATTTAATTGATGATTGTCATTTTTAATCATTATTATTATTAAACTAAATCACGTAAAGCTTATTTTGAATGTAGGTTAAGTGAGGGGTTCTAGCACGCAATATCGCTTGTGTTCAGTATTCAGAGTGCTGAACGTTTTAACAAGGGCATTGACTGTTAGAACCGCTGGATTCAGATTATACACATTTTACCTAGTCCTCACTTACCCGACAGCTATATGGATTACGATTTAATAGTAGCCTATGATCAATATTATTTGGGCTAACCATTATGAGTTCCCAGTAATTCCTGACAGTGCTGTTTACAAAATATATGCGGTTAAATTTCGTTAAAAGCACCTGCAACAGCTGAGAATAAGTGACTAATGGCTTCCGTCGCACCTTAGAAAACGCCAAATTAGCCTGCTTGTTTAACGAATTTCGTTTGATTATGCACTGAACTCATGTTCAAGCGTCATCCGAAGTTCATTAGGCTACCTGCATTCTAATTTTGATTAATAACATAAATAACGTTATTTTGCCTTAATGATGACACTAAATACAATAAATCTGTCAGGTTGGCAACCCATAGGTTCAGCAAATTTTCCCTTGTTTAATAATGTCCTGCTTATGGAAATGTGACCAACCTGTTTTACTGGTAGCGTAATGCTTTAAAACTATCCACTTTCCCAGGAAGACTGAAAAGTGTGATTTACAGCAGGGGAAACAGACCTGCTCCTGTAAAGCACACATGCAGATAATGGCATTAAAATTAATTGTAAATTAATTGTGTAACGTGCTGCAAATTTTGTTTCTAATTAGCCGCTTAGTCCTCTTTAAAATATTTTGTTCAGTTATGGAATAACAGGTGAAATCAGCAGGGTTTTAATAAGCTGAGGGTATGGAAGCCTTGTCACTGTAATTAAAAAAATATGAAGGACAAAGAATAGCTAAGGTTACAATTCAGTTAACATGATGACATTTATCTCCGTTTAGGCTATCGAAAAAACCCTTATGCACAGTGAATCCGCTGTAGCCTAGGCTATTTGAAAAACAATAAAAGAAATATTCACTGGACAAGCTTTTGAACTTTTTTCAATCACAAACCATTCTATTTACTTACAGGCTGTATTCCTAGATAAACAGAGCTGTTTTGTAATGACATCTGAAGCGCATTTTCAGAACTCAAATGTCCGTCTATTGCAGTGCACGAGTTTTCCATTGAATGACAATTCACACATTAGGTGTGAATGACAATTTGTGCATTAGGCTTGATATAGGTGTTATCAGCTCCTTTTTACTGGATAGCCATTGTTCCGTACCATCGCACATCGCCTGGATGTTGATGGAGTGGGCTGAGAGCAATTCAATGTGGCATTCCCCTTCGCTGAGGGAAAGGTAGGCTATGGACCCTTTTATTATTATGCATTTTTTGATATAGCCTACACAATAATAATATTTCACATTGTAATCTTGATATTTTAGTCATGCTTGTGCGTGCCCCTGTGTGTAACAGACAGGAGGGTAAGCGCGTTGTGGCAGCATCATGTTGTGGGGGTGCTTTGCTGCAGGAGGGACTGGTGCACTTCATAAAATAGATGGCATCATGAGGAAGGAAAATTTTGTGGATATATTGAAGCAACATCTCAAGACATCAGCGAGGAAGTTAAAGCTTGGTCGCAAATGGCTCTTCCAATTGGACAATGACCCAAAGCATACTTCCAAAGTTGTGGCAAAATGGCTTAAGGACAACAAAGCAAGGTATTGGAGTGGCCATCACAAAGTCCTGACCTCAATCCAATTGAAAATTTGTGGGCAGAACTGAAAAAGTGTGTGTGAGCAAGGAGGCCTACAAACCTGACTCAGTTACACCAATTCTGTCAGGAGGAATGGGCCAGAATTCCTTGTGGAAGGTTACCCGAAACATTTCACCCAAGTTAAACAATTTAAAGGCAATGCTACCAAATACTAACAGAGTGTATGGTATGTACACTGGTAATGTGATGAAAGAAATAAAAGCTGAAATAAATCATTATCTCTACTATTATTCTGACATTTCACATTCTTAAAATAAAGTTGTGATCCTAACTGACCTAAGACAGGGAATGTTTACTAGGATTAAATGTCAGGAATTGTGAAAAACTGAGTTTAAATGGATTAGGCTAAGGTGTATGTAAACTTTTGATTTCAACTGTATGTACACAACCCATACTACGCAAGATGTTGTAGCGAAATAATAACCATTTTGTATTAGTTCAATGTTTATAACAATAACATTGTAACTCCATACATATTTTTTTGTTTTATGTTTTGTTTTTTTGTGTGTTTTCTTGTAAATATTTACAGTATATACAAACTCAGACACACTTGCGCTCAGGGAAGGAATCCTGGCCTTATCATCAACCACCACTGATCATGGGTATGTTATCCTCATACCTATTCAGGGTGCAAATTATGGGGAAGCCAGGAGAAGCCCAGATCCCGTGAATAAGACCCAAGCTCCCCCAAAGGCAACACATGTAAAGTTTTGGGGGTTCTGTAAAACAATACACTAATCATATAAGTTACTTTGACAATGCCTCGGCAATTATTGTCACTTTGATCTGAATGGAACTCCCTCAATTGATGTGGTATAATTCACACCTTGTCTATCTATACTCTATTGATAGATGTATAGATTATCTATCTAGGCTAGATCTATGCAAATCTATTCTTTTGACAATAGAGAGATAATCTAGCCTATCGATCTAGCCTAGCTAGCCCATATGCAAAAGGTCTGTAAAAATCATATATGACTATATATTTTATATCATATAAAATCTCTGAATGTTTTTTATAGGGAGTTTGTTTGTTCATTTGTAGCTGCAGCCACAGGAATTATATTTGCTGGCGCAAGTCGAAACAGCAAGCCCTTCTCTCTCTTCCTTCGCAGCAAAATAATGACTGAGCAGCGCTAACATCTGGCTAGCATAGGCTACCGGTCTACTTTCCCCTTTCCCTATTCTCACTCTTTACATCCAAACCAAACAACTGGGGGGGATATAGCCTACTAAGAAGCAGGATCTTGGCGATCTTGGCGCTTGGTCTAAGCGCATGGCGTAAAGTCCATTTTGGACGTGTCCAAGTCCACTTTTGCTATTTTAACGGCGTGTTTTTTGGGTGCTAAGCACGGCGCAAGGTGCAAATGGGCTGAACCTAGTCACTTAATTAATTATAGGTGTGTCTTGGGCGTGACATGCAATAAACCAATCAAAATGTCATATCCCATTCCCTTTAAAAGCCTGCTTTTCCACCTTGGTGGATTGCTTGATGCGAAACAGACATGCTCGTGCGTGTTTAGTGTGATCAAGGAATAGGCTAAATGGTGTATGATCAATATTATTCGGACTAACCATTAGCCTATGAGTTCCCGGTAATTCCCGACAGGGCTGTTATTTTACAAAATATATGTGGTTAAATTTTGTTAAAAGGACCTGCAACAGCTGAGAATAAGCTATCAATGGCTTCAGTCTCACCTTAGAAAACGCCAAATTAGCCTGCTTGTTCAGCGAATTTCGTTTGATTATGCAATGAAAGTGTCAAACATCAATTCCATGAGGCTGTTCTCATGGAGTTCTCGAAGTTCAAGCTTCATCCGAAGTTCATTAGGCTACCTGCATAGTAATATTGATTAATAACATAAATACCGTTATTTTGTCTTAATGACACTAAATACAATAAAGCTGTCAGGTTGGCAACCCATATGTTCACGCACATTTTCCCTTGTTTAATAATGCCCTGTTTATGGAAATGTGACCAACCTGTTTTACTCATAGTGTAATTCTTTAAAACAATCCACTTTCCCAGGAAGACCATGAAACGTGCGACTTACAGCAGGGGAAACAGAGAACATGCAGCGCACATGCAGAGAATGGCATTAAAATTAATTGTGAATTAATTGTGTTGCAAATTTTTTTAATTGTGAATTAAACGTGCTGCAAATTTGTTTTCATTTCTAATTAGACGCTTAGTTCTCTTTAAAATCGTTTTGTTCAGTTATGGAATAACAGGTGAAATCAGCTGGGTTTTAATAAGCTGAGAGTATGGAAACCTGGTCACTGTAATTTTAAAAAATATGAAGGACGAAGAATAGCTAAGGTTAGAATTTAGTTAACATGTTGACATTTATCCCTGTTTTTTAACCATAGGCTATCGGAAAAACCTTATGCACAGCGAATCCGCTGTAGCCTAGGCTATTTGAAAAACAATAAATGCAATATTCACTGGACAAGGTTTTGAACTTTTTTCAGTCACAAACCATTCTATTTACTTACAGGCTGTATTCCTAGATAAACAGAGCTGTATTTTAATGACATCTGAAGCGCATTTTCAGAACTCAAAGGTCCGTCTATTGCCGTGTGCGAGTTTTCCATTGAATGACAATTCACGCATTAGGTGTAAATGACAATTCACGCATTAGGCTTGATATAGGCATTATCAGCTCCTTTTTAATGGATAGCCATTGTCCCGTAGCATCGCACAACGCCTGGATGTTGATGGACTGGGCAGAAAGCAATTCAATGTGGCATTCCCCTTCGCTGAGGGAAAGGTAGGCTATGGACCCTTTTATTATTATGCATTTTTTGATATAGCCTACACAATAATAATATTTCACATTGTAATCTTGATATTTTAGTCATGCTTGTGCGTGCCCCTGTGTGTAACAGACAGGAGGGTAAGCGCGTTGTGGCAGCATCATGTTGTGGGGGTGCTTTGCTGCAGGAGGGACTGGTGCACTTCATAAAATAGATGGCATCATGAGGAAGGAAAATTTTGTGGATATATTGAAGCAACATCTCAAGACATCAGCCAGGAAGTTAAAGCTTGGTCGCAAATGGCTCTTCCAATTGGACAATGACCCAAAGCATACTTCCAAAGTTGTGGCAAAATGGCTTAAGGACAACAAAGCAAGGTATTGGAGTGGCCATCACAAAGTCCTGACCTCAATCCAATTGAAAATTTGTGGGCAGAACTGAAAAAGTGTGTGCGAGCACTTGATATCTTATTTTCTGGTACTCTTACAAGCGATACTATAACGTCTCTGCATTTGAATGGATCTCTATGGGAATTGGGTGGTGGGACTAGATTTAGCTGTAAATTACACTGGAACAGTATGGAAACACATGGTTGGCTAAATGGCTCTAACTTATCAAGGGTCTGACGTGTCAAACAAGCCTTAAATCATCACTCTGCTGCCAGAAATACAGTAGATATAGATGGATAACTTGAAGGGTTTCTTCTCCTGACTTATTTTTTCAATAGGAAAATTTGTCAGGAGAAACAACCCTTAAAGTGATCCATCGATATTTACTGCATATCTGGCAGCAGAGTGATGCTTTGAGGCTTGTTTCATACCTCAGACCCTTGATGACTTACAGCCATTTTACCAATCATGTATTCCATACTGTTCCAGCATAATTTACAGCTAAATCTAGTCCCACCCCCAAATTCCCATAGAGATCCATTCAAATGCAGAGACATTATAGTATCGCTTGTAAGAATACCAGAAAATAGATATCAAGAGTCTTTTGATGTTGTTGGGTCACATACATCAGAAAGTTATGGCATGCAAAGCCAAAGGATATGCAACCAAATATTAAAAATTTTAAGGCACAGTCAACTTAGTGTATGTAAACTTCTGACCCACTGGACTTGTGATATAGTGAATTAAAAGTTAAATAATCTGTCTCTAAACAATTGTTGGAAAAATTACTTGCGTCATGCACAAAGTAGATGTCCTAACTGACTTGCCAACACTATAGTTTGCTAACATGAAATCTGTGGAGTGGTTACAAATGAGTTTTAATGACTTCAACCTATAATTGTATGTAAACATCCTACTTCAACTGTATATACATTTTATATTTTCATTAAGATTCTGAGCTAGTCCCCGACCAGAGAAGAGCGGAAGGCAAACTGGTACTATTGTCTTTGTAACTTGGTTTTGTCTGCTCTAAGTTCTCCACATTATTCTTTTCTTATTTTATCCCATTAGCTGCTATAGAATAGAATAGAATAACTTTTATTTTCCCTTTAGGGAACTTCAGTTGTAGCCACCAGCAACAATAAAAAAGACATATACAGTGGGGCAGATCCACAACACACAAACAAACACACCAAATAAAGACATTCAATATCAAATTAAGTGAATTAAAGTTGAATACACCCATGATTAAAAATAGCCCCCGCTGTCCCGATATGTCCAGTGTCATTTAGCAGTCCAACACACAAACTCCGCCTCCACGACTTTCCTCCATCCACACAGTGTTGCGGTCTCTTTACACTGTCGAAATGGAGCACCGAACTGCCTTCCCACTCATCGCCTCACTCCTCCCCCGCACCATCTTCTTCCCTTCCATGATTGCCCTTTGAAGACCGCCTGCACTCCCGGATCAGTCCCGACATCTTCAACTCCGGTGAAGAGCGATTGTAAACTTTGTTGCTGCAGATCCAATGGACATTCCCGAGCATATGTTGCGAATGCATCTCCATGGTGACGACCACAAACAACATTATCCCGACTAGACAATTCGCCAATATCATCAAAACAAGCGGCAGGAGTGCCCCGAAAAATCTCCAGCCCGCCTCCCTGCTCCACAACAGACACAGTGCATGAAAAAAACAAAAGACAAAAGCCCGACACAACAAAATACATTCAAATTAACAAACACGAACACGAGAGACAGCTGGACTACATGTCGCCATTACAGCGCCACGTGACGTCAACAGATACAGATATTACCTCAGTTCAAATACTTGTTGTGCGCATTGATGAAAATTGTTTTCATACTGTGCAATTAGCTGATCTCTGCATTTTAATCTGTTTTCTATTGTGAATGCATTTGGGTGCTCTGTAAAAAAAAGGGGAGGAGGGAGCAGCATTCCATTTCCTAAGTGCCTCACTCCCTGTTCAAAAAAGGGAGCTTGAACAACAGGACACTGTTTGCCGGTATCTAAGGGGAGGAATCAACTGACGTTGAGTTGAGGGGTTTGGTCAACTTACGTAATATTATGTAATGGCATTTAGTATCCACCAGAGGGTGCAATATAAAAAAACGAACTAACTTTCAATTTCTTCTTTTTTAAAACTGTGAATTGATATTTTTGTCCACCAGAGGTCACTATTGACTTTGTATCTTACAATTTAATATCCACTAGAGCAGGGGTGTCAAACTCCAGTCCTGGAGGGCCGCAGTGTCACAGGTATTTGTGGTTTCCTTTCAATCAGCACCCAGTTAAAGCATTGAGAACAAGGTGTGTGGACTTCTTAGCCAATTAGTGACTTAAATTAATCACTTGTGCTTAAACGCACCAAAAACCAGCAGACACTGCGGCCCTCCAGGACCGGATCTTGACACCCCTGCACTAGAGGTTGCCCTAGTACTTTCACTTTCTGTTTGCTCTGTAATACTTTCGCTTCGCTGTGCAAGTGTGATTGAATTTAAAATAACAGTTCTTTTTCTTTTTTTCTTTTTAGTAGGAGCATAATAACTCATAAGATGGCAATAAAGTAATGTGGTATCACACTATCACATATTCTGAGTTAGACAATTCTGTGGAAAGGCATTTTTCCGTGCCTGACATTTCTTCTCCTGATTCCTCATCTGACAGCGATCAGGAATGATTTCCATTGCTATATATTTGAACAAACATTACACGGTCACCTCATGGCAGCGGAATCAGTATCCAGATCTGAGTGGGAAGCAGAAAAAGAGAGATTGTGTAACGAGGGACACCTGACACTACACCCGCAGAGTGAATCAGATTATCCTGAAGATTCAGACGAAAGAGAAGGAGGCCTCAGCCCCAGCCCCAGCCACACCCCTGTCCCTGATGGTGGAGCTGCATGGGGAAAACATCAGTAGGTGCCATAAGAAGTGGATGAACTGGACAAGCACAGCCCATGCTACCTGATTCTCCACCACAAAACCAGCAACAGCTCTTATACGGAACACAGCAATACCCACAACAGCAGTTCCAGTCGCCAATCCAGCTTTTCCTGGGAAATGGACAACAGCAAGGAAACTGGCAAAGAAATAGAGGAGGAAGAGGCCATGGGCGGGGCGCCGGAAATGGGCAAGGAGGAAGAGCTCAACCCAATGTGTGCTGAGGATGTAACCAACCAGGCCATTACAGGCGCAACTGCTCCCAAAATCCCTGGCCACTCAAACAACAACAACAACCCAATTGGCGAGGCGTAACAAATCAGCACCAACAGCAATCCAATTGGCAGAGCAATAACCAGGTTCAAGGACAGCCAGCAGTACAGCAACAACAACAACCAGGTTGGCAGGGTAATGCTCAGACTCAAGGGCAGCCACAACCCCACGGATACGCAGGACCTCCTTGGGTACCCCCTGGCCAGCAAAACCAAGCACACGTGCGTTTTTCAGTGTACTCCTACATCCAGACTCGCAATATTTGTTTGCTTTTACGTTTCCCAGCCAAAAATACACTTATTCCAGGCTGCCTCAAGGGTATGCAGAATCGCTGTCAGTCTTCAACAGAATAGTGTGGCAAGATCTCACAGGAATAACCTTCCAAGGACAAAGTACGTTGATCCAATATGTGGATGACTTCTTTGCAACGAGACAAGGGAACAGTGCGAAAAAGACACCATTTATCTTCTCCAAACATTGGCTGCAAAGGGACACAAGTGCAGTAAATCAAAATTACAGTACTGTCAATCTGAGGTAACCTACCTTGGACACCTCATCAGCCATGGCCAGAAAGCTTTGGCCCCAGACCAAATACAGGCCAATACAGGCCATTCTTCAGGTCCCAAAGCCCAGAACTGTTAACACCTGGCGGGACCTTTTTGCTCAACTGAGACATTCGTTGCTACTGCAGTCAAACTATTAGTGGAAATCACAAACTCTGTGTTTTAAGTTTATTGGTAGATGATTCGTGACAATTTCTGCTGAAGTCCATTTAACAAGCAACCCCCCACCTAGTCTATACCTACCCATGCGTGAAATAGTGGACAATAGCGTCTATGTTTGAGTTCATAAATATATTTATTAATTATATAAAATTAGAATAACGTCATAGCAACGAGATAAACCCAACAATAGCCTGATCGTATGCCAGAAAAGCAGTGAAAAGCCCTGCTCACTCAAATGCAAAATAAACTGTGAAAGTACTGTCTCATTCTACCATGTATTCTACTAGCAATATATGCTACTAAATATGAAATAAATATACAATCCTACCATCGGTTTTACACATCGAGATGTTCCTTTCAAAATTCAGTGGTCATTTATTGTCTGGTACAATCGGTTTGAGAAATATACAACACTTTATACCGCTATTACACTATCTGAAACATCGACGCGTAATACCCCCATGCCCTGTAAGCCTGTCTCATTCATTACAGTTCATTCTGGTTTAATTGTCGGCTTTTTTATCCAATAGAGTACATTATAACCTTAGCAACGGTATATGTCAAGTCTTTTTCGCTGCTTTGAACAATTTTCTACAGCCCAGCATAACGGCAGCTTTCGTTTTAACGGTCTAGTATTACGCAAGCTCTACAGAATACGCATTACGGAGGGGAGTTTCTCTTTTCTGATATATAAGTATTTTTGCGTCTAAAATACCGTTGGTCTCGCTGGCTACATATGGACGTTCGTGTTTCCACTCGAGCACTGTCTTTCCAATATGTTTGATAGCCCTATTGTTATTTTCGCATTTTGAGTGCATTTCACATACTGTAGTGCAATCGTTAAATGTATTTTTGAGGTAGGCTACCGATGTTCATTGAAGATAGAACATTTGGCAGCATTTTGCAGATGGTGGAATACTATTTTATGTTCATGTAATCATACATAATATAGGCTATGGCGTATAGCCTATACTTGTCTCTTAGGGCATGACAAATGCTCATTCCAATTTACTGTGCGCTGATATGTGGTAGATTAAGGTAAAAATTTCCTTGGAGTCATTATGAATAGGAAAATAAAAATAAATAAAAAATTTTAAAAAATGCAATCCCAGGACAAAAATATACATACTGTAGAGTACAGGGACAAGTGATGTTTTATTGAGGTACAAGAGTGAATGATTAGGCAACATATTTAGGTGTATGTAACACTGTGATATCAATGTTTTTTATCTTAAGCCATCAGAAGGAGCAAATGTATGGGCCTATGCTTTATAATACAATAATGAATAATTTTATTCATTTTATGACATGTTTTGCATAGGGGTTTTGGACTCATAGATATCTACCCCCCTATATTGATGAAAATATAGTAATTCCCACTTGGAAATTATGCACAAGTGAGTTTTATGAGCCAAAACTGTTGATTTATAGTTAAATATATCATAATGTTTTTTATTTACAGCAGTGCACAATTTATCCATTTGGATAGATTTGGAGACACTAATGGACAACAGGGTACACTGCTATATTTTGCATCATAGACCTTTAGTAGTTCTGCATATTTCCTCAGATTTGCAAAACTTGTGGACATGGAGTTTATGATCCAGGAAATATATATATATTACCAATTTCAGTACTGTAGCTCTCAGCAAAATAAATAAAATACAATTTTTCCAAAGTTTCTTTGCATTTGTGGCACTTTATTTTGACTTAAATTATGAAAATAAACAAATCTAAGTTTGTATTGTAAATGGTACACCTGTCTTGTTTCATTTAAGCCATTTAGCAAGTTTATGTGATGCTCACACCTGGACTTATAAAGCCTTAAACAGAGCACCCCCTAAATAGGTGAAATTTGCCATCTGCGCCAAGGGGTTAAAGACATGCAAGCTTTCCTGGGAATGACAGGATTCTGCAGACAGTGGATTTGCGACGATGCGGAAATGGCACGACCACTCAGAAATATATGCCTGGCAAAGGAAGGCAGGGACCATTTGAGTTGGACTCCAGAGACAATTGAAGCCTTCATACAGCTGAAGTGAGCCTTACAACAAGCCCCAGGCTTGGGGCTTCCAGACTATTCTAAGCCATTCTTTCTTTTCTCAGCTGAAAAGAAAGGGTTTGCTTATGCTGTTTTGACTCCGAAGCAAGGCAATATACACAAACCGTTAGGCTATTTCAGCACCATGTTGGACACTGTTGCACACGGAATGTACCATTGTGACAGAGGTTTGGCCGCAACGGCATTTGCTGCGGAAAAATCTGCACCCCTAGTCATGGGACAATCAAACACATTGTACGTCTCACATTCCGTGCATGCCTTAATCAGTAGCAGACAATCATTGACCACCCAAACATGCCTAAGCGGCTACGAGGTGCTACTCACACGTCCCAATCTGACCATTGTCAGATGTAATGTGGTCAATCCAGCTGAACTGATGACCACCCCTGAGGATGGAGACACTCATGACTGCTTAGCCACCAAAGCCCTGGAATCACAAGCAAGACAAGACCTACACGGTGAGCCTTTGCATGACTCTGACCACATTTTCTTTGTAGACGGATCAGCAACACTGCACCTGGACACTGCCCAGAGGCGTGCAGGATATGCTGTAGTTGAACAAAAACCTGGAGACGTTTTCTAAACAGCTGAAGCTGAAGGACTACCCCCACATTATTCAGCTCAAGCCACAGAGTTATTCACTCTAACTAGGGAGTGCATTTTGGGTGAAGGTTCAAAGGTCACCATTTACAGTGATTCTGCTTATGCTGTAGGAGTTGTTTGTAGCTGGGCAGGTATCTGGGCATTTAGCGGGTTCCTGACTGCAGCAGGAACACCTGTCAAAAATGCGGCATTGATCACCGCTTTGCTAGAAGCTATGCAAAGGCCTAAAGGTTTCACAATTGTTAAATGTGCAGCACATACAGTGCATCCGGAAAGTATTCACAGCGCTTCACTTTTTCCACATTTTGTTCTGTTACAGCCTTATTCCAAAATTGATTAAATTCATTTTTTCCCTCAAAATTCTACACACAACACCCCATAATGACAATGTGAAAAAAGTTTTTTTGAGATTTTTACAAATTTATTAAAAATAATAAACTAAAATTTCTCATTTACATAAGTATTCATACCCTTTGCTTTAATGTATTTTTAAAGTATCATATTTCATATTTGGTCGCATATCCTTTACATGCTGTTACTTCCTGAAGTCTGTGACCATCAACATCAAAAAACTGTCGATATCTTATTTTCAGGTACTGTTACAAGCGATACTATAACCTCTCTGCATTTGAATGGATCTCTATGGAAATTGGGGGGTGAGACTAGATTCAGCTGTAAATTACACTAGTACAGTATGGAACACATGGCTGGCTAAATGGCTGTAAGTTATCAAGGGTCTGAGATATCAAACGAGCCCCAAACCATCACTCTGTTGCCAGATATGGAGTAGATGTGGATGGATCACTTTAAGGGTTGTTTCTCCTGACTTTTTTCCCCATAGAGTTCTATAGGAAAATGAGTCCGGAGAAATAACCCTTGCAGTGAGTTCCATAGAGATCCACCCGTTCCAGGTGATCCTGAGCACGCCCACCACAGTGAAGGTCACGGGGAGGTCCGGCTGGATCCACCTCAACCACTGCACCAGGGGGGAAGACCACGCCGATAGGCAGAAATGAGCGGGTGTTGGAGAGCCCTGATGAAACTACTAGGGTTGGCAATATTAGCAGGCCTGGCGACAGTCATGTGGTTTCCAGCCAACGAAGAAGTAAACCCTCAGTTGTTGTAAATAAGAGAGAAGCTGAATGGAAAGCCTTTGGTTTTTATGTAGATTATCTGAAAATATCAGATCTGTGGGCAAAGAGAAACATGTGGTACCAACAACTGACTCATGCCACTTGTCGAGCCACTGGTAATGGATGCCCATGCATAGTACAAGTACCCACTCCTAGCTCATGGCCATCAATAGCGGAAGTAGTCCCAGAACCCGTGAAAAGTATTTGTCAGTCTTATGCCTTGGTTTGGTTGCATCATATTCAGGAGGCTTGGTAATGACCTAAGAGGTGAAAAATTTTGGAGGCAAAGGTACACCATCTCAAAAAGCCCTAACAGTTCCTACGTTGTAGATTTAAAATACGTAGCATTATCCACCAAATCTGAAAAAGTTATCACCGCCCCCAGCTACATTGAAGTGGTCCCTGACAAGACAGTGGTAGATTGCTTTTGTTCAAACAAAACTGATCCAAAGCAAGAGTGTGTAATTTATAGAATGTTATTTGACAAAGGAAAAGTAGAGAGGCCGCGTAATCATGCAGAAAAGTGCTATTTACCCCACAGCTTAGTTTTATACCCCAGCACTTGCCTTAGTTGGTGTTGTTGCTAGCCGTTTTTTAAGACAACAGCTGCAACGTGAGTCAATGGAGAGGTTCTTACTTCCCTCTAAAACAATGGAATTACCAGTATAAATAATTCTGGTCTCAACCTGTTTTAATTAATTTCCCTTGATGAATAAGTGTGCCAACGATCTGAGTAATCCATTGGCAGGTAAACAGCTTCTTTCTTCACGGAAGGGAGATTAAACGATAAATTTCATTTCGATAAATCTTTTTTTTATCACTAGTACACTTAAGTAAAAATATACACCACTCTTGTTAACAACTGCGTTAGCTTTCTGCACAATTACAATATCTGCGCATTTCAGATCTTTTACATGAATATTCTCTGAGTGGGAGTGTGGAGAACGAAGAGTAATTACATGTATACACATTTTTAAATGGGCTAATGTCTGTGCAACGGTATAAGCTCACCGTATGCCACTGGTTAAAACGAACACTGTGACAAGCCTAGCTGGTAACGGTAACTAGCTAAAAGTTGTCAAATTTTTTTTATAGGTGATTGAAGGCATAATATTTAACATGATTTTTGTTTATGGTTGCAGAATTTTTTTAAATCCACCGCGGAATTGTAACATTTTTACTGTGGATTTCTGGGGGGCCTGCCTTGGTATGGTGTAGTATTCCTAGCTGACCACATAGACAACATTACGTATACATTACAGGGTTTTGGCAATGAAACTTAACCACTTGCTGCCAAACGCCCCCTAGCGGTAACACAGGCGTTATGGAAGTTATTAAATTATACATTTCATTAATTTAATAATATATAATAAACTGCTCACATCAATATTTTGATATAATCAATATATTGATTAAATATGCTTAAGATATATCCATTCCTTCTGGGAAAGTGGTTTTTAAGCACAAAACGTTGAGTATATATATATATTATATATATTATATAGTATATTATAACTTCGTAAATAACGTTGGAAACTCCGACCTTATTCCCAAACATGTATTGCAGCTTGATGTCACACCAGAAACAATGTGCTGCTAAACTGTTCTGCTTAATTGTATTTCACAAAACTTTGGTTTGAAAAATCATTATACCTTTAGGCTTCAAGAAAAAAATACGTTCATACTGCTGTACATGATTTTTTTCCAATTTTAAACCGACTTTGCTTTTCTGCACTTCATCACAAGTAGTTTGGCTGTGTTCAGTTTGGCGTTGTGAAACTCAGTCAGTTTCCGGAGTACCAATCCCATGGTTTAGTATATTTTAGCCAAAGGGGTTTTGTACTTGATTGCAAAGATTTATTCAAAACCGCCGTCAATTGGGTGTATTTCTTTGACTGATAGCACAATAGGCCTATCTGAAGTGGGAAAAACTCGCATCGACCCGCCTCCACTGTGAGTATTATTTGCTTTCTATTGGGTTTTAAAACTGTCTGTCAAATATTCCAGCCAATAGCCAAGACTCTTATCTTTCAGACAAGCAATACATTCACTCATTCAATACAAAGCCTTCGGAAGCTCCGCGTAAGAGGAGGAGGCAACCAGGCGTAATTATCTAACCAAGATGGCGCAGTGTTTTTACCTTGTAGCGTAGCTAGCTACATTCCGTTTAGCAAAGCACAATTCATTAGGTAACTGCTGCTGTTCAACTTTTTACTTTACAGTCTCTATCATACAGTTTTTGGTTAGTTATGTCTAGGTCATTCAGGAGTTTCTCCGGGCAGATAACATGATTATTTATTTATTTATTTATTTCGGCACGCATATAGTCACACTTTATCACAATTTCTGTAATATGCCCTGACAGAACACATTACCTGCCGAAAAGGGATACGGGAAAAAGCAGCCTGCTTATCAAGTCCCGCCCCAATTCCTCAATCAAATTTGAAAGTTCACATTATACATTTGTTTAAAACAGATTATTTCGTATCACAACAGCATAGCTGAACTTGCTTTATAACAAAACAGTCCGAGAAAGAAAAAGAAAAAGAAAATCAAAAAAATAAAAATAAAAAAATAAACAAAACAATAAAGTCCAAATAAGTCATATTTAAATGTACATGTCATACATTAGACAAAACAATTTGTTTAATTTCAACAGCAACAGTCCAGAATATTGTTCAGATAATGTCCCAATAAATGTGTCCGTTTCTTCGTTTTTCTGATGCTCGAGTGTCCCCTGTAAATGCAGAGCATAAACCGCTTACAATTGTTTTTGCACATCTTGACATTGTTTTTATTTTCCTTTCATGATAACTCACTATTGTTTATTTCTGGTAATCTCCTATCATCTTCCATTTTATATTACTCTTGAAGGTCTTTAAGATTGTAGACATTTTAATCTCATCATGTAAACTGTTCCAAAGCTTAACCCCCACAATGGATAATGAATGACCTCTGAGTGTTGACTTTATAGATTTTTGTTTATATATCATGTATCCTCTTTGGTTATGTATGTCATCTCTCTTTAGAAACAGTTTCTGTATATTTACGGGTAAGAGATTTTTGGAGGCTAAGAATAATATTTGTACGGTATTATATTTAATTATATCCTGCCACTTGAGAAACTTTGCCTTAATAAACAAGTCATTTGTGTGGTCTCTATATGGGACACCATATACAACTCTCATTGCCCTTTTTTGGAGTTTGAACAGTGGCTCTATAGTGTCTTTATAAGTGTGTCCCCACACTTCAACACAGTAGTGTAGGTGAGGTGTTATGAGTGCCGAATAAATTGTCTTAAGTGAATGTTGATTGAGTAGTTTTTGCATTTTCCACAAAATAGACACGCTTTTGGCCAATTTACATTGAACTAGCTTCACATGTGGTTTCCATGTCAGGAGGCTATCTACCGTAACCCCCAGAATCTTGTGTTCGTTCACTCGTTCAATGTTGATACCATTGACCTTTAAGTTTATGTTTTCCTTCAGGCCTCTTTTCCCAAATAATATGAATTTTGTCTTTGAAAGGTTTAGTGATAGTTTATTAATATTAAACCACGTGTGAAGCTTTGACATTTCATTGTTAACTGATGTGACCATTTGAATTAAGATCAATTCCAGAACAGAGGATGTTTGTGTCGTCCGCGAATAAAATTAATTTTAAAACGTCAGATACTTTGACTATGTCATTAATATATAGTATAAATAATTTTGGTCCTAAGACTGAACCCTGTGTGACCCCACAGGTGATATCCAGGCATGATGATATGTTGTCCCCTATCTGAACAAATTGAACTCTATTTGATAGGTAACTCTTTATCCATTGTAATGCGATTCCTCTAACTCCATATCTGTACAATTTTTCCATCAATATGCTGTGGTTTATCGTGTCAAAAGCTTTTTTCAAGTCAATGAAGATGCCTATGGTGAATAGTTTTCGGTCTAGCACGTCTTTGATAAATTCTATGGATTCTGTTAGGGCCAGTGCTGTTGAATGTTTTTTCCTGAACCCGTATTGGTTGTCACATAACAGTTTGTGTTTATCAATGAACTTATCTAATCTGACATTAAAGAGCTTTTCAATAATTTTTGAGCACTGTGGTAAAATTGAAACAGGACGATAATTTGAAAACTCCTGTTTGTCTCCACTTTTGTACAAAGGAAGAACTTTTGCTATCTTCATTTTATCTGGAAACACGCCATTACAGAACGATAAGTTACATATATATGTTAGTGGAGGTATGATCGCCTTTGATATCATTTTTAACAATGTCATGTCTATCTGATCTACGTCAGTGGATGTCTTAGCTGTGCAGTCTCTCAGTATTGCTTTAATTTCATTTTGTGTGACAGGATTTAAAAATAATGACTCTTGTTTTGTCTCACTGCCCCTATCAAAGTGATCCCACTGCAGGAGTGAGGAAGGAATGGCCTTGGCTAGCTCCGGACCAACACTAACAAAGTATTTGTTGAAACTGTCTACTATCGACTTATTTTCTTCTTCCCTCTTGTTGTTTATATTGAAATGATCCGAGAATGTCCTCTTGGCCTTTCGCCCAGAGACGGAATTTATTATTTTCCAGAGGTTTCTGGTGTAATTTCTATTTTCTGTTAGTAACTTATCATAATAATCTTTTTTGTGTTTCCTCAGCAGATAAGTCACTCTGTTTCTGCAACGTTTGTACTTTGCATATGATTGTACACTCCTTTCCTTTAAAAACTGTTTATATAAGCTGTTTTTTTTTCTGCAGGCGTTTTCTATGTTCTTGGTAAACCATGGCCTTATTTCTTTGACTTTTTTGCCTTTTCTCGAATTTTTGACTACCGGGCAGTGCTTGTCATATATTTAATTTATTGTGTTTAAGAAGGCCTCATACGCTTTGTTTGTGTCTCTTTCATTCAATACATCATTCCACTTTTGATTCATCATATCTTGTTCAAAATCTTTGAGTCTCTTTTCGTTTCTAATTCTTTTTAAGATTTTTGTCACTGGATTCTGATCCAAAGTGTGTTTCCAGTCACAGATAGCGAAGACTGGAAGGTGATCAGAGATATCATTTATCATAATACCACTTGTTATTACTGTGTCCAGTATATTTGTATAGATGTTGTCAATTAGTGTGGCACTATGTTTAGTGATTCTGCTTGGCTGGGTGATTAGTGGTCGCATTCCCCACGCATACATTGTGTTAACGAAGTCCTCAATCAACTTGTTATCGTTGGGATTTAATATGTCTACGTTAAAGTCACCACATATAAAAACATTTGACTGATTCATTTTTGATAATATTTCTCCCATACAATTGTTGAATATGTCTATTTTTGAGCTGGGAGCTCTGTAAACATTGCATATAACAGTTTTTTTACCTTTCGGCGTTGAGAATTCAATTGTTACACACTCCATTACATTTTCAACGACAATTGACAAGCTTTCCAGTATCTCAAAATTTATGCTCTCCTCAATAAACAGTGCAACCCCTCCACCAGATTTGTTGATTCTGTTCTTACACACAAAATTATACCCTTCCAGGTGGAAATCCATGCATTTCTCAACGTTAATCCAAGTTTCCGACACTGCAATGATGTTAAATGGTTTGGCAAATGTACATAGATACTCCTGTATCTGTTCAAAGTTTGCGTATAGACTCCTGCTGTTGAAGTGGATTATTGACAGCTTTACACCCATGCTAATGTTCTTATTGAACTGGTCTTCCAAGTAATATCCACATTTGTTTGTTTCATTATAATAAATGTGTCTGTCTGGATCCACTTCTTCATTCAGGGCTTTTGATCTTGGGTTCTGGTTAGATATCATACTCCCTTTTTCATAGTCAGCAATTTTATCCATCAATTCATTCATTTTAATCCGTGAAGTTTTACTTTTTGTTTGAACTGAGTTCATGGCGTTTTCACATAGTTTTCACGTACCTTACTATTCATATTTCTCCAGCTCCTCCAGCGCCCTGATCAGCACCGGTCTGGTGTTTTCTGAAGACCCATTTGGTTTGATATAAACTTTACAATTTGCCGTCCAGGTGTTCTGTAATTTTTCCCCTTTCTTCAATTGACGCGCTTTCCAAGCGATGGTGGCGTTTACTTTGCTGAGATTTTCATTGATGAACACGTTGGATCCTTTCAGATTTTTACCCTGTTTCAGTAGAGCAACTTTGTATTTCCTACTTATGAATCTCAGCACCACGGCGCGGGTTTCGTTTTCCCTGCCTTCGTTAGTTTTTTTCTTGGGCAGCAGATAACAAGAATCCACGTTTGTGAGATCCATGTCGATGTTTTTGGAGTCTAGAAAATTCTCCACCTGTATTTCCACAGATTGGATGTCTGCCTCGTCTGTCTCCTCGTGGGACCTCATCGCCCTGGCATAGTTCCTTGGTTTGATTCTGAGCCCTGTGATGATCACATCATTAAGCTTCCCTTGCTGTTCAAGCTCCTCCACTCTGTATGTTAGAGCCTTTATTCGTTGGTCTTTCTTGATATTTTCCTCTTTAAGATCTTGTAACTCCTTCATTATGTCTTTCAGTTGGACCTTGATACCTTCCAGGCTTTCCATAATTATTGACAAGTCCGATGGATTTGAGTGACTAGTTTTAGCTGTCTTTTCTGTCTTGCCCATTTTCTTGTTTTCAGTGATTTTTAAGGATTTGCTATATTGTTTTATTGTTTCGTTGAGCTTATCATTCCGTTCTTTCTCCCCCCCAGTTCCCGATGCAGCTGTTGCCTTGAGCTGTTGCTCCTTCAGCAATCAATAGTCGAGTGATAACATGAGGATGAGTTTTTTGTTGTTGATTATTATGCAGGGGTTTATTTTATCTAAGAAACTGGTGGACATTTGATTTTATATCCCGTTTGCATATACCTGGACTCATTTCTGGCTAATGGGGCTCTGGTGGAATACAAGATTCACTGTGCTGCTACATGGGTTTGGAGAGCTTTTTGGGGACCATGGGTAGGCTAGTTAGTTGTGTAATATGAAACACACATCTAAAAATTTTATTGTCAACTTTTATTGCCAATATTGACAAATTATCAAATTTTATTGTAAAACTTAAAAAGTAAATCATATTGAGACTTTTCTGGAACCGTGCCATTTTGCACAATTTGGCACAATTTGTGCCAACCAAAATCATTCACCTGAAAAAAACTTGAATAATTGAAGAATTTGAATGGTTTGAGATATTGACACCATATTTTTAGCAGAGATAGGCAGCATATTGAGGAATCGCAAAGAGCAGTTTTTTCCTCTATAGCTCTTGTAGCTCATCAGGTAAAAAATCAGAAATTTTTATGTAGGTACCCGTTTTTTAGTTTTTTCACAATTTCTGTACATAAATTCTGTACATAATTAAGAAGCAAAACATGTATGTATATGAATTCTGACTATTTAGTCATAATAGTGCTGTTCTCTGTTTTAATAAAAGCTATGAACCATATTTGTAGCCTTTACAGTTTTTGAGATAAACAGCTTTGTTGGTCACTAGTAAAACAGGCGAGAATTGGTATATTTAAGAGGTTATATACAGTCAAGCCAGAAAGTCTGCACACCCCTTTCACCTTCTCCACGTTTTATTACGTTACAGACTTATACTACAATAGATAGAGTTCATTTTTTGCCTCAAACATCTACACACAATAGCCAATAATGAGGAAGTGAAAACAGGTTTTTAGAAAATATGCAATTTTATTTTACTGACAAAAATAGGTTATTTAGGGGTTACATATCTGTACACACCCTTAGCCTAATACTTGGTTGCTGCACCTTTGGCAGCGATTACAGCTTCAAGGTGTCTTGGGAAAGAAACTACGAGCTTGGCACACTTGTTTCTGGACATTTTTGCCCATTCCTCTTGACATATCCTTGCAAGCTCCATCCGGTTGGATGGGGACCGTCGGTACACAGCCATTTTCAGCACTTTCCACAGATGTTCAATTGGATTCAGGTCTGGGCTCTAGCTGGGCCACTCAAGGACATGCACAGACTTTCTCCGAAGCCACACCTTTGTTCTCTTGGCTGTGTACTTCGGGTCGTTGTCATGTTGGAAGGTAAACCTTCACCCCAGTCTGAGGTCCAGAGCGCTCTGGAGCAGGTTTTCTTCAAGGATCTCGGTGTACTTAGCTGCATTCATCTTTCCCTCTATCAGGACTAGTCGCCCCGTTCCCGCTGCTGAAAAACATCCCCACATCATGATGCTGCCACCGCCATGCTTCACTGTAGGGATGGTATTAGCCAGGTGATGAGAGGTGCCTGGTTTCCTCCAGACGTGACGCTTGGTATTCAGGCCAAAAAGTTAAATTTTGGTTTCATCAGACCAGAGAATCTTGATTCTCATGGTTTGAGAGTCCTCTAGGTGCCTTTTGGCAAACTCCAAGCGGGCTGTGATGTGCCTTTTACTAAGGAGGGGCTTCCGTCTGACCACTCTACCATAAAGGCCTGATTGGTGGAGTGCTGCCTGGATGGTTGATCTTCTGAAAGGTTCTCCCATCTCCACAAGGATACGCTGGAGCTCTGTCAGAGTGACCCTCGGGTTCCTGCTCACCTCCCTGGCTAAGGCCCGTCTTCCCCGATTGCTCAGTTTGGCCGGGCGGCCAGGTCTAGGAAGATTCTTGGTGGTTCCAAACTTCTTCCATTTACAAATGATGGTGGCCACTGTGCTCTTTGGGACCTGGAGATTTTTCCGTACCCTTCTCCAGATCTATGCCTTGACACAATCCTGTTTCTGAGGTCTGCAGATAATTCCTTTGACCCCATGGCTTGGAGTTTGCTCTGACATGCACTGTCAACTGTGGGACCTTATATAGGCAGGTGTTGGCAATCCCCAATCATGTCCAATCAATTGAATTTATCACAGGTGGACTCCAATTAAGTTATAGAAACATCTCAAGCAGTATCAGTGGAAACAAAATGCACCTCAGCTCACTTTTGGGTGTCATATCACACTTGTGTACATATGATATTTTACATTTAGATTTTTAATAAATTAGCACAAATGTCTAAAAACCTGTTTTCACTTTGTCATTATGGGCTATTTTGTGTAGAATTTTGAGACAAAAATGTACTCAATCTATTGTAGAATATGTCTGTAACATAATAAAACGTGGAGAAGGTGAAAGGGGTGTGCAGACTTTCTGGCTTGACTGTAAGAGGTTAAAGGCTTGCAGATACTGGTGGAAGCCACCGCATGACTCTCCTGAAACATGATGGCCAAGAGCGAAGAATTTCCCCTGCTGGAGAACGAGGGCAGGGATAAGGACTCTTTGAATTGTATTCTGAACTCTTTGGCTAAACCTGAGTAGGAGGAAGGGGAATTCCTGTGAATGACTGGCTACAGCATGCTTCAAAGTGCCAATAACCTCTTGCCCTGCTATCCAGTCCAACGCAGTCCGATGGAAGAAGAAAAGTACATTAGCTACTTTTGCAATAATGTGAATATGGACATTTAACTTGAACTTTTTATATAACTACTAAGTATTATATATTTTGTATAACCTGAACGGATTCCCTCCTAGGTGGTTATTTCATGCAAGGATGAGTTAAGACTAGTCTCAAAGGGGGGGAATGTTGAAGAAAATGCTGTTTAACCCAATGTTTAAACACCATATTCATACATTTATACTTGAATAAGAAATGTATTCTATAATAACAATTAGCTTTAAAAGTAACTGCAAGTAGATGAGCTAGTTTAAAAGAAACACAGTGCTATGCGCAGTCTTTGATCCAGCATGAAGTTAGAGGGGGCCAAATTGGCCCCCTACTTTTTTTTTCTAGGGGGTCAATGATGAATTTCATGGGGATAACATTTAAAAAATAATAATAAAAAAACAAACACCCAAACTCGATCTGTACTTCTACTGTTTAAAAAAAAAAAAGAACACACAGTAGGCTACAAATACAGAGTGAAAGTTCATGTCAGCATTTTCAACTTTTGAATTATTTTGTTCAAACTTTTCTGTTCTGAAGTTACCTCCCTCCCCTAATTACTGTTTCTGTTAATTCATGAAAAGATTCTTCTTAGCTTCACCCTTCTAAATATATCCAAGGCCCTGCCATATGGGAATTCATTCCAGTTGCAGCCTCATTGTGAGAAGGGTGTTGAGCCTCTTGGCACCCAGATGGTTCCACTGAATAGTTTTTAGGCTGTTTTGTGCGCTAAAGCCCCTCTCCACATCTGCAGTGTGGACAGGCAGTGCAAGGGCAATCCCAGCCATTAGGGTTGGGGAATGACTCTCCATGATGCTGGGATATGATTTTGTAGAGCCTCCCTATCTTTCCACAGGGGTATTTCTCAGCTACCACTAGTCTCTTCAAACAGAGGCACTCTGCCTTTGTCTCCTGGGCACTGATGAGGGGTTTGTGTGGCCCTATTGAACTCCCATACCTTATGATGAGGAAGTCCACTTTGTCATTTCCATAGCCCTCCAATTCCCCCTCTGGAATGTGATGGAGTGCCAGAACAGAGAACATAGACACAATATCTGTAGCCTCCTTTGGGAACCTTTTTTCAAGTTGCTCCAGCATGTTGTTGATGAGGTCCACCTTCACCGTGGTGACTTTTCTCCGTTGAGTGGCTGAGTCTGTCACACTGACTCCTATGTACTCTTTCATGGAGTCCCCAGCTTCTCCCCTGAACTTGACTGAATGGGCACCATTGTTTGTGATTAAGTGCTTCAGTTGGTCTTTGGCAGTCTCTAAGGCTGGGTTTACTACAGCTAGGTCTTTCTTCTGAAACACTAGGCTCAGCTGAGTGAGGACTGGAATCACATCCATGAGCATGGCCATCACCCCCATAAACTCATAGGTTGCAATGTTTTTGAGAATCCCCTTGCCTTTTGGGTCATCTTGTTGCTTCAACAAGACAGCAAGAGGTTCCCAGCACTTGTACAGAGCCTCAAGGGCTGCATAAAATGCAAACCACCGCACACTGTGCACTTCTTTCATTTTCAATTGAGGGCAATCTAGAACTCTCTCCATCTCCTGCACGCCGTGTGGAATGCTTAAAATAGTAGTAAATTCCTGTTACAATCTGGAACTTCTGCACATACGGCACTTTTTCTGCTGCCTGGCTAGTTACAAGTGCCAAGCGGTGAGCAATGCAATGGATGTTTTGAACAAAAGGGAAATCTTGCTTCATCCTGGTTGCCATTCCAGTTCTCTGGCCAGTCATGACCTGTTAAAGCAATAAGGCAAATAGGAGATTAGTTAGTTAACAGGGAACAATAAACTGCTTTTCTTTAGGACATTGATTTGACATGACTGGGATATTTTCGCTGTTCCCACTAGAGGGCACTCAAACACAAAACAGTGCTTGGCATACTACCACCACCAACGTTAGCTACAATGTTTTGCACATCTAAGATTCTAAGGATAGATCAGCTGAGGGTGGACAAAATGTGTACAAATGCAAACCTCTGCTTGCTGGCTATAATAATCATTGGCTAGCTAGCTAGTCGGTTAGCTAAACCGATACTAAATCTACAGGGCAAGCGGGCAAATTAAAATGTCAGATTATTTCCCCAAAATGTTTGGACTGTTTTGCTAACGTTAGCAACTCGACTATTGATGATGCATGCGGTATGCTAACGTTAATGCATCAAGAGAAACTATTTTGCGAAGAATAAAGATTCTGCATTCCCATTAACGCTAACGTTGACACTTAAAATTGTCCCGTTTAATTCACCGTAACATTGTTTCACTGGTCTTTTTTTAGCACAAATTTTTGGTTGGGCAATTACATTACATAAACAAAGACGGGTTACAGGTTAACGTTAGGCTTGGGACGATGGTCGATGGAATCGACTATTGACAATGGTTGAACCCATCGGCGATGGCTATCTATCTTTGTCGATGCCTGGATGATTTTTATTTTTTTAATTCTTAAAATGAAAATAAAAATTTTGCCTCTCATTCTGTGTTTTTAATAAATTTTCTACTCTACCATGCATTTACAATGTAACGTGTTGTCTGCGTCTTTGAAATGTGATCGCCTATGCAGCGCAACGGCGCCATAATTTTCCTGGATTGAGCAAAATCACGCTGATAACCTATCTTCTGTTAGACCACAGTGCAACTAACTATATAATTTCATTCAGGCCAAATTAAAGAAATTATATTTCGTATTCAATAGTGCTATTGATAAACTATTGTTCAGTCTAGAATGGAGTGTAGGCTTAGGCTACGGAGTGGTGAGCTGTAGCCATATAGCCTATCCCTCAACAGCCTTTTTATTCTAACAGCACAACAAGTTTACTGGTGTCGGACTCGGGGCATGGAAACAAATATAGCCTAATATTGTACAATCTGACTGTAGACTAATGAAAGATGTGATCAGAGAAATAAACTAGATTGGATGAAAAGGTGGCCGCTATATTCCTATATTGATACACGGAACGTCTTCGTCACTCAAGCGAAACATTGAAACGATTTAGGAGTTGCTATAATCTCAAATTGATTCAACAGGTTTATGTAGAATAGTAAATAATGTAATTTACAATGTAATATAGCCTAGCTTAACCATTTCATCAGTGAAAAAAGTCCCCTATAACGAAAAAAAATCTTCAGTCAAACGTAAGCCTATAGGTCTTGTTGTCTCTTTATTTTATAGGTTTATGCTATAAAAAGTTTGATTATGAATAAAAATAATTAGTTTCAGGGTAAATTATGTATTTTTGATTACATTAGGTTAGTTAAAAAGGTCTAACCCGATAGTGCTAAGTGAGAGAAGTTACGTGCAGATGGAGATAGACTGTGCGGGATGGCACGCGGCATAAAGGGGATCTTGTGAATCGCTCACTACAAGACTAAAATGATAATGAACGTGATGACTGCTCGTCTAGCTTCTTCACAAAATGAAATGAAATTAGTAAAATGAAACGAATTGCTATAAAACAGACGAGGGCGCAGAAAGGCTTAGGGAAACTATAGCTCCTGAGCGCTGACCGTGATGCTGACTGTCTCGTTGGACAGCGGCCAGGTGAGTTAAATAGCCTCTACTAGCTAATCTAGAATAGACATGAAATCTGTTGTATATTATTCTTTATTATATTTGGACAAAATAGTGAATACAATTCGCAATGGTATGCCATAATGAGTAAGATACACAAAATACCCGCTGTTCAATAGCCCCGCCCCCGCCCCCACCCCCGCGCACCCCTCGATAGAATCGACCATCGGCGATGGCTAGAGGGCTCGATGGGACGATGCTGCCTTGCACACGATGGCACAAGACTAGTTAACGTTATGGGTGCGAGGGTGTGGCTCACATCCACTGCCTTCTCATGGAGGAGCTCCTTGATTGCAGCATATTCTGTCTCCGCGTTGCCGCTTGCAATCTGCAGGTTTCTGAGGAACAGCGTCTCAGCCATAATTCCAGTTACGATTCGTAGGTAAATGCAGAGCTTTCTGCTTGTGGCAACGTCAGTACTCTCGTCGGCTAGGACCATAACAAACTGGGCATCCTTTATCTTTTGAGATATGTCCTCATTCAAGACTTCGGCTAGTGCATCCTGCATGTCATCGCAAATTATGTGGGATTTGTAGGATCCCACCCACGGCAAGCTTGTTAAGCTGAGAAACCCCCAGGAAAATCATAAAATCCAGTAAGGATCCATACTTCAAATTCGGGATGTCTTCCTTCGCTATGAAGTAGACGGTTTGGAGAGCTTTAATGATTGCCTCCTCGGTTTCATTCATTGCCTTCTGCAGCAGTAATTGCATGGTTTACTCGCTACTTGTCTCCATTACCGCATCCCGGTGGACTTGCACATTTAGATGCTCCAGAGTTGACGTGCGGTAGTTGTCGCATCCATCAGTGAAGGGGTTTTGTTTATTTTGGTTTATGCACACCTTACAGTGCATCTTTTCACGGACGGAGTCATACATCAAACATGACTTATGTTTGTTCAGCCAGTCTTTGGGAAAGGACCGTTTTTTCTTTAGAACTGGGCCCGCCGCTGTTGTTGCCTCCTCCTCACCATCTACAACCTATCCTCCGACTTTCTCCTGGGCCACTTTGTTTTCCATACTCTCCACTGGCACTGACTCTCCACCCTCGTTAGTTTCATTTTCGTTAATGTTAGCTCTTCTAAAAAAGTCCCCTATTAAACGCTGCTGCCGCTTTCTTTTTGGCTCCTCTTTGCTAGCTAACATTAGCGAGTTGTTAGTTTGAATAACCTCTCGGACTTCCCGCCTCGAAAATTGAACGCGCTCTCAAAATTTTGCAGTACGCCACCCCAGGTTGGATGAAAAATAACATGTGAGAAACAAACATGGTAATATTTATAATAACGTTATCATCTTTTCTCTTTTTTCAATGAATCTGAGAGGGGGTCAATTGGGCCCATACATCAAATTTTAGCGGGTTATTTATGATTTTTAGGGGGCCAATGGCGCAGCCTAGATCAAACACTGTATGCATAAATGTTAAAGGTCAAAGCTCATTCAGGAGTCAGAGGCCCAGTTCCTGGATGAAGCCAGAGCTTCATTATCTTTATATTATTATCCAATACATAATCTACTGGTAAGTTTACATACTAACAAACACTAGATTGACAGCACAAAATCCAAATGTGTGTGTGTTTTATATTAGTTTATTGAATACATATCTTAATACATTATGTTTATTCTTTTCTCACTGTGTTATGAGCTAACATTCCAATGCTCAATTGGAGATGCCTCACCTCTCTCTCTAGAGAAGTGGGCCTCAACAGCAACCTTCTTATCAGTAAATAATGCAGCCATAAAACCTGTTGCTTGGACGTTGTCAGGCAAAAGTAGCCCCTGCCGGACTGAGATGGGCCTTGGGTTTGAGAGTGACGTAAGGCCAAGAGAAGGGAAATTTGCATAAAGAGGGGGTGACATGATTCAGATATAAAGGTGCTGTGCCCCACCCTACCCCAGTGTCCATTGCTACATGATCTGGGTAAACTTGCTTTTCCACCCATGCTGTAATTGACCTCAACAGACTCTGTTGATAAAGGCCTGTGAAGTTGAAGATTCTTTGGTTTCAGTTTTGAATCTGTTTTAGTTCAGGATATCTAGAATTCTCGATACCCGACCGAACCGACCTGAGGTTACAACTGAAGGAGAGAAAAAGCTTTCTTCTACATTGTCACAAATGAATACTTACAAATCCAGAACTGGGGCTGTGGTCCAATCCGTTAAATGTTCTGCCCTCCTGCACTTCCCCTCGCCACTTCCACTTAAGAGAATCCCTTTAGAAATCAGAAGTTGGGCATTGCCAAGGGCGAGTGCGGTCCAATCCGTTAGAAATGCAAGTGAAGTACGTGAAATTAGTCCCTCGACCCTCAGTTTGGCTCGAGGGAACGAGTCCGCAAGACTGCAGACTTTTGGCAGTGAAATTGCCCAGAATGCTTTACTTGTAACACCAAGCTTCCTGTTTTGGAAGTTTAAATTTAATGCCTTTACATATCTCCCGGGGAAAATCTTAAAAATAGACAAAGTGGCACTGAAGTATAAGCGATTAAGCGATATTTTAAAAGTTTTTTTATTGCACGACTGAAATGTTGAATAAATTAGGAAATAACATTGTTTTAGTGGTTTGACAAAATCGCTTTAAACCATATCTGCAGCAAAACGTTTTATGTTATCCTAGGTTTCAGTATTAGAATGATTATTTCAGGCCAGTTAACGATAACTAGCTACATAATCAGCTCGTTGCCGTTCAGCGAGTATCCAGCAAATGAGCCAGTGCAAGCTTATGGGCAATAACCTTTTAAAAATACTTGGATTTCATATTCAATACGGGTCGCTCGCCTCTTTTATGTTTTATACTTCTGTGCTACCTCCAAAGCAATCTAGGCTATGGATCCACCTTTTTGATTGCTGTTTGTTAATATATTTGATTCGGAGGTATTTTGTAACATACAAGTGTATTATTCCCCATTCCTGCTTATGAGGTATTTTAAAGTGCTGTTGATAATCATTTTCTAGTTTGCTCTTTTGCCAGAATAAAAATTGTTGGCTGGAGCTTGCTGTCTTATGCAATTTATTGGAAAGTTTTGCACAAACTCATTTGTCAATGGTCTGCTGGCGTCACTGGCTCTGGTGAATATCCGAGTGCAAGTGCGGTCCAATTCAAAAATAATTCCACTCCCTCCCTTGCTCCTCACCGTCGGTTCGAGTGTCTACTCGTGTTGGAGTGGAAGTGGCGAGGGGAAGTGCCGGAGGGCATAACATTTAACGGATTGGACACAGCCCGGGTCTATCCCTTCGAGCAAGAACTCCTCTTCACCGGAGTCACAGCTGTCCCAATCGCTGTTCTCACATTGGACCTCCATGTCGCTCTCTCTCTCCAACTCGTCCAACACCTCCTCAATTGTAAAAAACTTTTTGGAATGTTTTTTCATGGCTAACAAATCTAAATAACCATAGCTAGCTTGCGAGACTGCAGTCCACAAGTTGACAAGGCACCACTGACTGACTGACAGTGACAGTCCAGTGACAGTCGAGTAGTGACACCACGAATGTATATATATATTTTTTGTCAAAATGTTCTGTGACAGTAGGCTATTCACTACAGTTTTTCTGAACATGTTATCATATTTATTTGAAAATATAGGCTTGGGATCTGTTCACAAGAACATCAGGATTAATTTTTTTATCTCCATTAGGCTATATCCTCCTACTATCAACAGGACGAGAGCACGTTGAACATTGTAACATAACCTTTTTTTGGCGAAATAAACAAAACAAAAACTGAGTTGGACATTTCGAGCCATGTATCATCATAGGTTACTCATATGGAAACCCATATGGTTGTATTTGATAAGTAGAATGTTACGTTTCAGAAAATAGCATATTTATTACGGGTGCTATGCATTTTCGGCATCTTGTCAATTTCAAGACCGGGAAATGGGCAGAAACTGTTCGTATTTGGGCACATTCGTCATTCTGTACATCCTAAATAATGAGGAATCCCTGGGATGTACAGAAAGGGGAGAAATTCCTCTTTCACTATATACCAAAAACATACCGGTGCGCTGTATTATGTAAACATTCCATATGTGTAATGATTGGAGGTTAGGGTCGGAGAACCAAATGCGACTGACAGGGAATCAGAAAGCAAGTTTGATACAGATTCGCCACAGAAACGGAAACTAACCGCAGGGGAAGGAGTGAAACAAAAGATCGGGAACAAAACCTCCCTGGCATGAGCCAAAATAATAAACAACCTCAAAAGGAGGCGAATCTCGAATAAACAGCGCGAATAATAAACCAACAAAAAAAAGAAACCTCACGCACTAACTAGTAGGCGTAGACAAGAGGTAATTAGAACGAAAAAATAAAGACCTGAAGAAAACGGGAAAAGGAAAGAAAGAAAATGCGAACCTGTATCTTTAAACTCTGTAGCGAAAAAGAGTTTAAAACCACATGATACCAGGCAGCCAAAACAAAGATGGAGAAACTGATATCTTTGCTAAATCTCTAACCGGACTTGCTGCGTTCTCTATTTTGACAAACCAAGAATGCAGTGACCGAAATTCCTAAACCTTTACCGACTTCTTTGTCAACAAAACAAATGACAATATTGAAGTGAGGAAATGCGGAAGTCCTAAGCATTTATAGCCGGAGGAAACACCGCACAGGTGTGGGAAATAATTGTCGGGCGAGAAGCAAACACCAGAACGGAGGCGGAAAAAATCAGATAGAGCGTCGAGATGACACCCAAAAGAGAAACCAAAAATAGGAACCGCAGAGGCAGCCAATAACCATGACAATACGATACAAAAATAAAATCGGCGCTAAATCTCAAAATCGGATTCGGGCACCAGTCAGCTCAAGAGGTTAATAACCTCACTCTTTCTTAATATTCACACCTGAATTCAAGATCTTCATAAACAGCTCCCTCATAGGTACTGATGCTCTTCCCTGGGCATAGATCTTGTACTGGTTATACTCAGCGATCACGTTGTCAACCATGATGTCGGCTTTACCTAAGAGCTCCTCATAGAATGTGGCCAGCGCTCTAAATTCATCTGCTCCTGTCTGCATGAACTGCTCCCTGGCAACTGGGTCAGCACGGTCGCAAACTGGCCACGATGAAGGGTCAAGGGCTCTAAACTTTGCTATAGTGCCACCTTGCTGCAAGTCCTCCAGTCGCTCCTCAAGATGGGTGATGATGGAATCTGTTTGGGCAATTGATAGTCATGCACTAACTATCTAAACATTTTTAACAACTACTTTTATTTAATGTAATCCACGTCTCACACACATACGCACACACACACTTTGTTTTCTTACCGATCACCACCGTCCGCTCAGATTCCAGGATAGACTGGGTTACATTCTGGAGCTTCACACCATTGTACTCCCCGCTCTCTTGCACAGCCTGGTGGACCTTGGCCATTTGCGGACCCATCATCATCTTCATGGACGTGATATCCCAGAAACACGCTTCCTGGCTCTCCACTGCTTGGCACACAGTGATATTGTCTTTCTGAAACACCTTACTCAGGGTGGAAAGATGGGACAACATCGCTCATAAAGTGGAGGAAGAGGACGTTGTTATACATTTTCAAGTAGCCAGATACTTGCTTGGCCCTGCCAATGACAGTAGGGGATGGCTTGGGGTTCCTCTCCACACATCTTCAAAATGAGCAATGAGGACCGGATAGCTGTCACACACAATCTGTAGTAAAATAATATCAGAATAATCATTACTACATTACCAGTAGCCTATCAATTGGTCAAATAGTAATGTTATGTACACAAAACGAACAAAATATGCGTTTAAATGGTGAAAAGGCTTCAGATGTTCATTTTATTAATGTAAACCTTGAAGTACCTTGATAGCACAGTGCACGTAGGGTAGCCAGCGGGCCCCATGAAGATTGGAGGGCTTCAGAACCTTCTCCTCCAGTGCCGCAGCAATCATGCGAAGCTCTCTGACTGCCTTGGGGGAGTAGTGGTACTGATCATACAGATTTTTTTAAGCATGATCTGCATCTGCTCCATCTTCGGGTTCGCTCTGATGGCCTTCACCACACTCAGCTCCAAAAGGTAGGCAATACAGTGGATGGATGTCAGGTGCCCAATTTCCTGCTTCAGACACGCTGCCACACCACTCCTGCAGCCCACATTTACAGCTGCTCCATCGCTGCCGAATACCACCAAACATTCCCTCCAGTCAGTGATGCCAGCTTCCTCAAAAACTGAAGAAAAAAGAGAAAAAGAAGAACAAGGAAGTCACTAATGAACATACACAATACCATAATAGATCATTACGAATCTTCTCAAGACAATGTCTTATTTCATCACTACCTGCATAGATTGTGTCCAGGACCCCAGCTGCATTGCTATTCTGGACATCCTCAATGGACAGGTAAGAATTTACTGGCCCATCAGTTGACAGATAGCGAATGTAGATCAGCTTGTTCTCTAACGTAGCACTATCTATCGCCCCATCAATGAGTATAGAGAAGTAGTTGGCTTTCTTGATCTTTTTTTTCCCTCTCCATGTTATAGATGCTCACGATGAATCTGATTCATGGGCAAAAACAGTACCTTTTATAATTAAAATGTATAGTCCGATATTCTAATCTATGTCGTCGTTGTTAGGCCATGAGGAATGTGGAACACTATACTCAAGCAAGTTATTATCATGGTGCTGTGAATGGGTTAATAGGTACAGTACATACCGAGCACATGCATTGTCTGAGTCCTAACAGTCTGGAAGCTTGACCCCAGTCCTGTTGATGAGCCCATGTAGTGATCGAAACTGTGAAAGGCAGCTCCTCCTTTGTGACATAATATGCAGTGTTAGAAAGGTGTGTTTGTTTATCTGTCTATCGATCTATCTATGTAGCTAGCTAGCTAGCTATTTATTGTTGGGAAAATAGGGTTATATTTCTTTAACACTGACGATATAGGCATTATGGGTGTCCACCTGGGCCCAGTTTCCCAAAAACTTAGAAGAGAAGATCTTAAATCATTTTGTTTTCCGTGTTATTCATTTGTAATCTTAAGATGATTTTAACTCTACGATGCGTTTGAGAAATTACGTCGCCTTGTAAATTACGTAGCTAGATAGCTAGCATTTAGCTAGCCAGTTGCGTGTTAGCTATGATATATCACAGGTAATGATAACCAGAGCCGTAGATAGATAGATCTTTTTTTCTCTGTGAACATTCTTGAACATAAGTTACTTACCGGTCAGCTTTATTCGGGAACTCCCGATAGGTAAAACAAAACATGACATCCTTTTCTTGGTCGTGGCGGACCCAAGGGAACTCCTCCATCCATTTCAATAGAAATTTCCTCACCCTTTTAGCTTGAAATGCCTTTTCGTCCGATGTCAGTTTGAGTTTCCCTGCTTTTCCTGGCACCTGGCCAGTTTTACGTGCTTGAAGGAACATCTTGAAGGAAATAACGTTGTCCGTTTCTCATGTCCACAAGCGAACTTCGCGGTCAAGGAGGTTGGCACTTTCGCGGGCAGTGGGGTTAATAACGTTCACGCGCATGCAATAGCATTTTAGAATTTCTGATACAAGCTACACCGCAGAATGAGGAATGGCATAGCTTGTACCAGTAATAGCCAACATTTTTTACTTTTCCGATTGGACAACTGAAGGAGGAATTCATTTTTGCGGATATTAATACATGATTTCTTTTTTTTCTTTTTTTACTTGTCCATTGGACGACTACAAGAGGAAGTCCACTTGTCCGAACATAAAATGTACTTGTCCCGGGCGAGCAGAAGAGCCCTGCCTTCTGTGGCCAGATGCATCAAGACTTTTATACCAGAATTGTCATGGTACATGACCCCCGCGTAGTGACGCAATTCCTCCCATAAATGGGGGGAGCGTCACTGCGGAAGTCCTTGGAACAATTGTCTCGCCCTTAAAAAGGTCCCGAGTGACTATGATCCCTAATGGTCATCCAGAACTCATAAAACAAGGTTACAGTCGTAACCGTTTGTTCTATTTTGTTCCTCCGACCATTAGTGTCATCAATATGGATGACTTATACCCAAAGTGTCAGGAGGGACTATCATCCTTACGTGGATGCTAAGGCTGCAGGTAAGACGGTAGCACCACATTGATGTGATAAAACCTCGTAAATGTGCATGGGGACGTCCGTGTCGCTAACTTCACAAATTTCTGTAAGAGGTACACTTTCCAGGGCTGCCTATGAGGCCGCTGGTGGATTGGCCCTGGATATCAATAGGCGAGGGTTTAGCGCTAGCCTCACACGCCGTGTCTATTGCCTTCACTACCCACCGGGAGAGGCTTTGAGCTGAGCGCGCTGTCCCTTTAATCTTGCCGTAGCAGACAAAGAGTTGCCCGGTACATTTGAAGGAAGCGGTAGCTTCAACGTAGCATTGCAGCGCACGCACTGGACATATCAGGTGTGCGTCCCGCAGGTCTTCATCTGGCGGGGGCGAAGTGCCGCAAGCTCAATCGGCTGGTTGATGTGAAATGCCAAAACGATTTTGGGCAGGAATGATGGATTAGGCCGCAACGTGACTCCATCCGGCCATTCATGCGCCAAATGCATCTATCCCCAGAGAACTCGAATACTCGTTCAGGGAGAACTACTCGGGGCAATGAGTAGACACTTGAGAGGCGAGCAGGTCTGCTTGAGCAAGACGGAAGCGCCGCCATATCTCCTCCACCACCTTGGGGTGGAGACACCATTCGCCGGGATGAATCCCCTGGCAAGATAGTAGAGCTGCTGTGCCATTCCGAATACCTGGTAGGTGAATGGCACACAGGGAGGTAAGTCTGGCAAGTGCCTATGTTAGCAGCCACTGGGTCACTTCCAATGATCGGCTGGACATATTTAGACCGCCCTGATGATTTATGTGATATCCTGCTGAGTCGTTGTCCGCCCTTACTATCACGTTTGCCCCATTGTATGGGCAAGAAATGTCTCAGTGCAGCGACTTGGCGGTCAACCAGCGTTGAAGTGGCCTGGCTGTCAGGAGTCCGAGAGGTGCTGAGGCAGCCGAGATTAGGTCCATAAACCTCTGAAAAGTCCTAATTTCGAGGAACCGATTCGCTCGGAACTGAGACACCATGTCGAGCACTTACTCGAGTCAATTACTCTTGCCGTAATTGACGTTGATGTCCAACTCGGCGACATGTTCCCACGTCTCGGCAGTGTGTCGTACTGCACGCTTATGCACACATCAGCTAATCGTCTAGGTATGGTATGATTCTCAGCCCCCTCAGCCTGAGCGGCGATAGAACCATGCTCATGCAGCCAGTAAGTACACGTGGGGCTAGAGACAACCGAACGGGAGGGCATTGTACATATGCCTGACCTCGGAACGCCAATCGTAGGAACGATAATGCTCCTCCCCGATAGGTATGTGGAAAATACGCATCTTTCAAATTCGCAGCCGAGAACCAATCTCCTGTTCGTACAGCGTGTATAACATTCAAATGTCCGGAGCATCCGGAAAGTGTATCGTTTTAGGTCTCTCAGGTCTTTGTCACTGTAGCAGTTTGAAATCTCTGCAAAAATACAATGATTTTTAGTGAATTGTTAAATATTTTTTTATATTTGGAACTCTATAGCGCCACCATGTGGCTCGATTGGGTTAAAACTGTAAAGCTCAAGTTGTGATGTTACTCTTAACAGTCCTACCAAGTTTCATAACTATCTGTCAAATCGTTTTGGAATTATTAGAATTTTTGTGATAAGCCACGCCCAGTGAAAATTCATTTGCTCGTCATTCAGCCATCTTTTAAAATATGAATATTCTGAATATAATTTTTGTGAGGTATGGTCTAAGGAGTGTGTATCCCAGGTTTCATCTCAATTGGTCAAATTTTGTAGTGAGTAGCATTTTAAGTGTTTTACAAAAAATGCTAATTAGCGGAAAATCCAATATGGCGGACTTTATGGGTCCTTCAGACAAATTTGTTCGAAATGAGCAAACGGACCTGTAGACCAAATTTTGTGACTCTAGGTGAAACGGGGCGTCGGCAGTGGGCATGTCAAAATTTTGTCACGTGCACTACAGCGCCACCAGGTGTTCAATCTACGTCGTAATATAGAGGATCCAAGAGTTTGGCAATCCCAACAAGTGTGCCAAGTTTGGTGATTCCAGGCCAAACCAGCTCACGGGAATTTTAGGTGAAAGGGGAGAAGAAAAAAAAAAGAATCCGAACAAATACAATAGGGTATCAGCAGCTACACTGCTCGGTCCCCTAAATATAGCTGCAAGCAGCGATTCCCGGGGACCGAGCGGCATGAGCAGCATTTGTCAAACACAGGGACTGCAAAATGGTAGACAACTCTATACAGGGTTGACCCAAAATACAAATATTTGTGTCTTAACCCGATCCAGTAAGGGCTTGCGTATTACGTCTTTTAAGTACAAGTGAAACAGTTGATATTGTTAAATATCCCCCCCTAGTGGTGGGACGTATCCATCCCAATTTTTTATAGTGTTCATATTTCTCGGAAATTCTGAATTAAAACGTTAATAAAACACGGAACTATCGAGGCAAAATTGTTAAAAACAGTCACAGCCAGCGAACACATTCGTTTATATGCTTATCAGATCTCAGGTTACACTGCAGGGCCATAAAGCAGCAGGGTGCTAATAGCCCAACCCACTGTTTACAGCCTTCACCTCGCCGCAGTCACAGGCAATAAAATGCATATCACAAAAACTCTTGGTACAGTTTCTACACGCTAAAAAATCAAGATCAGATTTAGGAACAATTGTACGTTATTGAAAAGTTATGTGTTTTTTCCGCATGCTCACTTCACTATGCATACAACCGATGTACTTCCGGTTTTGTATAAATATATTTTATTTTCTACAAAATCTCTTGATAATCATGTTTAATAAACTAAATGTGATACCTGGTTATGCAGTTATAACTGTTTTCTGAAGAAGCCTGAACGTTTTTTCGTAATCCATTTATCCATTGTCCAGCAAAATCTCCATTTCCACGGTGCGTACCCATCATATTTGCGTTTGTACTACGTTACTACCGTTGCGTAAAAACATTACTAGACTGCTTCAGGAATGATCTAACGCAAACCACGTAGATTATCTTCTACAGGGTTTCCTGCCCTTTAAAACAAAGTAAAATATGTCATATTCGAGCGACTGGGAACGGCGCTGTATCCACGCGTAACGACAGCCCATAGGGCAATCGTGCTGTTGGCTTTCGGCCACATGACACTGCAGTTACGATCAGATTACATCTGTGGCCATTTTTACTGATCTTATCCTGGAAGGGATGGACTGGATTGCTGTACAATTGTTTTTAGCCTATCCAGATGATATTTAGCCATGTGTAGCTGTATGTATGTCATAGGCTAGCTTTTCTCTTTACGCGTACGTGGTTTGCTGTATGATGTAATTGCGCTGGTCATATGTCTTTGCTGCTTCAACGATTATGATTATTTTATACATTTATACGTGAACGTGGCAAGCAACGGTGGAAAGAAGACCTTTTATTTCACGTTTGCTCATGTTTTGGACGTGCTGCACCCCAGTGATTTCGGAGGTGAAAAAGTCAGTCCTCAATCCTCAGGCATAGCAATGACTCTGTGCCATGGACCTGTGCCTGGACATGTAAGTGTTTTTAAAAATATATAATACAAATTATTATTATTATTATTATTGTTACTATCATCATCATCATAATAATCATCATCAACAGTATGGAGCGCTATTATCTAGAGTATTTTTAGTTTGGTGATAAATGGATTCTTGCAGAAGTTCGCTAGTTAGCTTCTATATTGTCACAGGCTGGAAAGGAGCTCATGGCCTGCTAAGGGGGTTTGTTTTGTAGCGTTCATTCGCAGCTTTTTTTGTGTAGCAACCAACACAAGGGCTAGTTGTTGAATTCACGCATGAAACTCCATTCTCAGTACTTTATTTCACGGTTCAGTCAAGACATTACAGTATTATAATATGTAATTTAGTTTGTGCAAGCTGACAAACGAATTAATACGTAAATCCTAGTTAGCTACGATTGCTAATTATGTTGGAGCTAATATCAAATGTACTGTGGATGTAAGATTTTTTAATGTATATACTGTATATACGTGTGTGTGTATATATATATATATATGTGTGTGTGTATATTTATATATATATATATATATATGATATATATGTGTGTATATATATATATATATATATTTATTTATTTTTTCCCCACTAAATTGTAATACTTGCCATATGTCCTTTTGAGATAATTAGTGTTTTACTTAGTAATGTACTTGAATCTGTCTTTTTCAGGGAGGACAGTGAAGACACCCCTCCCCTACCTGACCTCCGTCGTAGGAGGTGGTAACAGACAGGTTTGCCAAATAAAATGATGTATAATTAATTACTTTTGCTGTAAAAAGTCATGTTCAAAGCTTGTTATAGATACACCTGTTATTCTGCTGGCTTATGGGGCTCTGGCAAATCTAATTTTGAAGTACAGTGCCATTTTAAATGTAAAGCAGATTGGTTGGATAACATTAGGGTAAGTAATCCTTTTCGGAGAGGTATTTGGGCACTTTTGGGCATGCTTTGTAAGAGAATACCCTCATACACATAAACACAAAACATGTGTAGGTTAATTTTCTTCACATTTTGTATTACAAAAACTGTTTTAAAAGAAAAATGAAGTTTTCTGATGATTGACATGCCAAAACAGAAAGAGATGCACCTGTTTTATATTTGGAGAGGTTTGGATAGCTTTTGGGACACCTGGGCCTTGTTTTGGGAAAAATACCAATGGATAAGGAAAGCCTGTAGATATCTTTACCAAATTATATACACAAGTGGACAACATATTAGTACACTAGTATAAGCAATTCTGGCTTGCTCCAGTATTTTGTAGTTGAGATATTCAGTGATAAACTACAAAAACACAAGTCGTTTTGTACTTTCTTTTGTATTCTTATGTGTATTTTGTATAAACTGTTTGTGACCACTTTGCCATTTTATTCTGTTGCTAATTTCTGAATGGTACAAGCCTCTTCTTTCATTCAAACTTTTAACCATGGATGTGCAGTGAATAGTTTTTGAGATATTGGCACTAGTAAAAACGAGACGAAAATTTGGCCAAATGGGCCAAAGTAAATAGGGTTAAAAAAAAGCATAGCATTTGCACAATAGTTTTGGCAAACATTAACTTAGCCACTGGTACCCATATGAAAAAATACAGTGCGATTCTTATATGGGCAACATGTTAAATTTTCATGCCTTCCTTACACAATTCTGGCATAACAACATTAGTGTTTCATATGTTTTTCTACATTGTATTTAACATGTCCAGTGTGTTTTCTTGTATGATTATGGCCACTTTAATACTAAAACCACACATGAATTTTGTAAGGGATATTCATGTGCATATATGAACGTTGTATTTAGTCTTATATAAGCATTATATTGAAACTATATGTTACAGCATATGGATTTTGCATGTTTTTACTATGAATCCTGTCTGGTTCATATGCAGTAATTATGTCCATCTTCAACCGCTTATCCGAAGTCGGGTCGCGGAGGTAGCAGTTCCAGCAGGGGCCCCAAACTTCCCTTTCCCTGGCCACATTGACCAGCTCTGACTGGGGGATCCCAAGGCGTTCCCAGGCCAGAGTGGAGATATAGTCCCTCCAACTGGTCCTTGGTCTGCCCCGTGGCCTCCTCCCAGCTGGACGTGCCTGAAACACCTCCCTAGGGAGGCGACCAGGTGGCATCCTTACAAGATGTCCGAACCACCTCAACTGGCTCCTTTCTATGCAAAGGAGCAGCGGCTCTACTCCGAGTCCCTCACGGATGACTGAGCTTCTCACCTTATCCCTAAGGGAGATGCCAGCCACACTCCGGAGAAAACCCATTTCGGCCGCTTGTATCCGCGATCTCGTTCTTTCGGTCATGACCCACCCTTCATGACCATAGGTGAGAGTAGGAACGAAGATTGACCGGTAGATCGAGATCTTTGCCTTCTGGCTCAGCTCTCTCTTCCTCACAACGGTGCGGTAAAGCGAGCGCAATACCGCTCCTGCTGCTCCGATTTTCCGGCTCATCTCACGCTCCATCGTCCCCTCACTCGAGAACAAGACCCCGAGATACTTGAACTCCTTCACTTGGGGTAAAGACTCATTCCCTACTTGGAGTAGACAAATCATCGGTTTCCTGCGGAGAACCATGGCCTCAGATTTAGAGGTGCTGATCCTCATCCCAGCCGCTTCACACTCGGCTGCGAACCGATCCAGTGAGTGCTGAAGGTCACAGACCGATGATGCCATCAGGACCACATCATCTGCAAACAGCAGCGATGTAATCCTCAGCCCACCGAACTGCAACCCCTCTCCTCCACGACTATGCCTTGAAATCCTGTTCATGAATTCCACAAACAGGATAGGTGACAAGGCGCAGCCCTGACGGAGGCCAACCCCCACCGGGAACGAGTCCGACTTACTGCCGATCACCCGGACACAGCTCTCGCTTTGGGTGTACAGAGATTGGATGGCCCTGAGTAGTGACCCCCTCACCCCGTACTCCCGCAGCACCTCCCACAATATCTCCCGGGGAACCCGGTCATAAGCCTTCTCCAGATCCACAAAACACATGTAGACCGGAAAAGCACACTCCCAGGCCCCCTCTAGGATCCTTGCGAGAGTAAAAAGCTGGTCCGTTGTTCCACGACCAGGACGGAATCCACATTGTTCCTCTTCAATCTGAGGTTCGACTATCGGCCGGACCCTCCTTTCCAGTACCTTAGAGTAGACTTTCCCGGGGAGGCTGAGTAGTGTAATGCCTCTATAGTTGGCACACACCCTCTGGTCCCCCTTTTTGAACAGGGGAACCACCACCCCGGTCTGCCACTCCTTAGGTACTGCCCCGACTTCCACGCAATGTTGATGAGACGTGTCATCCATGACAGCCCCTCAACACCCAGAGCCTTCAGCATTTCTGGATGGATCTCATCAACCCCTGGGGCTTTGCCACTGTGGAGTTGTTTGATTACCACAGTGACTTCCTCCAGGGAAATCGATGTTGATCCCCCATCATCCTCCAGCTCTGTCTCTACTACAGAGGGTGGATTAGTCGGGTTCAGGAGTTCCTCAAAGTGTTCTTTCCACCGCCCTAACACCTTATCAGTTGAGGTCAACAGCGTCCCATCCTTACTGTTAACAGCTTGGATGGTTCCCCGCTTCCCCCTCCTGAGGTGTCGGACGGTTTTCCAGAACCGCTTTGGTGCCGACCGAAAGTCCTTCTCCATAGCTTCTCCGAACTCCTCCCACACCCGCTGTTTTGCCTCTGCCACGACTGAGGCTGCTGTCCTTCGAGCCTGTCGGTACCTTGCAACTGCCTCCGGAGTTCCCCAGGATAACATATCCCGGAAGGCCTCCTTCTTCAGTCGGACGGCTTCCCTGACCACCGGTGTCCACCAGGGTGTTCGAGGGTTACCGCCCCTTGAGGCACCTAAGACCTTGAGACCACAACTCTCAGCCGCAGCTTCAGCAATGGAAGCTTTGAACATTGTCCACTCTGGTTCAATGTCCCCAGCCTCCACAGGGATGCCAGAAAAGCTCTGCCGGAGGTGTGATTTGAAATCTCCCGGACCTGGACCTCCTCCAGATGTTCCCAGTTCACCCGCACTACCCGTTTGGGCTTACCAGGTCTGTCCAGAGGCTTCCCCGGCCACCTGACCCAACTCACCACCAGATGGTGATCAGTAGACAGCTCTGCCCCTCTCTTCACCCGAGTGTCCAATACATACTGCCTCAGATCCAATGATACGATGACAAAATCGATCATCGACCTTCTGCCTAGGGTGCTCTGGTACCATGTACACTTATGAGCACCCTTATGTTCGAACATGGTGTTTGTTATGGCCAATCCATGACTAGCACAGAAGTCCGATAACAAACCACCGCTCGGGTTCAGATCAGGGAGGCCGTTCCTCCCAATCACGCCTCTCCAAGTGTCTCCATCGTTGCCCACGTGCGCGTTGAAGTCTCCCAACAGGAATACGGAGTCCCCTACAGGAGCCCCATGTAGGACTCCATTCAGGGTCTCCAAGAAGGCCGAATACTCTGAACTGCAGTAATTATGTGTTTTAAGGTAAATTTATATATTATTCTGAAGAGGGCCATATATGATTTTTCTACTCAGTCTACATTATTCTCATATTTTCTTCAGGTAAATTTTATACTGTTTGAAATATGAAACTTGAATGTGTGTTATGCAATTCTTGCATGGTTTCTACATTATCCTTATATTTTCTGAAGGAATTTTTTATACTGTACAAGTGCGTTTCATATATGAAAGGTGAATGTTTGCCATGCTGTTCTTGTATGTTTTACGGTAAATCTTTTACATTTCTCCAAATCAAAATGCTATTTTTTTACTGAATTAACACTGCATTACATACAATTATGAACAAAGACAGTCTGATACAGCATTTATTTTCTTACAAGTATGGCAATTAACAATACAAAAGCTATGCTAGTTGTGACATTTTCTTTTCAAGTATTTGTGGGTATGGCTGTTCCATAGCATGTATGCTATAGCTTACAACCATGGCCAACAACAAAAGCATTTGCTGGTTTTCACTTGTTTAAACTATATATTTAAGCATGGCCACATGTACAATTAAACCTAACATTTATAACTACCGACAATTAAACAAAAGAGAAAAAAAGAAAAGAAAAAGGCTTGCTAGTGGCATGCACTTTCAAATATTGGTAATTATGATATATATATATATATACACACACACATACATAAATACACACAATGCCCTCCACGATTATTGGCACCCCTGGTAAAGATAAGTAAAAAGGATTATAAAAAAATCACTGTTTGGTGAATTAGCTTAAAGGAGCTATATGTAACACATTTACTGTACTAAATCATAAAATGACCATGATATGTCATCAGAGATTAACCTCTTCCTACCGAGGGCAAAATAGGCCAATTTTCACCTGTTTTCACTAGTGACAAACAAAGGTGGTTATCTCAAAAACTATAAATGATACAAATATGCTTCATGGCTTTTATTAAAGCAGACACCTGCAGTATCACGACTAAGCAGTGAGAACTCATAGAAATCCAGTTTTTGATACTTAACTACAACAATTTATGTACAGAAAATATTTTAAAAAACTAAATAACGGGTACCTACATTCAAGTTTAAGAATTGTTACCTGGGGAGCTACAAATGCTATGGAGGAAATGACTCCTCTATCTGATTCATCAATATGCTGCCTACCTCTGGTAACAATCTGGTGTCAATATCTCAAACCATTCAAATTTTACAGGGTTTTTTTCAGGTGAACCTTTTTCGTTATCCAAATGGTGCCCAATGGTGCCAAATGTGCCAAAAATGGCAATGTTCCAGAAAGGTCTCAATATGATTTATTTTTTTAGGTTTTTACAATAAAATGAGATAATTTGTCAATATTGGCAATAAAAGTTCATTTTTAGACATGTTCTTGGTCCTCTTCATATTACACAACTAACTACCCGAGGTCACAAAAAGCTGTCAAAACCCATGTAGCAGCACAGTGAATCTTGTGCATTTCACCAGAGCCCCATTAGCCAGAAATGAGTCCAGGTATATGCAAACAGGTTTTCAAATGAATAATGGGAATAGTATGAAACTTCCCTACACATTACTGCTTGCCAGTCCTGTCCTTTATTCTGTTGCCACCTCCTACGACGGGGACGTTGGGGTTGGGTTTTAGGAGGCAAAACTTTATACATGACAAACATATATCAACTATATACAAGTGCAGTAAGGTGTACTACTAAAAGTGCAGTGGATAAAAAATCAAAGGTCCACCAGTTTCCTAGATAAAATAAAAACACCCCTGCTGTAACAAATAAAAAGATCCTTGCCCTCTAATTGCTGAAGTTACCGTATTTACACAAAGAAAGTACAAAATGGCAGGGTCCAAAGAGCTTGAAAAAATTAACTAAAAACAAAAAAAGGCAAAGGATCAAAACATGGGGGTGGAGGGTGAGGAGAGATTATTTAACCATTCATACAGAAGCCATTTAGACTACACATTCCCTCTGGAGAGCAATCAGCATCATTACAAACCCCACTAACCCTGTCCATGGAATTGTCCACCATGTTGATATACCCATTAGTCCCCCTTATCCAACAACAATCAACAATAATAATAATAAAGAAGTACTCCCTCATGTTATCATGTTCTCTCCCTCATACCATGCATAAATTGCCATTTTGTTTACCTGCACAGCCTTCTGTACTGCATACAGAACAATTTACTCATGTGGAACAATGACTTTACTAAACACTTCCAGAAGCCATTTCACACTCAAAAAAATCGATTTAGTAGCTCATCTCAGACACAAATAGATAGCTAGCTGCTTGTTACCTGTAATTTTGCTTGCTAACTTGCCACTGTAAAGGTAATACTATCTATATTCATTTAGCTGAGAGGGACCGATTTTATGCATAAGTATATAAGGTTAGTTAGCTTCACAGAAGAAACACAGGGATTCACGCATTGCAGCTAAATTGCACATTTCCTTCGATGCTTACACCAAACTTACCGTTTCCACAAACATCTGTGTTGTTGGCAACGCCACGTAACACGTGTGAGTTTGTCAACACAGACAATACACCCTAAGTTTACTTCACAAATTATTTATCATACCGTTGGAATGTGCAATTTTTAATATTAATTGTATGAAAAACAATAAAATACAGTTGACAATGTAATTACGAACCCGCATGGCATTGCGTGAATTCACACTGGTATATTGAAAAATCGGTAATACCACCAGCCCTAACGACGTTACCTGCCATGGCGAAATTCAATGCGTTTATAGCATAACACTGTTAGTATGATAAAACAACTTACATGTCAGCAACATCATCTCGGTCATCAGTGGATTCAGCGTCACTGAGGCAGGATGAGTCTCCCTCGGCAAAAACATCTTCTGGCTTATCCAGTTCGTCTAGCACTTGATGCACGGATAAACGCCTCAAAAATCTCGACATAACTACACAAAAACTGTATCAAAAATACTCTAAAGTAAAAAAATGTAACTGTGGGTCTTACCTAATTAATTGTTCTTTACGAACCGGAACGTAGCTAAGTAAATTATGAACAAGCAAAGCTAAATGATAAGCTAACCCTATTTCGCTCTAATTCGTCCGCGTACTACAGTGAAACCTAACCCTCTGTTACGCACTGCGATAACTTGTATATTTTGAATCGGATATGATGTATGAGCACTTATTTGAAAGATAACAGTCTTGGCTATTGGCTCAAAAATTGACAGACAGGTTTAAGACCCAATGGGAGAAAAACTAGACTGAATCTGGAGGCTGCCCCCAACCAGTCATTCCCACTTCGGATAGGCCTACTGTGCTATCAATCAAGACAATGCACCCAATTGACGACAGTCTGACAAAAAACTCCGCAGTCAAGTCCCAAACAGGTTTGTCGACAACAAACTAAGCTAAGGGGTTGATACTCACTCAACTGGCCGAGTTTCACAATGCTGAACGGGACACAGCCGAACTACTCGCGACGAAGAGCAGAAAATCACAAGTCCGTTTTGTAACTTGAAGAAAGCATGCACAGCTGTGTAGAACGTTTTCAAGTGTTTTTTCTTAAAGCTTTAATGCATAACGATTATTCAAAGCAAAGTTTTGTGAAATATAATCAAGCAGAATAGTTTACCAACGCATTGTTTATGGAGTGGCAGCAAGCTGCAATAAATGTTTGGTAATTAGGTCTGAGTTTACAACGTTATTTACGAAGTTTTAACTCAACGTTTTGGGCTTAAAAACCACTTTCCTAGAAAGAATGGATGTATCTTAAGGATATTTAATCAACATATTGAGGTTAGCAGTTTATTCTCTATTATTAAATTAATGAAATATAAGCTTTAATAAGTTGAAATACTGGCTTCTCCGACAACAATGCTACAGCTAGTATGTTCTCCTTTGAAATTTCCATTCCGGGTTGGAACTTCTGTATTTGTTTTGACCTGTGTGATTCATTATTCTCCGAATTGACTCCGCCCACTGCTCATTACGAACAACCAGATGTACTCCGGCACTCTGACAGCCGATTTACGAATGCCTTAGCTAATTTCAACATCATTTTCATTTAGCTAGCTAGCTAAAGATTTAAATATATACACTACTCACAAAAAGTTAGGGATATTTGGCTTTCGGGTGAAATTTATGGAAAATGTAAGTTCACGCTACAGTGATATTATACATATCATGAAAGTAGGGCATTTAAGTAGAAGCATGCAATGGTGATTTCCTCATCTCAAACAATTTATTGAAACAAAAGCCAACAACAGTGGTGGGTATACCACAACAAAAATGTCAATGTCTCAATAACTTGTCATGTGCCCTTGAGCATCAATTACAGCTTGACAACGACGTCTCATGCTGTTCACAAGTCGACTTATTGTCTGCTGAGGCATGGCATCCCACTCTTCTTGAAGGGCGGCCCTCAGGTCATTGAGGTTCTGGGGTACAGAGTTACGAGCCTCTACACGGTGAGTCAGCTGATCCCATAGGTTTTCTATGGGATTCAGGTCTGGAGAAAGTGCAGGCCACTCCATTTGAGGTACCCCAGTCTCCAGCAGCCTTTCCCTAATGATGCGACCTCGATGAGCTGGAGCATTGTCGTCCATGAAGATGAAATTAGGCCTGTGTTGTTCATGCAGGGGCACAATGACTGGATTAATGATGTTATTCAGGTAGTATGGGCTTGTCACTGTACCATTCACAAAGTGTAGGGCAGTTCTGTATTGACTAGACACACCTGCCCACACTGTAACACCGCCACCACCAAAGGGTCGTCTGGTGACAACAGTGGCTGATGCATAGCTCTCTCCTTGACATCTCCAACATCGTTGGCGGCCATCATTTCTGCTCAACGTGAATCGACTTTCATCAGAGAACAGCACTGAGGCCCACTGGTCCCTCGTCCAGCGTAAATGCTCCCTGGCCCATGCAAGACGATGACGCCTGTGCCTGGTGGTGTGGTCAGGTACCCTTGCAGGTCGTCTAGCACGCAGACCACGCTGATGTAAACGGTTTCGAATGGTCTGACGTGACACTTGGGTGCCTCTCACCTCCCTTAAATGTGCCTGGAGTTGAGTGGCATTCATCATCCGGTTCCGCAGGGCACTGTTCACAATGAAGCGGTCATCAGTGTGGGATGTGGCCAAAGGACGTCCACTTCTATGCCTTTCTGTGACTCTTCCAGTCTCTCTGTATCTCTGTTGCAACCTACTGATGACACTCTGTGACACTCTAAGCTCAGTGGCCACTTCCCTCTGAGAACATCCTGTTTGAAGCCTCGCAATGGCGAGGTACTGTTGATCAATTGTTAGGTGTCGTCTTGGTCTCATGATGTCAAAATGTGAACAGCATGATGAAGAGGACTGTTTAAATACCAATTCTAATTGAACCAGGAAATTTATTGGTCGATTCATGGATCAAACACCTGTTGTGAATTTTGCCGTTCAGCTCCTTGTTAGAGAACAGCAAGTTGTGCAAAAAGTACTGAAACATTGAATAGTTGGACAAGTTTAGAGAAGGTCAAATTAATTTCACCTGTAAAGGTTATAGTGCATTTTAGGTTCATCCTGAAATTTCACCCGAAAGCCGAATATCCCTAACTTTTTGTGAGTAGTGTATATGTATATAATTACTAGCTGTGAGGGGGAGTGTAAGGTTCGGAGAATCAAGCACGACCAATAAGGATTTCTAAAAGCGTATCTAGAGAGAGATACGCCACAAAACACGGAAGTAGCCGCACCAGGACTGAGATAACACAGGATCGGGAGCAAAACTTCCCTAGCACAAGGCAAAACAAAGCAACCTCCAAAAACTGAGGCGATCTCGATAAACAGCGAGAATAACTAACAAAAGAACCTCACGCACTAAATAATTAGGCGTAACAAGAGGTGGTGAAACAAAACAAAACTCGAAAAAATGAGTGAAGGAAAAGAATAGAAAAGACCTGTTAGCCAAAGCTCTTGTGGCAAAAGAGCTGAACACAACTGGCAACAGGTAAAAAGAATAAAGGATAAAGAAAGATTGGAAAGGAAAGAGAAAACCAATCTAATTCTAAATCTTATAACCGGACTTGCAGCGTTTCCTATTCGTACGAACCAGAAGCGGCAGCGACCGAAATTCCTATACCTTACCGACTTCGTATGTCAACATAGCAAAGACAATCTCGAAGTGCGGAAATCCTGAGGTATTTATAGCCGGCAGGAAACACAAAACAGGTGAAGGAAATAACTGTCAGGCAAGACACGAATACCAGAACGGAGGTGGAAAAAATCCGATAGAGCGTCCCGACGACGCCAAAAAGGAAACCAAAAACGTAGAAAAGCAAAGGCTGCACATAACCATGACATTAGCTAAACATACCACTAACGTTAGCTTATATCTGTGTGACCGTAAACATAGCTCAGTCTGGGGTTCAGGCGCTCAGCCTGGGGGTCAGGAACAGGTTTGGGGGACCGCAGATGGCCCGGGGAACGTGTGGTCAGGGCCAGGCGCTCAGCCTGGGGGCTAGGAACAGGTGCGGGGGACCGCAGATGGCACGGGGAACGCGCGGTCAGGGCCTGGTGCTCAGCCTGGGGTTCAGGTGCTCAGCCTGGGGGTCAGGTGCAGGTGCGGGGGACTGCAGATGGCGTGGGGAACGCGCGGGGAATGCGCGGTCAGGGCCAGGCGCTCAGCCTGGGTGTCAGATGCTCAGCCCGTGAGGAGCAAGGGAGCCGGGAAGGAACGAGGGAGCCTTGGAGGAACGAGCAAAGACTAACTAGACCTAGAGACAAACTAACGTAAAACACACTGGACGAGACTAGGGCTGTCGCGGTAACCGCATCACCGCACCACCGCGATTGTGTCAAGTCTCCCGCGGATGGAGAACAAACCACCGCGACAGCCGCAGTTTAAAAAAAATAAAAAATTCCTGTATTTTGGAAATTATTGTTATTTGTTAGGCTATTATTTAGCTGTTGTTCTAATTGCCCTTATTTATATTGTGTTCCACTTTAAGGCAATAAACAGTTTATTTGTCTATCTGTGTTATTTCCATCTTTAACCGTTAACACATGGGAAGACTGTAATACGATACGACTGCTGAAAGTCCAATGCCGCACTACACGAAGCAACCTTTTATCTAGGGATGTGAAAAAAACAAAAAAATCTCTACACGTTTACTGTGGGCAATTTCAAACATACACATGTACATGTTTTATGATATATACATATCTTTTTTTAACGCCAGTAGCTAGTATGTACAAATATTCAATAAATAGGCATATTTGGCTGTTTGGATAATGAATAGAAGATATAAGAACACATCTGAATATAAAACGAATTAATTATGTTTTGTTTTTGAAAAACATGAAAGCACATTACAGGCAGCAGCAAATAATGCAATGAAGCAGGGTAATTTGAGTGAGCGTTCCGCTCCTCTCCCCCTGACATATAAATCATTACGTCTATTTTTCCGGTCGTGTAGTGTTCCTCCAGTCCTTGTACATTGTTGCAAACTTGAGTCAGTCAAAAACATTCAATGTATCGGTTTCTGTACTTGAATTGGGAGCTGGTGAATTGATACAGTGTCATGCAGTTTTGAAAATCCCACTCTGTCGGCTTTTGAGTGCAGCAGCACAGCATTAACTTATTGGGGCACCACGAACCAGCTGATTAATTAACCAAAAAGGCAATGATATCGCCTATTGAAATAATAAATATACACATTGCCCTGTTTGGTAATCTCCCTCAATTTTGTAGAAAAAACTGCCACGAAGAGCTTCGCTGTGTCTGCATTTTACGTTCGCCGTGTTTAGTGAGTCAGTGTCGATGATGTCTGAGAGTGAATTTACGAGCGCGCGCACCCATTGGCTGGTTAACATGATTGACTAACGTGATTGTTTTGAAAGACACTTGGTATTTAGTAGGTAAGTATTTATTTCCCCATTTATGACAACAATTGTAGGTTAGGCTACAGTTTGTTATGAATGTATTTTTTGTGTAAAGAAATAATAAATTATCAATAATAATAATAATACGTTTTTTGCATAGGGATTTTTTCTAAACGTTTATGATTCAAACTTCCTGTAGGCTACACGTTCACATCCCTACTTTTATCACATTTCAGAATGTTGAGGGACAAATGGATAGATTAGCAAACATGTAAATTTGTTTCGGGACCCCTACAACGTTAGAATTTTTTTTTCCTGTTCTTAGGACCCGCTATTGTCTTACGACCAACCGATCGCGGGTTAACTCGCATGTCTTAAAAAAAATAAAAAATAAAAATTGGGCGGACCCCGCACCACCACCGCACCCCGCACCCCGCACCCCGCACCACAATCGCGGTGAGAAAATTTCAAACCACGACAGCCCTAGACAAGACATAACAGCATGACGGGAACAAAGAGATAAAGACAAGCTACACCACAACACGGTCTGGCCTCAAACAAAGGAATGGGGCAGGTAAAATACAGAACTTGACGAGGAAACAATGAGGAACAGGTGGGGCACTTGACAAGAGAAACTAGAGGAAACACAACACAGGTGCGGGTGGAAGGAGAAACACAAGGTAAAGGGCGAGAGGGAAAACACGGGGTGGAAGGCCAGACACGGAAAGAGACATGACACATATCTACTGTATTTCTGGCAGCAAAGTAATGGTTAAGGCTTGTTTGATACTTCTTGATTTCTTTTTTCCCCCTCATAATAAATTTCCTTCAATTAAAAGGTTGGATTTTTCTAATTTTTTCAGTGTGAGATTAAGCTAGTTCACCTCAAACAGTAAAATTTTTATAACCCCTCTTTACTCATCTTTACTAGGGGTGCCAATAATAGTGGAGGGCACTGCGTATACAATACCGTTACAAAGGTTTTTGAATCATTGAGACATTTTTATGTTTTTTGAAAAAAATGTACGTATACTTTTATTTACCATGGTAGCATTAAATTGATAAAAAATACAGTCAAGACATTGATAATGTTAGAAACTACTATTTCTATTTCATTCTATTTATACTATAGCAATTGTAGCCACTTTTTGCACATAGTAAGTCCCCCACATTTTAGGGCACCAAAAGTAATTAACATAAATTTAAATAAAGTCATCATATTTAATATGTGGTTGCATATCCCTTTGCATGCCATGACTTCCTGGGGCCCTATCTTGGCGATCTTGGTGCTTGGTTTAAGCGCATGGCGCTAAGTCCATTTAGGGCGTGTCCAAGTCCACTTAGCTATTTTAACGGCATGTTTTTTGGGCACGGCGCAAGGTGCAACTGGGCTGAACCTAGTCTCTTCATTAATTATAGTGTGTCTTGGGCATGACATGCAATAAACCAATCAAAATGTCATATCCCATTCCCTTTAAAAGCCTGCTTTTCCACCTTGGCGGATTGCTTATGATGGCGAAACAGACATGCTCGTGCGTGTTTAGTGCGATCAAGGAATAGGCTATATGGATCAATAGTAGCCTATGATCAATAGTATTCGGGCTAACCATTATTATTCCCGGTAATTCCTGACAGTGCTGTTTACAAAATATATGCGGTTAAATTTCACCTGCAACAGCTGAGAATAACCGACCAATGGCTTCCATGTCACCTTAAGAAAACGCCAAATTAGCCTGCTTCTTTAACAAATTTCATTTGATTATGCAATGAACTCATGTTCAAGCTTCATCCGAAGTTCATTAGGCTTACCTGCATTCTAATTTTGATTAATAACATAAATAACGTTATTTTGCCTTAATGATGACACTAAATACAATAAATCTGTCAGGTTGGCAACCCATAGGTTCAGCATATTTTCCCTTGTTTTATAATGTCCTGCTCAACCTATTTTACTGGTACCGTAATGCTTTAAAACGATCCACTTTCCCAGGAAGACCGTGGAAAGTGTGATTTACAGCAGGGAAAACAGACCTGCTCATGTAAAGCGCACATGCAGATAATGGCATTAAAATTAATTGTAAATTAATTGTAATTTTGTAACGTGCTGCAAATTTCATTTCTAATTAGCCGCTTGTTCTCTTTAAAATATTTTGTTCAGTTATGGAATAACAGGTGAAATCAGCGGGGTTTTAATAAGCTGAGGGTATGGAAACCTTGTCACTGTAATTTGAAAAATACAAAGGACGAAGAATAGCTAAGGTTACAATTCAGTTAACATGATGACATTTATCTCCGTTTTTTAACCATAGGCTATTGAAAAAAAACCTTATGCACAGCGAATCCGCTGTAGCCTAGGCTATTTGAAAAACAATAAAAGCAATATTCACTGGACAAGGTTTTGAACTTTTTTCAGTCACAAACCATTCTATTTACTTACAGGGCTCTATTTTAATAAACCAAACGCAATGGTGAACGCAAGAGTAATCGCTTGGCGGTATCGCTCTGAGGGCGTGTCGGCGAGAAATTTGGTAATTTCATGACGGTAATCTTGGCGCATCTGATGGCGGTATTGCTAAAAGGCTGGGTTTAAATGTCCAAGGTGTGTCTCTATGGTAGCCAATCAAATAGTTGTTCTCATGCTTTAAAAAAAAGCCAGTTGGAACGCAATCGCTCCATGCAATTTCATAATGAGCAACCCAAACGCACTGGACCGTCAACGACAAGAGCGATTTTTCCGCACAGGAATCAGACATACTTGCAACAGAAGTACAGGCTAGGACTAGTAATTTATGGATCACAATCCACACCACCTTGTCTCCCAGAAGTTCGGAAGGCACGGGAGGAGGTGGCGAATGCATTAATTAGCCTACATGAGGTGATGTAGGCATAATTAGGATTCAAATGGTAGGCTTATGATTCAACTGTGTCAATGTGTAATTTATATATTATAGGCTATTGGCCTACATGATCGCAAGTTTCTTGTAAGCTGTCCTGTTTTATTCTAGTAGTTTAAATTAAAATTAATTAATTCATAATAATTATAGGCTATTTGTTCATTAAATGGAAGTGTAATGTTGGCATCACCTATAGACACTACATAGAACTACATGACGAATAAGTTGCCAAATTGCCAGAGTCTATTGCGTTCCTGCTAAGAGGTGGTTCCAGCGGATCATAACGCAATGGGTTTTCGTTGGTTCAAATTGTCACTGAGCCGAAAGTATTTTAGAACACGCCCCAGACAGCGCCACCCATCCCACTGCAGCGCAAGCGAAAGGATGTTATGTTGAGAATTTGTTGATCCTAGCGGTATTGCTGAGAAACTCCATAGCGCCAGTTTTAAGACGTTGATGCTGTCAACAAGCTTGCGTTTGACTATACCGTCCCCTTGCGCTGGTTTGAAAATAGAGCCCACAGGCTGTATTCCTAGATAAACAGAGCTGTATTGTAATGATATCTGAAGCGCATTTTCAGAACTCAAATGTCTGTCTATTGCAGTGCGTGAGTTTCCATTGAATGACAATTCACACATTAGGTGCAAATGACAATTTGCGCATTAGGCTTGATATAGGTGTTATCAGCTCCTTTTTAATGGATAGCCATTGTCCCGTACCATCGCACATCACCTGGATGTTGATGGAGTGGGCTTTACACTAAGTTTGAAATTCTAAATCACACTTTTTGCAAATAACTACACATGTATGTGTTGTTTGCTAAACACTGCCATTGAAATACCACACTCAATTATCAATCACCTGCACACAGAATGTACATGTGAAAACACCTGTAACCAATGAGATCACTTAGAAATCAGAGCTTGAACAGTATAAATAGGATTCAGATATGCTCTTTGGAGTGCACAACAATGGAGGCCAATTTTGGAGAGAGAGCTAGAGGAAGAGGTGTTCGTGTAAGACGAGGACGAGGAGTGGTGAGAGGACAAGTCAGAAGAACTGTCACAGATGAGATGCGGGCCACTTTGACCATGTCATCAACCATGGCTTGAGTCTACAGGAGGCTGGTCAGAGGGTCCAGCCTAATTTGAGCCATTACACTGTAGCAGGTATCATCAGGACATTTCGAAATGAGAACATCCTACCCTCTATATGATTTTCCAGTATTTCATAAGAAGCTCTTAGACCCTAACCATTCGCATTCTGTTTTTGCAGAATTGCAAGGCGACCGCCCACAGGAGGAAGAAATCACCTGTTCACACAAGAACAGGAACAACAAATCATAAACATGGTCATTGCAAACAACAGCATACTTTTACGACAACTGCAACACCACATCATCACTGACAACACAACATTCAACAACATACACAGGGTAAGTTTATCCATTTACATTTACATTTCAGTCATTTGGCAGACGCTCTTATCCAGAGCGACGTACATTAGTGCATTTTCCAACTTGAAACAAGTGCGTTAAAACAACCCTAAAAGGTAAATACGATTTCAAACACCAGGCGCAGTCAGAATAATTTTATTTTTTATTTTTATTTTTTTTGGGGGGGGGGCACACGATATCAATCATTGGCGTGTACAAGAGTAAGCCAATAAGTAACCTTAAGGATTAAACTAGCAGCTTGAACCACTTAAACAAGGATTCAGAAAAACACAATCAAGGGAGGTCACAAGGAGGTAGGGAGGGGTGGAGAGAGGTGCAGCTTGAAGAGGTGAGTCTTCAATCTGCACTTGAAGGCGGTCAGACTTTCTGTTGTTCTGACCTCCACGGGGAGCTCATTCCACCACCGTGGGGCCAGGACAGACAGACGTCGAGACCGGGTGCTACTATGAAGTGGGGGGGGGGGGGGGGTACCAGTCGTCCTGAGGAGGCGGAACGCAGGGATCTGGTAGGTGTGTAGGGTCTGATGAGCTTTTGGAGGTATGGAGGGGCTGATCCTCGGACTGCCTGGAAGGCGAGCACCAATGTTTTGAATTTGATGCGAGCCATCACAGGTAGCCAGTGGAGGTCAATGAGCAGGGGGGTGACATGGGAGTGTCGGGGGAGGTTCAAGACCAGGCGCGCTGCTGCGTTCTGGATAAGCTGAAGGGGTCTAATGGCCGATGCTGGCAGGCCAGCCAGGATAGAGTTGCAGTAGTCCAGGTGGGACAGCACCATCGCTTGGACCAGGAGCTGGGTTGAGTGGGTGGTGAGGGGGCGGATTCTCCTGATGTTGTACAGGAAGAACCTGCACGCCCGGGTTACCACTGCGATGTTCTCGGAGAGGGACAGCCTGTTGTCTATCACCACTCCGAGGTTCCTGGCACAGGGCGTTGGGGTCAGTGGAGTGTCCCCTAGGGAAATGGAGAGATTGAGAGGGAGAGAGGTTAGAGCTGACGGAGAGGAGTGCGGTCTCCGTTGAGTGGCCAGGTCTAAAGCCGGACTGGTGGGGGTCTAGTAGGTTGTTCTGGGTAAGGAAAGAAGACAGTTGGTTAGAAACAGCACGTTCAATAGTTTTGGAAAGAAAAGGAAGAAGAGATACCGGTCTGTATTTGGATGTTGGAGGGGTCCAGCGTGGGTTTTTTCAGGATCGGGGTGATGTGGGCTCTCTTGAAGGATGAGGGGAAGCAGCCAGAGGTCAGGGAGGAGTTCACCAGAGAGGTTACAAACGGGAGGATATCTAGGATGATTGCCTGGAGGAGAGATGAAGGGATAGGGTCGAGGGCACAGGTAGTGGGGCGATGGGAGAGTAGGAGGTGGGATACATCGGTATCAGACAGGGGAGAAAAGGTGGAGAAGCTGGGGGGGACACGGAAGGGGTAGAGAGAGGAGGAGAGTGGAAAACAGTGTCCGTGAGGGGAGGGGGAGTGGGGAAACAGGGGGGGGGGGGGCATAGAGAGAGGGGCTGAGGGGCTGAAAGAGCTGCGGATGTCTGCGATCTTCTCATCAAAGAAATATGCGAACTCGTCGGCAGTGAACGAGGATTGAGGAGCAGGAGGGGATTTGCTGAGGAGGGAGGAGAAGATGGAGAACAATTGACGGGGGTTAGAACTGTATTTGTGAATTTTTGTGTGATAGTAAGTTACCTTAGCAGCGGTGACTGCTGTAGAGAACGCTGCTAGGAGAGACTGGTAGGAGGAGAGGTCTGATGCGTCTCTGGATTTCCTCCACATCCTCTCTGCTGCGCGAAGACCGGCCCTGGAGGTGCGCAGGGCATCGGACATCCACGGGCAGGGAGGAGATGGGCGTGTGGGCCTAGAGACAAGAGGGCAGAGAGAGTTAAGTGATGTGGAGAGAGCTGTGAGCAGGGTGTCGGATGCAGAGTCGATGGGGAGTTGAGAGAAGGATTTGAGAGGGGGGAGGGAAGCAGTGACACAGGGAGCAAGAGAGGAGGGTGAGAGGGAGCAGAGGTTACGGCGGACAGACACAGTGGGGGGTGGGGGGAGGGGGAGGGCGGTGTGGAACAAGAGGAAGAGAGAAAGAAATGAAGTGGTGATCAGAGGTATGGAGAGGGGTAACAGTGAGATCAGAGCAGGGGCTGTTCCTCTGGAAGACCAGGTCTAGGAGGTTGCCAGCTTTGTGGGTTGGGGGGGAGGGTTGGAGGGTGAGGTCAAAGGAGCGGAGAAGTGGTAGGAAGGCTGCAGACTGGGAGGCATCTAGATGGATGTTGAAGTCTCCCAGGAGGATCAGCGGGGTGCCGTCCTCTGGGAAGGAGCTGAGCAGGGTGTCGAGCTCATCGAGGAAGCACCCCAGGGGACCTGGAGGGCGATAAACAACTATAATGTACAGGTTAATAGGGTGGTTGATTAACACAGAGTGGTATTCAAAACTAGTAATAGATATATCAGAGAGCGGGAGAACAGAGAATGACCATGAGGGGGGAGAGTAGCAAACCAGTACCACCTCCGCGACCAGACGGCCGGGGGGTGTGAGAGAAGGAGAAGGAGGAGGAGAGGGCAGCGGGAGTTGCCGTGTTGTCCGGTGTGATCCAGGTTTCGGTGAGGGCGAGAAACTGGAGGGACAGGAAGGAGGCATAGCCGGAGATGAAGTCTGCTTTCCGTGTGGCAGACTGGCAGTTCCAGAGCCCCCCCGCGACGGTGAAGTTCTCATCGCAGGGAGTCAGCGAGGGGTAGCGGAGGTTGGACGGGTTGCGTCGCCGTGGAGGGCCCCATCGTTGGAAGCGGGTTCTAAAAGGAAGAGAGCAGACAGGGATATGGAGAGGGATAGGGAGAACACACATAAACTGTGACGGAGCGACACTAGTGACACTAATCTAACAATCTAACAAACAGCCAATCGCGGAACAAACACAAACTAGCAATGCAAATAATATGATCAGCGTTCAATCTAACAATCTAACAGCCAATCGCGGAACAAACACAAACTAGCAATGCGAATAATGTGATCAGCGTTCAACGAGGTCTAATTAAAATCACGCAAACTGCGGCCAGTACGCTTAAAAACGACACTACCTTACGCGGGACGGTTAAAACAGCTCTTGATACGGAGGAAAGATGCAGCACACTGGGCCGTCTACTGAAGCGGCATCAACTCCGTATGAAACAGCTGTACAGAGTGCCATATGAAAGAAACTCTGAAAGAGTGAAACAACTGCGCTATGAATATGTACAAGTAAGTTACATTTTATATATTAGCCTATTACAATATTGGTACTGTATTCCAGTTTACTGTATTACTGTGCTACACTATATGGACTGATATCTGTATCCTTTCTGTCATTCAATATGCTTTTTCCTGACTGTTTCAGAGAGTCATGGAGCTAGATGCTGCTGAACACCAGCATGTGTGTGTGTATATATATATATACAGTGGGGCAAAAAAGTATTTAGTCAGTATTTAGAAGTTACCAATTGTGCAAGTTCTCCCACTTAAAAAGATGAGAGAGGCCTGTAATTTTCATCATAGGTATACCTAAACTATGAGAGACAAAATGAGAAAAAAAATTCCTGAAAATCACATTGTCTGATTTTTAAAGAATATATTTGCAAATTATGGTGGAAAATAAGTATTTGGTCAATAACAAAAGTTCATCTCAATACTTTGTTATATACCCTTTGTTGGCAATGACAGAGGTCAAACGTTTTCTGTAAGTCTTCACAAGCTTTTCACACACTGTTGCTGGTATTTTGGCCCATTCCTCCATGCAGATCTCCTCTAGAGCAGTGATGTTTTGGGGCTGTCGCTGGGCAACACGGACTTTCAACTCCCTCCACAGATTTTCCATGGGGTTGAGATCTGGAGACTGGCTAGGCCACTCCAGGACCTTGAAATGCTTCTTACGAAGCCACTCCTTCGTTGCCCGGGCGGTGTGTTTGGGATCATTGTCATGCTGAAAGACCCAGCCACGTTTCATCTTCATTGCCCTTGCTGATGGAAGGAGGTTTTCACTCAAAATCTCACGATACATGGCCCCATTCATTCTTTCCTTTACACGGATCAGTCGTCCTGGTCCCCTTGCAGAAAAACAGCCCCAAAGCATGATGTTTCCACCCCCATGCTTCACAGTAGGTATGGTGTTCTTTGGATGCAACTCGGCATTCTTTCTCCTCCAAACACGACGAGTTGAGTTTTTACCAAAAAGTTCTATTTTGGTTTCATCTGACCATATGACATTCTCCCAATCCTCTTCTGGATCATCCAAATGCTCTCTAGCAAACTTCAGACGGGCCTGGACATGTACTGGCTTAAGCAGGGGGACACGTCTGGCACTGCAGGATTTGAGTCCCTGGCGGCGTAGTGTGTTACTGATGGTAGCCTTTGTTACTTTGGTCCCAGCTCTCTGCAGGTCATTCACTAGGTCCCCCCGTGTGGTTCTGGGATTTTTGTTCACCGTTCTTGTGATCATTTTGGCCCCACGGGGTGAGATCTTGCGTGGAGCCCCAGATCGAGGGAGATTATCAGTGGTCTTGTATGCCTTCCATTTTCTAATAATTGCTCCCACAGTTGATTTCTTCACACCAAGCTGCTTACCTATTGCAGATTCAGTCTTCCCAGCCTGGTGCAGGTCTACAATTTTGTTTCTGGTGTCCTTTGACAGCTCTTTGGTCTTGGCCATAGTGGAGTTTGGAGTGTGACTGTTTGAGGTTGTGGACAGGTGTCTTTTATACTGATAACAAGTTCAAACAGGTGCCATTAATACAGGTAACGAGTGGAGGACAGAGGAGCCTCTTAAAGAAGAAGTTACAGGTCTGTGAGAGCCAGAAATCTTGCTTGTTTGTAGGTGACCAAATACTTATTTTACCGAGGAATTTACCAATTAATTCATTAAAAATCCTACAATGTGATTTCCTGGATTCTTTCCCCCCATTCTGTCTCTCATAGTTGAAGTGTACCTATGATGAAAATTACAGGCGTCTCTCATCTTTTTAAGTGGGAGAACTTGCACAATTGGTAACTTCTAAATACTGACTAAATACTTTTTTGCCCCACTGTATATATACGTATATTGATGAGGTTGGCTTCAATCTAGCCAAAACCAGACGAAACTAGCAACAACATCGGGCAGCGTGCCATTGTCCATGTTCCTTGGCAGCGTGGTGGAAACATCACAATGTGTGCTGCAATTGGTCAGAATGGTGTCTTTCACCACCATGCCACTCTTGGCCCATATAACACAGCCCATATTATCACATTCCTTGACTCCCTGCATGACATCCTCATTCCCAATGACCAGAGGAATGTGCCAGGGTACTCCAGATATGTTGTCATATGGGACAGCGTAAGTTTCCACCGGTCTGCTGTGGTCCATAATTGGTTTGACAATCTCCCACTATTTCAAGTTCTCCCCCTTCCACCTTACTCACCTTTCCTGAACCCTATTGAGGAATTATTTTCGGCGTGGCGTTGGAAGGTGTATGACCACCGACCCTACCAACGCGCAACTCTCCTCCAGGCGATGGAAGAGGCCTGTGGCAACATTGATGTGGAGGCGTGCCAAGGCTGGATACGCCACTCAAGACGGTACTTCCCCCGATGTTTGGCAAGAGAGGACATCGCAGACAGGATGGACTGATTTAACGCTGGTATTTTTATTTTGCATGCTATATTACATTTTGAACCCAAAATGAGCAGTATAGCATTCTGTGTTAAGAGTTTTGCACATTGAACAGCTTAACATTTCCATTCTATTGTGAGGTCTCTCCGGTTTTCCTGATGAAAGATCAGGCTACTGTAAGTCACGTAACATCTTTTTGCGCGCAACATTTCCATTCTATTGTGAAGTAAGTCTCTCCGGTTTTGCTGATGAAAGATCCGACTTTAACGTAGGCTGGGCCTACTCCTACGTTAGAACTTCTTGTAATATGCGACCCTATGAGTGCAAAATATATCGGTAAATTACATTGTAACGTTAGTCCTAAGTAGTGGCTCTGTTTTCATGTAGCCTATGGCTTGGCCTCCTCTGTTGCGTACCCCGGGAACAAATCCTGCGGGCGCCCCTGGCAAGAGATGTAAGGTATTTTGTGTGAGTTTTTGGTTTTTGTGTGTAGAGTTTCGACAAAGGGCTCTAGTTTCAGAAATTGTGTTTTAGCAATAGTAAAAAACTGTATTCACAATGATACAACTTACCATCAAAGTATTAGCATTTCAAAATGCAATACACACATTACATATGATGTAACTGTCTTTTCATTTCATTACAATGCATCTAACTATCAATTCCAGTTTTTTACGATTGCTTTGACTCATTTTGCACAGCAGAATTTCAATGTACAAAACTCAAAATGCAAAGTGCCAAACTGACTTTCAAAATTCATACTCTAAGACACTACATCCTATGCTGACATACAAAGTGTAAAACTGTTAACGCAAAGTGCTAAATTGACTTGCAGAATTCTTACCTTAAGACACTACATCCTATGCTGACATACAAAGTGCAAAACTCTAAATCATACGCTCCATTCTCAGAATACAGCCACTTAATATTACAACAATGTTCAAATGTTTATTACTACAAATGCAGATCACTAAATCAATTCAACAGGTCTTTGTATTCATGTCTCAGTACTTCCAACAACTTTGGCCAGGTGAGTAGCATTGCAACACAATTGATAATCTCTTCACCACTACATAAAAGGCTGCTTAGAAACCTGAATGGCAGTTTCTGACAACATGGAGCAGGTCAGTGAGGTTGAGGTTGGTAACGAAGGACCAGGTCGTGGTCGTGGTCGTGGTCATGGTCGTGGACCATGTACAGTAAATATACAGTACATAGGTAATAGGTACTGTACGTGCCTAGTTTGCCTAGACCCGGCCCTGAGACCATTGGGCAGGCCCACACACATCCATACCTGATTGGTCAGCCTGGCCCTCTGCTGGGGGCATACAACTCGGTGCGCCTCATACATTTTCTGGATGGGCTGTACAACTGTCTCGTACAGCCTAATGCTCAGATGGTGTTCATCATTGTCTGGGACAATGTAAACTTCCATCGTGCATTGGCTGTGCAAGACTGGTTTACAGCCCATCCAGAGTTCCGATTCCAATTCCTTCCACCTTACTCCCCCTTTCTGAACCCCGTCAAGAAGTTTTTCTCGGCCTGGAGGTGGAAGGTATACGATAAGTGTCCATATGAGCAGGAAACGCTCCTTCAGGCCATGGATGAGGCATGCGATGACATTACAGCCCAGCAGTCTCAGGGGTGGATAAGGCACTCTAAAAGATTTTTACCAGCGCTGTCTTGCCAATGAAGACATCAGATGCGGCGTCGATTCTGTGGCCAAATGCAGCAGAGAGGCAAAATGCTGCAGTTTTTTTTTTTACTTTACAGTAAAGTTTGTTGTTACTGTAACTGTTTTTGCTTTTACTGTTGTTTTTGTTTTTACTGTACAATACAGTTGAGTTTACAGTACTGCATTACTGTATGATTTTTCTTTAATGATTAAACTTCACATAATCTAATTTAATATTTTGTTTGTCTTTCATAAAAACACAAGCGCAAAACTGTAGTCTATCATGCTTGCTGTACATAATTCCAAGTACTTATGAGGAAATGACCATTGCATAGTCTTTTTTGGTAACAAGTATTTTGTGTTTGACCGCATTATTTGATAATGGCCATTGTATTTGAAAATGCACCAATAATTAAACTTCAACGATGAACATATCCACTGTTCTGACATTATGATAAACTTTAGCATGAAATACAATCTAATTTGGTTCAGTTGTTTCTATTGTGCATGCTATATATTATTTTGAGCCCAAGATTAGGAGTATAGCATTTTGCGTTATGACCAAAGAACACTTTCAAACTCTTTTTCACAGAAGGATTTTGTGTTTGGCAGCATTATTTCATGATGACTGTTGTATATTGAAAATGCAGCAATGATTTAACTTCATTGTTTGAAATATCTAATGTTCTGGTGCTGTAATAAACTGATTTGACACTGGTATTTTTATTTTGCATTCTATATTACATTTTGAACCCAAAATGAGAAGTATAGCATTCTGTGTTAAGAGTTTTGCACATTGAAACTCTGTTGTGCAAAATGAGTCAAAGCAATCGTAAAAAACTGTAACACTGCTTATGACATCACAATGCCTTCCTCTACAACACTGTTATGACCTAACAATACTATCCCAGATGATCGCAATTTATTTTCCCTTGATCATTAGTGTAGCCTAGAAGTACAGTAGATGTGCAGACTGCTGTCTATGCGTCAGCACCAAAAACAGACTGTTGCCTCTGATTTCCACAGTGAAAATGTTCCATATTGGTATGAGTGATAGACAGTTGTCTGATTAATTTAATGAAATTAATTTAATTGGGGAACATTTAGCATTTTTTACTTTTTGGGATGTTTAAAATAAGCTAGTACCACTGTCTGCATATAATAATAATAATAATAATAATAATAATAATAATATATTTATTTGTAAAGCACCTTTCCAGCAGTAGCACCTATAATAATAATAATAATAATAATAATAATAATAACAATAATACAATCCCCTTTATTTGTATAGCACCTTTCCAGCAGTATTAGCACAGCGTGCCGTGCTTCACAACATAAAAAAATTACAATATAAAACAATACAATGCACAAAAACAGTACAACACTATAACAATACAAGATAATAACAACATATTAAATAATCTGAGATCAATAAAAGTCTCTGTATTTTCATAAGTCACTCTCGATAACAGTAGCAGTGAAATGCCTTAAGATTTCCTAGGAGCATGCGATTTGCTTTATTACCGTACTTCTCATAAGATACGCGCACATCCAAGCGCAAGTGGTAGCCCCCCTAGTGGTAGTTGTCAAAGTCCCAATTAGGCTACAGTCATGTTTCTCTGAAATTATAAATTACAGCTTTAACTCTATAAACTTCACCCCTAGTGGTTGAGACGCATGCGCCGTTTTCCCTTGCTTACTGTACTATACAGTGCCTGATGACCTTTCGGTTTAGAAGACACCTCATTTTTTTCTCCAAAATCTCTCGTATAAATATGTTTAAGAAACCAAATACTTACCAGTATATTCAGCTACAGCTGTTTTCTGATTAACCCTGAAGAGTTTATCTTGTTATATTTCGCCAAAGTCCCGTACAGTCGACATTTCCGCAGCGACCACCCCTCACACTTAGGGCGGAAATACGTTGCTGTACTTGTGCCGCCCCCCGCCCCCCCCCCCACTTTTACCGTCCTCACGAATCCCTGTATCCCCCCTAATTAGTGGTGTGTCGTTCGCGAACGAGTCGGCTCTTTGAGCCGGCTCTTTTAGGTGAACGTTGGGAGCCGACTCGCATATCTGAAGAGCCGATTTGTTTTGTAAATGAACACAAGACAAGTGCTTGTGGTCTTGGTGGAACTTTTATTCGTTTTTTTCCTTCAAGTTCCATCTGTAATCAAAGAGAATAATTTTTTAGGCCAAAAATTGGCCTGATGTTCAATTGTTCTGATGCTGGAGTTTTGCACCTTTACTTTTTTATGCATTTATTTGTTTTTCTTTGTTATGACACAATATTATGTTATATTTTACGAGTGTCTATTTTGTTTTGAAATGTTCAACTACGCACTGTGTTTATTGTGCAATTTATTTCAAGACATAAAAATCCCCTACTTTCAATGCACATGTGTAATAGCGTCTTACTGTTTTTACATTTATTTAAATAGTTTTTATAACAAACAAAATGCAAAATAATGTTATTTTGGTAATTAGAAGGTAGAGTAAGATTCCTTTGAACAATTTAAGTGATAGATGTGCACAAACACCAGTCATAGGTCAAAATATCGCTAACTTTGGCCGATTTTGAAAAACCGGAAATGCTACTGAATAAAGAGCCGTTTGGGAGCCGAAAGAGCCGGCTCTTATTGGTGAGCTGAGCCAAATGATCTGACTCACTGAAAAGAGCCGGAATGCCCATCACTACCGCTAATGCCCCTATAATCGCAACACTTAGCCTACGGTAAAAAGACGTTGCCTGCATTCCCGTCCACTCTAAGACATATGGTAAAATTATGCACGCAAACATAAAAGTCCGTTGTTACACAAATCAAATGCATGCAGTGTACATCAACCAATAAAATAGTTTCAATGATGTGTTCACGCTGTCGGTTGAGCCGTTAAAGTTAGCTAGCTCAGCTCAGCTCGCTATCAATAGCCCTGTAGCTTATTTGCGAACATGCTTCTGCCAAAATGTCAAAAGAATTAGAGCATAAGATATTAAAGTGCAGCCAAACAAAACTAAACATTAATGTTACATCCCCGCCGTCCACAACTGTTGGGGTTTGAGTCAAGGCAATCAAAATGCGCCCCAAGTTTATTTAGGATAGGCTATGAATGACATTATCAACAGTAGGGCGCGCTAATAATTTACCAGTAAAGTTAGCCTAGAGGCTAAATCATTTTGGTGAATGTGGAGGAATGTGAAGATGAAGAAGTAGCCTAGGATGGTCAGTGCTTTCCTGATTTTTAGTTCAATATGGCTTTGGGACAGAAATATAGACGGTAGAAGGAGAGAAGTGCGCTGCTGTGCTGACTGAACGCGTAGTAGGCTATACGTTATAGTTGCTATTGCTTGCTGCTACTCGGCGGCCGTGTAGCTGTCCTGTATACTCGTAGTTTCTACTAATTGAACAAATAAATGGTTGTATCTTGTACATTTTGACTTTTAACGTTAGATAAGTGATTATATACAGTGTGCGAATTCCTCTCCTCTTGTTACGTTTCTGTCATGTTTATGCCACATTTCATGTTTAGTTTGTCACAGTTTATTTTCAGTTTGTCATGCTTGTGTTCTGTTTATGTTATGATGCAGTTAATTGGTAGCATACACATTTCCATGTTTTTCTGCAGCCTTGCATTCATGCTGTTTTCCCTCTCTCTCTTGCTGTCACTCAGCCTTCCCTAATTGTTTCATTTTCCCGTGTCTATTTACTAATCTACTAACATTAGATCAGGATTGGGTAATACTAACTCTCTAACCATGTGTTCATGTTTACCTTACGTTTCTTGTGCATGTCATTTACTAATTTACTAACGCTAGGTCAGGATAGGTTTATTACTAACGATTACTAATTATCTTGTTACCTCGTCAGCTTTCCACACCTGATTCCCCTTCGCATGCTGCTCTCAAGCTAAGTGTCTGCACCTGTCTACACCTGCATATAAGCTCAGTGTTCATGTCTTGTCTTCGCGAAATTGTTGCCTGTTAGTTTACTACTGTCACTTTTGAGCGTTTACCTTGTCTGACTACTGTTATAGATCCAAGCCTGTTTACTGACCATCGTTACTGCCTGCCTACCGTTTTCTACTGCCTGTTTTTGACCACGAGTTTTGCCTGCTGTCTATTTGTACCTCTGCCCCGCGGATAGGACTTCGGTCTGACTCCTGCAACGTCCCACGACCTACGAACTCTGCTTGACCCCTGTATTGTACTTCTGCTCCGCTGACAGCTACTCTGGTTACTGAACTTGTGCATGGTGTACCGATTCCGAGACTGCCTTCTCCCTCGGTACTTTACTTTGGTTTTTTGGCTGGATTTATTGGTTTTTGGACTTCGCTTGTGTGACTACGATTTCTGGATTTCCCTATAATAAAGTCCTTGCGGACATTTATTATTACGTTTGTGTTCTGAGTCGTGCATTACGGGTCCAACCCGCACACACCTGTCTCAGAACAATTTCGCCACGATGGACCCTGCTGACTCAACCGCCATGTTTCACGCGTTGCAAGAACAAGGCCTCATCGTGCAGCAGCACGCCCAGGGGATTTTCGAGCTCCGGGAGGAGATTAAAGAGTTGTGCGCTGAGATGAGGAGACTGGCCATTGCAGTTCAACCACGCACTCCGGAGCAACCTGCTAAGCCGCCTGCTATCCCACCCTCCAACCCCATGGGAGCCTGGCAATTCCGGGAGCCACAACAGCCCCCCCCAGAGAGGTTCGGTGGTGAACCGGAGAGATGCAAGGCGTTTCTATTGCAATGTGACTTTGTTTTCCGACAACAGCCATTGACCTATCCGACCGATGAGCGACGGATTGGCTACATGATGGGGCTACTTAAGGGGAAGGCTTTGGACTGGGCTACTGCGGTGTGGTCCGGAGGTTCATTTCCTCCCAGCTACATGGTCTTTACGGAAGAGATCCGCAAAGTGTTCCAGCACGCCTCCAGTGACCAAGAGCCTTCACAGCAACTCATTGCCCTCCGCCAAGGCCTAAGAAGCGCCGCGGACCACTCTATTGATTTTCGGACAATCGCTGCGGCTACCCACTGGAATAACTCGGCCCTTGCGGACTTGTTCCGGGCCAGTTTGAACGGGGCGCTCCAGGACGAGTTAGCCCATCAGGAACCCATCAGGGAGTTCGACGCCCTCGTCCGAGCCGCCATTCGCCTGGATAACCGCTACAGACTGCGCCGGACAGAGAGACCGGTTCCGCCCGGTCAGCCGTACCCCAGACGAGTACCTGCCTCATTGACGGTGGAGAACCAGGACGGGGTAATCGAACCTATGGATATTTCCCGTGCCGGAGTTAAGATCTCGCCCGAGGAACGGAGACGTCGGAGGGAGACCGGGGCATGTTTCTACTGCGGTAAGCTGGGGCATTCTCAAGCACAGTGCACCGCCCGGTCCAGGAGATCCGAGTCATCTTTGGGAGTGAGGTCTTCAACCCATCAGGAGAGGAGCGAGAATCGTCCTAACCTCATTGCCACAATTATGCTACCTGAGAGGGAGGTTCAAGTGAGAGTGCTCATTGACTCTGGAGCTGACGCTAACCTTATCGATGAAGTTATGGTCAGAGATCTGGACATTCCCACCCTTCCACTGCCCCACACCGAGAATGCTCGGTCGCTGGACGGCAAGATTTTCTACAAAATGACTCACGTCACGGAACCTATTCAACTTATCATTTCTGGCAACCATCATGAGTTCATTCAGTTCCACATCATCCACTCCCCCAACAACCCGCTCATTCTGGGACTACCCTGGCTTCAAGTACACAACCCCATCATTGACTGGAAGTCCCACCACATTCAAGCCTGGAGTCGCCAGTGTCACCAAACCTGTCTTCGGTCCGCACCTGCACCTGCCGGGGGCGCACCTACCCCACCTCAAGACACCAAACCGTCACTGGAAAACGTGCCAGCCCCTTATCACGACCTGGGCATCGTGTTTTCCAAGACGCAAGCACAGACACTTCCCCCTCACAGACCCTATGATTGCGCTATTGAGCTCCTACCCGGTTCCACTCTTCCCTCAAGCCGACTCTACAATGTCTCCAAACCTGAGAGGGAAGCCATGGAGAAATATATTCGGGATTGCCTAGCCAACGGTCTGATTCGCCCCTCTTCGTCACCTGTGGGCGCTGGATTTTTCTTCGTCCAGAAAAAAGATGGCTCGCTGCGTCCTTGTATTGACTTCAGAGAACTTAATAATATCACGGTCAAGAACAAATACCCACTACCGCTCATTGATTCAGCCTTCCACCCACTCCACGACGCCACTGTTTTCACCAAACTGGACCTACGCAACGCATATCACCTGGTGCGCATTCGTGAGGGGGACGAATGGAAGACCGCCTTCAACACCTCGTTAGGACATTTCGAGTACCTAGTTATGCCTTTCGGCCTTACTAATGCCCCCGCCGTTTTTCAGGCGTTAGTTAATGACGTCCTACGGGACCTATTGGGCCGCTACGTATTTGTGTATCTGGACGATATTTTGATTTACTCCTCCAATGTCAAAGAACACGAAGGCCACGTTATGCAGGTTCTCCAACGACTTTTGGAGAACAGACTCTTTGTTAAAGCTGAGAAGTGTGTGTTCCACACCGACACGGTCGAGTTCCTGGGGTTTATCTTGGAGAGGGGACAAATCAGGGCGGATCCCAAGAAAATACAGGCGGTCACAGACTGGCCCACGCCTGCCACTCGGAAACATTTGCAACGCTTCTTGGGATTCGCAAACTTTTACCGGAGATTCATCCGGAGCTACAGCCAGATCGTCGCCCCTCTCACCAAGCTCACGTCTACTGCCATGCTGTTCCGCTGGAATCCTGAGGCTGAAAATGCCTTTAGAAAGATTAAAAGACTGTTCTCCTCCGCTCCGATTCTGGTGCACCCCGACCCCACTCGTCTGCGTCCGACACTGGAGTTGGGGCCGTGCTCTCTCAGGTTTCCCCCACTGACAACCTTCTACACCCCTGCGCATTCTTCTCCCGTAAGCTGTCTCCAGCTGAGAGGAATTATGACGTGGGAAACCGAGAGCTACTCGCTATCAAGCTAGCACTGGAGGAGTGGAGGCATTGGCTGGAGGGCGCCGAGAAACCATTTGTGGTCTGGACCGACCATAAGAATCTGGCGTATCTACAAACGGCTAAGAGGTTGAACTCCCGCCAGGCCAGATGGGCCCTGTTCTTTGGCAGGTTCAATTTTTCTCTAACCTACCGCCCCGGTTCCAAGAATGTCAAACCAGATGCCCTGTCCCGACAATTCATGGCCAGTTCCGAGCAAGAGGCGCCGGAGAACATCCTCCCTGGGTCCTGCACCGTAGCTTCGGTGTCCTGGAGAATTGAGGCCGTCATCAAAAAGGCGCTTAATGAGGAGCCCGATCCTAGGTCCAATCCCGGTACACGCCTTTACGTTCCCTCCGCCGCCCGGACACATGTCCTCCAATGGGCTCACTCATCACTCATGTCCTGCCATCCCGGGTTTACCCGCACCCTGGCTGTCCTCAAGAGAAGGTTCTGGTGGAACTCCATGATCCCCGACACCAGGCGTTTCGTCAAGGCCTGTACCACCTGTGCCAGGAGCAAGGCCTCTCACCAGGCCCCAGCTGGTCTGCTCCAACCTCTGCCAGTGCCCAGTCGCCCTTGGAGCCACATCGGGGTGGATTTCGTGACCGGACTTCCCCCTTCTGAGGGCAACACCACCATCCTGACGGTGGTTGACAGGTTCAGTAAGGCGGCGCATTTCATCCCTCTGCCAGGATTACCCACTGCCCAAGGAACTGCTGATGTTCTAGTCAAGGAAGTGTTTCGGATCCATGGCATTCCCGCGGACATTGTCTCTGACCGTGGTCCCCAGTTCATCTCCCAGGTCTGGAAGGCATTCTGTTCGGCTCTCGGAGCCACCTCCAGCCTCACGTCAGGTTACCACCCCCAGTCTAACGGTCAAACCGAAAGGGCCAACCAAGACCTCGGAGCTGCTTTACGCTGTGTGTCGGCCAAGAATCCCACTTCATGGAGCAAGATGCTCACCTGGGTTGAGTATGCGCACAACGCTCTGCCCTGCGCCGCTACTGGAAAGTCCCCATTCGAAGTTTCACTCGGTTACCTACCCCCACTGTTCCCCGATCAAGAGGCCGAGATTGCTGTTCCCTCCCTTGCCACCCACATGCACCGCTGCCTCAAGATCTGGAGGGACGCCCGGGCCGCGCTATTGAGCACGGCCGAACGGAATCGTAGAGTCGCTGATCGCCACCGCACTCCAGCCCCTGAGTACAAGCCTGGCGATTCAGTTTGGCTCTCCTCTAAAGACATTCCCCTACAATCCACTTCCCACAAACTGCAACCCCGTTTCATTGGTCCCTTTAAGATTCTGAGCATAATCAATCCCACCTCTGTCAAGCTGTCTTTGCCCCCTTCCCTTAAGATTCACCCCACTTTTCATGTTTCATGCATTAAACCCTATTCCACTGACCCCCTTTGCCCTCCTGATCCCCCACCCCCTCCTCCCCGTATCATAGATAATCACCCGGCCTTCACTGTTAAGAAGCTACTGGACATTCGCAAGCGAGGACGGGGGTTCCAGTATCTGGTGGACTGGGAGGGGTATGGCCCTGAGGAGCGTTCCTGGATCGCTCCCAGTCTTGTTATTGACAAGTCTTTGATAAGTGACTTTCACCGTGACCACCCAGATAAACTGTGTAGACCGTCAGGAGTCGGTCGTTAGGGGGGGGGTCCTGTTACGTTTCTGTCATGTTTATGCCACATTTCATGTTTAGTTTGTCACAGTTTATTTTCAGTTTGTCATGCTTGTGTTCTGTTTATGTTATGATGCAGTTAATTGGTAGCATACACATTTCCATGTTTTTCTGCAGCCTTGCATTCATGCTGTTTTCCCTCTCTCTCTTGCTGTCACTCAGCCTTCCCTAATTGTTTCATTTTCCCGTGTCTATTTACTAATCTACTAACATTAGATCAGGATTGGGTAATACTAACTCTCTAACCATGTGTTCATGTTTACCTTACGTTTCTTGTGCATGTCATTTACTAATTTACTAACGCTAGGTCAGGATAGGTTTATTACTAACGATTACTAATTATCTTGTTACCTCGTCAGCTTTCCACACCTGATTCCCCTTCGCATGCTGCTCTCAAGCTAAGTGTCTGCACCTGTCTACACCTGCATATAAGCTCAGTGTTCATGTCTTGTCTTCGCGAAATTGTTGCCTGTTAGTTTACTACTGTCACTTTTGAGCGTTTACCTTGTCTGACTACTGTTATAGATCCAAGCCTGTTTACTGACCATCGTTACTGCCTGCCTACCGTTTTCTACTGCCTGTTTTTGACCACGAGTTTTGCCTGCTGTCTATTTGTACCTCTGCCCCGCGGATAGGACTTCGGTCTGACTCCTGCAACGTCCCACGACCTACGAACTCTGCTTGACCCCTGTATTGTACTTCTGCTCCGCTGACAGCTACTCTGGTTACTGAACTTGTGCATGGTGTACCGATTCCGAGACTGCCTTCTCCCTCGGTACTTTACTTTGGTTTTTTGGCTGGATTTATTGGTTTTTGGACTTCGCTTGTGTGACTACGATTTCTGGATTTCCCTATAATAAAGTCCTTGCGGACATTTATTATTACGTTTGTGTTCTGAGTCGTGCATTACGGGTCCAACCCGCACACACCTGTCTCACCTCTAGTTGACCAATCTTCATCCCAGGCTGGGATTCTATCATCCCCCCCACTGACTGTCTTTCATTCTGAATGGGTGTTATAGTAAATCCCGAACAACAAATAAGTTTATACATTTCCGAGTGTCAGAATTAAATTCTAGACAATTATTTAGTTCAGCAGTTATGTTCGCCATCTGCACTGCTCTAATCAGGTGAAGCCTAACGGTACCATTTCGGCGTTTTTATTACAGTTTTTCTCAGTCGCTTTGGTACATTTCACAAATCATCCTTAACATTTGCAAAACAGTTAGTGCATTTCTCGAAACAATTAGTACAAACAACACCACACAATGGATTACCTGCAAAAGCCCGTTACTTGCTCAAAATCCTTAGTTTATCTCTCAAAAGTAAATATGTATGTCAATGAACATGTCGGTGCCATCAGAATGACGTCCTTGTGTCATTGTTTACAAACAAGATAGTCAAAATGCTTAGCCATGTTGTCAATATACAATGTTGTCAATATACAGTGTACTCTAAGTATTTTCTGATGTAAACTATGGCTAAGGTTTTAATGACAATGATTGAAAATGCACAAGGCTGCACTTTTTCTGTATGGCATATATCAATTTCAACAGTACAAAGTTACACATTACTGTATGTGGGAGATTGATTGCAAGAGATTGGACAGGATTCACATTTATGCTTTTTCTGTTTGTACTGTAATTTGTTGACAGACCATGTTATTGCGATACAGAAAAGAAAAAGACAAGACTGTTTTACAGCACTGCATAGCAGTGCACATTGTTGGATTACATACTTGGAAGAGTAGGGAGGCAAAACAGAGGAAGAGGTAGAAGAGGCCAAGGACATAGGTACGTTCCCTCTGAGATATTTTAGAGAACTGGTTGATCATTGGTTGATCTAACGCTTCACACATTCCCCTTCATTAGTGAAGATTCACCTGAGAGCAATTCATCAATTCAGGACACATTTACAAAAAAGTCTAATAGAAATGTATAGAAAATATGCTTGACAGATTATGACAACTGGTTCAACCATTTTGCATGTAATGACTTATGCAATGAACTAATGCCTAGATGTTTTGGGGGGTAAGACTATTCAACAGAGAACCAGTATAATACATTTTGATCAACATGACATAAGCAATGGATAATGTAGGAAACAGCAGACAATTGTGCATGATCATTTGCATGAATGTGCCAAAGAATTTGCAATTTGTTCAAAAGAATGAGAAATTGCTTTTATGATGAGCACAAGTGACTGGATGATGTGTAGGTTGAACAAGTAGTTTTGAGAATTTCAGTTCTGATCTGAGAAATGTACCAAAGCGACTGAGAAAAACTGTAATAATCATAGGCGTCATTTCCACGGGGGATGCGTCCCCCACAATATCTGAGAAAGCCTATGCATAAAAGCGCCTACAGCACATGTACGAGGTTGTATACGGTAATCAGTGGGCGGGCCATCAATGTTGCTCCATTTACTTACATTATTGGGGCGATAGACTAGATAAACAAACTACAATGTAGCAAAGCAGTGTTTCATTTCAGCCGGCACCCCCTGCCTGTTGCAATTATGTACACTGCGAGGCTGTAAAGAGTGGAAACGTGAGGCTTAGGTTCCGGAAGCAAAAACTCCATTCACTGTTTACATTGCGATTGCTGTGTGCAAATGGTCTGCATCGTGTGTAATAGCATAGGCCTACTGTATACTACGGTGGCCGAGAAGTGTCGAACGAACTGCATAACGGAAAACACAAATGCAAAAGCCACAACACAAATGCAAAAGTGACAACACAACTGCAAAAGCCACAACACAAATGCAAAAGTGACAACACAACTGCAAAAGCCACAACACAAATGCAAAAGTGACAACACAACTGCAAAAGCCACAACACAAATGCAAAAGTGACAACACAACTGCAAAAGCCACAACACAACTGCAATAAGTGACAACACAAATGCAAAGCCATAACAACGTAAGTGAGCAACAACGGATGTTGACAATGAAACGTGCCGACTATTACTGTATTGCCGGCGGACTATTACAGTATTGCCTACATATGTGGAAGAGGAACCATCTCGGGGTGTGTTTTCCGATAACGATCAATCTTAGAGTTAAGTGCGATTTCAACGAGCGATTCTACGATGGTTCTCCAATTTATAACACGCGTTTCCCAAAACAGTTCTTAAAGCGTGAACGCGCAGTCACCTCTTAAGTGCTACTTAACCAGAAGTGTAAAATCCGGGTTCAGAAAGTAAAAAGTCCTCCTCAGTATTTAGTTCCGATCACCTGGATTTGCTAATTTGCACAATTCTTCAGCCAGGAGGTGGAACTAATTAGTGAAATCAGCTGGCTGAGTTCATGGGTGGAAGAAACACATAGCAGGACTTTTCCTTTCTGATCCCTGGATTTTACATCTCTGTACTTCTGTCTGTGGTGCTGCTGATACGGGAGGAGGAGGTGCGATAGATTGGGAGACCCGAACCCCACTATACAGATCCTTTCCAAAAAATTAGAATATCATGGAAAAGTTTTTCTTTTTCATAATTCCATTCAAAAAGTGAAACTTTCATAGATTATAGATTCATTACACACAAAGTGAAATATTTCTAGCCTTTATTTGTTTCATTTTTCATAATTTTGGCTTACAGCTCCAGAAAACCCCCAAAACAGTATTTCAAGAAATTAGAATAGTGTGTCGAAAATCAGCATTTACTTCAGTTATTTCAGAGAATGAGTGGAGTGGCTGGACTCGAGGAATCCGACAGGTGTAGCCCATGTCCCGGATACGTCTGTACGTGGTGGTTTTTGAAGCACTGACTCCAGCCTCAGTCCACTCCCTCTGCATCTCCGCCAAATTTTGGAATCGTCTTTGCTTGACAATCCGCTGAAGCCTATGGTCATCTCTTTCGCTTGTGCACCTTCTCCTGCCACATTTTTCCCTTCCACTAAACCTTCTATTGATATGCTTGGACACTGCACTCTGTGAACAGCCAGCCTCCTTAGCGATGACCTTTTGTGGCTTACCCATCTTCTGGAGGGTGTCAATGATGGTCTTCTGGCCAATTGTCAAGTCTGCAGTCTTCCCCATACTGAACCAAACTGAGATAAACTTTGCAGGTGTTTTGAGTAAATTAGATGATAGTGTGACACTCAGTCTAAAACATTCATTCTCTGAAATAACTGAAGTAAATGCTGATTTTCTACACACTATTCTAAAAAAATGAAACAAATAAAGTCTAGAAATATTTCACTTTATGTGTAATGAATCTATAATCTATGAAAGTTTCACTTTTTGAATGGAATTATGGAAAAAAAAAAAACTTTTCCATGATATTCACATTTTTTGGAAAGGATCTGTATTGCCCAATACATGGCCGGTTAGGCACGTCAAAGTTTTTTTTGAAATAAAATATTTTTCCCACTGATTTTACTTGTCTCAAACTTATTTATTTATAGGGCTATTTAAGGAATGGCTTGTATGGGTAATTTCCAAATATATAAAAATAAGTAAATTAACAATAAATAAATAAACGTAAATATTGTTGCATCTAACATCACTATAAAAAACAATCAGTGGTTATGGTAACCGTAAAATGAAATGAACACTAACACGAAAAATCAAATAAAGTATGTGATTTATGGGCTTCTAAAATGCACTTAACAGTCTAAGACTGGTCTGGAGCAATCATTAATCTATGAGCGTTTCAAAGAGCGTCTTAAGTTAAGATGCTTTTGGGAAACGCACCCCTGTGACCGTTTGAGAAGTAAGTGAAACGTTGTTCGACAGCTAACTATGATTACTATCGCTATGTGATTGTCACACATGAAGAAAATTTGCCCTTCGATTCCTTCACTGCTATGTATGAGCATTTATTTTCCACTGTCAAGATGACTAAAGGCGACCGCAGACTGCAATAGAAACGCCGGTGACTGACGGCGCTCAGTGACTTGGCGTTTCAGTTTGCACTGGAAGCGCCTGACAGACGACATCCAAGCATTCTTCTCTGCTCCGTTTGCCTGTGGACTAGCTATTGTATTGTCAATATGGCTGTAAATTGCTTAGCCTATTTATAATTTTGTGCAATAGTGATGAAAAACTAGGATACATTATAAATACAAAAATATAAATGAAAATATAAATACATTGAACAACATTGACAGTGGAAAATAAATGCTCATACATAGCAGTGAAGGAATCGAAGGGTAAATTTAATTGCGAGGATATTAGGCATAACCTTCATTTGTGACAATCACATAGCGATAGTAATCATAGTTAGCTGTCGAACAACGCTTCACTTCTCAAACGGGCAAGAAGTTTCCTCTTCCACATACAGTGCATCCGGAAAGTATTCACAGCGCTTCACTTTTTCCACATTTTGTTCTGTTACAGCCTTATTCCAAAATTGATTAAATTCATTTTTTCCCTCAAAATTCTAAACACAACACCCCATAATGACAATGTGAAAAAGTTTTTTTGAGATTTTTGCAAATTTATTAAAAATAAAAAAATAAAATTTCTCATTTACATAAGTATTCATACCCTTTGCTTTAATGTATTTTTAAAGTATCATATTTCATATTTGGTCGCATATCCTTTACATGCTGTTACTTCCTGAAGTCTGTGACCATCAACATCAAAAAACTGCCGATATCTTATTTTCAGGTACTGTTACAAGCGATACTATAACCTCTCTGCATTTGAATGGATCTCTATGGAAATTGGGGGGTGAGACTAGATTCAGCTGTAAATTACACTGGTACAGTATGGAACACATGGCTGGCTAAATGTCTGTAAGTTATCAAGGGTCTGAGCTATCAAACGAGCCCCATACCATCACTCTGTTGCCAGATATGGAGTAGATGTGGATGGATCACTTTAAGGGTTGTTTCTCCTGACTTTTTTCCCCATAGAGTTCTATAGGAAAATGAGTCCGGAGAAATAACCCTTGCAGTGATCCATCCACATCTACTCCATATCTGGCAACAGAGTGATGGTTTGGGGCTCGTTTGATAGCTCAGACCTTTGATAACTTACAGCCATTTAGCCAGCCATGTGTTCCATACTGTACCAGTGTAATTTACAGCTGAATCTAGTCTCACCCCCCAATTTCCATAGAGATCCATTCAAATGCAGAGAGGTTATAGTATCGCTTGTAACAGTACCTGAAAATAAGATATCGACAGTTTTTTGATGTTGATGGTCACAGACTTCAGGAAGTAACAGCATGTAAAGGATATGCGACCAAATATGAAATATCATACTTTAAAAATACGTTAAAGCAAAGGGTATGAATACTTATGTAAATGAGAAATTTTATTTTTTTATTTTTAATAAATTTGCAAAAATCTAAAAAAAACTTTTTTGACATTGTCATTATGGGGTGTTGTGTGTAGAATTTTGAGGGAAAAAATGAATTTACAGTTTTTTTTGATTGCATAAACACTAAAATCAAAAGTATTACACAATTATCAAAACCTTACACTCAAGGAGCAAAACATCGGCCCAGATTTGCACCACTATAAGCACAATGTCAGCCTCACACTTTTTGCAAAACAATACACACAGTGATTTGCAAAACACTAAACACACTTGTATACATTAGACACAGAAGTATATCATGATGTCACTTTCTTGCAATTCCAAAGCACTGACTGTCAAATTACCACACATATGAGCCAATTGGTTAAACACAGCCATCATGTTCGCAAACACATGATTGCTTAATTGTAGACACACCAATCAGGTTTAAGCACTATAAAAATGCAGCAGATGAGTTCACCTGTCTTCAACCAAAATGGTAGGAGTCAGAAAAAGAAGAGTGAGGGTGAGAGGGGGAATCCATGGAGGAGGAGAAGGAGGTAGAGGAAGAGGAAGACCTGAAGCAGGAGGAGAACGTGCTCAAAGAAGAAGAGGACCAAATTTATCAAATGAAAACACTAGTTGACCATGTCGTGAACCACGGATTGACGCTGAGGGACGCTGGACTAAGAGTTCAGCCAAATCTTAGCAGATATACAGTGGCATCTGTCATTAGGACATTTCAACAAGAAAACAGGTTAAAAAAAATCAGGTTCAAATGAAACAACTTTATCGAGTGCCTTTTGAGCGGAATTCAGAGAGGGTCAAACAGCTGCGGCATGACTATGTGGAGGTATGTATTGTTCACTTTAGCACTGTGATGTTGCATACTGCACACGTAACCTTTTTACATGTAAATTTACTGTATACTAGATCTATGCTGAACTACACAATCTTGTCTTTCACTGTATTTCAGAGAGTTTTACAGATGGATGCTGAGGAAATCCTGCATGAATTCATATACATAGATGAGGCAGGGTTCAACCTCACAAAAGCAAGAAGGAGAGGCAGAAATATCATTGGCCACAGGGCTATAATCAATGTCCCAGGGCAACGTGGGGGTAACATCACCCTTTGCGCTGCCATTACACAGAATGGGGTCCTCCTCCATCATGCCAATATGGGCCCTTACAACACACCTCACATTATCACATTTTTGGACCGATTGCACAACATCGTCACAACAGTAAACCAAACGCACCAGATGCAATACATTGTCATCTGGGACAGTGTCATTCCACCGCTCTGCTCTGGTCCAGAACTGGTTTCAACACCATCCACAGTTTACAGTACTATACCTTCCACCATACTCTCCGTTTCTAAACCCAATCGAAGAGTTTTTCTCGGCATGGCGGTGGAGGGTTTACGATCTCCGGCCCCAGGCTCAGGTACCCCTCATTCAGGCCATGGATCGATGCCGCAGCTGTGCAAGGATGGATTCGACATTCAAGACGGTTCTTCCCACGTTGTCTTGCCAATGAGGATATCGCCTGTGATGTTGATGAAATTCTCTGGCCACATCCAGCTAGGCGAAGAGATAATGTCTAGTATTTTCTGTACTGTATTTTCAGTTTTTTTCAATTTTTTTTTTTTACTGTAATTGTAACCTGTATTGGATACAGTATTTTATGTTTGTCTGATATTTGCTGAGCTTACAGTGTTATGCACACTGCTGTAGTAGCATGAAAACTGGGACATGTTTTGTTGTGATTCTCCATGTTGACATGTTGACTGATTTGGGTATATGGGGAGAAATAAATTATATTTTCATCAGTCTGCAGCATTGGTCTTGTGTAGTGTTTGGTGAATTTATTGTATATTTGCACTTTCTCTGTGTACTTCACTTACAGTACTCTAATCACTGAGAAGTAGAATTGCTAAAAGTGTTTTAGGTTAGCAACAGCAGTGTGTAACTGGTTCAAACAGAATTAAGTCATATGAAACGTGTGTGTTTCATATGGTAACAAAATATGTTTTTTATAAATTAGTGTATAGTTTTTACAATAGTGTTTCATTTAGCAAAGGATCTGAGGTGTTCTGCTAATTGGGTGTGTGGTTGTACTAATTGTGTGTAGTGTTTTGAAAAACCGGGCCCTGTTTTCAAAATCGTGCTTAAGCAATCGAAAAAAACTGTAATCAATTTTGGAATAAGGCTGTAACAGAACAAAATGTGGAAAAAGTGAAGTGCTGTGAATACTTTCCGGATGCACTGTATGTAGGCAATACTGTAATAGTCCGCCGGCAATACAGTAGCCTAATAGTCAGCACGTTTCATTATCAACATCCGTTGTTGCTCACTTCCGTTGTTATGGCTTTGCATTTGTGTTGTCACTTCTGCAGTTGTGTTGTCACTTTTGCATTTGTGTTGTGGCTTTTGCAGTTGTGTTGTGGCTTTTGCATTTGTGTTGTGGCTTTTGCAGTTGTGTTTTCCGTTATGCAGTTCGTTCGACACTTCTCGGCCACCATAGTATACTGCTTAGATTACGCAGCAATGGAAGTAGAACAGACGGTCGGTAGGCCTACAGTTTAAAAATACAAACAACACAACTAGCATAAATACAATAACGATTTTGATAGCCAGTAAGTGACATTTCAAAACGGGACATAGGTTACTGATTCTAGCTGTTCCTTTGCTTTCTTTTCAAAGGTGTTTTTACGTTCTGAAAAAGTGGCGAGATTAAGCGCAGCTAAATTAAAGCGAGCAGCATTAAAGGGATAGTATCGTTTGCATGCAAAATGTTGAGATTTTTTCGTTTAACGTTTTGTTTCATTTTCATTTGCACTCACAATATTGACCTAGGTCTACAAGACACACTGCGATTATAACGAGCACGTAACACGTTAAAGATAGGGTGAGTATCCGTAATTTCAGTGACTGCCGATTGAGTCACATGGTCCATATCGAACGGCTCCATCCCTAATTATATATTTTGTTTTTAATAACCAAATAAAAAATCCAATGCTTAATTCTGTAAAGTTCAGAAGAGGCATACAGACTGTGGGCACTGAATCAAAGATTTCCCTGCTGCAATTTAATTATTTCCCGCATCCGAATATGAACTGGAAACTTCGAACCGGAAAAAATCAGTTTCCAACCCACTATCCATGCACTTCCGGATTTCGGCTTCGGCTTCGGGCACACCCCGATGGAGGATTATTCAGCCCAAAATGAAAATGAAAAACTTTTCATTTTCATTTTCAAACTGTATCTATGTAAATGAGGGGGTATGGTCCTCCTATCCTCCTACAGCAGTAGGTCAGCTTTTACCCACTTACCAATTTCAATTCCTTCCCTAAATACAAATATAAAAAATTCGCCCAATTCATCTTGGAAACTTAAACAAAATTCACTAGTTAGCCCATCATTCCCAGGAGATTTATTATATTTTAATTTGTTAATGCATTTTTTTAGTTCATTTATAGAGATATCTTGTGTGAATATACACGCGCTTTCGTACGTTCTTTTTTAAACGTATTTAAATAACTACATTAGGCGACGTATGTTATGGTTATTATATGGGCCATTCTACAGAAGTCGTGCAAATTGAGGGTTGGAGAAAAGTGTAAATTTGTATTCTTTTTGCTAAATTATTTTATAATATATGTGTTACACTTTATCTGAGATACATAAATATACTAGATGTACAGTACAATCACATGTAATTTTTTCAGAATAAGGATGAATTTACTGACTGCTCCTAAATATGTCACAACCGAAACATGGTGTAAACCCTGCTTTTGAAATAAAATTACATACCCAATTGATAAGTTTAATTCACCCCTTTGAAAATTACATTTTTGAAAAGAAATATTGACTGCTGTTGAATTTGAATCAATTACCCTGAATTTTTAAATCAAATAAAACATTGGATTAATTAAATTTAGTGAAAACTCCATCCAAATGTTCTCTATAAAATGGACAGATTTGATCACATGAATTTGATATTCTTATTTATGAGATTGGGATGGCAGGTATGCCATCCACCAAGTTACGGCTTGGTGGGGCATGCCCCATACCTATACAGCACCGGGAGTTTGGCACTTTTCAGGGTTTCCTACAGAAGTAACCACAATGACCATAGACACACAGCCCATAAAAACATTAACTTCTGTATGTTCTGACCTCATGTAACCACACAGCATTCAGATACAACTTCACACATCCACACAATAAAGCCCCAAACTTGGGTTATTTTGCTGTTTTTTCTCCAATAAAAACGCTTCATACTAATGTTTTTAATGTTAATATAGCTAATGGCTTCATGCTTTCCAAGAAGTTTCTGTGGCTTAGTGGTTAAGACTGCAGCCTCTCACGCGGCGGCCAGCAGTGTATAGGCGTAACAGAAATGTCATGACGTCATGTGCCCTTTTTTGCAGCGTTCGGTGACCTGAAATGAACCTTTTGGGAGAGACGGTTCGAATCCCACCAGGGGCACTGACCAACTTCCAATATTTTTCTATACTTTAATCTAAACATTATTAAGATATACCTGGATATGTTTTAAGGTATATTTACTTTGAAAATAATATGTTTTATGTGAAAATCAATGCTATATATGGCTATATATAATATTATTATTCCTTCAAAATTTGATTTATTGGAAGTCATGTGAATTGGAAGTCATGTGAATTGTAAATATACTTACAACAAATATAGACTTACTGGACATAAGTTAGGACATATTTACACAGATTTGCCTTAGCCTGTAGCACTTGAAAGCAGTGATATACAGAAATATTAAACAATGTATAAAATTAAATTATGTGCAATGTCATAGATGTTTGTGTGTGTGTGTCTGTGATGACATACAGCAGAACAGTGTCATCAGAATGTGTGTGTAACCAGAAATACACAAGCAACAACAAGCCAGCACAGGAACACAATAACTGATCATCCTTAAGAGACCCTTTCTGTAATAAGCACTAACTTTCACAGACTTTGTAGCAGAGAGTGATTGAATAATTCCAAACCCAATACCTAAGCGTGTGTGTGTTGTAAATATACTTTACAGTACACACAACATATTTGTCCACACACTTACGTTGCAATAATCTACACAAATTAGATTGTATACAACACACACAGGAAACACAGCAATAATTGCTGCAGTTTCAAACTTATTTTTTCTAATATAATATTACTTAAATCTATTTCAGGCAAGCATGGTTAGACAGAAGCTTTCAGTGGAGGAGCAAAGGAGAAGGAATAGGGTCATAGTGGTACTTTTTGATACTATTCTACAAAATTCCATTAGGTTGTATTGTTCATAAGTTTACAATGGTGGTTTTAAAATTCTAGTCTTTAAAGGTATAGTTTGTAAGTGATTTTTGTCTAAATTACATAATCTACTACTATAATCAATCTATATATGTATTCATGAAATATGTCCCTTATGAATTTATTGAAGCTCGCAATTAATTCCTGAGTGTATAAAATGCTTTTTAAAATATTGTCGGCACGATTAGACCGGATGCTACGGCAACTACCTGACGTAACGTTACATACGTAAATCGCTTACAAACTGGGACTGGGATTTTTAAATCTGGTAATAGTTAAACAACTGCTGAAGCAACCACACTATAGTTTGCTCAGCATCACTTTCATGTTTTGTATTCATCACTTGTTTGTCAACACCGTCAGTGATTGTCAACACCGTCAGATGTCGTTTTTTTTGTTAATTTTTATAAAAATATGTTATTCTTTGTTCAGTTAATATTGTTGATCTATTAAAGCACCAACTGATCTACATGTAAGACTGTCTTCTTTCCCTAAGAATATTGTTTTTATATTCTTAATATTGAAAAGAAAGGTAGAAAATTAAGGAATTTAGAAACTGGGTTTTTCAGAATTGTGTGAAATCCAAACATAAATAAATATATATATATTATATATTTTTTTACATATCTGAGAAAAAGAACACCATTATGAGATACTTGAGGACTTGAAACCCTTGTTGGAATTAACAAATTAAAATAACATGTTTTGACACAAATTAAGTTATGAGGTGAACAATGTTTATTTCACAAAAAAGTATTTTAATAAAAAACCTGTTCCTTTACATGGGTTGATAGCTGAGACCTTTGTCTACAAACAAAAGGATTTCAAATTCACTTATTATATATTAAAAAAAAATAATTATCTAAAACATGTTTTGTCCCGACTCTCAAGAATCAGTGACACAACAAAAGCAAACAATGGGTTGAAATTGAGATTGAGAAAGAGGGAGAATCACTTTCCCTTCTCAACTGTCCACCTCTGCTTTTCAACCTCGTAAAAGGCAGACTGTTGAAACTCCCTCCAGCTCATTTCCTTCTGCATGCCCTGCGGTTTGTAGAGCGACAGCACTCTGGAAGGGCAGTAGACATACTTGCCTGCCACCCCAGGAAAGTATGTATGTACGTGAGGGCCGGAACCCTGTTTAAGTGGCATGTGGCAGAACCTACACCGGGGACCAGAAGGCTGCGGCCCTGCAGACTTTCTCTTTGCTCGCTCTTCTTTCACCCTTTTCCACTCTGCCCCCCTCTGCTTTACAGCATCCAGCTCTCGCTGGAAGAAGGCAGTGGCAGCAAAGTCCTGGAAGGACATTCTCGGATCGGTCAGGCCTTCTGCTGCGTAGGTCTTGAAGACCTTGGTGGAGCAGTAAAAGTACTTCACCGATCCAGACTGGTGGAAGAAATGTACAGAGGAGCCGTCCCCCTGATAGCGGGACTTTGGCTGGCCACACGCTAAACAGCTCCTTGTCTTCTTCACTTGAGGCTGCTGCTACTGTTGTTGGCATTGCTGCCTCTCCAGAATCTCCTTCACCATCCTCTCCACTGTGGCTTGGGTCATGGGGCTGTCCAGTGCTGGAGGGTTGACTGGAGCAGCAGGCAGGGTTGTGACGCTGATGGTCTGGCTCTCAGCAGTCAAACGCTGCCACAGCTGCTGTGTTTCCAGGAGCTTCTCTGGGCTGGTGTTCAGCGAAGAGCTGGTGTTTTTCAGCTTTGCCAGATGTTTGACATACCGAGAAATATGCTGCCTTGTAGTTGGATGGAGCAGGCTGTTTGGGTCAGCGCAGGTACTGTGCACCAGAGCAGCATAGTCCGCATCCACCCACTTCAAAATGTCCTTCGCTCCATGGTGCTTGGCCAGGAGACCATCAATGGCCGCTCTCATGGGCTCCGTCCAGCGGCTGTGGTCCAGAACAAAGATGAGGCCTCCAGCCTTGATGGGACCAGTGCGAGTGGCTTGAGGAGAAGCAGACAGGGGTAGTGGTGGTGTGCTTGGCAGGTCTGAAAGGAGGTAATTCACAGAATTCATAAAGTGTGCACATGCATGCATGCGTGTGTGTGTGTGTGTGTGTGTGTGTGTGCATGTGTGTCACAACTTCTTAGCAATAAAAGAGATTCTGATAGTGAGTGAAATAATGGATGTAATGTTGTTTGACTTACCTATATTTATTAAAGATTCAACCAAGCCTCCCACTTTTGGCGTGGTAGGTGGAGGTGCCAGGGGTGGGTGGAACAGGACAGTGGATGGGGAGAACTGCTGTGGGGGCAGAACCTGTGCTGCTGGGGCTGGATGGGTCTCAGCAAAGAGGGGAGACGGGTCCCAGGTGACAGTCCTCTCCTGAAATGAAACATACATTCATTAAGTGATTAATATATAGCTGAATTAAGTGAGCGATTGAGTGAGTGAGTGAGTGAGTGAGTGAGTGAACATAATCTGTGTTACCTGAGAAATCCCTCCCTCTGCAGCAGCTACAGCGGTAGGACAGTGAATCACATCTGGAGCAGAGGACTGCTGGCTGGATTGCTGTGTCCCTACCACCTCAGGATTCGCATCCTTCTGGGTGTGGTTTTTATCCCAGTTTAGTGGAACTGGACGGCAGCCTGGCTCTGTGTACTGGAGCCCAAATCTCTCTCCTGTGTCCCTGGTCGATATCTGCAGCACTGGATATTTTGGCTCCCCTGTGACCTTCTCAGATGCCATGTTTAGCTCCGCTGTCAACACTGGGTCGAACACTGATGGCAGGACTACATCAGGCTGCTTCAGGTCCACCAGCCTCTGGAAGTTCCAGCGTGCCACTCCATTCATACCCTGGGCCTGGAAGAGCTCTGTGGAGACCCGGTTGCCTGTCACACACCGAGCCTGGTGGAAATGGAAACCCTCCTGCTGCGAGGTTCCTCGGACAGGGATCCAGATGGGCACAGTCGCCCCATCACCCTTGGTGTGGTTGAGCTGCTGGGTGCCACCATACCTAGATAGGTAGATAGACAGATAGATAAGTACATAGATATGTAGCCTACTTTTTCAAAGAGGAAAATAGTTTCTACAGCCTGTACAAGAAACCGACATCAAAAACCCTTCACCCAGACATACCAAGCTTGACAGACAGCACAGCAAAGAAAAACACAGAAGGGGCAAAGTACCTGTAGAGGATCCCCTCCCCCACCTCAGGGTCACTCAGGCAGCCTCTCAGTATGTGAACACGCTGAATCCTCCACAGCTTCAGCATTGATGGCTTGAAGAGGAAGACGTCGTTGGGGTCCTTAGCCAGGTGGAAGTGGTGGAGGACATCTTCCACTCTCTGCACCAGCTCTCTTGGCTGTGGCACCTTCGCCCTGCAGTGCTCCTTGATGTGCTGCTTGGTGGGATTAGCGGGGACAATACCGCAGAACGTGTACACCTCCTTCAGCCTCTGGAGGTCACTCTGGTCCACGACAGTGAAGGCTGCAGAGAGGAACTGGCAGAAGGAGCTGTACAACGGATGATGCTCTGAAACACACTCCCTGCTGAATCGGCGTATGCAGTGGAACAAGTCCAACTTGACAGTGATGTCGATATTGTACTTGCTCCTCGAAGCACAGGTGTTGGCCAAGTTCCCAGATGTAACCTCTGCCACAATAGCCTCTGTGGTCTTCCAGAACTCCCACAAGAGATGCTCCTGAGGCCCAGGTTCCATGACTCTGAAGGTAGCACAGCAGTCCCTATTTACATATAAAAAGAAAAAAAAGATAAGAACATATTAATTAAACAATTAAATTATGTGAATATTAAATTATATTACGTGCACATGAATAATAAGGACTTAATGAATTAATTCACTTATGAATATATTCTCTTTGAGAAATTGTTTCTTTAAGCTTTTCTATTAAAAATGAATGCCCCTTTATATCTTTCAGTCATGGATTACTCAAAGAAGTGAATGTGTAATGTGTACTTAAACTGGTTTTCTGATTCTTACCGGTCCACCCACTGGTAGCCGGCCTTCTCAATTCCAGCAGCACTGTAGCGTCGAGCCAGTCCCTCATACATAGGCTCCAGGGATCGATCGCACTCTGACTGCAGCATGGCCCAGGACAGGATCATCCAGTTCTCATTCATCACAGCATACGATGACATGGTGCCGGATGCAAGAACTACCTTCCTGGCCACTCTCCGGGTGTGATCAGCCCTGAAAACCTGTCCAAATGTCCCTTGGAGGAGTTTGGTGAGGGCTGGTTCTTGCCGCTTATGCTCCTGCAGGAGACACTCCACCAGGTAATGAGGAGACACAGACACTCCACACCAGCCATCTGCATCCTCATACCCACCAAATGGAGCAGGTGTGTCATCTTGTCTGAGGAACCCAGTGATGGTCCTCTGGCCGTAGAGCCCGGCTTCAGCATCCCTGATGTTATTTATGCTGTGCAGGTAGGCCAGATGGGCCCTCTCAAACTTCAGATGGAGCATCTCTGTCAGCTGGTTGGCCATGTCATTGGGTGACCTGCTGCTCCGCCTCAGCTCATCCATCACCGTCTTACAGATAGCCTTCTTATGGGTGAGTAAGGCTGGCATGATGTTGACCAGGCGGCGTGGTAGTTTCTCCAGCCACTCAGCTTTATCAGCAAACCAGTTCCTCTTACAAACCTTGCATGTCAGCCGAGAGGCAAGGATGTAATACTGGCCACTGGTGCCGATGATCACCCGAGGCCTACCCACACCTGCGGAGGCAACCTGGGGATTGGGACAGTTGTGGAGGCACGGCAGGACATAGTTGTTCCTCAATCTCTGCATGATGGTGTGTTCTGGCTTCCAAATGAAGAAGGGATGGAGCTGGAAATATTTTGGGGATGGAAGCTCTGAGGTGGTCTCTATTATCTCAGGCTGAGGTGGATGACGCCATAAGGAGACCATGTTCATTGGGTGCCGCACTGGTCGGGACCCTGGCCACAGCCCCAAGGACTCCAGCTCCGTCTTCATCCAGACGCTCTGTTGGAGTGAGCATCTCCAGCGGGTGAATTCCTGATCATAGCCTGGGATAGCAGCTCCAGGCTGTGCAGGAGCTGATGGAGGGATAGCGGCAGGTGGTCTCACGTCATGTGATGGAGGACCTAGGATTGTGAGCAATTAATTATTGAGATACTCACAGCAACATTTACTTGTGACTTTCACTGTAAAACATTTACCATCAAAAATAGATGCTGCTGTTCTCCCTGGAGTTAAAGCACAACTGAAGTTTGGTAGAAGTTTGGGTTGTGTAGTTACCTGGCCATGATATGAGTCCAAATAGTGGCGAAATATGTTCATTAGTTGCTCTGTGCTCCCCTGGGGTGATCATCCAGAATAGGGTATTTGTCGCTCTCCATTCACTTCTATAGGGCAGCTAAAATGGTCTCAAAAAGTTCTAGCACGTATACGACCGCGAAAGAAATGGATTCTGTCAATACAAACAATAACCAGTCTTTGTACATATAATATTTTTTAATTCAATGGCCCTTTTCTTGCTTTTTCGTATTTTATTTGGAACGTAGATCCGGTAGGTAGGCAATGTTCTTGTGCCAGAAACAGCGTTAATGTGCCGATGCGTCAGAAACCACTCATTGGTCCAAATTTCCACAAAAGCAAACGTTCCAAGTGCTAGTATATATCTACAGTGCATCCGGAAAGTATTCACAGCGCTTCACTTTTTCCACATTTTGTTCTGTTACAGCCTTATTCCAAAATTGATTAAATTCATTTTTTCCCTCAAAATTCTACACACAACACCCCATAATGACACTGTGAAAAAAGTTTTTTTTGAGATTTTTGCAAATTTATTAAAAATAAAAAAATAAAATTTCTCATTTACATAAGTATTCATACCCTTTGCTTTAACGTATTTTTAAAGTATCATATTTCATATTTGGTCGCATATCCTTTACATGCTGAAGTCTGTGACCATCAACATCAAAAAACTGTCGATATCTTATTTTCAGGTACTGTTACAAGCGATACTATAACCTCTCTGCATTTGAATGGATCTCTATGGAAATTGGGGGGTGAGACTAGATTCAGCTGTAAATTACACTGGTACAGTATGGAACACATGGCTGGCTAAATGGCTGTAAGTTATCAAGGGTCTGAGCTATCAAACGAGCCCCAAACCATAACTCTGTTGCCAGATATGGAGTAGATGTGGATGGATCACTTTAAGGGTTGTTTCTCCTGAGTTTTTTCCCCATAGAGTTCTATAGGAAAATTAGTCCGGAGAAATAACCCTTGCAGTGATCCATCCACATCTACTCCATATCTGGCAACAGAGTGATGGTTTGGGGCTCGTTTGATATTTTTAATAAATTTGCAAAAATCTCAAAAAAACTTTTTTCACATTGTCATTATGGGGTGTTGTGTGTAGAATTCTGAGGGAAAAAAATGAATTTAATCAATTTTGGAATAAGGCTGTAACAGAACAAAATGTGGAAAAAGTGAAGCGCTGTGAATACTTTCCGGATGCACTGTATGGTCCGACCTGCCGACATTTTGGTCTTTTCTGGTAGCTTGCTAACAACATTGAAGAAAATAGTACTTTATAAATAATTTTAATTATGAATGGAGAGCGACAAATACCCTATTCTGGATTATCACCCCAGGGAAGCACAGAGCAACTAATGAACATATTTCGCCACTATTTGGACTCATATCATGACCAATTAACTACACAACCCAAACTTCTACCAAACTTCAGTTGTGCTTTAAGGTGGGATGGTCAGAATTTGGCTTTCTGTGTGCTTTGAAAAACAACAGGAAAGGAAACATTACCCCATAGAAAGACATCAGATATCAATATCACAAATACTGATCACGAGAAAACATTGCAAACATGTAGACAATATTCTAACAGAAATTAACTTCTTAGATTGTGAAAATATGTGTACTAAATCAAATGTCATACTTTGTGCCGGTGCCCTGGGTTCCTGGTCTTTGCCCCTAGGCTGTGGGACTAAGGATGATGCTATTGCAAGCAGCTCAGTAGGTATGGGCAACAGGACCTTCACTGGAGCTGAGAGAAAAACAACATGAAACTTAATTCAACTGAAAATGTCATACAGTGAATAAGGTTTAGGTAAATACATGTAATAACCTTGCAATGGAGAAGCAGTCACAGACTCAACAGGCTCAGCTGGTCTCAAGAGTGTAGCAGTGGCTGTTGGCTTACTCCTCACTGTTAAGTGAAAGAAAAAGTGTTATTCTCCCCCCGAATAAAGCCTGGCTTATCTATTTAACACATGTAATGTTCTGTCTTTACCCATTTCAGTAATTAAAACTGTGTATTAATAATACTTGGTTAGTTTCATCTTGTGAATTACAAGGTATACATTCATTAAAGGGCAACAAAGCACTAAAGCCACTTATTTTAGATGAAAACTGATACATTTGGTAATGTAAGTGTCACTGATTGATGCTGGTCCAAATCTTGACATTTTATTGCAGTCAGCACAAAACCGTGCAGACCCAAAGGATCTGGCTCAAAAGTGTCTCTAGTGGTAAAACGTTAGGACTGAACGTTCTGTCTGTCATTGGCCAGAAACCCTTTATCCAGCTGACTTTTCACTCCGATGAGCAAATTCAAACCTGTACAGCTACGCCCTGAAGTTTATAAAAAGTGAATCTTAGTGGTTGATCTGCGTGGTGAAAAACTGGTGAAAAAAAATCGGCCGTGGTTTGACACCTGGAGCTCAGCCCCTATATTATGACCTTTTCATGCCCATATTTTGGCATTTATCGAATTTCAAAAGGGGGCGAGGCCTAGCTAAACCAGCGTGTGGTGTTTCCCTTTAAGAATGCATATCTATTCTTACAATCACATTTAAACAGGTAAAGCACAGAGACAATACCAACATAAACAATAAACATATTTAAAGTCAAGTCAAGGGTGTGGTATGTTAATTGATTCAATTAAAATGTGGCATTCGATTTCAGATGTATTGTGAGGCCATGGGACAGATCATGGGCTCTAGACATACTAGGCCAAAATTTTTCCTTAGTCTAAATGGACAATATACATGCCAACCCCTTGAACCAACACTTTAAAACTCATGCATAGAGAGAACTCATATGAACACTTACCCTCATCGCTGACATGTTAAATCCTTATATTAGTGGTGAAACAAAAGAACACAAGCATCAGAACAGGCCAGAACACGGCCAAAACAATAAACATGTATATTGAGCATAATAATAGTTGATTAATTCTGTGGGTCACAGAATTATTCTCCCAAACTGATAGACCTCTAGCTGTGGGCGACGCCGGGAATCCAGTGGATGCTGCTGGTGTACCTGCAGGACTTAATCCAGAACTATGTTCCTGCTCGACCACTTCGCTCTTCTACAGCAGGGCGACTGGCACTTCCCCCCCTCCGTGTCAAAGGCTCTCGCTTGTCCCGACTGCGGAGTTTTTCCACATTAACACCTCAGTGGTGGAATTAACTTCCCATTCCCCTACGTTCTACTCCAACCCTGCCTGCATTCCGTCGAGGCCTGAAGACACACCTCTTCAGACTCCACCTTGACTGATATCCTCACCTAGGAATATCAGTTCCCTGTTCCCTGTGTTTTCCTGTCTGTTTATTATAGTTTATAATAGTATTTGGAATGGTTTATAATAGCATAGTTTATAATAGTATTTGGAATGGTTTATAATAGTATAGTTTATAATAGTATTTGGAATGAAAGTGTGGTGTTGCTGATTTGCCCACAGCTTACTGTGAACTACAGTCAACGTTCATTGCTAGGGATAGCTGCTACATTATGCAAAGGATGTGCTTTGCCTTGTCTGTTCTGTAATGATGATGATGTCTCTGTACGCACTTACTGTACGTCGCTTTGGATAAAAGCGTCTGCTAAATAAATGTAATGTAATGTAATGTGTACCTGAGAGCAAAGTGAACAAATACATTGTATCATTGTAATTGCAACAGTTTCTCCTATTATTACTTTGGAAGTGATGAGTATGGAGCCCATTTAATTCACTTACTCGGCTGGCTCAGGAATCTGGATGGAGACAGACTCAGCATTAACCTCTCCAATTCCTCGTCTTCCTCCATTACTGTGAAAACACAAGAGATGTCATTAGAGATAGCATGTTTAAAGACATTAAGCAAATCATGGAATATGTGTTATTAGCTGACCTGGAAGAACAGAGGCAATGGTTGAGGAGGCTGTTCGAGTCGGTGACATCATGACAGGTATTGCTGGAGGTATGGCTGAGTCAAGCAGGGCCTGCTGCTTCATCAGGTACTTTTTTAGCTTGTCCATTCTACTGTTTGGAATGCACTCTTTTCCCATGACGAAGGCAGCAAACCCATCAGCCCTGCTGTCCCAGATTCCTCTCCAGGTGTCTTTGGCCCGGGTTCCAAAGCTGACGAGGTTGTCATCTTCTGAACTCGGAGTAAGTGCTGGTGGTTGTTGGGAGGAGACATACTTCAGAAGGTCCTCAATCTCTTGATGGCTTCTAGAGTATTCCAGGAAGGACAATAGGCTCGCCTTACTATGGCCCTCTGGTTTAAACACCCCTGCCTTCTCCTCCTGGTCAACCTTCTTGATGAGGTACAAAGTGTAGCCTACATCATTCTCCAGAAGCCATCTAAAGGACTTCCCCTTGTATTTTCTGAATTGGATTATGTACTCCCCCAAAACCTCCTGTTTGTCTGAAAGATCACCCCCTCTTTGCAAAACGACGGTGCGGGCATTGTTCTTCACCAGCTCTTCCTTTTGAGGTGGAGACTTATCTTGGAGGGCGGGGTTGTCTTTGATCCTCTTGGCTTGATCAGAGGGGTCCTGCCGTAAAAAACCTGAAGCGCCTCTCCTAAAACACACTTTCATCCTCCCTGGGAAAAAAGTCAGCCTCTTCATGGTGCTTATCTGGATGGATGAATGGATGGATATGAAAAGTGCACATTAATGACACATAATCTAAAAACAGAATTGGAAAAGTAATAACACAGATACAGATCATACCCATGCACTGTAGCCTATAGATAGGCAAGTAAGGTATAAACTTATTTCACTACTACATAGACATACTAAGATGGAATTGAATGATCATAATAGCCTACACGACTAATAATAGCCTACACGACGTTAAACATAACGTTATCTCAAAGGTGATCGGGCAAACAGTTCCCATTACTCAAACGTTATCTGATTTGTGTAACTGTCACTGTATTTAGCTGACGTTAGCTATGATATTTATTCTGATAACGTTACGTTAACGTAGACAAATCGACAGTAGCAGTAGAGAATATTGAGTAACGTTAACGTTTATATATGATAAGATAGCAAACGCAACGTAAAGGTAGCCAATTTACCATGTTTTTGAGTTGGAGGCAGTGAAATGTGTAACGTTAGATAATAACTAAAAACAATGTGAGATTGACTATAGCTATACAGTATAAATAGGTAACGTTAGATTACGTTACCTGAGCTGCTGTCACTGAGTTCTGTCTCTCTCGCTACTGTGTGCACTGCAGTCGGCAGAAGTAAGAGTCTGACAGAAAGTTGTGCCTCGCGTCCTAAACCAATGGATTCCAATGGGTAACTAGGAGCAGCGCCACTGTAACCAACGTGTGGTCAAAAATATATTAAATCCGTAGTTTAAGACACTGCCATAGAGAATGCATTGGAAAAGTTAAGGGAAGTTAAGCTTAACTATATCTGGCCCCCGCGCGGCGGATAGTGGGTTCGAGCCCAGCAGGGCACGTGTATTTTCCACAAAAACAATGTGCAACTGTTAAGTACTTTTCATTTCTTAGACTGTTATTATTTTCACATTGACACATTAATGTATTTTTATTGCAAAGGCAAAAGAGGTTTACAATATTAACTGTTCAATGTTTCACTTGTATTATATCACACCCTCCTCAATCCGGACGCTCGTTTTTCGCTGGTTTGGGGAGGGTGTTACGCTCTGCTCTTGCGGTCATGACTGACTGACTGCGGAAACCCCTTGCCTCGGCCAACATTTATTTATTAATTTATTTCTTCACTTCAGCTCTGTTCACTTTATCCTTTTCGCACATAACACAAGGTCACCATAAAATTAACTATGAGGAAAATTAAGAATTTACGATAATAGCCTACATTAAAAATTGAGGATAGCCTCTTTTAAACTGCAAGCCTTTAAGCGATCGGATTTATAAACCGCCAATTCCCCAAACATATATGATTCATGGTTAGTCACTTATAAATAAATAGATAGCCTCCAAATGTGACTCTAGTCTACACTACTCTGCTGATAATGTAGCTTACTACAAACACTTTTAGTTATAATAATAATAATAATAATAATAATAATAATAATAATAAAAAGAATAATAATCTCTGGTATGTACTTTCTTAGTAGTATCTACTGTTTTGTTTCTGGCTAAGATTCCTGGGAAATATGCGTTGTCCAATTAAGCTTGTTCGCCAACATTACTTCCTGCTTCTCGTCAGGAAGCAGAAACAAGCTAGGCTACTATGAAGCGAATCAACATGGATTATAGCCTACATTCATTGCACTACAGAAAACGAAACTAAACCTAGCTGTCCGGTACCAAAAGATTTCCCGCAGGTAACGTTCTACACTACCGGAAAAAAACTCTGCTGTGCAGAAACTCACTAGCTCGCTCATTAGCTCGTAGCCCACACATAGAAGGTTGGAGTTACATTTCTTTGGAATGCATGTCTCTCTCCGTGTTTATCTTCATGCATTATTCATCATTAGTTAGCTATAAAAAAGTAAGTGATATCAGATCAAAAACGTCTACGACGTAAAAAAAAGCCAAGTTACTCACGCATAGCCTACATAGCGCTGTCCATAAATTCTTAATTCCAACTTGCAAAAACTAGGCCTGCCTTTAAAAGTCTTGATATCAAAATGTGGCCAAGTTACAACTAACAATATTGCCTATCGTAGCTCACACTAAATAAACTAGCTCTATTCCAAAGCAATGCTATCTAAACTTTCCTAAATTATTTAATGCAACTTGGCCCTGTGTTTCTTCATCTTACCATCTCAAGAGAATGTGGTCAATGAAACTGTATGTGCCACATCAAACTGCAACATGAAAATAATTTATAGTGGAAATACTCTGATTCAGATGTGTTACACTTAGAAATTAAACAGAAAAATTACTACACTATATAATGAATAAAGAATGAAATGTAGAATAAAGTTGATTAGTTAAAACGTGAAATATCTTGTCTTTGTACTGTTTTCAATTGAATACAAAAAGGACTCGCAAATCATTGCTTTCTGTTTTTATTTACATTGTATACACTGTCCCAACTTTTTTGTAATTGAGGTTTGTACATGTGCATTGATTGTCTCACTATTTATTGTCTTTAATAAGAATTTACGGACAAGTGTCACCAACCGAAACAGGCCTGTCAAAACAATACCATTTGTTTCGGTAGTGACTGTTTTGGTTGTGACAATTTTGGCTCATTTTGGCCACAAAACAAAAGATCTAGCAAGCACATGGTTAGCAACCACTTCTCTGTGCAGATGTACCTTCATTTTAATCAAATCTACAGTTATGAAATCAACTTTTTTTCTCTAATATGAAAACTTGGGTGTTTGGGTGTGACGTCTCTTAAAACCACAGACTAATTTTCATACTTTGAAGGACAATTATATCAAAACGCTAAAACCTAGCTACTCACCATGTGGCCTTGATTCATATGAAGGCTGTCCAATTTCCTGCTTAAAAAAACGGGTGTGTGGCTACAAGCAGGTTCACTGCACAGACTCAAACAGTGTACGTTTCGGTTGTGACGTAAAAATTGGGGACAGCCTTTTTTCGATTTTTGAATTATAAAATTTATTACAAAATAGATTGCATTATTTTAACTTATATTTGATAAAAATACACGTGCTTTATTGAATGAGACAAGTCAAATAATTGGCAAAAATATTTTGTGTATTATTTTTTAATGCACCAGTTTAAGGGTTGATAGTGGGGACAGCCATCTCCCAATAGGAATTTATACTACCAAGAGTATAAGTGTTGATTTTGGATGTAACTAAATGTAACTATTATTACTGCAATTTATATCTTGGATTATATTAAAACATAACATGATCTAATGAATTATATAGCATTGAAAGATTTTATTGGTTAATTATTCTGCGGGGGGCGGAAGGGTATGTTTTCGGTGGTGTGGGTGAGTTTGTTTGTTTGTGTGTTTGTTTGTTTGTGGGCAGGATTACGTAAAAACTACCAGAACAATTTGTGTGTAGTATAGTATGTATGTGTAGTATGGGCCAAGGACGAACCCATTACATTTTGGAGCGGATTTGATCAGTGGTTTTCGAAATAAATATAAATATATACGCGTTTACAATGTTTTGCAATGGGGGCGCCGCCATGTTTAGTGATTTTGACCACTAGATGGTGTCAGGCAGTGAGGCAGTGAAACGTGGGCAGCAACTGAAGCCCACGAATAGTTTTTCTATTTTTGTGTAATAATTTTGGCCTTTTTGTTTAGTAAATAGAATATATGCCTTACATTGCCCATTCTTCTAGTCCTCAACTTTAAAGTTTAAAACCCCGGAGCATACAGTGCATCCAGAAAGTATTCACAGCGCTTCACTTTTTCCACATTTTGTTCTGTTACAGCCTTATTCCAAAATTGATTCAATTCATTTTTTCCCTCAAAATTCTACACACAACACCCCATAATGACAATGTGAAAAACGTTTTTTTGAGATTTTTGCATATTTATTAAAAATAAAAAACTAAAATCTCTCATTTACATAAGTATTCATACCCTTTGCTTTAACGTATTTTTAAAGTATCATATTTGGTCTGTGACCATCAACATCAAAAAACTGTCGATATCTTATTTTCAGGTACTGTTACAAGCGATACTATAACCACTTTAAGGGTTGTTTCTCCTGACTTTTTTCCCCATAGAGTTCTATAGGAAAATGAGTCCGGAGAAATAACCCTTGCAGTGATCCATCCACATCTACTCCATATCTGGCAACAGAGTGATGGTTTGGGGCTCGTTTGATAGCTCAGACCCTTGATAACGTACAGCCATTTAGCCAGCCACGTGTTCCATACTGTACCAGTGTAATTTACAGCTGAATCTAGTCTCACCCCCCAATTTCCATAGAGATCCATTCAAATGCAGAGAGGTTATAGTATCGCTTGTAACAGTACCTGAAAATAAGATATCGACAGTTTTTTGATGTTGATGGTCACAGACTTCAGGAAGTAACAGCATGTAAAGGATATGCGACCAAATATGAAATATGATACTTTAAAAATACGTTAAAGCAAAGGGTATGAATACTTATGTAAATGAGAAATTTTAGTTTTTTATTTTTAATAAATTTGCAAAAATCTAAAAAAAACTTTTTTGACATTGTCATTATGGGGTGTTGTGTGTAGAATTTTGAGGGAAAAAATGAATTTAATCAATTTTGGAATAAGGCTGTAACAGAACAAAATGTGGAAAAAGTGAAGCGCTGTGAATACTTTCCGGATGCACTGTAAATAGTTTGCTCTTTCAGAAAAACTACATCTAGTCTGCTGGATACAACAGGAACAGCTCTACGTTCGACATTCGAGGTACTTGGAAAATATAAGGTAATAATAACATTATTTCTGAAAATCGTAGTATTACGCTACATGTTTCTGTTCACGTGAAGTGGTCCCTTTCTCTGTGTTATTGGTAGCCTACCCGATTTGGGTAGTTGATGTAACTGACTATTCGGGGGAGTATTCCAGAAAGCGGGTTTAGTGAAAATTTTGAGTTTGCTAACCCTGAGATTAATTCAATTCAATCTCAGGGTTAGCAAACTCAGAGATTCCAGTAAACCCGTTTTCTGACATACCCCCCGATGTGATTGACCAGCGGAGTTCCGGTTAACGGATAGGCTATAGAAGTTATTTCACCTATCTAACTAGCATTCTATCTGCCTATTCAAGCCATCATCAATTAACTGATAAGCTTAAATAGGCTAGCTAGTCAGGCAACCTCGCTAGCTAGAAGTAGCAAACTTGGGTGTACTGGCTTAGGAAGGTGACCAAAATAGTAACGTTATTACAACGGTGTTAGCTTCTAGGCTAGCTAGCCACACACCTTGTAGGCTTGTTACGCTTGGTAACGTTAGCCTAACCAGTATTAAATAACTTGAAAATGTATTGTTAAAGTGAATCAGAACTCTCATGGGTAACGTAGCCAATGTGGCTCCATTTTTTTTCTGTCTGTTGGTGCTGCAGGGAACTACCTGCGCACACAAAAGAAAGGTAAAAAAAGCTAGTTAGTTAGCAAGCTAAATATGACCAATTGAACTGTGTTCACATTGTTAAAAGAACATTAGATGTAAAATTTTGATATAATGACATTAGCCTGGCTTCGCCAAGCCCAATTCGAAAAAAGTTAATGGGGTTTGACTGGAAACTCGATTCATTTTGGATTTCCAAGGGACCTTATCAACGATTGCAGACCAAAATTATTCTGCACGGAATTGGATAGACCTACAACCAATCTGAGCAATGAAACGTGGGTTAGTCATGTGGGTACAATCATCGTATTAGCCCTGCCCCATATTAGTTAAACGGTTGTGATTAACTGGGAATCAGTTTGAAGGGGTGCTACCAGACTGATATGGGAGTGAAACAGAATGTGAGGTCACGTGATCAGGCTGGTAGCACCCGTTCAAACTGATTCCCAGTTAATTGTTAAAATGTATCTTCTATTGAGATTTTATTATACTCTAGGCCTACTAAATGATCTCTGGTAGCCTACAAAGAAGGACAAATGGATCAAACACCATGCAAGATTACTGCTGTCAGTCCTGTCATATTTAACTAGTTTTCATTTCATTTTGACATGGAAAATATTTACCCATACATACTCTGTCTGCCCATGGTATGAGCTTCCCCTGCAGAGTCAGTAGTAAAAGCACTTCAATAATCCCAACAAATCTTATTCCAACTGCTTATCAATGTATACCATCCCCTGTCTACAGGAGTCCCACAGGGATCTGTACTGGGTCCTCTGCTGTTCTCTATGTATACTAAGTCTCTTGGCTCAGTAATTCATTCACATGGCTTCTCATACCATAGCTATGCTGATGATACTCAACTCTTCCTCTCTTTCCCTCCCTCTACCCCACAGGTTAAGGAGAGGATATCTGCTTGTCTGACTGACATCTCTGAGTGGATGGCTACCCATCACCTGAAGCTCAACCTTGACAAGACAGAGCTCCTCTTCATGCCGTACAAGACCTCCCCACTACATGACCTCTCCATCACCGTTGACCGGACCGTGGTGGCTGCCTCCCGCTCTGCAAGGAACCTGGGGGTGGTCCTGGACGACCGGCTGGACTTCAAAGAGCACATCAGGGCGACGGCTCGGTCCTGCAGGTTCCTCCTGTACAACATCAGGAGGATTCGACCGTACCTAACCACCTACTCCACCCAGCTTCTTGTCCAGACCATGGTCACCTCACGCCTGGACTACTGCAACTCCCTGCTCGCAAGCCTACCAACCTGCACCATTCTGCCTCTTCAACTGATCCAGAATGCAGCTGCCCAGCTTGTGTTCAACCTCCCGATATTTTCCCATGTAACCCCCCTGCTGAGGTCACTCCACTGGCTGCCAGTTGCAGTCAGGATCAGGTTCAAAGTTCTGACCCTGGCCTACACTGCAGCCAATAGGACAGGCCCCGCCTACCTGCAGGACTTAATCCAGAACTATGTTCCTGCTCAACCACTTCGCTCTTCTACAGCAGGGCGACTCGCACTTCCCCCCCCTCCGTGTCAACGGCTCTCGCTCGTCCCGACTGCGGAGTTTTTCCACCTTAGCTCCACAGTGGTGGAATGAACTTCCCATTCCCCTACGTTCTACTCAAACCCTGCCTGCATTCCGTCGAGGCCTGAAGACACACCTCTTCAGACTCCACCTTGACTGATATTCTAACCTAGGAATATCAGTTCCCTGTGTTTACTAGTTCCCTGTGTTTACTAGTGTTTACCCACAGCTTACTGTGAACTACAGTCAAAGTTCATTACTAGGGATAGCTGCTACATTATGGGAAGGATGTGCTTTGTCTTGTCTGTTCTGTAGTGATCTTGATGATGTCTCTGCATGCACTTATTGTACGTCCCTTTGGATAAAAGCGTGAAATGAATGAATGTAATAATTATACCCCTTTGGTCTTCTGGTTAGCGTCAAGCCTTAGTATTGCGAGAGACGTGGGTTCATACCTCGCCCGGTTGATATTAAAGTGCAATTTCATTTTGGACTCAAACAGTGTGCACATGTTCTGGTTTTCTCATGCAAGAATGTTTTTTTATTGTAAAGGCAAAGACACGTTTACAATATTAACTGTTCACTTGTAGCCTGTTAAACAATTCAGTCACTGGACACCACAACAGTAATGCAATAGGCTAGCTAACGTTATGGGAACAGGCATCCCATGGGCATTTGTCAAGCAAAGAAAAACGTTTCAATGCAGAATATCATCTGGTTAACATTGCGTTCTTGCATTAATGTAAAAATGCCATTGGCTACATGTTTTAATCTCACACAAATGGCGACAAAAATATTAGTCTGTGTGGAGCGTGCTGTCCATTGCGCCACGGTCTTGTCTGACTCACTGTGGAAGCCGAATATTCAATGCACACCTCGGCCAACATTTCTTTATTATGTCTTCATTCATTTCTTCACTTCAGCTCTGTTCAGTTTATCCTTTTCACACATAACACAATGTCACCATAAAATTAATTACTAGGAAAATTAAGAATTTACGATAATACATTAAGAATTGACGATAGCCTACTATAAGCTGCAATGCCTTGAGAGATCGGCTTTATAAACCTCCAATTCCCTAAACATATCTGATTCATGGTTAGTCACTTTAAAAAAATTACTATAGCCTCCGAACATTGCTCTAGTCTACGCTACTCTGCAGACAATGTACTATCTTACTGCAAACACTTTTCATTATAATAATAATCAGAAGAATAATCTCTGGTAGGCTACTTTCTTAGTAGTAGTATGTAGTATGTATTTCTTTCAGCTACAATGTGTTTGCATCTAGCCTATTGTGCATACATGTCTCCATATAGACTTGGTTAATTACATGCTTCTTCATGATCCATAGTTCAGGTGGTGCTGTTCATTGTATTCCATTAGACATTAAATACAGCTCATCTACAAACTCTTTTAATGTAATTGTGGGCTATCGCTAATAGGAGAAATGTTATCATTCTCGTCAGTAGAGGGCGTTATGGTTATGCGAATGTCTGCATGCATTTATTTGGAATGCATGTACTATTCTGTATGCATGTCTCTCTCGATGTCATTATCTTCATGCATTGTTCATCATTCGTTAGCTACCAAAAATAAGTGATATCTGAACAAAAACGTCTCCGACGTAAAAAAAGCCAAGTTACTCACGCATAGCCTACATAGCGCTGTCTATAAGTCCTTAATTCCAACTTGCAAAAACTAGGCCTGCCTTTAAATGTACTGATATCAAAATGTGGCCAAGTTACAACTAACAATATTGCCTATCGTAGCTCACACTAAATAAACTAGCTCTATTCCAAAGCAATGCTATCCAAACATTCCTAAATTATTTAATGCAACTTGGCCCTGTGTTTCTTCATCTTACCATCTCAAGAGAATGTGGTCAATGAAACTGTATGTTCCACATCAAACTGCAAAATGAGAATAATTTATAGTGGAAATACTCTGATTCAGATGTGTTGCACTTAGAAATTAAACAGAAAAATGACTACACTATAGGGCATGTTTGAATAATTGTCTGCATCCACTGCTTTGGGTCTATGAAAAGCACAGAATGAATAAAATGTATTATTATTATCATTATTTATTGATTTATTTATTTGGAATATTTGGATTTCTATCAACCTGTGTGGTCCTACAGAGCATAGATATCCTTGTGTTCACAAAATTCTGTTCGCAAATATAACTATTATTATGTTAAGAAAATTAGTACTATTACTTATTTTCCATCATCTGACCCACAAACATGTCTGCATACGTTTGTAAAAATGCTATACGTACGCTATTTTAAAAATATTATTTATTTTTATCTGCATTTATTTATTCATCCCCCCTTTCTCTATTGTACATGATGTTTCTTGATATAAATGTCTGCTTGTGAATAGTAAAGAAATCTGTAGCAGCAGTTAACATTTTAAAACCTGTACATTTTGTAAACTTCCCAATAAAGTATAATCATATCCTTTCTGGAGTGTAATTATTCATCAACTGTTAAAAACATTAATTGAAATCATATGTTGTTCCATGAGGCACAATCTCTTCATATGCTAAGATGAAGAAACACAGGGCCAAGTTGCATTACATAATTTAGGAAAGTTTGGATAGCATTGCTTTGGAATAGAGCTAGTTTATTTAGTGTGAGCTAGGATAGGCAATATTGTTAGTTGTAACTTGGCCACATTTTGATATCAATACTTTTAAAGGCAGGCCTAGTTTTTGCAAGTTGGAATTAAGGACTTATAGACAGCGCTGTGTAGGCTATGCATGAGTAACTTGGCTTTTTTTTTTTTTTTTTTTACGTCGGAGACGTTTTTCTTCAGATATATTTTACTCAGCAGAAAGGTAAGTCTTTGAAGGTTGAAACATATCGCATTGCAATAAACATATTTATAGGAGCCATGTTGCTAATTGTTGAGGTAACTAGTTACCACCTAGCCATCCAGAAATGCACGCATGAGCTAGCTCCGATAGCTCTAAAAGCAAAAGAAAATGGGGAAAAAAGTTTTAAGGACATTCTTTGCCGCTAGTTTTTATATTAGCATATCCATTCAAAATGTTGGCTTGATGAGCTACGATAGCAAACGATAGACCAGCTAAATTAGCTGGGTATTTTGCTAGTTTGCAAGCACATAACGTTAGCTACATCAATAGGTGACTGGCACTTCCCCCCCTCCGTGTCAAAGGCTCTCGCTTGTCCCGACTGCGGAGTTTTTCCACCTTACCTCCTCAGTGGTGGAATGAACTTCCCATTCCCCTACGTTCTACTCCAACCCTGCCTGCATTCCGTCGAGGCCTGAAGACACACCTCTTCAGACTCCACCTTGACTGATATCCTAACCTAGGAATATCAGTTCCCTGTTTACTAGTTCCCTGTGTTTTCCTGTCTGTTTATTATAGTTTATAATAGTAGTTAGAATAGAAGTGTAGTATTGCTGATTTACCCACAGCTTACTGTGAACTACAGTCAACATTCATTACTAGGGATAGCTGCTACATTATGGGAAGGATGTGCTTTGTCTTGTCTGTTCTGTAGTGATCTTGATGATGTCTCTGTATGCACTTACTGTACGTCGCTTTGGATAAAAGCGTCTGCTAAATGAATGTAATGTCTGCTAAATGAATGTAATGTAATACCTTATTTTACGGTACATACATCAACATGCAGCATGGGCGGAGGGATGCGCTCTCCGAGCGACCTTTCTAGTTTCTTACTTTTATCAGAGAGGGACAGCAATTTGCATGACTTTTATAGAATGGCCCATATATATACTGTATGTGACTATTCTGAAATAAATGTATTCTGTAGCAAATTTCTGAATGATACAGCTTCTTCTTCAGTTCGAACTTAAAACCATGGATGTGCAGGGAATATTTTTTTAGATATTGACATTTAAATAAAACTAGTAGAAACCAGGTGGAAATTGCCTCTGAAGGGCCAAAGTAAATAGGGTTAAGAAACCCCCGAAATTCTACCGCAATTCATCTTGCCACAGTCACAAACAATAAAATGCACCGTTTCTACACGCTAAAAAAGCATGTTCCGATATAGGAACAATAATAGCTAGCCTATATTATTAAAAATGATCTGATTAACCCTGAACAGTTTATTACAGCTCGTCAATATCCAGTAAAGTCGACATTTCCACAGCGATATTGACACTTCAATAAGACTAGTATAAATTAGGTGAAACTTTCTTACTGATTTACTGATTTCGTAAATCCTTCGCTTGAATGGAACGACTGCTGCCTTGTTGATAGTCTACTGCAGATTCAAACTGCAAATTATGCAACATACAAATGAGAAGTTAATTCAGACATAGTAAAAATAATAATAATAATAATTTTTTTTTTAAATCGCCAATCCAACTCACATGCCTAGCGAGTTACCAGCCTAGGAATGCTAGTGACCAGCCAAGTCAGTTGCAAATCCAGTGGGTAGCTGCACTAGGCATGTGAGTGACTAGCCTAGGAATGCTAGTGACCAGCCAAGTCAGTCGCAAATCCAGTGGGTAGCTGCACTAGGCACGTGAGTTACGAGGTTACCAGCTTCGGCAAATGAATAGTCGGCTTCTCATTTACCAGCTTATCAGTCGCTATATCATTTGCGGGCGCCTACCAATCAGTAGTCTCCGATTGCCGATTAAGTTTTTATAAACATTAATACTCAAGTAGGCTATGGGCATATACATTACAATTATACTTCTTGTTGAATATGGCAACTACTGACGATGACAACAACATTATTATTATTATTATTATGTATATAATACTGCAATATTAATGCATACAGTGAGACTTCTGTCTTAAATATAGGCCTTGACCTCTCCACATTTATGAAGCCTTTCTGATTTCACACCACAGGTGGACATAGTGACAAGATAATTTAACAGCACAATGGAGGTGGTGTTTGTGCCAGCATTAAGGTCAATCAGCTCATTATGGAACAGTTAAGTTTCAGCTGCACACTCCTTTTTTCTCGATCAAGGCCTGTAGGAGTCAAGGATAGGCCAGGTCTGTGATATATTGATACTTAGCTCACACGATTGCCCAGCCAGCCCTTATCGAATGGAAAATAACAGGCACAGTTGAAAAGGGCAGAATACATACTTTTATATAACATGTGAAACGTAAACTCTTCCATTTGTTCCAAATTATTTATAAATATGAAACCGAAAACAATCAATTCCTTAAATATTCAGCCCCCTTGCTTTATTTTACTTTAACAGCCATACAGGCAAAATTGCAAACCATAAAGTGCCCAGACATCATGTTTAGATTATATTTAAGGATGTTGAACAATATGCTCTTTTAAAATGTGTGTTAATATTGTCTTTCTTGGTAACAAAGCCAAGACCAGGTCCCTTCAATACATTTTAATGGCTCTTAATGGGTTTTTAGGAAGTACAATGGACTTTACATTGCAATATGGGGGTTCAAAGAAAACATAAATCATCACCTCTCCATCACTTTATGCAAAAATGTACAAGGTGAAAATTCAGTAACTTTCTCCCTTCAGATTTCTCCATTGGCTTCCATAGTGAAACCACACAGAAAAAAAGTTATTGAATTTGGACCTTCTACATTTTTGCATAAAGTGATTTTTATCAAATGTTCGTACATGGCAAAATATGATAAAGTCTAAGGGGGCTGAATACTTTTTCAACCCACTGTATGTGACTTCAGCTGATTAAGTTGAAGACGTCACATATACTTAATAATATTGTGAGCAGCCACTGTACATAATTTTGTAAGTCCAATGATTTGTAAAAATTATAAAGTAAATCCAACAATTTATTTGTTTCGGTGTACTTAATAATATTGTGCACAACCACTGTCCAATAATTATATTTTTCAGTGTAATTTCACAGCACACTGGTGGTTCCCTCTTACTGGTATGAAACAGTGTGACCTGTAGCTTACTTGATCAAAGCTGTTGCAGCCCACAGTGGTTGATAACATGAACAAAAACACCAGCTGCACATCCTTGAAGTAGTCCGACAGATAATGCATGTCACACTAAGCTACTGTAAACTATTCTGTATATATGCTCAATTAATTTGTAAGCTAAGAATCCGTGCTCTTCTGCCTTCTGCCAATTTAGCACAAACACTGACAAACTAATGACCCTCTACAACAACTATCTCTGCTAAATTACAGTAAGTACAAGTTTACTATACAATAGCAATTTTTTATTTTTTTCAGTACAGTGTCTTCTTCATTGTCAGCCATTCTAAAATTGTGTGATCAGACAGTTTGCTACTATGATGAACTACATTTTGCAGTTTCTTTGAGCACTTGTGAGGGTTGTGTTAAGGTTCGGAGAACCAGACGCAACCGATAAGGATTCTAAAAGTGTATCTAGAAGGATACGCCACAAACGCGGAATTAGCCGCACCAGAGGAGAGGAAAACAAAAGAACGGGAGCAAAACTTCCCGAGCACAAGCCAAATCAAAGCAACCTCAAAAGGAGCCGAGTCTCGATAAACAGCAAGAATGAATAACAAAAGAACCTCACACACTAAATAATTAGGCGTAACAGGAGGTAGAGAAACAAAGCAAAACTCGAGTGAAGGAAAATAACAAAAAAGAAAACCTGTTAACTAGAGCTCTTGTGGTGAAAGAGCTGACACAAAAGGTAACAGGTAACAAGAATAAGGATAAAGAGAAAGATTGGAAATAAAAGAGAAAACCAATAATCCTAATTCTCTAACCGGACTTGCTTAATTTCTTATTCGTACGAACCAGAAATGCAGCAATCGTATTTCCTCATACCTTACTGACTTCGTTGTCAACATAGCACAGACAATATTGAAGTGTCGGTAATTCGGAAGTCCTGGGCTATTTATAACCGGCAGGAAACCCGAAACAGGTGCAAGGAATAATTGCCGGGCGAGATACAAACACCGGGACAGGCTTATTGGCTGGGGCGAGAGCGCTAACGAGCACCGGTTTGAGGCGAGAGACGTGGAAGGTGGGATGGATACGCATGGAGGAAGGCAACTGGAGGCACACAGTAACCGGGTTGATTCTCCTAATTATTTTAAACGGACCAATGAACTGAGGCATGAGTTTACGAGATTTGACTCGCAAAGGTAGGTCCCGTGTGGAAAGCCACACTTGTTGACCCACCCGGTAGGAAGGGGCCAGACGACAATGCCTGTCGTCCACCACCTTCTGTTTGGCCCAAGTGCGTAATAGGGAGGAACGTACAAGCTTCCAAACCGCTTGACACCTGCGAACAAAGGAAGCGGCGGAAGGAACTTCTGCATCTCTCTCCAGCTCTGGAAACAAGTGAGGTAAATAACCCAACTGAGCCTCAAAAGGAGAGAGGCCGGTAGAAGCGTTGCACAATGTGTTATGAGCGTATTCGGCCCAGGCGAGATGACGACTCTAAGATGTGGGATTGGACGCAGCCAGACACCGAAGTGTGTTCTCCATGCTCTGGTTGGTGCGTTCTGTCTGTCCGTTGGTTTCAGGATGAACCCCGGACGAGAGACTGACAGATGCCCCCAACTGGGTACAAAAAGAGCGCCAGAATTTGGCTGAGGAACTGAGGACCGAGATCTGACACCACATCCAGGGGGAGACCGTGCACCCTAAAGATGTGGTCTACCATTAACTGAGCCCTCTCGGGTGCGGATGACAGTTTGGGGAGAGCGATGAAGTGAGCCACCCTCGAGAACCGGTCAACCACCCCCAAGATAACGGCGTTCCCATGGGACGGTGGCAGACCAGTTACGAAATCGAGAGCGATTTGACTCCAGGGACGACTGGGAATGGGAATTGGAAGTAAGAGACCCGAGGGAGAAAGCCACAAACCCTTGTTATGGGCGCAAGTAGAACATGCGGTGACAAATTCCCGCACATCGCTCTCGAGTTTGGGCCACCAAAACCGACGAGAAATAAAATCATTAGTCCGGTGAACACCCGGATGGGCCACCAATTGCGAAGCATGACCCCACTAGAGAACCTGCGGCCGCAACCAAGAAGGTACAAACAGGCAATGGGGTGGACCCCAACCTGGGCCGGGTTTGGAACGTATAGCCTTCTGCACAGCCCTTTCAATAGTCCACCTGACTGGGGCCACAATTTGAGAGCTAGGGACCACAGGCTAGGGATGGGATTCCTTGTCAGACTGGTCAAAAATGTGTGACAACGCATCAGGTTTAATATTCTTAGAGCCCGGGTAATAGGTCAGAATAAAATTAAACCTGGTAAAAAATAAGGACTAATGGGCTTGTCTCGAGTTGCGGGTCTTGGCCTGTTGGATATATTCCAAATTTTTATGGTCCGTCCAGACCATAAAGGGGTGCTCCGCTCCCTCTAACCAATGGCGCCACTCCTCCAACGCCAGTTTCACCGCCAAGAGCTCCCGATCACCGACATCATAATTTATCTCGCCAGATGTAAGGACACAAGATAAATAAGCGCATGGGTGAAGCTTGCGGTCTAGTGGAGAGTGTTGGGAGATAATGGCCCCAACCCCCAGCTCAGAGGCGTCGACCTCTACCACAAAGGGGAGGGAGGGAGTTATAAGCATAGGTGACTGCTACCTCAGCCCTAGGATTCCACTGGAAGTGGGCAGGAGATGATTTTTTTTATGAGGTTAGTGATGGGGGCAATTGTGCTAAAATTCCGGATGAACCTCAAATAAAATTTGGTGAAACCCAAGAAGCGTTGTACCTGCTTCACAGAATTTGGTGTAGGCCAAAATCTTTTCTGGGTCCATGAGAACTTTTCCGTCCGCCACAATAAAACCTAGAAAGAAGACGGAATTGGTGTGAAAAGCGCATTTCTCGGCCTTAACAAATAGTTGGGCCTTAAGCAGCGCCTTAAGAACCTGCCTAATGTGAACGACGTGTGATGAGAGATCTGGAGAAAAAATTAAAATGTCGTCTAAATAGACGGAAACAAATTTCTCCAGCATTTCTCTCAAAACATCATTCACTGGCGCCTGGAAGACAGAGGGGGCGCTAGTGAGCCCAAGCGGCATCACCCAGTACTCATAGTGCCCGTGGTGCGTGTGAAACGCAGTCTTCCATTCATCGCCCTCACGCATGCGCACCAGATTGTAGGCGTTGCGAAGGTCGAGTTTCGAAAAGACCGACGCCCCCTGTAAGCGCTCAAATGCAGAGTTCATAAGTGGAAGAGGGTACCTATTTTTTATGGTGATGTTGTTGAAACCAGCGACAGCTAGTGATGTGGATGGCACGATAAAGCCATTCGCCAAAGATTCATCGATGTACTGCTTCATAGCAGTGCTCTCAGGAACTGATAAGGAGTATAGTGAACCCCTGGAAGGAACAGTACCCAGGTACAGCTCAATGGCACAGTCATATGGCATATGGGGTGGTAATCTGGTGGCGTGTTGTTTACTGAAAACCTCGGCAAGGTCTGAGTACTCCACTGGAACACCTGCGGGCAGAGCAAACTCGAGCGCTCCTACCACCTTAAAATCGGAGATTGAGAAATCCTCCTCCTCCATGGAACCCCCCTCCGCATAGGGGTCCCAGGACAGACTCTCCTCTCGACTGACAGCGGGAGAGAAGGGAGTATCTGGGTCGTAGAGTGACTCCACCTCCTCAGAATCACTGTCAGAGCCGAATTGTCTGTTAGATCTGCGGCAACAAAGTTACCATTGCTCTTCGCCGGAGTTTGAGTTTGATATCAAGATTGATACAGGACTGCAGGTGATCCTCAGAAGGCCACGAGGGAAAAGAGGACGCAGGGGTGGAGTGAGGCAATGACTGAAGAGGCTGAGTGGTAAAAAGGCATGTCCACCGCTTCCCTCGATAGTTATAGCGAACGTCAGATCCCTTAGAAATAAATTGGACGAACTTCATGCCAATGTTGAATTTTAATGGGCATACAACGATGCTAACATCATCTGTCTAACGGAGATGTGGTTGTATGATAAGATTGCTGACTCTGAGCTTTCTTTGGAAGGGTTCGGTTCTCCATTCCGGTTAGATACTGTAAGTGCATGGAAAAAAGTCACGGAGGTGGAGTTTGTGCGTATGTCAACAAAGCTTGGAGTAAAACAGCTCTGATCCGAGAAACGCATTGCTCAGCGGATGTGGAGTTGCTAGCTTTGTCTTATAGACCCAAATATCTACCACGTGAATTCGGTCAACTCTTCTTAATCCTTGTCTATATCCCACCTTCAGCCAATAGGACCAGTGCAACAGATACAATTGTATCTTGTGTTCAGCGCCTAGAATCAAAATCTCCTGATTCTCCAGTGTTAGTCTTAGGTGATATGAATAGCTGTAAACTCGATAAATCCTTGCCACTATACCATCAGTATGTTACCTATGAAACAAGGGGAAGGAAGACAAATCTGTGCTATAGTAACATCAAAAATGCTTACAAATCAATCAAAAATACACCTCTAAGTACAGCGGACCACAATGCTATTCACCTCATTCCATCCTATAAAACAAATTTTTTTTGAACCTATACTGTAATGTGGCGTGACGTGTGAGGAAGGAGGAGCCAAACGCAGCAAGGGGAATCATTAAGCCCTTAGGCCACTAAGGCGGGATACCCGCAGATAAGGGAAGGAGACAAGACAAGGAACACAAACACCACTACAAACACTACTAACCGGCTCACTGTCAAACGCCAAGTAGAGCGCAAGGACAGGGATCAGAACAGCCAGAAATAAATACGCGCCCTGTCTCGGTAACGAGACAAATCAGGACGGGCGAGTAGCGTAAAGACAAACATAAAACACAACAAACACTGCAAAAATAATATGATAGTATGAGTAATAGCGGAGGCGAAAGGAACAGATCCAACGTTCCAGGCTACTCTCAAACTCGCGGTCAAACACAAACGTGTCCACAAAATCGCCCAATCCTCCGTATAGGAAGACATGCGCCAAAAGACGAAAAGAACAGCAGTTCCAAACAAAATCGTCAAACTCCATGCAAGGAGAAAAGGCACCGAAAGGAACGAAACGGACAGGCAGCACCGGACATTTACCGGCTAGACCAACGCGAGATTAAATGAAAATAAATGCCCTGCCTCTCTATGAAGAGGAATATAATGAGGCGAAACAGGAACAAAGATTTAACGTTCCATGGCGATATTAATAGGTTTGCAGTCCAATGCAGAAAAGGGGTAAACACCCGATCTCCCTGGAGGGAGAAACATTTTACAGGTGAGCCGATGAGCACCGTCGTCCCATAACTTTCCTATCCAAATAGACTAACGCAAACTTAAACTGGAACAACCGCCCTAGCCTCTCAGTAAATAAATAACGAGGCGAAAAGGAACAGAGATTAACGTTCCATGGCTATTTTAATAAAACACGCAGTCAAACACAAACACGTCCACAATATAGCCCAAGCTCCATATAACTAGGAGGCTAACACCCGGAGAACGAAACTAGAACAACAGTTCCCAACAAAATCGTCCCGCACAGGTAGTTAGGGAGTATAGGACGGCTGCAACAAAAAACCTACGCAAATTTAATAGCACGACAGCCTCTCAATAAGGTGAAATGTAACGAGACGAACAGGAACTGAGATTTAAAGTTCCGAGGCTATTTTAAGAACACACGCAGTCAAACACAAACACGTCCACAACATAGCCCAAGCTCCATAAACTAGGAGGCTAACACCCGGAGAGAATCGTCCCACAGGTAGTTAGGGAGTATAGGACGGCTGCAACAAAAGACCTACGCAAACTTAATAGCACGACAGCCTCTCAAATACAAATAAAAACCCTGGCTCACAACAAAGGAGACGTAGTCCACGAGAAGGAGACCAAACAGGGAAATACGTACCAAGGCTACTTACTGGCTCACAGTAACACGGAATTGAGTAGAAGCAAAAGCGCCAGGTCTCTCAGTAAGAAAACCAAACAGGCGAAAATGGAACAGAGAGACTACTACTCTATACTTCTAAGAGCTAAGAAACTAAATAGAAGCTAAACACCCGATCTCCCTATGGGAAGACATGTGCCGAAGGGCGAGCAGAACTACAGTTCTGAACAGAATCGCCCAAAACTCCATACACGGAGGAAAAGCACTAAAGGGGCAAAATAGAGCAGAGATTTTAAGTTCCCAAACTTCTACGAGATAAGCAACTACCAAGCCAGTAAGAAATAAGCCCTGTCTCAACAGAGACGTTAAAAATAGGCGAGTAGCCAAAATGGTACGATAACTCACAGCCAACAAAAACACCACAGTACAAAACAATGAACAATAAACAATTAATGTCGAAGCCCCGAATGAAGGGAACGGTAGGCTTATATACATCTCTCTGGAGACTACGACAGGTGTAAATGCTTAACAGACACTCCCCCAACTCAGCAGGGCGGAGCAAGCATCCACCAAAAGGGCAGCGCCCTCACGTGGCCACCAAGGAAAACGACCGCATAGGACCACAGGGTCCAAAACCATGACATATACAGCACCGAGAGTTTGGCACTTTTCAGGGTTTCCTACAGAAGTAACCACAATTACCATAGACTCTCAGCCCTTAAAAACATTTACTTCTGTACGTTCTGACCTCATGTAACCAAACAGCATTCAGATACAACTTCACACATCCACACAATAAAGCCCCAAACTTGGGTTATTTTTCCGTTTTTCTCCTTCTTCCTATTTTTCCTGCCAAACTGCCTGCCTCTGTCGCGATGTTATCCAATGGGGAGAATTATTCTTTGAGGGTATGGTCAGTATACCTGCTCATCAAGCTTATCGCCCAATAATAACGCTTCATACTAATGATTTTTAATGTCAATATAGCTAATGGCTTCACACTTTCCAAGAAGCTACTGCGGCCTAATGGTCAGAGTTGCTGTCTCTGACACAGAGGATTGTGGGTTCGAGCCCAGCAGGGCACATGTTTATTTTCCACAAAAACAATGTGCAACTGTTAAGTACTTTTCATTTATTAGACTGTTATTATTTTCACATTAACACATTAACGTATTGCCTTTTGCAAAGGCAAAAGAGGTTTCCAATATTAACTGTTCAATGTTTCACTTGTATTTCACTTGTACTCTATCACACCTTCCCCAAGCCCTCGCTCTTGTCTGGTCTGAGGAGGGTGTTACGCTCTGCTCTTGCGATCATGACTGACTGAAGTCCGAACCTCAATGTACCCTTGCCTCGGTCAACATTTCTTTATTCATTAATTTCTACACTTCAGCTCGGTTCACTTTATCCTTTTCACACATAACACAATGTCACCATAAAATGAACTACTAGGAAAAGTAAAAATTTATGATAATACATTAAGAATCGACGATAGTCTACTATAAGCTGCAATCCCTTAAGACATCGGATTTATAAACCTCCAATTCCCGAAACATATCTGATTCATGGTTAGTCACTTTAAAAAAATTACTATAGCCTCCTAACATTGCTCTAGTCTACGCTACGCTGCAGACAATGTAGCTTACTGCAAACACTTTTAATTATAATAATAATTAGAAGAAGAATAATCTCTGGTAAGATACTTTCTTAGTAGTATCTATTGTTTTCTTTCTGGCTAAGATGGTTAGCGTCAAGCCTTAGTATTGCGAGAGACGTGGGTTCGTACCTCGCCTGGTTGATATTAAAGTGTAATTTCATTTTGGACTCAGTGTGCACATGTTCTGGTTTTCTCATGCAAGAATGTTTTTTTATTGCAAAGGCAAAGACACGTTTACAATATTAACTGTTCACTTGTAGCCTGTTAGTTAAACAATTCAGTCACTGGACACCACGACAGTAATGCAATGGGCTAGCTAACGTTATGGGAACAGGCATCCCATGGCCATTTGTCAAGCAAAGAAAAAGTTTCAATGCAGAATATCATCTGGTTAACATCGTGTTCTAGCATTAATATAAAAAAATGAATTCTATAAATAACTGTGCCATTGGCTACATGTTTTAATCTCACACAAATGCCGACAAAAAAATTAGTCTGTGTGGAACCTGCTGTCCTCTTCCGCTGCGGTCATGTCTGACTCTGGAAACCGAACCTTCAACGCTCGCCTCGGCCAACATTTCTTTATTATGTCTTCATTCATTTCTTCACTTCAGCTCTGTTCAGTTTATCCTTTTCACACAGAATACAATGTCACCTAAAATTAACTACTAGGAAAATTAAGAATTTACGATAATACATTAAGAATTGATGATAGCCTACTATAAGCTGCAATCTCTTAAGACATCGCATTTATAAACCTCCAATTCCCTAAACATATATGATTCATGGTTAGTCACTTTAAAAAAATTACTATAGCCTCCGAACATTGCTCTAGTCTACGGTACTCTGCAGACAATGTATCTTACTGCAAACACTTTTAATTATAATTATAATCAGAAGAATAATCTCTGGTAGGCTACTTTCTTAGTAGTATCTATTGTTTTCTTGCTGGCTAAGATTCCTGGGAAATATGCATTGTCCAATTAAGCTTGTTAGCCAACGTTAGTTTTGCCAGAGAAATGTCAGTCAGCTGCTAGTCAGGAAGCAGGTACAAGCTAGGCTACTACGAAGCGAATCAACATGCCTTACATCCATTGCACTACAGAAAACTAAACTAAACCTAGGTTAAACCAATACTATTATAAACTATAACAAACAGACAGGAAAACACAGGGAACTAGTACCATGAGGTCCTAGGTTAGACTATCAGTCAAGGTGGAGTCTGAAGAGGTGTGTCTTCAGGCCTTGACGGAACGCAGGCAGGGTTCGAGTAGAACGTAGAGGAATGGGAAGTTCATTCCACCACTGAGGAGCTAAGGTGGAAAAGCTCCGCAGTCGGGACGAGCGAGAGCCGTTTACACGGAGGGGGGGGGGGGGGGGGGGTGCGAGTCGCCCTGCTGTAGAAGAGCGGAGTGGTCGAGCAGGAACATAGTTCTGGAGGTAGGCGGGGCCTGCCCTATTGGCTGCAGTGTAGGCCAGTGTCAGAACTTTGAACCTGATCCTGGCTGCAACTATGTCTAGCCTATTGTGCATGCATGTCTCCATATAGACTTGGTTAATTAATTTACATGCTTCTTCATGATCCATAGTTCAGGTGGTGCTGTTCATTGTATTTCATTAGACATTAAATACAGCTCATCTACAAACTCTTTTAATGTAATTGTGGGCTATCGCTAATAGGAGAAATGTTATCAACTCGTCAGTAGAGGGCGTTATGGTTACGCGAATGTCTGCATGCATTTATTTGGAATTCTGTATGCATGTCTCTCTTGATGTCATTATCTTCATGCACTGTTCATCATTAGTTAGCTACCAACAATAAGTGATATCTGAACAAAAATGTCTCCGACGTAAAAAAAAGCCAAGTTACTCACGCATAGCCTACAGAGCACTGTCTATAAGTCCTTAATTCCAACTCACAAAAACTAGGCCTGCCTTTAAAAGTATTGATATCAAAATGTGGCCAAGTTACAACTAACAATATTGCCTATCGTAGCTCACACTAAATAAACTAACTCTATTCCAAAGCAATGCTATCCAAACTTTCCTAAATTATTTAATGCAACTTCCACAGTTACATGTACAGGCACTGGTCCATGCCACAGAGTCATTGCTATGCCTGAGGAGTCACTTCTTCACCTCCAGAATCACTGCGGTGCAGCACCTCCAAGAGCTGAGCAACCGTGAAATAAACGCTCCTTTCCACCATTGCTTGCCACGTTCGTGTATAAATGTATAAAATAATCGTAATCGTTGAAACAGCAAAGACATATGACCAGCGCAATTACACCATACAGCAAACCACGTACACTGAAGAGAAAAGCTAGCCTATGACATACATACAGCTAAGGAATGCGCTACACATGGCTAAATATCATCTGGATAGATGATACACATTTAAAACATACTTGTACAGCAATCCAGTCCATCCGCGCCGTTCCCAGTCGCTCGAATATTACATATTTTACTTTTGTTTTAAAGGGCAGGAAACCCCGTAGAAGATAATCTATGTGGTTTATGTTAGATCATTCCTGAAGCAGTCTAGTAATGTTTTTACGCAACGGTAGCAACGTACAAACACAAATGTGATGGGTACGCACTGTGGAAATGGAGATTTTGCTGGACAATGGATAAATGGATTACGAAAAAACGTTCCGGATTCTTCAGAAACCAGTTATAACTGCATAACCAGGTATCAAATTTGGTTGATTAAACATGTTTATCAAGAGATTTTGTAGAAAATAAAATATATTTATACAAAACCGGAAGTACATCGGTTGTATGCATAGTGAAGTGAGCACGGGGAAAAAACACATAATGTTCATTTATACAACTTTTCAATAACATACAATTGTTCCTAAATCGGATCTTGATTTTTTAGCGTGTAGAAGTGTAGTTAACTCTATGGGCTTTGGCCCCCTAGTGGTGGGACGTATCCGTCCCAGTTTTTTATAGTGTTCATATTTCTCGGAAATTCTAAATTACAACGTTAATAAAACACGGAACTTTCGATGCAAAATTGTTAAAAACACTCACAGCCTGCGAACACATTCGTTTATATGCTTATGAGCTCTCAGGTTACACTGCAGGGCCATAAAGCAGCAGGGTGCTTATAGCCCAACCCACTGTTTACAGCCTTCACCTCACCGCAGTCACAGGCAATAAAATGCATATCACAAAAACTCTTGGTACAGTTTCTACACAATAAAAAATGTTACTACCGTTGCGTAAAAACAACGAGGGGTTTCCTGCCCTTTAAAACAAAGTAAAATATGTCATATTCGAGCGAATGGGAACGGCGCTGTATCCATGCGTAACGACAGCCAATAGGGCATAGTGCCTATAGTGCGCTTTCGGCCACATGACACTGCGGTTAGGATCAGATTACGCCTGTGGCCATTTTTACTGAGTTTATCCTGGAAGGGATGGACTGGATTGCTGTACAAGTACGTTTTTAGTCTATCCAGATGATATTTAGCCATGTGTAGCGCTTTTGTTAGCTGTGTGTACGTCATAGGCTAGCTTTTCTCTTCACGTGTACGTGGTTTGCTGTATGGTGTAATTGCGCTGGTCATATGTCTTTGCTGCTTCAACGATTAAGATTATTTCATACATTTATACGCGAACGTGGCAAGCAACGGTGGAAAGAAGAGCGCTTATTTCACGGTTGCTCAGGTTTTGGAGGTGCTGCACCGCAGTGATCCTGGAGGTGAAGAAGTCTGTCCTCATACATAGCAATGACTCTGTGGCATGGACCCGTGCCTGGACATGTAAGTGTTTAAAAAAATATATAATACAAATTATTATTAGTATTGTTATTATCATCATCATCATCATATTCATCAACAGTATGGAGCGCTATTATCTAGAGTATTTTTAGTTTGGTGATAAATGGATTCTCGCAGAAGTTCGCTAGTTAGCTTCTATGTTGTCACAGGCTGGAAAGGAGCTCATGGCCTGCTAAGCGGGTTTGTTTTGCAGCGTTCATTCACAGTTTTTTTTGTGTAGCAACCAACACAAGGGCTAGTTGTTGAATTCACACATAAAACTACATACATTCTCAGTACTTTATTTCAAGGTTCAGTCAAGACATTACAGTATTATAATAATGTAATTTAGTTTGTGCAAGATGACAAACTAATTCATAAATCCTAGTTAGCTACGATTGCTAATTATGTTGGAGCTAATATCAGACGTACTGTGGATGTAAGATTTTTTTTTAATGTATATACTGTATATACGTGTGTATATATATATATATATATGTGTGTGTGTGTGTGTGTGTGTGTATATATATATATATATATTTTTTTTTCCACTTAATTGTAATACTTGCCATATATCCTTTTGAGATAATTAGTGTTCTCATTTTTTAGTGATTCTACTTAGTAATGTACTTGAATCTGTCTTTTTCAGGGAGGACAGTGAAGACACCCCTCCCCCACCTGACACCTCTATCGAAGGAGGTGGTAACAGACAGGTTTGCCAAATAAAGTGATGTATAATTCATTACTTTTGCTGTAAAAAGTCATGTTGAAGGCTTGCTATAGATAAACCTGTTATTCTGCTGGCTTATGGGGCTCTGGTAAATCTAATTTTGAAGTACAGTGCCATTTTAAATGTAAAGCAGATTGGTTGGATAACTTTAGGGTAAGTAATCCTTTTCGGAGAGGTATTTGGGCACTTTTGGGCACGCTTTGTAAGAGAATACCCTCATACACATAAACACAAAACATGTGTAGGTTAATTTTCTTCACATTCTGTATTACAAAAACTGTTTTAAAAGAAAAATAAAGTTTTCTGATGATTGACATGCCTAGACAGAAAGATATGCACATGTTTTATATTTGGAGAGGTTTGGCTAGCTTTTGGGACACCTGGGCCCCGTTTGGTAAAAATTCCAATGTCATGGTTTTCGGCAGCCTCGTTTTATTTCGGCGTTCGTTCTTTCTTTTAGCAGCGTCGTGCACTCTATCGGATTTTCCGCCTTCCGTTCCGGTGTTTTCATCTTGCACTGAAATTATGCTCCGCACCTCTTTGTGGTTTCCTGCCGGCTATATATAGCTCTGGGTTTCCGATTTCCGGTGCTTCGAGATTTCTTGCATTTGACACGTAGCCGGTAAAGGTATAGGAATAAGACTGCTTTCCTTGCTGTTCTAATACGCAAAGCAGGACAATTCCGGTTAGAGTTAGGGTTTAGATCTTTTATTTTACCTTTCTCTACTCTGTTTGTTAGTCTTCCTTCTTTTCTGTTCTTTAAAGAGGCATTCCTATTTTTTATGCTTCTTTCTACTTCCTCTTATTTTTTACTCGAGTTTGTGAGTTGGAGGAATTGTTTTCTTGGTTTCTTTTCACCTCTCTTTTTACTAAACCCTCGGGTGAGGAGGAGAGGCATTTCCTTTGTCTGCTCTCGTATCTACGAGCTTATTTTTTCCAGTACCACGGAAATATTATTTTCATTTCTGTTTTTCTCCCTTTGTTTAGTCTCTTTTCTACTGAGACTCAAAGGTAAATTCTGTTTATCTATTTTCTGCTCAATGTGTTGAGCCTTGCCCTGTTTTTAGGGTTGTTTTTCGTTTGGCTCTGCGCCAGGAGTCTTGTTCTCCATTCTTTGTTATCCTTTTCTCTCTGTTCGTGAATACTTTTCACTCTAGTGGTGTTTCCGATTATCGGAGTTACTTTTTGATCTCTCTCTGTTGCATCTGGCCCTCCGAACCCAACTCCTCCATTACAACCAATGCATAAGGAAAGCCTGTAGATACCTTTACCAAATTGTATAAACAAGTGGACAACATATTAGTGCACTAGTATAAGCAATTCAGGCTTGCTCCAGTACTTTCAAGTTGAGATATTTAGTGATAAACTATAAAAACACAAGGCGTTTTGTCCTTTTTTTTGTATTCTTATGTGTATTTTGTATAAAGTGTATGTGACCACTTTGACATAAATTTATTCTGTTCCAAATTTCTGAATGGCACAAGCCTCTTCTTTCATTCAAACCTTCAAACATGGACGTGCAGTGAATAGTTTTTGAGATATTGGCACTTAATTGACACTATTAAAAACTAGATGAAAATTGGGCCAAAGTAAATAGGGTTAATGAATTTTATATAATTATGATCATAATACTAATAATAATAGTAATTTTAATCATAATCATAATCACACATAACTTCACTATAATGTGAAACATCTGATTCAATTGAATGTCTTTATTTAACATGTTTGTGGGTCTGCCCCACTGTCTATGTCTGTTTTACTGCTGGAAACTACAACTGAAGTTCTCTAACGGGAAAATAAAAGTTATTCTATTCTATTCTATATGCCATAAACATGGAATTATCCGCACCAGAGGAGAGGAAAACAAAAGAACGGGAGCAAAACGTCCCTAGCACAAGCCAAATCAAAGCAACCTCAAAAGGAGGTGAGTCTCGATTAACAGTGATAATGAATAACAAAAGAACCTCACGCACTAAATCATTAGGTGTAACAGGAGGTAGAGAAACAAAGCAAAACTCGATAAAACGAGTGACAGAAAAGAACATAAAAGAAAACCTGTTATCCAGAGCTCTTGTGCCGAAAGAGCTGACACAACAGGTAACAAGAATAAGGATAAAGAGAAAGATAGAGAAAACCAATCTAATCCTAATTCTCTAACAGGACTTGCTGCGTTTCTTATTCGTACAAACCAGAAATGCAGCGACCAAATTTCCTATACCTTACCGACTTCGTTGTCAACACAGCAAAGATAATATCGAAATGTCTGAAATGCGGAAGTCCTGGGCTATTTATAACAGGCAGGAAACCCGAAACAGGTGCAAGGAATAATTGCCGGGCGATAGAGCGTCCCGACGACGCCAAAAGGAAAACCATACGGTGAAACAGCAAAGGCTGCTAATAACCGTGACAGCACTGAAGAAATTTGTAACTTTCTCTGAGAACCTTTTAATACTCCTCAGCAGCAGGATGTTGCAGAATTCCTCACACAAATGTGTGCCAAGTGCCCTCAAATATTAGATTCGCTATCCTTCAATGTTACGTATGAAAAATTATTTAAGGACTGTAGCCACTTAATGTCATCGCCAGAGTTGGGGTACATTTACTCTCTGCATCTTAATCCCAAACACACAGCATGTCTATGGAAGGCACAATAAAATGAAAGGAAAATTGGACAAAATTTGCTGGACACAAATGTTTTTCTTGCCAATCTGAGGACTTCCCAGGTAACAAGGAATGTTTGGGATCTTTAAAGAATGTTCCCTATACAGCCCTGTAATGTCATTGCAGAAAATTACATTGGGAACATTCTGGGGTGAATAGGGGGATGTACAAGATAACAAAAGAACATTCCAGGAACATCCCATAAATGTCAGAGACAATTTTCAAGTGGGTGTTGTAGTGTTTAATGAATGATATCACAAACGAGCATGGACAGGCAAGTTGTTGACTCTCATGTACAAGTCCACACACATGCGCATAGCAGAAATTCATGTAACATTATTTTTGGGTAAAAACTCTGTCTGCCTAGGATAGAAACTTGTTCCACGTTGTTTGCCCAAGCTTCTTGTGGCAACAAATTGGCTAAATGTTTTGACATTTTAAGTGATACACTTACATGTAGGCCGGATTTCACTTGCCAAAGCAATGACATTTTGAGAAATGCATCCACATTAATCCATATTAATCCATATCGTGTGGTCCACCCCCCTCCCCAAAAAAAAAAAAATCATACCGACTGCGCCTGGTGTTTGAATTCGTATTTACCTTTAGGGTTGTTTTAACGCACTTGTTTCAGGTTGGAAAATGCACTAATGTACGTCGCTCTGGATAAGGGCGTCTGCCAAATGTCTAAAATGTAAATGTAAAATATTGTTTGTCTTTGAATTTACAACTGAATCACATGTGAAAATGATGACATAAAATGTGCACATTTATATTGTAGATTTTAGCCAGTCTAAAAAGGGCCAAATGAGAGCTTGGATGGTATTCCATATTTCACCAACATTTTAACGTTTATATCTGGGTTTGTGCTCAGTGGGTATATGCCGATGACACCACCATTGTAGTACAGATATCAAGGGACAATGAGGCAGCCTACCGGCAAGAGGTGGAGAGGACAGTCGCATGGCGTAAGGAAAATGACCTGGTCTTGAATGCAAAAAAGACAAACAAGATCATCATCAATTTCAGAACAGAAAAGTCAACAAATATACCTATTCTCATCGACAATGAACCAATCCCCATAACCGACTCCAAGTTCTTTGGAAATCAGTTGCAACTTAAACTCCAACCACCTAATAAAGAAAGCCCAAGAAAGACTCTACTTCCTCCGCCAACTGAAAAAACTTAGAGTTAAGAAAGGTCTTCTCGTTCAATTCTACAAAGCCATCATCCAAAGCATCCAAACTAACATCCTATCAATCACCGTCTGGTATGGAAATACACCACAGCACACAATAAAGGACATGGACAGAATCATCTCCAGAGCAGCAAAGATCACAGGCTGCAAACTCCCCACAATGGACTCCATACATACATAATGCATCATCAAACGTGCAACCAAATTCATCAAGCACCCTCTCCACTATGCCTTCTGGTAGAAGATGTAGATTGGTGGGAGAAGATCGCTTAAACCTACGCTCCTGTCCCCAGGTCATCCAAATCATTAATGCACACCTCAAAAAAATTTTGTATTCATGTATACTGTGAATTTTTCTCTTCTACGTTGAATGCGGTGTACTGATAGCAGCTCCTTTTCCATGTACTGGAATTAATTCCACCAACTTAGCTGTGTGGCAATAAAGCACAGAAATACCATCATAAATATCACTTAGAAATGGTTTGGTATTTCATTTTGTGCAACTGGCACTCTAAGAGGATGAGTGGACCTAAACCATGCCAAGAAATGTACCCCGGACCATAACAGAGCTGCCAGAACCCTATATATAACATAATATGCAGTCCTCATTTACGCCATGTTTACTTTAATTTGTCACCCGTCTGTATGTGAGTGTAATGTTGCTTTAACAAATGTAAAAAATGTTGCATTGAATGCAACTCTTTCAATAGGGTCACTGGTGTTACTTAATTGGGTCACTGGTGTTGAAATGTGTTTCCATTGTATATTAAAAGATTTTAATATGATTGAAGACATGTGGTTTTAGCTAAGGGCCAGAAATATAGTTTTAGCTAATTGAACACAATTAAACCCAATTCAAGTGAAAGCAAAAGATTCTCAAGATAAAAAAAACCTAATTTTGAAATTCCCTCTAAAAGGGACAGTTACAGCATCCTTTAACAAGTCATTTATAAGATACTTGCAATATTTATTTTGCACAGATAGATGTCTTTATGATTTGAACATTTTCTACCCTATAAAATGTGTTAAGGTAACCCACTAGCTACAGAAAATGACATAGTCACAAACATTTGAGATTTCATTCCTCATTAGTTCTCCTATTTGGTCATGTAATATTTATGAATACAATTGAAAATACAAAGTATTCTTCGGCACATGTCTGGTACAACCAAAGTCCTACATTATAGGTTCCATCCATCCATCCATTATCTAATAATTATCTAACACATTATAAGTTGGTAGTGTCCGCTCCATCATCACAAGACTGTGGTATAATGGGCAGAGGCGCAAGCTCTTGACGAAAGGATCACAAGTTCGAGTCCCGGCGTCGGCAGGGTCTAAATGGAGCTAAGTGTAAATGTTGTATGGCAGTTGTTGTAGAACTCCCCCTGGAGTGTCCTTAAACTCTCATTGCATTGCACTGTGTACCATAACCTGAAAGCCGTGGACCTACATTCAGCCTATATCTCCTCTGCTTCTCAATGATTCCCAACCATGCTTTCCTATCAGTCATCACAAAATACTGTCTAATAAAGCCAAAATGTAAAAAAAACACTCTCCCAAATACTGATGGTGAGCCCTTGAGTTAGGCATTTAAACCTTTTAAATGAGTGTCCCCATAATGTTATATAGAATGTTCCTGGCAAGTTCCTGGAACGTCATATTGAATGTTTGAAGAACACAAGAAGAAGGTTCCCATAACATTCCCCCTACGTTACATGGAATGCACCTAGAATGCTGCACTGATGTTATATACAATGTTTGTAGAGCGCAAGAGGAAGGTTCCCAGAACATTACCCTCATGTTACATCAAACCTTGCCCTGATGTTTTATGGAATGCCCAGAGAATGTTTCCCTGATGTTATATAAACTGTTCGTAAAGCGCAAGAGGAAGGTTCCCAGAACGATACCTTCATGTTACATAGAATGTTCCTCTGATGTTTTATGAAGTACTCCTAGAATGTTCCCCTGACGTTATAGAAAATGTTCGTAGAGCACAAGAGGAAGGTTCCCAGAACGTTACCCTCATGTTACATATAACATAGCCCTGATGTTTTATGGAATGCCTAGAGAATGTTCCCCTCATATTATATGGGCCATTCTACAGAAGTCGTGCAAATTGAGGGTTGGAGAAAAGTGCAAATTTGTATTCTTTTAATATATGTGTTACACTTTATCTGAGATACATAAATATACTTGATACAATGCAATCACATGTATTTTGTTCAGAATAAGGATGAATTTACTGACTGCTCCTAAATATGTCACAAACATGGTGTAAACATGGTGTAAAACCTGCTTTTGAAATAAAATTATATACCCAATTGATAAGTTTAATTCACCCCTTTGAAAATAACATTTTTGAAAAAAAATCTTGACTGCTGTTGAATTTGAATCAATTACCCTATATTTTTAAATCAAATAAAACTTGGATTAATTAAATTTAGTGAAAACTCCGTACAAATGTTCTCTATAAAATTGACAGATTTGATCACATGAATTTGATATTCTTATTTATGAGATTATATGTACCCTCACCAGCACAATATCTTGGATATTTGATTGATTATTCATATTATTCAAAATTTTAACAAAACAGCAGGTGTTTCGGTTGTGACCACATTGTTGTGGTTGTGACATCTCTTACTGAAACCTGAATTCCAAAGTTGGGACAGTACATAAAATGCAAATAAAAGCAGAAAGCAGTGATTCGTAAATTCTCTTGTCTATATATTTAAATGAAAACAATATTTAAAAGATATTTAATGTTTTACCTTAGCAACTTCATAGCTTTTTTGTAAATATATGCTAATTCCGAATTTGATGCCTGCAACACGGTCCAAAAAAGTTGGGACAGGGGTATAAAAAGACTGGGAAGGTTGTGGAATGTTCAAAAAACACCTGTTTGGAACATTCCACAGGTAAATAAGTGAATAGGTGACAGGTCATGCTCTCATGACTGGGTATAAAAGGAGCAGCCACGAAGGCTCTGGCATTTACGAGCAAGGATGGGTTCGCCACTGTGAAAAACTGCATGAGCAAATAATCCAACAGTTTAAGAACAACGTTTCCCAACACACGATTGCAAGGAATTTAGGGATTTCACCATCTACAGTCCATAATATTAGTAAAAGATTCAGAGAATCTGGAGAAAACGGGCAAGGCCATAAACCAATATTGAATGCCCATGGCCTTCGATCCTTCAGACAGCACTATATTAAAAACGGCATGCTTCTGTAATGAATATAACCACATGGGCTCGGGAATACTTCAGAAAACCATTGTCAATAAACACAATTTGTCGCTGCATATACAAATGCAAGTAAAGACTCTACTACCCAAAGCGTAAGCCATATATCAACAACATCCAGAAACGCTGCCGACTTCTCTGAGCTTATCTGAGATGGACTGACGCAAAGTGGAAACGTGTGCTGTGGTCTAACGAGTCCACCTTTTAAATTGTTTTTGGAAATAATGGACGTTGTGTTCTCCCGGCCAAAGAGGAAAAGGACCATCTCGATAGTTACCAACACAAGGTTCAAAAACCAGCGTCTGTCATGGTATGGGGGTGTGTTAGTGCCCATGGCATGGGTAACTTGCACATCTGTGAAGGCACCATTAACGCTGAAGGGTACATATGCATTTTGGAGCAACATTTGCTGCGATCTAGACAATCGCTTTTTCAGGGACATCCCTGCTTATTTCAGCAAGACAATGCCAAGCCACATTCTGCACGTGTTACAACAGCATGGCTTCGTCATCAGAGAGTGCGGGTGCTAGACTGGCCTGCCTGCAGTCCAGATCTGTCTCCCATTGAAAACATGTGGCGCATTATGAAGCCCAAAATATGACAATGGAGACCCCGGACTGGTGAGCAGCTGAAGTCTCATATTAAGCAAGAATGGGAAACAATTCTGCTTTCAAAACTACAACAATTATTGTTGTAGTTCCCAAAAGATTACTGAGTGTTGTTAAAAGGACAGGTGATGTAACACAAAGGTAAACATGCCCCTGTCCCAAATTTTTTGGGAGGTGTTGCAGGAATCAAATGTAGAATGAGCTGAATAGAGAATGAAATGTAGAATAAAGTTGATTAGTTAAAACATGAAATATCTTGTCTTTGTACCGTTTTCAATTGAATACAAAAAGGACTCGCAAATCATTGCTTTCTGTTTTTATTTACATTTTATACACTGTCCAACTACCAACTTTTTTGGAATTGAGGTTTGTACATGTGCATTGATTGTCTCACTATTTATTGTCTTTAATAAGAATTTACGGACAAGTGTCACCAACCGAAATAGGCCTGTCAAAACAATACCATTTGTTTTGGTAGTGACTGTTTCGGTTGTGACAATTTTGGCTCATTTCGGCCACAAAACAAAAGATTTAGCAAGCACATGGTTAGCAACCACTTATCCGTGCAGATGCACCTTCCTTTTAATCAAATCTACAGTTATGAAATCAACTTTTTTTCTCTAATATGAAAACTTGGGTGTTTGGGTGTGACGTCTCTAAAAACCACAGACTAATTTTCATACTTTGAAGGACAATTATATCAAAACGCTAAAACCTAGCTACTCACCATGTGGCCTTGATTCATATGAAGGCTGTCTAATTTCCTGGTTAAAAAATGGGTGTGTGGCTACAAGCAGGTTCACTGCACAGACTCAGTGTACGTTTCGGTTGTGACGTAAAAACTGGGGACAACATTTTTCTGATAGGTTTTTTGAATTATAAAATTAATTACAAAATAGATTGCATTATTGTAACTTATATTTGATAAAAATTCACACGCTTTATTGAATGTGACAAGTCAAATAATTGGCAAAAATATTTTGGGTATTATTTTTTAATGCACCAGTTTAAGGGTTGATAGTGGGGACAGCCATCTCCCAATAGAAATTTATACTCCCAAGAGTATAAGTGTTGATTTTGGATAAATGTAACTATTATTACTGCAATTTATATCTTGGATTATATTAAAACATAACATGATCTAATGAATTATATAGCATTGAAAGATTTTATTGGTCAATTTCTTACTTTTATCAGAGAGGGACAGCAATTTGCATGACTTTTGTAGAATGGCCCATATAGAATGCTCTTAAAACACCAGAGGAAGGTTCCCAGAATGTTACTCTCATGTTACATAGAATGTTCCCCTGATGTTTCATGGAATGCTCCTAGAATGTTCCCCTGATGTTATATAAACTGTTCATAGAGCGAAAGAGGAAGGTTCCCAGAACGATACCCTAATGTTACATAGAACATTCCTCTGATGTTACATGGAATGCTCCTAGAATGTTCCCCTGATGTTATATAAACTGTTTGTGGAGCACAAGAGGAAGGTTCAGAGAACCATACCCTCATGTTACATAGAATGTGCCTAGAACCTAAGAGGAATGCTCCTAGAAAGTTTCTGGAATGTTAGAGGGATGCTCCTCAGAAACGTTGTGTGAAAGTTCTTAGAACCTGAAAACAACTCAACATCGTTAGGTGGGAAGTTGAGAGAACTGGACTGGGCAGACCTCCAAGCCGACATGGGTCTGTTGATTCTGGCAGGAGTATACCGGTAACACAATGAGGCTACACCAAGCCTGTGGGATGTGGAGTCTGGGACGTCTATATTCTGGGCAACTATGTCCTTACAACAGTTTCATGTCCTCTCAAGAGTCATTAGATTTGATAACAGAGATACATGACCTGTCTGCCGCCAAAACGACAAACTGGCTGCCATCAGGAACTGCCGCCTGCCACTGATGTACAATCCAGGCCCTGAGGTGACAGTCGACGAGCGCCTGGTCCTTTTCAGAGGGCGCTGCCCCTTCAAGCAGTACATACCAAGCAAACCTGGCAAGTATGGAATAAAGATCTGGGCAGCATGTGACGCACAGTGCAGCTATGCCTGGAATATGCAGATATACACGGGGAAACCTATTGATGGAAGACCGGAAAAAAACCAGGGCATGCATGTTGTGCTGGACATGACAACCGGTCTCACATCATATGCGCTTGGTCAGGAGCTGGTGGGGACAGTGAGAAAGAGCAAGCCTGAACTTCCCCTGGTGTCGACGAGAGGAAGAGAGACACTCTCGTAAACTTTTGCTTTCACTGAAACGCACACTCTTGTCATATATTCCCAAGAAGAACAGAAATGTCATCCTGATGAGCACACCAGGGAGGACAGGAAGCCAGATATCATCCTGGACTACAACAGCAACAAAGGGGGAGTTGACTGCCTTGATAAGGTAATGTACTTTTTCATTTTTTATGCATTTTTCTTTTATTCATGTAAAACATTGCAGTTTTGTGTAAGACAGATGAAATATTGCCTGTGAGTTTCCAATCTCTTATTTATTGTTTTTTTTTATTGCAGCTTACTGGTACATACACCTGCAAGCGAATGATAGCCCGTTGGCCTGTGGTGGTGTTCCACAGCATCCTGGATGTGTCTGCATGCAACGGATATGTGGTGTGGACGGCGATCAACCCAGCCTGGAATCGGGGGAATCACTTCAAGAGGAGACTTTTTCTGGCAGAGCTTGGGAAAGCTTTGGTGACTCCTCTAATTCAACAGCGTTAGAACCTTCCCCGCACACCAGCCTCGTCCAGTCTGGTGAGGAGTGTGCAGACCCCAGCCACTCCCCCCCAACAGGGACAAGGACAGAACAGAAAGAGGTGCAAACTCTGTGCCCCTAGAGACATTAAAACCAGCCACACTTGCCACAAATGCCATGCCTATGTTTGCAAGGCACACTCCCACCTGATTGTACATTGCCACTCATGTATGTGAACACACACACACACACACACACACACACACACACACACACACACACACACAGGACTGTTCATGTTGATGTTGTGGTCATATACAGTGCCAGTCAAAAGTTTGGACACACCTACTCGTAGAAAGTTATTTTTAGTTATTTTTACTGTTTTCCACATTTTAGAATAGTAAAGACATCAACACTATCAGATAACACAAATGGAATTATGCAAAGACCCAAAAAAAAGTGTAAAACAAAAAAAAAAACGTCTTATATTTTAGATTCTTCAAAGTAGCCACCCTTTGCCTTGATAACAGCTTTGCACATTCTGGAAATAAGGTATCAAGAGTCTTTCGATATCCTTTTATACAGAGTCATGATAGCATCACCTGTTTACCTGTGGAATACCTGTTTACCACATAAGTTGGTTGAGAGAATAGCAAGAATGTGCAAAGCCGTTATCAAGGCAACGGGTGGCTACTTTGAAGAATCTAAAATATAACACTTTTTTTGATTTGTTTGCATAGTTTAATGTGTTATCTCATTGTTTTGATGACTTTACTATTCTAAAATGTGGAAAACAGTAAAAAAAACTTTAAAAAAACCTATGAGTAGGTGTGTCCAAACTTTTGACTGGTACTGTAGTCTCTGTTTTGAATTCGCTTTTTTTTTTACAATAAAATTTTTATTTACAAATCGAGCGTAGCGTTAGTTCAGGCAGGCCACGAGAGTGAAACCCGGCCATAGGTGAATCAGCTGACAGCTCAGCTGAGTAGTGACGCTACTTGAATGGATTGATTGGTGAATCAAGGCGGTCTATTTAACCGCCTCGCCCTAACATGGTGGATCCTCTGATGCACGCCCGCTGCACACAAAACATCCTCTGCGCCGCACATCCTGCATGTTCTACTACACGCCGGGGAAAAAAGAATTGGAACCCTGCAATTCTACGTAAAAGCTAAGTGATGTCAAGCTCTGTATTCTTAAATTTATGGTCCGCTAGACAAAAGAAAAGGGCGATATATTCAAATAACATTCGGTTATTCGAAACGTGCTTCCCTCGCATGCATGACTGCACACTGTCAGTGAAAACGAATGGGATTCCTGAATTTGTTGCTAAAGCTAAGTGACTGCAAGTTTAATTTAAGCTTGTGGTCCGCTATGGAAGGGGCGATGTATTCAAATAACATGCTTCTTTCTGCATGCATACTGCACACTACCAGACTAAATTACCTGCGCTGATCACGTATATTCCACTACCCCTTTCAATTCGTACGCTTTTCCCACATCAAGCAAGCTAGAAAATAGCTGTCGCCCGTCCCGGACAAGGAAGAGCGATATATTCACGTTGCGTAGGCTGGCTATTTAAAGCGTGCGTCCCATCGCGTAACCCTTATTGCTTGTTATTCGAAACCTTCCAACTGTGATTGCTAGCTAACATTAACAGACTATATTGGCTTTAGAGGTATAAAACGCACGGTAACCTTTATATGATCTTTGGGCTAACCTAAACAGTAAGCATACACCCTGCCCTGGAATATTGGTTGGTCATGTTCGCATACTCGCTGCCTCGTTCTGGAAGTGGGAGACCAAAGAGATCTTGATACATTGTGGACGCGGTCCGACTAGGCTATTCATTGAGCTGGCTTCTGATATGAGAGGTTCGTGGCCGTTCACGGATGCTGATACGTAAGTTGGGGAGAAAATAAATAAATAAATAAATAAACAAATGGTGACATAATGATTAGTCTACATAGTTAGTCTACACACTGCTGCTCCAACTATTATCGTAACTAGTTCTGTGCGTGTAATCGGTATGTGAAGACTATGTAATTGTATGTAATTGTACATTCTATATCTTACACGTTATTGCGTTGGCCGATCTGTATCCTGCATGGTATTTTCATTTATCGGGACATAATTGCGCTCGTAGGCCTACTGCATCTGCGTAGCCTACTCGGATAGCTAGCTAATAGTTTTCAGGTTGAATTTAAGTGTCGTAGCCTATTCATCATTATTACGGCTAAATTGTATCATTGCTAGGGATTCGTAGGCTATATTAGCCTAGCATACTACTGATTGCAGACAACCCTAATTCACATTGCAACATTACGCGTGTAGCTTTTTGTGGATACTACTATGGGTATTTGTGGTACTGCTTCGTGCATACTAAGTTGGGTTACTAGAATTTTTTGTAGGCTTATAATTCGTATTCGCTTGGCACCTTGCGGATTCACTGCGAGCAGATTTACTTTATCTAAGGTTGCACGGTACCTAACGGGAATATAACGTGGTAAGCCTACCAATTAAAAAAATAAATAAATAAATAAAAATAAATGATAATAATTACTAGGCTATACCAGCAAATTTAGATACTTTACATTAGGGACCTTCGGCGGGGGCAAGTAAGGATCTGAGCAAAGTGGGTAGGCGGAGCAAGAGGTCCAATTTCGGGGTTGGAATATCTGCACTTGGATTAAAGCCTTCTACGCCTGTCAACGTCCCAGAGCTGGGAAAAGCTCTGAAGCATTAAACTCGTTGTTGTCCATTATTTATTAATCGGTCTAATTCAGGGCTTTCAGCTGGATTTCTTTCCTTCCAAAATAAAGGTTTCCCTAATGTTTAATCAGCTGTAAATGAACCCGAAATAGTGAACAAACTGCTTGCCAGAGAGGTCGAAAAGGGTTATATGATTGGCCCGTTCGATAGCTCGCCATTTCCAATATTTTGCATCAATCTTATAGGAGCAGCCACACGTAAATATTCAGAAAAAAGCGCCTAATCGACTTATCCGCCGCTCATATAACTACGCCCAAGCTATTAACAGTATCATCCCCCCGCAACCATTTAACCTGTTTTACACAACCGCTCGACCACGTGATTGAATTTATCAAAGGAGCATATAACGGATGCATTTTAAAAAAAATTTAAAATCATGCCTCTCCATCCATCCCAATGGCATTTGTCGGCGTCATGTGGGTAATAAAAAATGTAGGCCTACTTTTCGGTCAGGCTTTTTTACTTTTGGTTGTCGTAGGCTAGCAGTCCCCCTATTTTCGATACATTATCGGAAGACTTGCTGGATTCTCCTTAACTGCAATTGCCCTGTCTTACGCCTGCTAGACGACTTCCTAGTGGTAGATTTTCCATACTCCCAGGCGGATCGTCACGTTACACCATTTAAAATAAATAAATAAATAAATAACATTACATTACAGGCATTTAGCAGACGCTCTTATCCAGAGCGACGTACACAACTTTTTATCATGTTTTACATAGTATCCATTTCTACAGCTGGATATATACTGAAGCAATGCAGGTTAAGTACCTTGCTCAAGGGTACAACGGCAGTGTCCTACCTGGGAATTGAACCTGCAACCTTTCGGTTACAAGCCCAGTTCCTTAACCATTATACTACACTGCCGCCACAATAATAAATAAATAAATAAACATGTTTAATGAAATGGGTGTTCCTCTATCCGAGGAAACTTTTAAATGGCCTAGTGTTATCGAGTTTCTGGGCATTATTTTAGATAATCGTGCAGGCTCTCAGCCGTCGGATAAATTGGCCCGCATTCGCAAAGCTATCAAATATACCGAGAACGCAGAATCTCTTTTAATAAAAAAAATTTAAAAAAAGAACCGCTCTCCCTATTGGGTCATTTCAACTTGCTATGCGAATTATCCCTCAGGGATGTTCTAAGACCAATCATAGGTCAAAATATCGCTAACTTTGGCCGATCTTCAAAAACCGGAAATGCTACTGAATGAAGAGCCAGCTCTTGTTGGTGAGCTGAGCAAATGATCTGACTCACTGAAAAGAGTCGGAATGCCCATCTCTAAACGGCATCTACGTCGAAACATCAGCTACTTTAAAATTCTTTACCGACGCAGCGCTTTCTATTGCTTTTGGGGGGTTTTATAATACAGTGGTTTGCAGAAACATGGCCTAAAGAGCTGCAAACTCTGCCTCGCAATATTCAATTTATAGCTTGCTCGAACTATACCCGATCGTCGTTGCTTGCATCCTATGGGGAAACAGTGGCCAAGGAAATAAATTTTGGCCTATTGCGACAACCAAGCCACCGTCAACATCATTAACAAAGGACGCTCATCTGTCCTTTTCATCAATAGGCTAGTAGACGCCTGGACTGGATTTGCGTTATGCATAATTGGATTTGGACTTGCGTTATGCATAATTCACGCTTTCGCGCTGTTTATTTACCTGGGCTCGACAATAAAATTGTTCATGCCTCGTCCCGATTTAAATTCCAGCAATTCCAAAACCGTGCGCCGATGCAGCCCCTGCTGCAAACCTGTCTTGCCCAGCATTCGACCAAACCATTTTAAATTAATTGGATTGGCAAAATCTACATTAAAAACGTACGACTCAGCTTGGTCTCTTTTCTCTTTCGCGCCGCTTTTCCGTCCACGTCCTACCCGTTAACATTCCAATCGTTTGCGTCTTTATAGTCCACTGGTTCGAGTCAAGGAAAATGCAACCTTCTCTTAACCCTTTCGCGCGTACCATCACAAATATGTGATCATTCCAGACATGGCCCAAACGCGTACCATCACAAATATGTGATTAGAACGTATCATTGGAACGCTCCGTTGAGAATGCGGTCACAATGGTTTACTGCCGCCTAAACACGGTCTAGACACGTCACAGAGGTGCGTATATTATGGAAAATAAACCATCTTGCGATTTCAGAAGCTGAAATGAACGATAAATGACACATTGCTGTGCATCGAATATCTTAGTTACATCAACACTGAGCTAGCTTAGCAGTTTGGTGGTTTTTAACCTCCTTAACACAAGCTAACAATTGCATCCTAATGTAAAAGTGCAAACATGATTCCAGTGCGGTACCTAAAAGTTGTTTATTGTTGTACTGAAATGCAAATGTTACTATGTTAACGTTAGTTGTTATCCGAATAGTCATCTAGTTTCAATTGCAGTGTGTGCATATGGGTTACTACGTAGCTAGTTGTATTATACCGACAATCTCACTTACATGCACATTCACAAATCTTGATAGGCTATACATTTGCATCTTGTCCAGCACTGTCAAGTATCCGAGTACATATTTGCTAATGCAGCGCTACATTTTCAGCCTATGGGTACACGTTCACAAATCTGAGTAGGCTACGTGTTAGCATCTTGTCCTGCACGTTCAAATATCTACGTACATATTTGGAAATGTTACGCTACACATTTGCGATAATAAGGTCTTGGTTTTATTTCCATATTCGTGTACTCGTATTTCGTAACGTCATTTTATCCAAACATTTATCGAAGCAAGTAACAAAGACAGTTTTTATTTTTACATCGGCTTGTCTGGGGTGCATTTAATTATGACGTTTTTCCCATGGCCCTGCCTGATGACGAGTGTAAACAAACATGGCTGCGTACATGACCAAACTTTATTTTCAGCATTAGCTTTTTTTTTATCGATAACAAGATGTTGTATTAAGACATAATTCTCAAAACAAATCTACAAATATCAGAATCGGAATGTCAGACCTTTTCATCAAATGTACTAGCATGATATAAGATGAGCAAATAAAATATTTTTACGAGAGATGCACTTTGCTTGCATTGATTTCTATCTAAGTGTTCCCGCTGTTAGAATATGGGGTTACGTGCACCCCTCACGTGCACCCATCACCTCAGTCTGAACATCAGTATCAGAGTATCAGAGAACAGTATCAGCGAGCTAGAGTACAGACGCAGAAGAAATATGTTTACAAACAGCAGGCGAAGAGAACTCACTGATGAGGAAATTAGGGAAATTTTCTTTAATTCAGATGATGAGGGTGATTACAATACTGAATCAAGTGGGAGTGACAGCGATTCTGAGGAGAGACTACCCCCAAATTTAGTTTCCCTTGAGAGGAACCCTGAGCTTGGGGAGGGAGATGACAATGTGGAGGAAAACCCTGAGGAGGGTCCATCTGTAGTCCCCTGTAGCCGCCCTGAAGGTCCGGTGCCAGTTGAGGAGGTGAGGTCCAGTGACTGGAGGACTGCCGTCGACTTCACTCCCCCTGGGCCAGGAATTGAGTTTGACAGCTCAATTTCTGGTGTCCAAAATCCTCCGGAGATTCCCACTGCAGTAAACTGCTTCAGGATGTTTCTCTCTGTAGAGACAGTGGGAGAGATTGTGGAGGAGACCAACCGATATGCCAGTGAGCAACAGGGAAAAACAGCGATTGGCGTAATTGGAAAGCTTTCCAAATGGGTACCTACCTGTATAAATGAGGTGTACACATTCCTCGTCATTGCCCTTCTGATGGGACTGGTCAGGAAATCTACCCTGAGGGAGTACTGGAGTACTGACCCGATTCTCCTCACTCCATTTTTTGCCTCGGTTTTCTCCCAAGACCGTTTTTTAAATCTCCTGCGGTGTTTACATTTTGTGAACCTTGCCCATGCAGACACCAGAGACCCCCTCAATAAAATCAGAAATGTGTTCAATGCCCTCACCTCAGCCTTCAAGCGGTCCTTCATCCCATACAAGGACCTGTGCGTGGACGAATCCCTGATGTTGTGGAAGCGTCGACTGGGATTTCGGCAATATATCCCTAGCAAGCGCCACAGGTTTGGGATAAAGTTTTTTGTCCTGTGTGATGTGGTGACGGGGTATGTGCAAGATATGGTCATTTACACTGGGGCCACAACATCAATCGAATCAGTTGAAGGACTGGGGGTCTCTGGGTCTGTGGTTATGACCCTCCTGGCTCCACATCTGGGGAAAGGGCACGTCCTGTATGTGGATAATTGGTACAGCAGTCCTATGCTGTTCCAGCACTTACTCCACCAGGGGACTGGGGCGTGTGGGACAGTCTTCAATCCGCCTTCCACCACCGGCTCATTATATATTGACATTTTCATATGTTCTGTCTTGCATTTTCTATTCTGTAATCAGCTATTCAGTTAACCGGTGCCAGTCAGCGGCGGATGGACTCCCCCCTCAGAGTCAGGTTCTGCCCAAGGTTTCTTCCTGCTAACAGCAGGGAGTTTTTCCTTGCCACTGTCACCCTAGGCATGCTCTACGGGGGTTCAGGCCCGGTTCCTTGTAAATTGTTGTGATAATGACACTTAAAAGTGCCATATACATACAACTGATTGAATGGAATCTGTAAAAAACCATTCTCAGTGCTGCCGGTTCTGTTCTAAGTGCAACCCTATTGGGGGTTGTTGCTGCTGCCCTCACCGCCATACCCCTGCTTGCTCGCGTTGATTTCAGAAGCTGAAATGAACGATAAATGACACATTGCTGTGCATCGAATATCTTAGTTACATCAACACTGAGCTAGCTTAGCAGTTTGGTGGTTTTTAACCTCCTTAACACAAGCTAACAATTGCATCCTAATGTAAAAGTGCAAACATGATTCCAGTGCAGTACCTAAAAGTTGTTTATTGTTGTACTGAAATGCAAATGTTACTATGTTAACGTTAGTTGTTATCCGAATAGTCATCTAGTTTCAATTGCAGTGTGTGCATATGGGTTACTACGTAGCTAGTTGTATTATACCGACAATCTCACTTACATGCACATTCACAAATCTTGATAGGCTATACATTTGCATCTTGTCCAGCGCTGTCAAGTATCCGAGTACATATTTGCTAATGCAGCGCTACATTTTCAGCCTATGGGTACACGTTCACAAATCTGAGTAGGCTACGTGTTAGCATCTTGTCCTGCACGTTCAAATATCTACGTACATATTTGGAAATGTTACGCTACACATTTGCGATAATAAGGTCTTGGTTTTATTTCCATATTCGTGTACTCGTATTTCGTAACGTCATTTTATCCAAACATTTATCGAAGCAAGTAACAAAGACAGTTTTTATTTTTACATCGGCTTGTCTGGGGTGCATTTAATTATGACGTTTGTCCCATGGCCCTGCCTGATGACGAGTGTAAACAAACATGGCTGCGTACATGACCGAACTTTATTTTCAGCATTAGCTTTTTTTTAATCGATAACAAGATGTTGTATTAAGACATAATTCTCAAAACAAATCTACAAATATCAGAATCGGAATGTCAGACCTTTTCATCAAATGTACTAGCATGATATAAGATGAGCAAATAAAATATTTTTACGAGAGATGCACTTTGCTTGCATTGATTTCTATCTAAGTGTTCCCGCTGTTAGAATATGGGGTTACGTGCACCCCTCACGTGCACCCATCACCTCAGTCTGAACATCAGTATCAGAGTATCAGAGAACAGTATCAGCGAGCTAGAGTACAGACGCAGAAGAAATATGTTTACAAACAGCAGGCGAAGAGAACTCACTGATGAGGAAATTAGGGAAATTTTCTTTAATTCAGATGATGAGGGTGATTACAATACTGAATCAAGTGGGAGTGACAGCGATTCTGAGGAGAGACTACCCCCAAATTTAGTTTCCCTTGAGAGGAACCCTGAGCTTGGGGAGGGAGATGACAATGTGGAGGAAAACCCTGAGGAGGGTCCATCTGTAGTCCCCTGTAGCCGCCCTGAAGGTCCGGTGCCAGTTGAGGAGGTGAGGTCCAGTGACTGGAGGACTGCCGTCGACTTCACTCCCCCTGGGCCAGGAATTGAGTTTGACAGCTCAATTTCTGGTGTCCAAAATCCTCCGGAGATTCCCACTGCAGTAAACTGCTTCAGGATGTTTCTCTCTGTAGAGACAGTGGGAGAGATTGTGGAGGAGACCAACCGATATGCCAGTGAGCAACAGGGAAAAACAGCGATTGGCGTAATTGGAAAGCTTTCCAAATGGGTACCTACCTGTATAAATGAGGTGTACACATTCCACGTCATTGCCCTTCTGATGGGACTGGTCAGGAAATCTACCCTGAGGGAGTACTGGAGTACTGACCCGATTCTCCTCACTCCATTTTTTGCCTCGGTTTTCTCCCAAGACCGTTTTTTAAATCTCCTGCGGTGTTTACATTTTGTGAACCTTGCCCATGCAGACACCAGAGACCCCCTCAATAAAATCAGAAATGTGTTCAATGCCCTCACCTCAGCCTTCAAGCGGTCCTTCATCCCATACAAGGACCTGTGCGTGGACGAATCCCTGATGTTGTGGAAGCGTCGACTGGGATTTCGGCAATATATCCCTAGCAAGCGCCACAGGTTTGGGATAAAGTTTTTTGTCCTGTGTGATGTGGTGACGGGGTATGTGCAAGATATGGTCATTTACACTGGGGCCACAACATCAATCGAATCAGTTGAAGGACTGGGGGTCTCTGGGTCTGTGGTTATGACCCTCCTGGCTCCACATCTGGGGAAAGGGCACGTCCTGTATGTGGATAATTGGTACAGCAGTCCTATGCTGTTCCAGCACTTACTCCACCAGGGGACTGGGGCGTGTGGGACAGTCCGGCTGAATAGGAGGGGGATGCCAACATTCCCAAAAAAAAATGAAGAGAGGGGAGGTCACCTTCAGGGAGAATGGCACTCAGCTGGCGGTAAAGTGGCAAGACAAGAGGGATGTGAACTTCCTCACAACTGTTCACCCCTCTTCCATGGCTCAATCGGGAAGGCTGGACCACTTCACCGGGGAGCCAAAGGTGAAACCTGCATGCGTCCTCGACTACAATAAGAAGATGGGAGCAGTGGACAGGGCGGACATGATCACCAGCTTTGTGGACTGTGCCAGAAAAAGTACCAAGTGGTACAAGAAACTCTTCTTTCACCTGCTCGACACTGCAGTCCTCAATGCCTACACTGTCCATCGAAAACTGTCTGGTAAGAAAATAACATTTAGTGTCAAGACCCACATCAACAATATACTACTACTATTACTACTGCTACTTTTATTTCTACTACTTAGAATAACAAAAAGAATAACAACAATAATAATAATAACCAACTACAGAAATAATAATAATTAAAAATAATAATGAAACAATAATAATAATAATAAATTGTTTTTACTCACCCATAGAGGAACGCATGCTGTACAAGGACTTTTGGCTGAAGCTGGTGAAAGAGTTGATCCAGTAACATCCCTTACCCCGGCGCTCAACTGGAGGGCGACCTTGCGTCAACACCCCACTGCGGCTCACAGGAAACCTTCTTTTGTGCCTCCTACAGAAGCCCAGGGACAGAGCACAAGGCAGCACTGCAGAGTCTGCCTCTACACCACCCGACGCAAAAGGGAGAGAAAATTAACGCGTTACATGTGACACTGCCCTGTGTCCAGCTCCCTGTTTTGACGAGTTCCATACTCTAAAGAATTACTAGGCCGGGGGGTTGGGGGATGTGACACAGCATGATTAGTACTGAGTTAGCTGGATAACTGCACTGAGTAAAACCCGGAACCCTCCCAAATCTGGAACATGGACTGAAGAGTTGTTCCGGTTTTCACTTAGTGCAGTTATCCAGCTAACTCAGTAATCCTGTTTTCTGGAACAGTTAGAGTAGGATAGGATGAGATATGGGGGGAGGGGGGGGTTGTGTGTCACTGTTCAGTTAGGGGGGTGTTAGGGGTGGGTGTGTGTGTGTGTGTGTGGGGGGGGGGGAGGGGTTGTGTGTCAGTGTTCAGTTAATATTGTTCTGGTATTCTTGTTCTGCTTTTGTCTATTACATTTTCTATAAACAAGCAACATGGTTTCTGTATTTTTATATATACATAGAATATGGTATTATCATAGCATACATTATGCCAAGTAACGCTTATTTACTCATTTAGTATCATTTGGTCAATACAAAATCAAAAATATAACACAGCTCATACTAATCTTAGACATTCTGTGTGTTTTTACTAATATAAATTCAATAAATGACAATATGAGCGCTACCCTCATGTAACCGTATAGAAAGAGAGAAGCTTACGTTTTACTCAGAAGTCCAAGGTGAGATTTGAACCCCGCTCCTCTCACTCGCAAGCGAACGCGTTACCAATCAGCTAAAGACGACATCGCCGATAGCTAAGGATAACGTCGTTATTTTGACCCTGAGGGTTGCGTCATCAGAGAGTGTTGTCACGGTAACCTGCTACAAGGCCTTCGCTTTACTGCACCTCACTGTGCTTTACTAGCGAACTAGCCGAGCTACACCCGCTACACTCACCCCCCTTTGACTTTCCCCTCCATTTGAAACTCCGCAGCAACCACTTTTTTATTCGATTCCGATCCGGGTCAACAGGCATCAATGTAACCGTATAGAAAGAGAGAAGCTTACTTTTACTCAGAAGTCCAAGGTGAGATTTGAACCCCGCTCCTCTCACTCGCAAGCGAACGCGTTACCAATCAGCTAAAGACGACATCGCCGATAGCTAAGGATAACGTCGTTATTTTGACCCTGAGGGTTGCGTCATCAGAGAGTGTTGTCACGGTAACCTGCTACAAGGCCTTCGCTTTACTGCACCTCACTGTGCTTTACTAGCGAACTAGCCGAGCTACACCCGCTACACTCACAATAATCACAGTTGTGAAGCCATAGCAGCTACGGAGCACGCTGAGGCAACGTGAACATGAGTGAACTGAACTGCACGGTATCGTGGCGTGTAAAATAAATACTTCTTTACAACTGCAATAGCCTGCTAAATGTCTTAGATAAAATGCTAATATATATATATATACGTATATATATATATATATATATATATATATACGTAGTCCTATATATTTAAAAATCAATTTCTACTTACGAGCTGGTAGTCGGGAACTCCGAAGGTAATGCAGACGGAACGGCGACTCCAAACAGTTTGGTAAGTAAGTCGTAGTCTTCTAATTTTTTTAATGGCGAATTGCTTCCGCACCGGGGCATTATCGCCACCTAGTTCACCGAGTAAAAGTAAACTAGTTATGTGTATTAGCCCGGTTTGTTGTAAAATTGAAGATAATAGGCATATTGTAGATGTTATTTCCTGATTTATGAGAGAAAACTGATTTGAACTCCACATTCTTAATTTTCTTGAAGGGTCTGTCTTTCTTGTGAGTATCGTGGCCATTTAAAAGACGCATAGGCTACTATTATCTCCTTTTGATGACATTTGTATATGATGTTTCTTTATTAGCTGTAGTGTATCATTCAGGTTTGTATGCCCAACTCTCAAAGATAATACAAACAAGAATCATTACATTTATAGACAGTAAGTGCTTTACAAATAAATATAGTTAGCCTCATAGATAGCCAATCATTAACCAGATGATGAATAATAAGGAAATAAGCAGGGGATTTTAGAGGCAGATCTGTTTGTTGCGTCATAATGACGGTTTAGAACGTCACATATTCTGAGAACACACGCAAAAAATAACTCACGCTGGAGGGCCAGTGTCTGGAATCTGGAACTTACGTGCGAAAGGGTTAAGGCATGCATTGCAGGCATACAATTCTCTTAAGATGCAGGGATCCCTCAGTCGGTAGCCTGTTCGGGAAGCCATCCCTCCATCTGCTTTAAACGGCTTAAAAAGAAAACCCACAAAGCAAAGATAAACACCTTCCCCTCACTTTAAAAATAAATAAATAAATAGTTCACAAACTGGTGTCTCGTTTGAGACACGGGTGTTTTAATTCATTCACACCGATAAGGGTAGCCTAGAAGTTTCTATTTCCCTTAAATGGTTAATTTAGCTTCGGAAATTGCCTTTAGGTGGTTGGTACATATACATATACTACAAATACAACTTCAGTAGTTAGAATGGCCCTAGGCATACCGGCGCCATGAAGCCAATATTATGCACAGCATCCTCCACCACCTCTAGGGAGAAGACCAACAGGCGTTGGTATGGTATTAATTGGCGTGGACCTGAAGGGATGAAGAGCTTCTCCCCCATAGGCATGTCAGGCTTCATCCGTAGCCAAAAGGTCACACATAGTTCTTCATCACTACACATAGAACTCCCCTGATTAGTTTTGCTCCCATGGAAGTCCAACAGGCGTTGGTACACATAGCCACTGATCCATGTAATGTTAGAAGGACCGAGAGCTGGAAGGTCACACATAGTTCTTCATCACTACACATAGAACTCCCCTGATTAGTTTTGCTCCCATGAAAGTCCAACAGGCGTTGGTACACATAGCACTGACCCACGTAAATGTTAAAGGGGCCTTGAGTTGACGGACAGGATGGCTACATCGGTAGCTGAAAGGTCACACATTGTTCTTCACCACTACACATAGAATTTCCCTGGTTAAATGAATGTTCCGGCTCCCAAGGGAAGTCCAACATGCGTTGGTACACATAGCCACTGACCCATATAATGTTAGAAGGTCCTTGAGCTGACAGACAGGACGGCTTCATTGGTAGCTGGAAGGTCACACACATTGTTCTTCATCACTACACATAGAACGTCCTGGAGTTAGGTTACACTACATCTGGCACAACTTCCTGGGGTTAGTTCACACTACACCTGGCACAAAGGGGGGTCCAACAAGCGTTGGTACACATAGCCACTGATCCATGTAATGTTAAAAGGACCTTGAGCTGACAGACAGGATGGTTTCATTGGTAGCTGGAAGGTCACACATAGTTATTTATCACTGCATATAGAAATTCCTGGGGTTAGGTACACTAAATCTGGCACACAGGGGGGTCCAACAAGCGTTGGTACACACAGCCACTGATCCATGTAATATTAGAAGGGCCTCGAGCTGATGGACAGAATGACTTCCTCCGGAAGCGAAAGGCGTTACACATAGTCATCACATAAGCACAACACTAGCAGCACTTTGGCGTATGGTTGTTTTTGGGGGTTGTTGCTGCTGCCCTCACCGCCATACCCCTGCTTGCTCGCGTTGATTGGCGGGAGGGTTTTTGAACAGAACCATAGCGCCAAACCTAAAATGTATTGTTTTAAGAATATTAATAAAGCTTTTACTTGAACAACAGTGAAATCGAGCGTAGCGTTAGTTCAGGCAGGCCACGAGAGTGAAACCTGGCCAAAGGTGAATCAGCTGACAGCTCAGCTGAGTAGTGACGCTACTTGAATGGATTGATTGGTGAATCAAGGCGGTCTATTTAACCGCCTCGCCCTAACATGGTGGATCCTCTGATGCACGCCCGCTGCACACAAACCCCCCCCCCCCCCCCTCCACCCCAGCTCCATCCTCTTCAGTTCTCCTTTGCGCACTGACACCTAGCCTATATCGCTCCTGCATGGCTCACTAATATGTTCGAGTGCCTACTGATTTCTTTCCTCTCTCCTTCCCTCTTCGGCAACCGCCGGAGCGGTAGCTATAGATCAACAAACATCGTTCTCCAGAAGCAGCCGGTCAGCTCAGCTCCACGCCGTCCCCAGTTGATGATGCCACCTGCTGGCCTTCAATCCGCCTTCCACCACCGACTCATTATATATTGACATTTTCATATGTTCTGTCTTGCATTTTCTATTCTGTAATCAGCTATTCAGTTAACCGGTGCCAGTCAGCGGCGGATGGACTCCCCCCTCAGAGTCAGGTTCTGCCCAAGGTTTCTTCCTGCTAACAGCAGGGAGTTTTTCCTTGCCACTGTCACCCTAGGCATGCTCTACGGGGGTTCAGGCCCGGTTCCTTGTAAATTGTTGTGATAATGACACTTAAAAGTGCCATATACATACAACTGATTGAATGGAATCTGTAAAAAACCATTCTCAGTGCTGCCGGTTCTGTTCTAAGTGCAACCCTATTGGGGGTTGTTGCTGCTGCCCTCACCGCCATACCCCTGCTTGCTCGCGTTGATTGGCGGGAGGGTTTTTGAACAGAACCATACCGCCAAACCTAAAATGTATTGTTTTAAGAATGTTAATAAAGCTTTTACTTGAACAACAGTGGTCCTGAGTGAAATACATTTTCAGTGTGTTCTTTGTATATTCACTGCAATTACTCATGTTAAGCACTAATTGAAGACATTGTTTAACAGCTTAAAAGGTCCTATACGTAACACAACTTCCGGTTTCTAATCCAAATACAGATACAGGTACCGATATTGTTGATAGTTGAACAAATACAGATACATATAGTGGCATCACTGCACACCCCTAGTCCCCATACTGGTTGGCACGTTAGCTGGCAGGGGGAAATCAAGCATTCCCATAACCTAGGTATTATCAATATGGGAGGGGGAATGGGGGGCGGAGTCCCACATAATCTCTGAATCAGAGAGCCCATCCAGGGAGACTTTGTCCCAAAGAGTATTTCCGTCGGCTAGCGAATCCCAGGGTAAACTCTCCTTTCCATCCTCCGAGAGAGGAGGGGACCCAACCAGATCAGCAGGGAAATCCTCCTCCTTACTGACAGAGTTAAGTTCTGGCTGGGACTAAGAAGCGGACGATGACGTCAGTTGACAATGTGAGGTGCATTGGGGACCCCATTGCTCCTACCCCAATTAATGTGTGGACCGTGTTGCACTAGCCAGGAATGCCCCAAGACCAGGGGATAAGCCGGGGAATCGATCAGAAAGAACCAGATGAGCTCCGAATGATCCCCGAAAACCGTACGCATACAAGTCAGCCCAGTGGTCTCATTAACCGTACCGGAGCCCAACGGGCGGCCGTCGAGAGCCCTGACAAAACGGGGTTATTTTAAGCTCCAAGGCCCATTTAGCTTCAATAAAACACTCAACTGCTCCAGAATCAATAAACGCATCGGTTTTGATTGAGCTGTAGCAGCTACCTCTGGGACATACTTACATAATTCACCTTGTAATGTTGACACGGATATGTCATAAGTCTGGCTTCTATGACGTGGTTTTAGATGGATATAAATAAAGCACGGGGTTGCGTTGCAGTTCGCTTTTTGACTTGGTAAGAAGTCTAACAGTTTGGTTATTTCCTGTGCACCTACATTGGTGACCTCGTTTCGTCTTTGGACGATTCCAAAGATAATTTCCGAACTCACGCATCATGGAAGGGGCGAATGCCTTAAGTTACCGGAGTTTTGGGAACAGCAATCTGCGGCTTGGTTTGCCCAAATGGAGGCACAGTTTGCACTCCGGAGAATCACTGAGGACAACACAAAATATTATTATGTTGTTTCTGCTCTCAGCAGTTCCACCGCGGCTAGAGTCGTGAGCATTCTTGAAGACTTGCCAGAGGTAGAGAAATATCCAACTTTGAAATCATACCTCCTCGACACGTTTGGTTTGACTGAATCCGAGCGTGCTCATCAGCTGTTCTCTATGCCTGGACTGGGTGATTCCAAGCCCTCTGAGTTGATGGATCATATGTTAACTCTCCTGGGAAATCATAAACCATGTTTTCTTTTCACGGAACTGTTCATGCAACAGCTACCTTCGCAAGCGCGGTCTGCCCTAGCTAACACTCCCATTAAGGATTTCCGGGTTTTGGCCAGAGAAGCTGACAAATTTTTTTCCGCCGGCCGGCAGAGCTGCACTACCGTCCTGGATCCCACCCACATTCAGGCTACACTGCCGGTGGACGCAGTGGCCACTACCGGCACTACAGCTACAACCAATCAAGGTCTGTGCTTTTACCACGCGCACTACGGTACCAAAAGCTAGAAAGTGCCGCCCTCCTTGCACCTTCAAGGTGTCAGGAAACACCAGGGCCGGCTCTCACTAGCTGCCATGAGCGTCGGCCGTACGGGGAGCTTGTTATTTATTACTGAGACTGACTCAGGGCAGTGTTTCCTCTGTGACACAGGTGTTCAAGTGAGCATTCTGCCCGCGACAACCTTGGACATACAGAGGGATGGACATGGCCCCGCCCTCCAAGCCGCCAATGGCAGTTCTATCCGCGTTTTTGGAAAACGGAGCGTGGCGCTGTGTTTCGGAGGACAATGATTCGTTTGGGATTTTGTCACAGCTAAGGTGTCCGCTCCCCTCCTCAGTGCAGATTTTCTCTCCGCTAATAGCTTGTTGGTGGATGTTAAGAACCGAAGGCTCGTCAACGCTGAGACTTTCAGTTTGCTCCCATGCTCACTTAGCGGTTCTGGCACGTCGAAGCTGGCTAGTGCACTCTCATCTACTGACGTGTTTTCTCGTTTCCTTGCCGAGTTCCCAAGCCTAACGGAGCCCACCTTTTCTGCTGCCTTCACTAAGCACGAAGAACACCAGATCTCGACTACTGGCCCACCTGTCCATGCCCACACTCAACCCGGGGAAACTCGCTGTGGCCCAGGCGGAATTCCGCACCATGGAGCACCTCCGCATCATTCGCCGGTCGAACAGCCCCTGGTCCTCGCCTCTCCACATCATGCCGAAGCCTGGTGGCGGTTGGCGCTCCTGCGGAGATTATAGGCGTCTCAATGACATCACGGTCCTTGACTGATACCCGATTCCTCACATCCAGGAATTTTCCGCCTGCCTGGCCAGGAAAGTAGTTTTTTCCAAGGCGGACATCGTTCGCGGATACTACCAGGTTCCGGTACAGCCGCAGGACGTCCAGAAGACGGCGGTGATCACGCCATTTGGTCTTTGGGAATTCCTGTGGATGCCGTTCGGCCTGAAAAACGCAGCACAGACTTTCCAACGCCTGATGGATATGGTGCTGCGGGATCTACCATTCCTTTTTACCTATCTGTACGATATCCTTGTCGCCAGTGCCTCCATGACGGAACACGTGTCTCACCTTCGAACCCTCTTTGAGCGGCTCAGCCAGCACGACCTTATCACCAATTCAGCCAAGTGCCAGTTCGGATTGGATGCAATTGACTTTCTCGGGCACCGCATCACTAAGGACCCCACTGCTGTCGAAGGTGGAGGCCGTGAACGGTTTTCCCTGCCCCTTCACCATGAAGGCCCTGCAGGAGTTCCTGGGCATGATGAACTTTTACCATCATTTTATTCCCCATGCAGCCCCTTTTCGAGGCCATCAAGGGCACACCCCCCAAGAAGGCCATCGATTAGTCTGGAGAGATGGACAGCGCTTTCTCGGCCACAAAAAAAGCTCTGGCCAACGCGGTCATGCTGGCGCACCCTGTATCTGAGGCGCCGATTGCCCTTACCATGGACGCTTCGGATTATGCTGTTGGCGCCGCGTTTGAGCAGTGGATTAACGGAGCCTGGCAGCCGCTCGCTTTTTTCAGCCACCAACTGCGCTCCAACGAGAGGAAGTATAGCGCTTTCGATCGTGAACTTCTGGGCCTGTATCTGGCCATACGTCACTTCCGTTTCCTGCTGGAAGCCCGGCCGTTCACAGCATTTGTTGACCACAAGCCATTGTCGTTTGCCATGGCTAAGAAGTCGGAACCATGGTCCGCCCGTCAGCAGCGCCAGCTCGCTTTCATATCCGAGTTCACTACAGACATCCGACATGTTGCTGGTAAAGACAACCGCGTAGCCGACGGCCTCTCCCGGGCCGTTGTCAGCACCGTCCACCATGGAATCGACTACGCCTGCATGACAGTCTATCAGGCCTCGGACCCAGGTCTACTGGCCTGTAGGAGTGCTGTCACAGGGCTTCAGCTACAGGACATCGCGTTCGACGATGCCGGCAACACACTACTTTGTGATGTTTCCATGGGGCAACCACGGCCGGTCGTGCCCGACAGGTGGATACGACAGGTTTTCGATGCCATTCATGGTCTTTCCCACCTGGGCAAGAAGTCGTCTCAGAAGATGGTGTCGGCTAGGTTCATTTGGCGCGGGCTCAAGAAGGACGTCCGCAACTGGGCCAACACCTGCATCGTATGCCAACGGTCTAAGGTGCATCGCCATGTAAAGGCCCCGTTGGTGCCTTTCTCATTTCCTGAGAAATGTTTTGACCATGTGCACGTGGACCTGGTGGGGCCCCTGCCGCCCTCCCACAGGTTCACTCACCTCCTCACAATGGTCGACCGAACTACTCGGTGGCCGGAGGCCGTCCCGTTAACATCGACGACTTCTGGTGATGTGGCCCGGGCATTCATCAGCACTTGGGTCTGGAGAGATGGACAGCGCTTTCTCGGCCACGGTTTTCCTGTTTCCTGTTTGAACAACGTTTTTCCAAACAGCTGCTGAAAATTCCCTGCTGAATTGTCGCTTTATTTTAATTTTTTGAATCTCGTTATTATTCATCATCATCTGAAAGTAATTTTTGGACCACAGTACTACCAATAAAGCGCTTAAGTTCTCTCTACGTCCTATATCATCCACGAGCAAACAAACTCAATACAGCCAGATAAAAACGTAAGTAATTTACGGGGCTTAATGGCTGCTTTCGGCTCGCCGGTTTCGTCCATCTCTCACTCTGTCTCTCCTTCCTGGGCTGTCTCTTGCTCTGTATGCGATATGTTTAGTTATTTATCTTCCGTCGTTAATGATAATTTTACCTGTGATAAGTGTAAGTTAAATGCTAGGTTGACGGAGAAGATTGCTGAATTGGAAGCTCGCATCCGCACCTTACACGAACTTCGAGATACTGAAATGTTTTTAGAATCTTTTACGGTTCCGGATGCACCAGTTAGCCTGTCTTTAAGTAGGACCCCGGCAGAGCCTTCGCAGCAAGGCGGGTGGATTACAGTTCGGGAACGTAGTCGAAAACCTAAGCCTCCACCAGTGCACAAACAACCCATTCACGTTTCCAACAGGTTCTCCCCCCTCAGTAACGCACCGGCTGTGAAACCTGTTAAAAAAACTCTGGTGATTGGCGACTCTATTTTAAGAAACGTGAATTTAGCGACACCAGAGACCATAGTCCAATGTATCCCAGGGGCCAGAGCGACCGACATCAAAGCGAACTTAAAAGTGCTGGCTAAACATAAGTTCTCTAAAATTGTTATTCATGTCGGCACTAACGATGTCCGGTTGAAGCAATCGGAGATCACCAAAGATAATTTTAAATCGGTGTGTGATTTGGCGAAACGGATGTCTGCGTCAGTAATTTGCTCTGGTCCCATCCCCGCTCGACGTGGTGACGAAATCTACAGCAGATTGACATCACTAAATCACTGGTTGTCTGTTTGGTGCCCTGCAAACGGTGTTGGCTTTGTAGACAACTGGAGTACTTTCTGGGGGAGGCCTGGTCTTTTGAAAAGAGATGGTATTCACCCCTCGTGGGAGGGTGCCGCTCTTATTTCCAGGAATCTATCTTATAGTCTCAGTAAGTCTATAACCTGACACACCAGAGCCAAGACCAGGCAGCAGAACTACTGTCTTACACAGATTTCTGCATGTTCCCAAAAACTGCTGCCCAGGTTCCATGCTATTGAGACAGTCTCTGTCCCCCGACCTAGAGTAGGCTTTGCTAAAAAGCCCATTAAGGGTGTTTGTATGGCTAATTTAAAAAAATCAGACCCTGTCATTCTACTAATGATGGGGCTGAACAGAGAGAGCCAAAAATTGGCTTGATTAATATCAGATCACTCGCCCCTAAGGCAACTCTTATAAATGAATTAATTACTGATCACCAAGTTGAGATCCTATGCTTAACTGAAACTTGGCTTAAAATTGATGAATATATTGCATTAAATGAATCCACTCCTCCTGGTTACAGTTATACACACATTCCCCGTTTGACGGGTCGTGGAGGTGGTGTTGCTGCTATATATAAATCTAATCTCTTTGCTACTCTGAAATCTGCCTACAAATTTAACTGTTTTGAAGTGCTTGTTCTCAGTTTTGCACATCCAGACAGAAAAGCAATCAGTTTTACCCTTGTCATTTTATATAGGCCACCAGGTCCATACAGTGGTTTCTTACTTGAGTTTGCTGATTTCCTCTCTAGCCTGGTTATTCATTCAGATAAAATAGTAATTGTAGGTGATTTTAATATACACATGGATAGTGAAGGTGATCCTCTCAGATCTGCATTCTTGTCAATTATTGAACCCATTGGCTTTAATCAACATATACATCAGTCCACCCATTCTCATAACCATACTCTTGATCTGGTCTTAACGTATAATACAGAAATAGCAAACGTAACAGTCATGCCTAAAAATCCTGTGTTATCAGACCATTACTTAATTACCTTTCACCTTTCACAAGTCTGTCATGTGCCATCAGATACTACATTCTACTTTAGTCGTAAGCTCTCCTCCAGATCTGCAAATGATTTTATTAATGAGCTCCCAGGCTCATTTGTGCACTGTGGGGATTTTCTAGGCTCCAGCCAAAATGCGTATACAAATGCAGACATAAACTCAATTGATCAGCTGACTGACAACATTAATAACGTACTTAGTAGAACCCTGGATACTATCGCACCTCTTAAAAAGAGGAAAGTCTGCAATAAGAAATTAGCTCCCTGGTACAATGACCATACTCGTGCTCTCAAACAAGCTTCACGCCAACTTGAGCGCAAATGGCGTTCCTCTAAATTGCATGTTTTCTTCCATGCCTGGAAAGACAGCCTTCTCCATTATAAACATGCCCTTATCACAGCGCGTTCCTTATATTTCTCTATTTTGATAGATGAAAATAGAAACAATCCTAGGCACCTGTTTAACACTGTTGCCCGACTGACTAAGAATCATGCTGATCCCTGTGTTTCAATCCCATTTAATAGTAATGACTTTATGAATTTCTTTGATGACAAAATAATAAGAATCAGGGACAAGATTCAAAGTTCTTCTACCACCCCTCATACAGGGTCTGCCCCTCCGTCCACTCAACACCTGGGTGCAGAATGGTCAGATGGACGGGTGGCCTATCTGAGCTCCTTTGCTCCAATAGATCTCACTGAATTTAATACTATAGTAAATTCTTCAAAATCTTCTACCTGTCTTCTAGACCCTATTCCAACGAAGTTACTGAAAGAGCTACTGCCAGTAATTGGAACACCACTGTTGCATATTGTTAATGCTTCTTTAGCCTCTGGACATATACCACCGACTCTCAAACTTGCAGTCATCAAACCCCTTCTTAAAAAGCCAAACTTGGATATAAACGACTTGTCTAACTATAGGCCTATCTCAAACCTTCCGTTCCTCTCTAAAATAATAGAAAAGGCCATTTCAAAACAACTCTGGTCATTTTTGCACCCTAATCAAATATTGGAAGTTTTTCAATCTGGTTTTCGACCCTCTCATAGCACTGAAACAGCCCTAGTCAAAGTATTCAATGACCTACTCCTTGCTTCTGATAGTGGCTATATCTCTGTACTCATGCTTCTGGATTTAAGTGCAGCATTTGACACAGTTGATCACCTCATCCTTCTGGATAGGCTCGAAAATATTGTTGGCCTCCGTGGACTGGCCCTTTCCTGGTTTAGATCATACTTATCTGACCGATATCAATTTGTGCATCTTAACAATGACTCCTCCTATAAATCTAGGGTTAGATATGGAGTACCACAAGGATCTGTCCTTGGGCCCTTGCTCTTCTCTCTATACATGCTTCCCCTGGGACAAATCATTCGTAAACATGGCATTAACTTCCACTGCTATGCAGACGACACCCAACTGTATCTATCAGTCAAGCCTGATGAAATTGTCCTGCTGTCAAAAATGGAAGCTTGTCTTATAGATATAAAGGAATGGATGACCCATAACTTTCTCTTACTAAACTCTGATAAAACAGAGGTAATGGTGGTGGGGCCCAAGTCCCTGAGACTGATGGAATTTCAATCACCTCAAGTGCTGTCATTAAAGATCTTGGTGTTACGTTTGATCCAGATCTAGTATTTGATACTCACATTAAAGACATCTCTAGGGTTGCTTTCTATCACTTGAGGAATATCTCAAAAATACGAAAAATACTGTCCCTACATGATGCTGAAAAGCTAGTCCATGCTTTTGTTACTTCTAGATTAGATTACTGTAATGCTCTTTTGTCTGGATGTGCACAGTCCTCTCTGAAAGGGCTTCAACTAATTCAAAATACAGCTGCTCGTATTCTCACGAGAACTAGAAGATTTGAACATATCAGCCCAGTGTTAGCTTCACTTCACTGGTTGCCAATCAAATTTCGAATAGACTATAAGATTCTATTACTTACCTTTAAAGCCTTACATGGGCTTGCCCCCTTATATTTAAGGGATTTACTTTTCCCTTATAATCCCTCACGAACGCTCCGTTCGCAGGGCGCAGGCCTCCTTGTTATTCCTAAAATAGCTAAAAGTACAATAGGTGGTAGAGCCTTTTCCTATCGTGCTCCTCTCCTATGGAACAAATTGCCTGCTCATGTTCGGGGTGCAGACACTGTCAGTCTATTTAAAGCTAGGCTTAAAACTCATCTTTTTAGTCTGTCCTATAGTTGAGGGGCAGGAGTGGGTGGCTGGCATTAGCTATAGAGTCGCTGGTGGACTGAGCGGTCTGTGCTGTCACTGGATCATTATTGGTAGTGTTGTGTTAAGCTCGACCGGTCATGGTCTAGTGGTGACTGTCTCAAGCCTGCCCTCATGGCTGTATTGGCCCCTGCCTCTGTTTAGCCCTTAGCTATGCTGCCATAGCCTTATTCTGCCGGGCTTTCCTTATCGCAGCAGACACCTCTGTCTCTCCTGCTGCGCTTGTTCTGCTACCATCTGAACCCCCTAACAATGTTTTTTCTTTTTTTTCCTCTTCCCTGCTCTGGGCACCTGCCCGGAGCTCTAGCCCAAGTTTCCAGAGTTTCCCGCGTCTTTCCCCCGCCCCCCCCTCCTGGCCCGGAGCTCCAGCCCAAGACCAGCTAGGCGCCCCCCACCTGCCACTGCTGATCTCTACATGATGGAGTCATCTGTATCGAATACCTCCCTATGACATAATCAACCCATAGGCCAGTGGAGGATGGGCATCCCCCCAATAGCCGGGTTCCTCTCGAGATTTCTTCCCATCGGGGAGTTTTTTCTCGCCACAGTATGAGGGTTTTTCTCTCCTACTAGAGTTTTTACCTCTGCTATCTGGGGGCTTAGAGCTGGCATTTCCCATTTCCCCTTTCCTCCCCTTTCTGTTCTGTAAAGCGTCTTTGTGACAGTCATCTGTGAAAAGCGCTATATAAATAAAATTGAATTGAATTGAATTGAATTGGGTCGCCCGGTTCAGCGTACCGTCTGAGGTCTCCTCGGACAGAAGTCCCCAGTTCACGTCAGAGCTATGCGGTCGCCCAGGGCCTGGGAGTGAAGCTCCACTGTACCACCACTTATCACCTCCAGGCTAATGGCTTGTGCGAGCGGTTTCATTGCTCAATGAATGCCGCGCTCTGGGCCAGCCTCCAGGATGACAGTTGGGATCGACAGGCTTCCGTGGGTCATTCTGGGGCTCAGGACTGTCCCTAAGGAGGACCTACAGTGCTCGTCTGCCGAGCTAGTTTATGGCCAGCCACTGCGGGTGCCAGGGGATTTCGTCCCTAACTCCACGAGCCCTTAGTCTGCAACATGACAGCGAACCAACCTCCTGGACAGCGCCAGGGCATTTGCACCAGTGCCTACGTCACAGCACGGCCTCCCCCAGTCCCATGTCCCTTCCGACCTGAAGGCGGCGGAGTACGTTTTCATCCGCCACGACGTGCATCTGGGGCTGCTTTACCCTCCCTATGATGGTCCGTTTCGTGTCTTGGATGATGGGGACAAGGCTTTTCTAGTGGACATCGGTGGCAAGCCGGACTATATTCTCCTGGACCGCCTCAAACCGGCCCATTTGGATCTGGACCAGCCCATCAGGTTAGCTCGGCCCCCACGCCGGGGTCGCCCTCCATCTGTTGCGCCACCGCAGCGCCCCCTACCTTCTGATGGTCCCCCTGTGTCCACTCCAGCCCCCGCTCTGGCCATGTGGACTCGTTTAAGTTGGACCGTTCAGCCTCCCCTTCATCTGGCGTTGCAAGTTCCTGTGAATTCTGGGGGGACGGATGTAGCAGCTACCTCTGGGACATACTTACATAATTCACCTTGTAATGTTGACACGGATACGTCATAAGTCTACGGCTTCCATGACGTGGTTTTAGAGGAATATAAATAAAGCATGCGGCTGCTTTGCAGTTCGCTTTTTGACTTGGTAAGCAGTCTAACAGTTTGGTTATCTCCCGTGCACCAGAGCGATGATTCCAGAGCAATTGAACTGGCAGAAAGGTGCGGAGGCCTGTACTATTATGTCTCACTAGGGTCTCCACAGCGAGACCCCCCCGTTTCCCGTGAGTTTGGGACACTGAGCTCTCGTATGCCCCTTGCGCCTACAGTAGCGGCACCACTCCTCACGCGACTTCACTTACAGGGGCTCATGCACAGCAGAACTATCCACCTGCATAGGCTCCTCTCTGTTAAGAGAGGAGTGGGCGGAGGAGGGGGCCGAAGGTGTAGAGCGGTCTCTCTTCTCACCTCTCTCTCTCACTCCCTGACACGGTTATCAATCCGTATAGCTGTGGTAACCAGAGCATTAAATGTAGCAGGTGGTTCGAGCACTGCCAGGGCGTCTTTAATGGCGTTCGACAATGCGTTAATAAATAGCGATATAAGTGGACCCTCCGGCCACCCTGTCTCCCCTGCCAATGCACGGAACGCGATGGCTTTTTCTTTTGCCTCATGGCGGTCTCCTGACCAGAAATGTCGTGATTGAAGACTAACGCCATTTCCTCCATTAGTCTATCCGCATTGTTTATTACAGGGGCGTTAGCCCGAATCAGGGGGTCTGCGCAGGCGAGGGCGGTCCCGGTGAGCAACGATAAAATAAAAGCCACCCGGGAATCATGTGATGAAAACCGTGAGGGCTGAGCTTTAAAAAAAATTAAGCCCCAACACTTCCCTGACTCTCCGTCATACCGAAGGGGCAGTTGTAGTTATGGCTCCCTAACAGTGAGTGAAATGGGCAGGGGGGGGAGAATCTCAGGTGCTGGTGCTGGTGCTTGTGTGGACGCAACTGCCAGGAGGCAGAGACTGTCGGCCAACTCACACAGACAGTCCTCCTGGTGGCGCAGCTGGCCAACCAACTGGCCCTGTTGCTTTAGCACGAGAGGCCAAAGCTGCGTGCTGTCTCGCCAGCACTTGGTCTATCCACTGCGGGGTCGCTGGTGCCACCATCTGGCTTTTGTGTACTGTGAGTCGATGGGATCGGAGGACCAAGCGCGACCATGAGGGGATCAAAATGTAGAGCATATTTGCTACTTGCATATTTGAAAAATATTCTATAAATGTAAGCTACATACAGTCATTCATCCGCATTAGCATTGGCACTCGCAGGCAAAATAATTTTATGTTAGGGGCTATGACTTTGGCTTTTATTATTCGGTGTCTATTTATTTTAAGTTATTTTACTGTTAAAAAAACAAAACAACACTATTTGACCTTATTTGTCTTTTTTATTACCAAAGCATTGATCAGTAACACAATTAAGAATACAAAAGAAAAGTATGAAGGTTTTGTGCTGAATATTTAAGTGGTCTAACTTAACTTTTTTGCTGGTGGCACTAAAATTTTCAGTAGGTAGCACCAGTGCCGCTAGTAGAAAAAGTTAGTATGGAGCCCTGGATATGTTTGTGAGCTGGCATCTAGTCCACCTTGGACATGAGGTTGAAAATGTTTTTTTCTTCTTCTTACATAGATGCTGTGACAAAAAGCAGCCAACCGTCACATGCAGAGGTGGAGACGGCAATTAAAAAATGGCGGTGCAAGGAGGATGAGAGATCAAAAATATGAACTGATACTGATGTTAATTATTGTTGTTCATTGTTCTGGTCAGTGGTCTTGTTTGCTGATGAATGAATTGCAAATTTAGTTATTTTTGTTATCTTAATTAAATTTGCATTGTATTTGAAACAAGTGCTGCGTCCGCTATGTCTTATTGGGATTCCCAAGTGCAGAAAAAACATCCTGGTAAGTCATTTTTGGATGCACAGCAGGCATGTAATCTGTGGACCCACAGTGGGTTGAAAATTGACCCACACATAACCAGAAAACAAGCCCTTTTTGGGGACACAGTTGGTTGAAAATTGGGCCCCTTGTGGCTGCGAAATGTTGGCCACATGTGGGCCCCAAGGTATTGGGCCCTCATGGGCAGCCCACACTAAGCCCAAAAGCATGGGCTTGGTGTGGGCTGCCCGCTAGGGCCCAATATCCACTGCAAAATGTTGGCCACATGTGGGGCCCATGGTATGGGGCCCTAGTGGGCTACCCACACCAAGCCCAAAGTGGGCTGCCCAATTGGGGCCCATACCTTGGGGCCCACATATGGCCGACATTTCGCAGTGGATATGGGGCCCCTAGTTGGCAGCCCACAAGGGTCCCAATTTTCAGCCCGTAGTGGCCCCACACAGGCCCAAAAAGGGCTTGTTTGCTGGGAAGCCTTGGCAACTCCAATGACTGCAATGGAACGGGAAAAAAGTGCAATGTGAGCATCGGGGCAATCCTGAGGTCAATGGATCTAAATGCTATAAAATTATCATCACAGTCAATTTCAAACATTTTTGTGTAATTGGAGTATTACTGGCAATGTTACATGGCCTAATGCTTATAATGAATACATAATTATAAGTTGATATGCAATCAATGGTTGTGTTATGATCTCACTTTCAAAACATTTCCACTAGTATTGATGCTACGTAATGTTCATGAGTTCGCCGGTTCAGGAATATTCATTACCGGCGGCTCCTCAGTCAACAATCCCGTCTTGTTTGGCGGTAGTCAACTAGCCAGTAGCTCTCGCTAGCCAGTAGCTCTCGGGCATATGTAATCTGTGGACCCACAGTGGGTTGAAAATTGACCCACACGTAACCAGGAAACAAGCCCTTTTTGGGCCTGTGCGGGGACACTGTGGGTTGAAAATTGGGCCCCTTGTGGCTGCGAAATGTTGGCCACTTGTGGGCCCCAAGGTATCGGGCCCTCGTGGGCAGCCAACACCAAGCCCAAAAGCATGGGCTTGGTGTGGGCTGCCTGCTAGGGCCCAAAATCCACTGCGAAATGTTGGCCACGTGTGGGGCCCATGGTATGGGGCCCTAGTGGGCAGCCCACACCAAGCCCAAAAGCGTGGGCTTGGTGTGGGCTTCCCAATAGGGGCCCCATATCCACTGCAAAATGTCGGCCACGTTTATTTATTTATTTAAAACGGATTATACGCAACTATGTAGCTATAATACATTTTAACACACATAATCCGTCCATAACGATATAAACTTGGATACAAGGTAGTAGCCTACTATTAGGCTACAGGACCATTTTTTATTTTTTATACAGGCCTAGCTGAACTAGGCGACAGAAAGCTGTCAGAGCAAAGCATGTTAAGGGGAGGAACAGGAAAAAGGAGGTTTTATGGCTGGGATAAGGTTCGGTCACAACGGATTGAATTTAACGTTTTCAGTCATCCAGGTGTCGGTATACCGAAGCCTTTTTATTTCATAGGTCTGGTAATGGACTGTTAATTAACTGTTTCGTAATAACTCCATTGAGCTCATTCTGTGAGAGATGTTGTAATAATAATAATAATAATACATTATATTTATATAGCGCTTTTCAAGGTACTCAAAGTCGCTTTACACACAGGATCAAACAAAGTTTATTAGAACAATATAAAAGATTTTAAAATAGAGAAGTAAAGAAAAAAGGGAAATAGAAGGGAGGGGTAGAAAAGGTTAGTTATTAAAAGCAATGGTGAAAAGATGGGTTTTGAGGGCTTTTTTAAAGGATGGCAGAGTGTCTGCCTTTCGGATGTGGCTGGGGAGAGCGTTCCAGAGGGAGGGGGCAGCTGCAGCGAAGGCCCTGTCACCCCAGGTCCGGTGCTTTGACCTGATGGTTTGGAGTAAGTTAGCATCAGCGGACCTGAGGTGACGGGTAGGGGTGTGGTGTTGGAGGAGGTCAGAGAGGTAGGGCCAGGTTGTTGATGGCTTTGAAGGTGATGAGTAGTAACTTGAAATCTGTAACTTGTAAGTCTAAATTAGCTACACCTCTCGTGCAGACTAGGCTATTCCTCTCGGGCAAAACCCAGAACGGTGTTTTTGCTTAGGCTATTAATATTATGATGTTAGTTTAGGATTTAATTAATAATAAAAAAAATAATAGGCCCTAATACCTTCCATTTATATAGCGCCTTTCTCAACGGTCAGCGACTCAAAACGCTTTACAATGATGAAGAGGAAGCCCGCCTCTATACACAATTATTCGCTGTAGAGACACGTATAGACTACTATAGGTCTAAATGTGATGTGTGCGTGGGACCGGAGAGAGACAGCAATAATGGTTTGTTAATTTTGTTAATGAAGGACAATACTAATTAATAGGCTAGTGGAGGGTGATGGAAGGGTCGGTGAGGTGGTAGCCTATTTTGGGGGTGAGGGGGAATGTGTTGCAATCTATTTGTATAGAGTCTATGGTTGCAATTCCTAATAAGGTCTGGGGAATAGGATCTGATTAGGCTACGTGCCTATATATATCCTACGCCACACTCCAGCACAGTAGGTGACGGTAATACCCTTTAACGTAGGATGGGCTGCGAAACCCCAATAAACACCTTCGAAGAAGAAGAAGAAGAATGCCTAGCTTTAGGACTAAATAAAACGTAGGTTAGGCTACGCGTAAAGTAGGGCTAGCTAGCTGACTGTACAACTTTCTTCAAATAGCCTAGGCCTACTCAAATTTTATTTCGGCATTCTAAAACTTGTTTGTTGTTGTAACGAGACAGATTTCTTATTTTTACGTTTTTATTAACGTAAGTAAATTAGACTCAATGTTGTGTAGGCTATTAAAATCACAAGGATACAGTCTACTGGTTGCTCATGGAGAGGTTTGTGTAAAATATTTAGATTTTATTTGGACTAAAACTTTAATTTGGAAAACCGTTTGCTACCTTGGTATTAACTAGTCTACACGGTCACTCAGAAAGTGGCCTATCGCATAAAGTTCTGTAGGCTAATGTATGGCTATGAGCGTTTTCAATATTCCAGGTTCCTGTACGAAGCAGGCTAAATGTGTTAATTGGATAATGCCAACATTATGTAGGTAAAACCAAATATTTTAGATTGTGTCAGGTAAGTGAGGACTAGGTAAAATGTGTGTTTTCTGAATCCAGCGGTTCCAACAGTCAATCCCTTTGTTAAAACGTTCAGCACTCTGCATACTGAACACAAGCGATATTGCGTGCTAGAACCCCTCACTTAACCTACATTCAAAATAAGTTTTACGTTATTTAATTTAATATTTTTAATAATAATTAACAATCATCAATTAAATCGCCGAATTCTTTGATAGGTAAGTCGAACAGTAACCTGGTGGATCAACCAACAAGCCAAAACAAAGTCTAAATCAGGTCTTGAGATTAAGTAATTTTATTAAATGAAAACATTCAATTAGAATAACGACTGGGAATCATACATTCACGAAGGAATGTAGGCTGACTACTTATAATTCACAAAAGTGAAGGCATTAAACCAGACATTAATTAGGAAATACCAGTAAAGAGAGAGATAAGCCAAAAATTGCCAAATTATTTACCCTCCAGCTGAACAGGAACAAACGGAAACGCACGAGGAACCAAAAAGAATGACTTCTTCACCAACAAACTCCAAACTGACTAACTTCTTTTTCTGCGGTACACTCATAAAATACCTCCACAGGAAAACTATCCCTGTCCTGATTGGGTTAAGGTATGGGGGAGGGGGGGGAGAGGGGTCATTTATGACAAAGACTGGCTTATCTTTGATGTTGGGGGGTGAGAGTGAGAGAGTGACAGAGATAGAGAGAAGGGGGGAAATATTAGATATCCTACATCCCTCTCTTGTAAGAATAGGTGCATGCACCTGCTAAAAACCTATTCTTACATCACCAAATAGGAATCACATTACACATTTGGACATTGAAGATGCAGTTACCTGCTAACAACAAAAACAAGTGTCCAAATGGTTCACCAACCATTTTTAAAACATTTAGTCCATGCCCAGTTTAATAGTCCCTTTGTGATCTAGAGTCATATCTCTATTAGACACTCTTTTGTGTCGCTGCTGTTATGACACCCTGGTTCAGTCTCTTCCTTCTCCAGTGTCAGGGTATCTGGACTGGCAAGGGAAGAGGCTCCCTGGACTTCCTTGGATAACATGCAATGCTTATTCCCCTTAATGTTGTAACTGTGTGAGTGAAAGGCAGCCTAATTCCACAATGTCTCTACCAATTCTGCACAGCGTGCGGGGGGCTCTGTCTCCTGTGACAGGCAGCTGGACGATCCACAGGCGGAAAAGTGCGGTCAAGACCTCTCTACTGAAGGGCGGGGAAGCACCTCTTTCCCTGTTGGAATCCGTTTTGGCTCCTTGAGCTCGGGTCCAGTTGGGTGGACTGCTGACGGCAGTCGCTTAGGCTAGCTTCCCGCGGCAGGGTATGGGTCCGGTTGCACTTGTGCCTCTGGGGGTCCTTCGGGGAGTGGCAGGAGAAGACTGTGGGACTTGAGGGTTTAGGCCTTATCACTCACAGCAACATGTGAAGAGGGGAACACTGCATGTTATAAGCACTTAGTCCATTCAGGGGAACCTTACGGACAGGATTTACCATCCACAAGATTGCCAGTCCAAATAATCACCTGAATAGGGCAGACTTGTCCACAAGTGTCCAGGAACAGCATTGGAGGGGGCACCTACACTTTAGAAAAGGGACTTAAAAACATGGGCATTGTCTTATGTTAAAAGGTGGTGGTAGGGATGTGGGGGGGTGGTGGGGGGGGCACGGGCAGGCAGAGCGCCAGTTTTACCTCCTAGAACCCCAGTGTGGTTACTGGCAGTCCTTTGGCTGCGGAGGGCCACAGCGTTCAGCAAACCGGGATGACAGGAGGCATCCTGTCATCTTGCTTCTTCCGCACGTGGATGCCCCTTAACCACGCCCGTCTCATCTCTGTCCAGGGGTCTATGCCAGTTTTGGCTTTGGTTCCCTCTCTGGGCAGCTGGGCTGATCACTCACTCGTAGGCATCCAGTCCATCACTGCTCTCCGAACACTTCTGATGTCGGAAAGGGGCTCTTGCACTCTCCCTGGATGACGTGTGTGTGCGAAGTTTGCAGGTGTGGCTCGGAGGTGGAGAGACAAGGGTGGGGGAAACTGTTCTGCTAAATTGGCTGCTTTCATCTTGCTTTGGAGTGCAAGACAACACTCTGGCGGAGACTTTGAGGGCCAGAGGAGTCGTAAAACGGCCGGGGGTTGGCTTCCTGCTCCGTTTCTCCCGGGGTCTCTTTACAGCTTTGATAGGGGAGCGAGACATTCGCAGAAGTCCCCCTGTCTCCTCCATCACAGGAACTGTGGAAGTGGGAGAGTCCACAGAGCACACCCCTTCTGTCTGTGCAGCAGGCAGAGGTTCCCCGGATTCAGCAGGAGGGGAAGCAGCAGGAGGGGAAGAAAAGTCCACAAGGGGTGGGGTGGGGTCCTCGGCCTGGGTGGACTGGTCTGTGGGGGCTGACTCCACCTGTTGGGGTGTGTAGACCTCTCCACCTGGCAGGGCTGATGGGCCTGTAGAAGCCGGTTCCGCGTCCTGCGGTTCAACGGTCTCCTCACCAGGCTGGGCTGCTGCGTCTGCAGTAGCAGGTTCTGCCCCCAGGGGTTCGACGGTCTCCTCACCAGGCTGGGCTGCTGCGTCTGCAGTAGCAGGTTCTGCCCCCAGGGGTTCGACGGTCTCCTCACCAGGCTGGGCTGCTGTGTCTGCAGTAGCAGGTTCTGCCTCCAGGGGTTTGACGGTCTCCTCACCAGGCTGGGCTGCTGTGTTTGCAGTAGCAGGTTCTGCCTCCAGGGGTTTGACGGTCTCCTCACCAGCCTGGGCTGCTGTGTCTGCAGTAGCAGGTTCTGCCTCCAGGGGTTTGACGGTCTCCTCACCAGGCTGGGCTGCTGTGTCTGCAGTAGCAGGTTCTGCCTCCAGGGGTTCGACGGTCTCCTCACCTTGCTCAGCTGAGAGGACTGCAGCAGCGGATTCCACGTCCTGTGGGGTCACATCCTCTGTGGTGGCTGGTGTGATACAAGACACAGAGCTGTTTCCCCCAAATTCCTCCAGGGAAGGGGGGGCTCACCAGGGGGGCGGCTACATTGTCTGTGGAGGTGACAAAATCCACAGAATTGTCCAAGCCTGAAGGGGGTGGGGATGAGTCAATGGAGAGTGCTGTATTGTCCTCGTGGGGGGTGGTGCCTGGGTTATGGCTGGAATGGCGCCATGCACTGCTCCTTCCAGCGCAGGCTGGACTGCCACAGAAGAAACTGGTTTGGCAGTAACTCCTGACTTAGAGTGGTGCTTTTCCCAAGCCAGTTTCCACATTTGGTTTACCTCCTCCCATGCCTGCTTTGACCGCCGGAGGTAGAGAAAATGTTGTCTTTTCTCTAGGTACGACCTTATCCCTTGGACAATCCTGCGCTTGGTTTCATCACTATCTGGACAAATCAGATAGTCCAAATACTCAGTCCGCAGGTTGTAAAGCGCCTCCTCCTTAAGCTGATCCATTGCCTTGAGCTGTTCTGCAAATGTTGGGCACTGGGCTATCAAATATTTCCGTTCTGATATCATGAGATACCACTGCTGATCCAACCTTGACTGGCCAGGGAATGCTGGTAGGTCAGCAGTGGAGGGTAAATGAGGCATCTCTCTCTTTGTCTGGTATGCCATAATAATATAAAACAATTTTTTTTCAAAATAAAATCAATAAATCTAAGACCAGTCGATTAGAAAAAGATTTGAACTTGTCTCAGAGTTTACCGCAGTTTACTCAATAGTAAAATTTAGTATGCTATAGGACAACCTATCTCGGTGGGACCTCCAATTATGTCGGGTAAGTGAGGACTAGGTAAAATGTGTGTTTTCTGAATCCAGCGGTTCCAACAGTCAATGCCTTTGTTAAAACGTTCAGCACTCTGAATACTGAACACAAGCGATATTGCGTGCTAGAACCCCTCACTTAACCTACATTCAAAATAAGTTTTACGTTATTTAATTTAATAATTATTATTAAAAATGACAATCATCAATTAAATCGCAAAATTCTTTGATAGGTAAGTCGAACAGTAACCTGGTGGATCAACCAACAAGCCAAAACAAAGTCTAAATCAGGTCTTGAGATTAAGTAATTTTATTAAATGAAAACATTCAATTAGAATAACGACTGGGAATCATACATTCACGAAGGAATGTAGGCTGACTACTTATAATTCACAAAAGTGAAGGCATTAAACCAGACATTAATTAGGAAATACCAGTAAAGAGAGAGATAAGCCAAAAATTGCCAAATTATTTACCCTCCAGCTGAACAGGAACAAACGGAAACACACGAGGAACCAAAAAGAATGACTTCTTCACCAACAAACTCCAAACTGACTAACTTCTTTTTCTGCGGTACACTCATAAAATACCTCCACAGGAAGACTATCCCTGTCCTGATTGGGTTAAGGTATGGGGGAGGGGGGGGAGAGGGGTCATTTATGACAAAGACTGGCTTATCTTTGATGTTGGGGGGTGAGAGTGAGAGAGTGACAGAGATAGAGAGAAGGGGGGAAATATTAGATATCCTACAATTGGGTAACAAGATACGGCTTTCCCCTGTTTTTATTTATAAGTGGGAAGTGATCAGGCATGCGCAGTAGTGTTTTCAGTTAGCTTAGCAACTAAAGTTACATAACGTAGCCTATGCTTAGAGTGACGCGAATTTAGCCAGATTTTAAGTTGGCTTTCGTTGCATAGTCAAAATCATAACAGGTTTTAAGCAGTAGTACTGGGTGCTGACAACCTAGGCAAACAAAATATAATAAAGATAAGGGAAACTTGATTTCATCAGTCTGGTAATGAAACGTTAATGAACTGTTTTGTGATAAATCCATGGATCTCCAGTCATTCTGCGAGAGCCGGTTGTTTTACAGCCTCGAAGTTACAACGCTCACACGGCCTATTCCTCTATGGCAAAACCCAGGACGGGTGTTTTTTCTTATTGCTTTTAAGACAGTCGTTTATTCTCAAGACGTTATTTGATATTTTGGTGGGGTTTTGTGGTATGTATCCTGCTAATTATCAAATGTTATATTGAAGCCTTGTGTATTGTAGGTTATATTGAATCAAATTATATCAAAGTTCAAATGAAAAAAGCACTGTGTTTTAGTTTTTTTTTTTCAAGTTTACATATTTGTGGATACCATCATTGAGCAGACCATTAAATGAAAAGCGCCAATATTTGAAAAAGTGATTCCCGCCACTTATTATAAATCAATTCAGGCACTGGGATAATTGTTTGTGTCTGTGTATGTGTGTGTGTGTGACACATTATGGCTATGTTAATACTCAATATTGTAGGCATGTTGTTGGTGTATGTGTGTGTGTGCTATGGTTTTTAAATAATAAAGTTTGTTTGTTGTGACAAGATTGCAAAAGTGTAATGTTTTCAAAACTATACCAACAGTTTATTCCTAATAATAGAGGACCCCACAACACACATAATTTAATAGGTCTTTCTGCCCCTTCAAAAGTAACTTTAATTCAGTGTGCGTTTTAAATTCAAATTAAGAGGCAGTAGTCAAACTTAATGAAATGTGCTACAGCACGGTAGAAATAAAATGATTCAATTCAACAGTTTTGTTAACTGACTCTTTGCGTAATTTTATTCTTATTCTTGATACATATCAAATTTTATTTCTGCTTTGCTCATCTTAATGCACGGAACAGACCTAACACATGGTTAAGGCCCCCTTAGGTATTTTTCACCAGGAGGAGAGTTATTTATTTTTTCAGGAGCGTGTGTGTGTGTGTGTGTGTGTGTGTGTGTGTGTGTGTGTGTGTGTGTTTGATTCAATTTTATTTTAAAATGGGCTTGTTTTGTTTGTAACTATGTAGCTTTTAACAAAATAACAGTGCGAACATGGACAACGTGACCTATTGTTTAGGCAATAGGCCTTACACACACAAACATAAACATCTAACCATCTAAAGTCCGATCTAACCAAGTGTATTTCGAGGGTTTTTATCTGTTATGGGAAAAGAGGTAGCTAGCTACGGATAGTGTGACATAAAAATATGTGAAAGTTAATGTCTTAAACTGAAAAGGTCAAGCCATTAAAGCCGGTGATATGTTGAGTTAGAATGTTCGATGTAGCAGAATTAAAGTAGGCTATTCATTAGCTACTCACGAACATGTAAATAACGGAACTTTTCAACAGAATGACAATAAGTTGTTTAAACAAGGCAATATACTGTATTTTATTTCCACAAGAGTTGTTGAATGCACAGACACTACACACCCCCCTTCAAATGCAGCACCAAAACGCATGCACATCAGAGACTGAGAGTTGTCTCCTGTCGGGGATCACACACACTATGGTACCAACAAGAAACAGCTAAAGTGTGAAGAGACTAAGGGCACTAAAGACTCTTTACGGTGGCAGTTGGTGTTTGTGTGTAACATTATGGCACCCTAAGACTCAATATTGTACAAATGTTGTTTTGGTGTGAGTTGACTATGTTTATAAAAGCATTTAATACACAAAAAGACACTGTCAATATTGTTTACAAGTTGTTGTGTTCGGTTCTATGTTTTTGAGGCTTGAAACACTAGATACGGAGACAGTGAGTTGTTAGAAGGGTATCAAAACCAGGAATAGTGTACCCTATACTGACACGAAACGCATAACAACAAATGTGCATAGGGGACAACATGCATTACCTTGGTACAATTAAACAGAAGTGTTTCATTGTTTTGTTGTTTAAAACAATGCGAGCATATCTTGTTGTTGCTGAATTAAAGTACTCATTACTCACAAACCATGCATTGAAAGACATAAGGGTAAAAGATCATTTATGTTTTACACAATCAATTGAGCAGTAGTTTCAAAACACTTTAAAGTTAGTTTCAAGATCAGCTCAATTGAAAAGCACTTTTGTCAATGTCTGTACTTGCGGACTTATGAACTTGTGTGACGTAATATTTAACGGCCAAGTTCTGTTCCAAGAACGCGAGGGAGCATCGGATGCACCCTATCCCAAAACAGAGTTGCCAGACTGGGGGATTAACCCCTAAATGTAGGGGATTTAAAGAAAAATGGTGTCATTTAAAAGGAGTCAATGGTGGATTTTAAAAGGAGGAATGGGGGATGAATTGTGAGAACATTGTATCGGAGTCAATTGAAGATGGGGGTTTTCAGAATTCTTTTGGGGAGGGGAATAAATTTAGGCTTCTGGCAACTCTGTTTTGGGATAGGGTGCATTGTGTTACTCATTGTGCTACTCACCTGTTTATGCGTCTCGTTACCGAGACAGGGCGTTTGTTATTTCCGGCTCGTTCTCTAGTCACTTAGCTTGTAGAAGTTTGAGAGCCTAGTGCTTTGTTCTATTCGCTTGGCTTGGTTTTCTTACTGAAAGACCTTATTGGTGTGTGACAGTGAGCCGGTTAGTAGCTTTGGTACATGTTCCCTGTCTTGTCTCCTCCCTTATCTGCAGGGTTTCCCGCCTTAGTGGCCTTAGGGCTTAAAGAATCCCCTTGCTGCGATTGGCTCCTCCTACCTCACACGTCACGTCACGTCCCATTACACCGACAGGACACAAATCTCACTCTCTGATATGCATGCGTTTTGGTGCTGCATTTGAAGGGGGGGTGTGTAGTGTCTGTGCATTCAACAACTCTTGTGAAAATAAAATACAGTATATTGCCTTGTTTAAACAACTTATTGTAATTCTGTTGATGTCTGTTGAAAAGTTCTGTTATTTACAAGTTTGTGAGTAGCTAATGAATAGCCTACTTTAATTCTGCTACATCTATTACATTCTAACTCAATATATCACCGGCTTTAATGGCTTGACCTTTTCAGTTTAAGACATTAACTTTCACATATTTTTATGTCACACTATCCGTAGCTAGCTACCTCTTTTCCCGTAACAGAGAAAAACCCTCAAAATACACTTGGTTAGATTGGACTTTAGATGGTTAGATGTTTATGTTTGTGTGTGTAAGTCCTATTGCCTAAACAATAGGTCACATTGTCCATGTTCGCACTGTTATTTTGTTAAAAGCTACATAAACTCCTCAAAAAAAGTTTGGAAACGTTATTTCGGTCGATTATTCCTCCCCTTTAATAATAACAATTGGTATTGTATTTTATATCTTTGGAAAGCCTGATTAGTCACCTTTACAACAAGGTGCAACTTGTAAGGATCATGCATTCGTGGAATGAGCAACACAGCTAACCGTGTGGGTAGCGGCCCAGAAAAATGTGCCAAAATCCCCTGCAATATTCTTCTGTTGGTATTCACTCTCGTTTTGAGCTTCAAGTTCTGGCAGGTGTATGCCAGTCACAGGTGTGTGACTGGCACCTGATTGGCACCTAATTGACAGCACGTGTGTGCATGGGTCCTGCAACTTTGTTGAGTTTGTGTGTGCTCCAAGCATAAACATGCCACGTTTGTCCCTTCAGGATAAGGCCCGTGCAATAGGGCAAGTGGAAGCTGGTGTTCCGGTACGCAGAGTGGCAGCATTATTTGGTGTCAGCCCTGGTACCATTTCCAAACTTAGGACCAAGTTCTGTGAGACTGGTGAAGTCAAAGACAGACCACGAACGGTACCACAGACAGATCTCTGATCAGACGGTGAGGAACAGACTGCACATGGCCGGTCTTCGTGCTTATAAGGCTGCCAGGAAGCCTGCAATGACTGCCCTTCACCGTCAGGCCCGTTTGCGCTGGTGTCGACAGCACCGACAGTGGAACATAAGAATGTGGGGCAACGTCATGTTCAGTGATGAATCAAGGTTCTGTCTGCGGAAGCTGGATGGCAGGATCAAAGTATGGAGACGGCGCGGAGAACGCTATGCAGATTGCTGCACAGATCGCGTGAAACCTTTCAATGGGGGCAGTGTCATGGTGTGAGGCGGTATCTCTCTCACAGGCAAAACAGAACTTGTCATCATTGAAGGCAATCTCAATGCAGTGAGATATCGGAATGAGATTCTGGAGCCAGTGGCGATCCCATATCTCCAGAATCTGGGACCTAACTCCATCCTCCAGGATGACAACGCTCGCCCCCACAGAGCCAGGATCATCACAGAGTACCTCCAGAATTTGGGAGTGGAGAGGATGGAATGGCCTGCCGTGAGTCCAGACCTCAACCCAATTGAACACCTGTGGGATCAGCTTGGGCGTGCTGTACATGCCAGAGTGACCAACGCAACCATGTTGGCTGACTTGCGGCAAATCCTGGTTGAGGAATGGGATGCCATCCCACAGCAGTGTGTGACCAGGCTGGTGACCAGCATGAGGAGGAGGTGCCAAGCTGTTGTGACTGCGTATGGATCTTCCACACGCTACTGAGGTCCCTGACAGTGTAAAATGAATAAAGTGTAAAAATGGCCAATATGTGTTGTTTTTTCCTTATTACTGTGGGAGAGTGCAATCATCCAATCCACCAAGCAACTCAAAACGAGAGTGAATACCAACAAAATAATATTGCAGGGGATTTTGGCACATTTTTTTGGGCCGCTACCCACACGGTTAGGTGTGTTGCTCATTCCATGAATGCATGATCCTTACAAGTTGTACCTCGTTGTAAAGGTGACTAATCAGGCTTTCCAGCGATATAAAATACAATACCAATTGGTATTATTAAAGGGGAGGAATAATCGACCGAAATAACGTTTCCGAACTTTTTTTGAGGAGTTTAGTTACAAACAAAACAAGCCCATTTTAAAATAAAATTGAACACACACACATGCTCCTGAAAAAATAAATAACTCTCCTCCTGGTGAAACATACCTAAGGGGGCCTTAACCATGTGTTAGGTCTGTTCCGTGCATTAAGATCAGCAAATCAGAAATAAAATTTGATATGTATCAAGAATAAGAATAAAATTACACAAAGAGTCAGTTAACAAAACTGTTGAATTGAATCATTTTATTTCTACCGTGCTGTAGCACATTTCATTAAGTTTGACTTCTGCCTCTTAATTTGAATTTAAAACGCACACTGAATTAAAGTTACTTTTGAAGGGGCAGAAAGACCTATTAAATTATGTGTGTTGTGGGGTCCTCTATTATTAGGAATACACTGTTGGTATACTGTATGTGGAAGAGGAAACTTCTTGCCCGTTTGAGAAGTGAAGCGTTGTTCGACAGCTAACTATGATTACTATCGCTATGTGATTGTCACAAATGAAGGTTATGCCTAATATCCTCGCAATTAAATTTACCCTTCGATTCCTTCACTGCTATGTATGAGCATTTATTTTCCACTGTCAATGTTGTTCAATGTATTTATATTTTCATTTATATTTTTGTATTTATAATGTATCCTAGTTTTTCATCACTATTGCACAAAATTATAAATAGGCTAAGCAATTTACAGCCATATTGACAATACAATAGCTAGTCCACAGGCAAACGGAGCAGAGAAGAATGCTTGGATGTCGTCTGTCAGGCGCTTCCAGTGCAAACTGAAACGTCAAGTCACTGAGCGCCGTCAGTCGCCGGCGTTTCTACTGCAGTCTGCGGTCGCCTTTAGTCATCTAACAGCATGTAAAGGATATGCGACCAAATATGAAATATGATACTTTAAAAATATGTTAAAGCAAAGGGTATGAATACTTATGTAAATGAGAAATTTTAGTTTTTTATTTTGAATAAATTTGCAAAAATCTCAAAAAAACTTTTTTCACATTGTCATTATGGGGTGTTGTGTGTAGAATTTTGAGGGAAAAAATTAATTTAATCAATTTTGGAATAAGGCTGTAACAGAACAAAATGTGGAAAAAGTGAAGCGCTGTGAATACTTTCCGGATGCACTGTAGTTTTGAAAACATTACACTTTTGCAATCTTGTCACAACAAACAAACTTTATTATTTAAAAACCATAGCACACACACACACACACACACACACACACACACACACACACACACACACACACACACCAACAACATGCCTACAATATTGAGTATTATCATAGCCATAATGTGTCACACACACACATACATAAACACAAACAATTACCCCAGTGCCTGAATTGGTTTATAATAAGTGATGGGAATCACTTTTTCAAATATTGACGCTTTTCATTTAATGGTCTGCTCAATGATGGTATCCACAAATATGTAAACTTGAAAAAAAAACAAGTGCTTTTTTCATTTGAACTTTGATATAATTTGATTTAATATAACTTACAATACACAAGGCTTCAATATAACATTTGATAATTAGCAGGATACATACCACAAAACCCCACCAAAATATCAAATAACGTCTTGAGAATAAACTACTGTCTTAAAAGCATGAAGCAAAAACACCTGTCCTGGGTTTTACCATAGAGGAATAGGCCGCGTGAGCTTTGTAACTTCGAGGCTGTAAAACTTAGACAACCGGCTCTCGCAGAATGTCTGGTGATCCATGGATTTATCACAAAACAGTTCATTAACGTTTCATTACCAGACCGATGAAATCAAGTTTCCCTTATCTTTATTATATTTAGTTTGCCTAGGTTGTCAGCACCCAGTACTACTGCTTAAAACCCGTTATGATTTTGACTATGCAATGAAAGCCAACTTAAAATCCGGCTAGATTCGCTTCACTCTAAGCATAGGCTACGTTATGTAACTTTGGTTGCTAAGCTAACTGACAACACTACTGTGCATGCCTGATCACTTCCCCCTTGTGCTGACAAAAAATCCAATGTGGAAAATCGCCAGTTGCTTATCTGGCCATACATCTATAATTTTTGCTTGGACAAAATAAATAAACAAATAAAAACAGGGGAAAGCCGTATCTTGTTACTCAATCTAAAATATTTGGTTTTACCTACACTGTTGGCATTATCCAATTAACACATTTAGCCTGCGTCATACAGGAACCTGGAATATTGAAAACGTTCATAGCCATACATTAGCCTACATAACTTTATGCGATAGGCCACTTTCTGAGTGACCGTGTAGACTAGTTAATACCACGGTAGCAAACGGTTTTCCAAAATAAAGTTTTAGACCAAATAAAATCAAAATATTTTACACAAACCTCTCCATGAGCAACCAGTAGACTGTATCCTTGTGATTTTAATAGCCTACACGTAACATGTAAAACGTAAAAATAAGAAATCTGTCACGTTACGACAACAAACAAGTTTTAGAATGCCAAAATTAAATTTGAGCAGGCCTAGGCTATTTGAAGAAAGTTGTACAAACAGTCAGCTAGCTAGCCCTACTTTACGCGTAGCCTAGCCTACGTTTTATTTAGTCCTAAAGCTCGGCATTCTTCTTCTTCTTCTTCGAAGGTGTTTATTGGGGTTTCGCAGCCCATCCTGCGTTAAAGGGTATTACCGTCACCTACTGTGCTGGAGTGTGGCGTAGGATAGATATAGGCACGTAGCCTAATCAGATCCTATTCCCCAGACCTTATTAGGAATTGCAACCATAGACTGTATAAAAATAGATTGCAACACAATCCCCCTCACCCCCAAAATAGGCTACCCTCTCACCAACCCTTCCATCGCCCTCCACTAGCCTATTAATTAGTATTGTCCTTCATGAACAAAATTAACAAACCATTATTGCCTACAGTCTCTCTCCAGTCCCACGCACACATCACATTTAGACCTATAGTAGTCTATACATGTCTCCCCACCAGCTACAGCGAATAATTGTGTATAGAGGCGGGCTTCCTCTTCATCATTGTAAAGCGTTTTGAGTCGCTGACTGTTGAGAAAGGCGCTATATAAATGGAAGGTATTAGGGCCTATTATTTTTTTTATTATTAATTAAATCCTAAACTAACGTCATAATATTAATAGCCTAAGCAAAAACACCGTTCTGGGTTTTGCCCGAGAGGAATAGCCTAGTCTGCACGAGAGGTGTAGCTAATTTAGACTTACAACATCTCTCACAGAATGAGCTCAATGGAGTTATTACGAAACAGTTAATTAACAGTCCATTACCAGACCTATGAAATAAAAAGGCTTCGGTATACCGACACCTGGATGACTGAAAACATTAAATTCAATCCGTTGTGACCGAACCTTATCCCAGCCATAAAACCTCCTTTTTCCTGTTCCTCCCCTTAACATGCTTTGCTCTGACAGCTTTCTGTCGCCTAGTTCAGCTAGGCCTGTATAAAAAATGGTCCTGTAGCCTAATAGTAGGCTACTACCTTGTATCCAAGTTTATATCGTTACGGACGGATTATGTGTGTTAAAATTTATTATAGCTACATAGTTGTATAATCCGTTTTAAATAAATAAATAAACATCTTTGAAACACATTTTAAGCCGCTATTAGCCTAAGTATTGTCATTGCTAAATTATATCTACTATCCTGTACAACTCAACAACCCCTGATTACAATGCAGAGTTTAGTTTATTCATTTTTGAGGGTTCACACATGTCCATATTCAACATTTGCCTGTAGACTTTATTGGAATTAAATGTTGACATGGCTAAAATTGGATCAATGGTCTTGTTTCACGTGTCCAAGACATTTTATATAGCCTATGCATCATGTCTCTATCTAAGTTGTCTTTGTAGCCTATACTAAAACCTTTTAATAGCCAAATTACAACTCATGACTGAAAAGTGTTCTGATGGGTAGCCTAGGCTACTGGTCAATAAAGCAATTGTTCTACAAAGCTTCCTGCAATAGTGCTTTCACGTCATACAGCTAGTTCTATTCATCCGAAGTTCTCCGAAAATTAAATACACATTTAAAGTAGCTAGGCTTACACAATATAGGTGACATATAATAGCTCAATCCTGTTTAAATTGAATAAACCATCTTTTTACATTCCATTCGATACTAAGCAGTAATATTGACGCTAAGTATTAGCAACCTTGTGCAAAATACCGAAAGGTTTGTTTCATGAAGCTGACCACTGAAAAAACATTATAGGGTATATAGACGGTTATATTGCTTTTGGAAACGCATCTTTGGCCGCCTTTTCAATGGGGTTCAGGGCCTTTTGCGGCCTGTTATATTATTTTCTAGTCTATGCATTTCATTCTTTCAAAAGTTCTTGGAGGTCCCGCCAAACCCCACAACCCCCATTAACTTTTTTCTGCATTTGTTTTCATCTTCAATCGTTTTTGCATACGTTATTTAAAATGTTTGGAACTGCAAATGCTGCTCAGAGGCCAGCCAAACAAGCAGCAGCTTTCTGCAGGCATCCATGTTTTTTTGCCACTGAGCATTTGAACACCTTTATCGTAACAAATGGGACCACTGTCACAGCAGACATCACACATGATCCTGCCGAGTTTGCCACTTGAATACACCATTAGTCTACATTGCGGGGGTTTTCAGACATTGCATGTAACGTCAGCACATATGTTTAAAATGTGCGATGATCGCTAGGTGGCATAATGGGATAAGAATGCCGCATTTCGCATTCAGTAGACTGGGCCTAGCGGTCGTCTGCGTTTGCATCGAAATGTGTGGGGTTAATTATTCAAGTATACAGAGTAAAATATGCAGTTGCATACCAAACATCAACTATTAGAATAAACAGTCGCAATGAAAATAGAAGGTACCGCCGGCACTAGCTAGTACTTTGTTCATCCATATACTTGTCATACTTGTGCTGTTATTACCGAACGATACAGCTAGCTGTGGCACCGTCCATCTGCTTTTGAGTCTCACGTCCAAAGCGGTCATGAATATTCTTGACCAAATTTGCATAACCAGAGAAAAAAAGCTTTTTTTCCCCTAAACGGTTCAGAATTTCATTAATCTAAGTGCGTAGAAATTCATATTTTCTTATTACATTACAGTCATTTAGTAGACGCTTTTCTCCAAAGTGACATACAATAAGTGCATACAGAAACGTCATCGAAGTCACTACAGAACAGCTAAGACAAAGCACATCCTTCCCATAACGTAGCAGCTATCCCTAGTAATGAACATTGAATGTAGTTCACAGTAAGCTGTGGGTAAATCAGCTATACTACACTTCTATTCTAAATACTATTATAAACTATAACAAACAGACAAGAAAACACAGGAAACTAGTACCATGAGGTCCTAGATTAGAATATCAGTCAAGGTGGAGTCTGAAGAGGTGTGTCTTCAGGCCTCGACGGAACGCAGGCAGGGGTAGAGTAGAACGTAGAGGAATGGGAAGTTCATTCCACCACTGAGGAGCTAGGGTGGAAAAGCTCCGCAGTCGGGACGAGCACGAGCCGTTGACACGAAGGGGGGGAAGTGCGAGTCGCCCTGCTGTAGAAGAGTGAAGTGGTCTACCCCACAGGTTAAGGAGAGGATATCTGCTTGTCTGACTGACATCTCTGAGTGGATGGCTACCCATCACCTGAAGCTCAACCTTGACAAGACAGAGCTCCTCTTCATGCCGTACAAGACCTCACCACTACATGACCTCTCCATGCACGGTCCTGCAGGTTCCTCCTGTACAACATCAGGAGGATTCGACCGTACCTGACCACCTACTCCACCCAGCTTCTTGTCCAGACCATGGTCACCTCATGCCTGGACTACTGCAACTCCCTGCTCACAAGCCTACTGGCCTGTGCCATTCTGCCTCTTCAACTGATCCAGAACGCAGCTGCCCGGCTTGTGTTCAACCTCCCAAAATTGTCCCATGTAACCCCCCTGCTGAGGTCACTCCACTGGCTGCCAGTTGCAGCCAGGATCAGGTTCAAAGTTCTGACCCTGGCCTACACTGCAGCCAATAGGACAGGCCCTGCCTACCTGCAGAACTATGTTCCTGCTCGACCACTTCGCTCTTCTACAGCAGGGCGACTCGCACTTCCCCCCCTCCGTGTCAACGGCTCTCGCTCGTCCCGACTGCAGAGCTTTTCCACCTTAGCTCCTCAGTGGTGGAATTAACTTCCCACTCCCCTACGTTCTACTCGAACCCTGCCTGCATTCCGTCGAGGCCTGAAGACACACCTCTTCAGACTCCACCTTGACTGATATTCTAACCTAGGAATATCAGTTCCCTGTGTTTACTAGTTCCCTGTGTTTTTCCTGTCTGTTTGTTATAGTTTATAATAGTATTTAGAATAGAAGTATAGTATAGCTGATTTACCCACAGCTTACTGTGAACTACAGTCAACGTTCATTACTAGGGATAGCTGCTACATTATGGGAAGGATGTGCTTTGTCTTGTCTGTTCTGTAGTGATCTTGATGATGTCTCTGTATGCACTTATTGTACATCGCTTTGGATAAAAGCGTCTGCTAAATGAATGTAATGTAATGTACATTATCTGCTGCCAGCGCCATTAGAGTCGACACTTTTATGAATGGTAACCATAGCAACACCAACAGCTGATTAATAAAGCTGGCAAATAACGCTAGATTCGCTGATTTAAAAAGTTTGTATTCGCCAAATATCGTAGTTACAACAACTTTAATCTAGCAAAGAAGTTTTGTGGTTAGAGGTGCAGTATTTATTCAGTTTGGAAATATGAACATAACATAGTAGGGCTTTACCTAATGTAATGTAACGCTAACGTGAGCAACGCTCGTTGCGAATGCGAGCAAGTTACTTCACAAAGCACGTTAATCTGTGTATTAAAAAAACATTTTATCCAGCGAAATGTCTTAGATATGACAAGTTACATAATAATAATAATACATTGGACTTATATAGTGCTTTTCTGGGTACTCAAAGACGCTTTACATAAAAAATAAAAAATAAAAATAAATAAGTAAAATAAAAATGAATCCAAAAAATTAATAAAAGATTAAGATAGTGTGAGGTAAAAACAACAAAAAGGGGGGGAGGGGGGATTAGCTGGGGAAAGCAAGTCTGAAGAGGTGGGTTTTAAGGGCGGTTTTAAAGGAAGAGAGGGTGGGGGCAGCTTTGATGTGGGTTGGAAGTGCGTTCCACACAGAGGGGGCGGAAACTGAGAAAGCCCTATCACCCCAGGTTCGGCGCTTGGTCCTGGGGGTTTGGAGGAGGTTAGCGTCACCGGACCTGAGTGAACGGGAGGGAGCATGGTGGTGAAGGAGGTCGGAGAGGTAGGGGGGAGCTAGGTTTTTAAGGGCTTTATAGGTGGTGAGAAGTATTTTGAAGTTGATTCTGTGTCTGACTGGGAGCCAATGAAGGTCCTGGAGGACTGGTGTGATGTGGTCTCTGGAGCGGGTACTGGTGAGCAGGCGGGCGGCGGAGTTTTGTACATAATGTAGTTTATTGAGGACTTTGGTAGTGGTGCCGTAAAGAAGACTGTTGCAGTAGTCAAGCCTGGATGTGATGAAAGCATGAATGAGTGTTTCTGCAGCAGTGAATGACAGTTTGGGTCGAAGATGGGCAATGTTACGGAGGTGGAAGAAGGCAGTTTTTGTGATCTGGTTGACATGGGGCAAGGAGGAGAGGGTGGGGTCAAGGATGACTCCGAGGTTACGGACTTGGGTGGAGGGGGTGACAATGGAGCCGTCTATACTGAGTGAAAAGTTTTGTGCGGAGTGGATAAGGGAGTCTGGACCTATGATTAGGACTTCAGACGTATTGCAGTTAAGTTTCAGAAAGTTTGTTTGCATCCATTTATTAATGTCAGTCAGGCAGGTAGTGAGGGTGGAGTGGGTGGTAGCGGTGATGGTTTTGGAGGGGAGATAAAGCTGCGTGTCATCAGCATAACAGTGGAACTGAAGGCCATGGCGGCGAAGGATCTGTCCAAGTGGGAGCATGTAAAGGATGAAGAGGAGGGGACCAAGCACCGAGCCCTGGGGAACACCATGGGTAACAGGAGCTGAGGCTGATTGACAGTTATTTATAGAAATGAATTGATGTCTGTCAGAGAGGTAGGATCTGAACCAGGAGAGGGCAGTGCCAGTGATGCCAAGGGTGGATTTGAGACGTGTGATGAGTGTGGAATGGTTGATGGTATCAAAAGCAGCACTGAGGTCGAGGAGGATGAGGATGTTGAGGGAGCCGGTGTCAGAGGATAGCAGAAGGTCATTTGTCACTTTGATGAGGGCAGTCTCTGTGCTGTGTTTGGAGCGGAAACCAGATTGGAAATGTTTGTAGAGGTCATTTGAGTCCAGATAGGCAGTGAGTTGCTTGGCGATGACTCGTTCCAGAACTTTAGACAGGAAAGGCAGGTTGGAGATGGGCCGGTAGTTGTTAGGGGAGTCTGGGTCAAGACCAGGTTTTTTGAGTATGGGGGTGACTGCGGCAAGCTTTAGGGTAGAGGGGACGTGGCCAGAGGAGAGGGAGGAGTTTACAGTCTTAGTGATGAGTGGGCAGAGAATGGGGAGGCAGGCCTTGAGGAGGGTGGTTGGGAGCGGGTCCAGGGGGCAGGTTGAGGACTTCATGCCTGCAACCACGGAGAATAGGTCAGATGGGGTGATGTTGATGAATGAGGAGAAGGAGTGTCCAGTCAGTAGCGGGGGGTCAAGTTCGGGTCCAGGGGGGGAGGAGGTGGCCAACTGGTTGTGGATTGTGTAGACTTTGTTTTGGAAAAAGGATAGGAAATTATTGCATTTATCGACAGTGAAGGAAAGGGAGATAGTGTCCATGGGTTTGAGGAGTTTGTTGATGGTGGAGAATAGCACTCTTGGGTTGCCACTGCCAGACTGGATAATTCCAGAGTGGTAGGAGGAGTGGGTGGTGTTGAGGGTGTCTTTGTATAGCTGTAGATGTTGTTTGTATGCCTCTGCATGGACGGTGAGACTGGTTTTCTTGGCGAGCCGTTCCAGTTGATGTCCCTTGGACTTTAGGTGGTGTAGCTCATCAGTGTACCAGGGGGCGGAGTGTGTGAAGGAGACAGATCTGGATTGGATGGGTGCAAGCTGGTCCAGGCAGGAGGAGAGTGAAGTGTTGTAGATATTAACCAGTTTAGTGGGAGAGACATTCTGGGTGAAGGAGGAGTCAGAGATGACCTCAGAAAGGCATATGGAGAAAGAAGAAGGGTTGATGGACTTGAGGTTCCGAAAAGTTCCGTTTCTGTTTCTCATGGGAGGTGGGAGTGTCGATTTGGAAGGTGATGGCCAGATGGTCAGAGATAGTGAGGTCAGTGCTGGACAGGTGGCTGATGGTGGTGCCGGTGGAACAGACCAGGTCTAGGGTGTGACCTTTACTGTGGGTGGGGAAATCTACGTGTTGGGTGATGTTGAAAAATGCCAGGATTTCCAGGAGTTCTATTGCTGTTTTGCAGTCCGTGGAGTCGATGTGGATGTTAAAGTCGCCCAGGAGTAGAACGGATGGAGATATGGCACAGAGCTGCGTAAGAAATTCAGACAGGTCGGAAAGAAAGGCAGGGTTAGGCTTGGGGGGACGGTAAATGACTGCAATGACAAGGGGTTTGGGGCCAGACAGTTTAAAGGAAAGGGATTCAAATGAAGGGGGGGCCTGGATGGAAATTGCGCTAATTTTGATGTTAACCCTTTCGCGCGTACCATCACAAATATGTGATCATTCCAGACATGGCCCAAACGCGTACCATCACAAATATGTGATTAGAACGTATCATTGGAACGCTCCGTTGAGAATGCGGTCACAATGGTTTACTGCCGTCTAAACACGGTCTAGACACGTCACAGAGGTGCGTATATTATGGAAAATAAACCACCAACTTTGCGATTTCAGAAGCTGAAATGAACGATAAATGACACTGCTGTGCATCGAATATTTTAGTTACATCAACACTGAGCTAGCTTAGCAGTTTGGTGGTTTTTAACCTCCTTAACACAAGCTAACAATTGCATCCTAATGTAAAAGTGCAAACATGATTCCAGTGCGGTACCTACAAGTCATTTATTGCTGTACTGAAATGCAAATGTTACTATGTTAACGTTAGTTAGCATATGGGTTACTACGTAGCTAGTTGTATTATACCGACGATCTCACTTACATGCACATTCACAAATCTTGATAGGCTATACATTTACATTACATTACATTACATTTATTTAGCAGACGCTTTTATCCAAAGCGACGTACAGTAAGTGCATACAGAGACATCATCAAGATCACTACAGAACAGACAAGGCAAAGCACATCCTTCACATAATGTAGCAGCTATCCCTAGCAATGAACGTCGACTGTAGCTCACAGTAAGCTGTGGGCAAATCAGCAACACCACACTTCCATTCCAAATACTATTATAAACTATAACAAACAGACAGGAAAATACAGGAAACTAGTAAACAGGGAACTGATATTCCTAGGTGAGAATATCAGTCAAGGTGGAGTCTGAAGAGGTGGGTCTTCAGGCCTTGACGGAATGCAGGCAGGGTTGGAGTAGAACGTAGGGGAATGGGAAGTTCATTCCACCACTGAGGAGCTAATGTGGAAAAACTCCGCAGTCGGGACAAGCGAGAGCCTTTGACACGGAGGGGGGGAAGTGCCAGTCGCCCTGCTGTAGAAGAGCGAAGTGGTCGAGCAGGAACATAGTTCTGGATTAAGTCCTGCAGGTAGGCGGGGCCTATCCTATTGGCTGCAGTGTAGGCCAGGGTCAGAACTTTGAACCTGATCCTGGCTGCAACTGGCAGCCAGTGGAGAGACCTCAGCAGGGGGGTTACATGGGAAAATTTTGGGAGGTTGAACACAAGCCGGGCAGCTGCATTCTGGATCAGTTGAAGAGGCAGAATGGCGCAGGCCGGTAGGCTTGCGAGCAGGGAGTTGCAGTAGTCCAGGCGTGAGGTGACCATGGTCTGGACAAGAAGCTGGGTGGAGTAGGTGGTCAGGTACGGTCGAATCCTCCTGATGTTGTACAGGAGGAACCTGCAGGACCGTGCCGTCGCCCTGATGTGCTCTTTGAAGTCCAGCCGGTCGTCCAGGACCACCCCCAGGTTCCTTGCAGAGTGGGAGGCAGCCACCACGGTCCCATCAACGGTGATGGAGAGGTCATGTAGTGGGGAGGTCTTGTACGGCATGAAGAGGAGCTCTGTCTTGTCAAGGTTGAGCTTCAGGTGATGGGTAGCCATCCACTCAGAGATGTCAGTCAGACAAGCAGATATCCTCTCCTTAACCTGTGGGGTAGAGGGAGGGAAAGAGAGGAAGAGTTGAGTATCGTCAGCATAGCTATGGTATGAGAAGCCATGTGAATGGATTACTGAGCCAAGAGACTTAGTATACATAGAGAACAGCAGAGGACCCAGTACAGATCCCTGCGGTACTCCTGTAGACAGGGGATGGGGAGCAGAGACGGAACCCTTCCAGGAGACTTGGTAGGATCTATCAGTGAAATACAATACAAACCAAGAGAGGGCAGTTCCAGAAATGCCCATCTCAGCGAGTGTGGAGATCAGGAGTTTGTGGTTGACCGTGTCGAATGCCGCAGACAGGTCAAGGAGAATCAGAACAGAGGAGAGGGAGGAGGCTCTAGCAGTGGCGAGTGCCTCAGTCACAGCCAGGAGAGCAGTTTCAGTGGAATGGCCGGTTCTGAAGCCAGACTGATGCGGGTCAAGCAGGTTGTTCTGGTGGAGAAAAACAGACAGTTGGTTAACCTCTTAATGCCAAACGCCCCCTAGCGGTAACGCGGGCGTGACGGAAATTATTAAATTATACATTTCATTAATTTAATAATATATAATAAACTGCTCACCTCAATATTTTGATTAAATATCCTTATGATATATCCATTCATTCTGGGAAAGTGGTTTTTAAGCCCAAAACGTCGAGATAAAACTTTGTAAATAACGTTGGAAACTCTGACCTAATTCTCAAACATGTATTGCAGCTTGATGTCACACCATAAACAATGTGCTGGTAAACTGTTCTGCTTAATTGTATTTCACAAAACTTTGGTTTAAAAAATCATTATACCTTTAGGCTTCAAGAAAAAATACTTTAAAACTTTCATAAGGCTGTACATGATTTTTTTCCAATTTTAAACCGACTTGTGCTTTTTTGCACTTGATTACGACTCGTTCGGCTGTGTTCACTTTGGCGTTGTGAAACTCAGCCAGTTTCTGGAGTACCAATCCAACGGCTTAGTATATGTTAGCCAGAGTGGTTTTGAACTTGTTTGCAGAGAATTATGCAAAACCGTCGTCAATTGGGTGTATTTCTTTGACTGATAGCACAATAGGCCTATCTGAAGTGGGAAAAACTGTCTTCGACCTGCCTCCACTCCGAGTATTATTTGCTTTCCATTGGGTTTTAAAACTGTCTGTCAAATATTCCAGCCAATAGCCAAGACTCTTATCTTTCATACGAGCCCACATTGAACACATTGCCATCGTAAAAAAAGGAGATAACAGCTCTGCGTATAAGGAAGTGTCACCCGTGCGTAATTATCGAACCAAGATGGCGCAGTGTTTTTACCTTGTAGCGTAGCTCGCTACATTCCGTTTAGCAAAGCACAATTCATAAGGTAACTGCGCTGCTTATATTTTTACTTTACAGTCTCTTTCATACAGTTTTTGGTTAGTTATGTCTAGGTTATTCAGGAGTTTCTCCGTGCAGCAGAAATATGGTTTTGCGGTCTCACTGACGCAGAGTGATATAAGGTAACATATTATTTTGCCGGTATACCAGTGCGAATTCACTGTTATGTAAAAAACGAATCCCTCTGAATTAAATGAATATAGCTAACATACTATATTGTAACAATGGCAAGCTAGCCAGCAAAATTACACACAGCAGCTAGCTATCTATTTGTGTCTGAGACAAGTAAGTGCAGTCCTGTGTAAGGAATTATCAAACCGAGATGGCGCAGTGTTTTTACCTTGTAGCGTAGCTCGCTACATTCTGTTTAGCAAAGCACAATTCATAAGGTAAATGCGCTGTTTATATTTTTACTTTACAGTTTCTTTCATACAGGTTTTGGTTAGTTATGTCTAGGTTATTCAGGAGTTTCTCCGTGCAGCAGAAATATGGTTTTGCGGTCTCAGTGACGCAGAGTGATATAAGGTAACAGATTATTTTGCCGGTATACCAGTGCGAATTCACTGTTATGTAAAAAACGAATCCCTCTGAATTAAATGAATATAGCTAACATACTATATTGTAACAATGGCAAGCTAGCCAGCAAAATTACACATAGCAGCTAGCTATCTATTTGTGTCTGAGACAAGTAAATGCAGCCCTGTGTAAGAGGAATTATCAAAACGAGATGGCGCAGTGTTTTTACCTTGTAGCGTAGCTCGCTACATTCTGTTTAGCAAAGCACAATTCATAAGGTAAATGCGCTGTTTATATTTTTACTTTACAGTTTCTTTCATACAGTTTTTGGTTAGTTATGTCTAGGTTATTCAGGAGTTTCTATGTGCAGCAGAAATATGGTTTTGCGGTCTCAGTGACGCAGAGTGATATAAGGTAACAGATTATTTTGCCGGTATACCAGTGTGAATTCACTGTTATGTAAAAAACGAATCCCTCTGAATTAAATGAATATAGCTAACATTACTATATTGTAACAATGACCAAAAACACTTCTAAATTAACTTTTATTGCCAATTATCAGATTTTATTGTAAAACTTAAAAAATAAATGATATTGAGCCTTTTCTGGAACCTGGGCCATTTTGCACAATTTGGCACAATTTGTGCCAACTTTGGTAACCGAAATGGTTCACCTGAAAAAAAGCTCTGTAGATTTTGAATGATTTGAGATATTGACACCATATCTTTAGCAGAGATAGGCAGCATATTGAGGAATCACAAAGAGGAGTTATTTCCTCCATAGCTATTGTAGCTCATCAGGTAAAAAATCTGAAATTTGAATTTAGGTACCCGTTTTTTGTTTTTTCACAATTTCTGTACATAAATTGTTGTAGTTAAGTAGCAAGAAGGGTATGTATATGAATTATGACTACTTAGTCATAATAGTGCAGTTCTCTCTTTTAATAAAAGCTATGAACCATATTTGTAGCCTTTACAGTTTTTGAGATAAACAGCTTTGTTGGTCACTAGTGAAAACGGGCGAAAATTGGTATATTTTGCCCTTGGTAGGAAGAGGTTAAGGACAGCACGTTCAATTGTTTTGGACAGGAAGGGCAAGAGAGATACAGGACGGTAGTTCCTGACATCAGCGGGATCTAAGCTAGGTTTTTTAACCTCTTGCTGCCAAACGCCCCCTAGCGGTAACGCCGGCGTGACGGAAATTATTACATTATACATTTCATTAATTTAATAATATATAATAAACTGCTCACCTCAATATTTTGATTAAATATCCTTAAGATATATCCATTCCTTCTGGGAAAGTGGTTTTTAAGCCCAAAACGTCGGGATAAAACTTCGTAAATAACGTTGGAAACTCGGACCTAATTCTCAAACATGTATTGCAGCTTGATGTCACACCATAAACAATGTGCTGGTAAACTGTTCTGCTTAATTGTATTTCACAAAACTTTGGTTTGAAAAATCATTATACCTTTAGGCTTCAAGAAAAAATACTTTAAAACTTTCATACGGCTGTACATTATTTTTTTCCAATTTTAAACCGACTTGTGCTTTTTTGCACTTGATTTCGACTCGTTCGGCTGTGTTCACTTTGGCGTTGTGAAACTCAGCCAGTTTCTGGAGTACCAATCCCATGGCTTAGTATATGTTAGCCAGAGTAGTTTTGAACATGCTTGCAGAGATTTATGCAAAACCGTCGTCAATTGGATGTATTTCTTTGACTGATAGCACAATAGGCCTATCTGAAGTGGGAAAAACCGTCTTCCACCCGCCTCCACTCTGAGTATTATTTGCTTTCCATTGGGTTTTAAAACTGTCTGTCAAATATTCCAGGCAATAGCCAAGACTCTTATCTTTGAAACAAGCCGGCTTTTGAATACAATAGCCGTCGTAAAAAAGGAAATCCTGCCGTGCGTATGAGGAAGTGCCAACCCACGCGTAATTATCGAACCAAGATGGCGCAGTGTTTTTACCTTGTAGCGTAGCTCGCTACATTCCGTTTAGCAAAGCACAATTAATTAGGTAAGGCCCGCAGTTACATTTTTTTACTTTAGAGTATTTTTGAGACAGTTTTTGTGTAGTTATGTCGAGATTTTTGAGGCGTTTATCCGTGCACCAAGTGCTAGACGAACTGGATAAGCCAGAAGATGTTTTTGCCGAGGGAGACTCACCCTGTCTCAGTGACGCTGAATCCACTGATGACCGAGATGATGTTGCTGACATGTAAGTTGTTTTATCATACTAACAGTGTTATGCTATAAACGCATTGAATTTCGCCATGGCAGGTAACGTCGTTAGGGCTGGTGGTATTACAGATTTTCTCGATATACCAGTGTGAATTCACGCAATGCCATGCGCGTTCGTAATTACATTGTGTCAACTGTATTTTATTGTTTTTCATACAATTAATATTACGAATTGCACATTCCAACGGTATGATAAATAATTTATGAAGTAAACTTAGGGTGTATTGTCTGTGTTGACAAACTCGCACGTGTTACGTGGCGTTGCCAACAACACAGATGTTTGTGGAAATGGTAAGTTTGGTGTAAGCATCGAAGGAAATTTAGCTGCAATGCGTGAATCCCTGTGTTTCTTCTGTGAAGCTAACTAACCTTATATACTTATGCATAAAATCGGTCCCTCTCAGCTAAATTAATATAGATAGTATTACCTTTACAGTGGCAAGCTAGCAAGCAAAATTACAGGTAACAAGCAGCTAGCTATCTATTTGTGTCTGAGATGAGCTACTAAATCGATTTTTTTGAGTGTGAAATGGCTTCTGGAAGTGTTTAGTAAAGTCATTGTTCCACATTAGTAAATTGTTCTGTATGCAGTACAGAAGGCTGTGCAGGTAAACAAAATGGCAATTTATGCATGGTATGAGGGAGAGAACATGATAACATGAGGGAGTACTTGTTTATTATTATTATTGTTGATTGTTGTTGTATAAGGGGGACTAATGGGTATATCAACATGGTGGACAATTCCATGGACAGGGTTAGTGGGGTTTGTAATGATGCAGATTGCTCTCCTGAGGGAATGTGTAGTCTAAATGGCTTCTGTATGAATGGTTAAATAATCTCTCCTCACCGTCCACCCCCATGTTTTGATCCTTTGCCTTTTTTTGTTTTTAGTTCATTTTTTTTGGCTTTTTGGACCCTGCCATTTTGTACTTTCTTTGTGTAAATACGGTAACTTCAGCAATTAGAGGGCAAGGATCTTTTTATTTGTTACAGCAGGGGTGTTTTTATTTTTTATCTAGGAAACTGGTGGACTTTTGATTTTTTTATCCACTGCACTTTTAGTAGTACACCTTAGTGCACTTGTATATAGTTGATATATGTTTGTCATGTATAAAGTTTTGCCTCCTAAAACCCAACCCCAACGTCCCTGTCATAGGAGGTGGCAACAGAATAAAGGACAGGACTGGCAAGCAGTAATGTGTAGGGAAGTTTCATACTATTCCCATTATTCATTTGAAAACCTGTTTGCACATTCCTGGACTCATTTCTGGCTAATGGGGCTCTGGTGATATACACAAGATTCACTGTGCTGCTACATGGGTTTTGACAGCTTTTTGTAACCTTGGGTAGTTAGTTGTGTAATATGAAGAGCACCAAGAACACGTCTAAAAATGAACTTTTATTGCCAATATTGACAAATTATCTCATTTTATTGTAAAAACCTAAAAAATAAATCATATTGAGACCTTTCTGGAACATTGCCATTTTTGGCACATTTGGCACCATTTGGATAACGAAAAATGTTCACCTGAAAAAAACCCTGTAAAATTTGAATGGTTTGAGATATTGACACCAGATTGTTACCAGAGGTAGGCAGCATATTGATGAATCAGATAGAGGAGTCATTTCCTTGATTGCATTTGTAGCTCATCAGGTAAAAATTCTTAAACTTGAATGTAGGTACCCGTTTTTTAGTTTTTTTTATATTTTCTGTACATAAATTGTTGTAGTTAAGTATCAAAAACTGGATTTCTATGAGTTCTCACTGCTTAGTTGTAATACTGCAGGTGTCTGCTTTAATAAAAGCCATGAACCATATTTGTACCATTTATAGTTTTTGAGATAACCACCTTTGTTTGTCACTAGTGAAAACAGGCAAAAATTGGCCTATTTTGCCCTCGGTAGGAAGAGGTTAAGGAGTGGGGTTACACGGGCAGTTTTAAAGGCAGCAGGAACATGGCCACAGATTAGGGAGGTGTTAATAATGGAGGACAGATAGGGAAGGAGCTCAGCAGATATAGATTTGCATCTTGTCCAGACTTGTCCAGACATTTGCATCTTGTCCAGCACTGTCAAGTATCCGAGTACATATTTGCTAATGCAGCGCTACATTTTCAGCCTATGGCGGGTACACGTTCACGAATCTGAGTAGGCTACGTGTTAGCATCTTGTCCTGCATGTTCAAATATCTACGTTCATATTTGGAAATGTTACGCTACACATTTGCGATAATAAAGTCTTGGTTTTATTTCCATATTCGTGTACTCGTATATCGTAACGTCATTTTATCCAAACATTTATCGAAGCAAGTAACAAAGACAGTTTTTATTTTTACATCGGCTTGTCTGGGGTGCATTGTTATGACGTTTTTCCCATGGTCCTGCCTGATGACGAGTGTAAACAAACATGGCTGCGTACATGACCAAACTTTATTTTCAGCATTAGCTTTTTTTAAATCGATAACAAGATGTTGCATTAAGACATAATTCTCAAAACAAATCTACAAATATCAGAATCGGAATGTCAGACCTTTTCATCAAATGTACTAGCATGATATAAGATAAGCAAATAAAATATTTTACCAGAGATGCTCTTTGCTTGCATTAATTTCTATCTAAGTGTTCCCGCTGTTAGAATATGGGGTTACGTGCACCCCTCACGTGCACCCATCACCTCAGTCTGAACACCAGTATCAGAGTATCAGAGAACAGTATCAGCGAGCTAGAGTACAGACGCAGAAGAAATATGGTTACGAACAGCAGGCGAAGAGAACTTACTGATGAGGAAATTAGGGAAATTTTCTTTAATTCAGATGATGAGTGTGATTACAATACTGAATCAAGTGGGAGTGACAGCGATTCTGAGGAGAGACTACCCCCAAATTTAGTTTCCCTTGTGAGGAACCCTGAGCTCGGGGAGGGAGATGACGATGTGGAGGAAAACCCTGAGGAGGGTCCATCTGTAGTCCCCTGTAGCCGCCCTGAAGGTCCGGTGCCAGTTGAGGAGGTGAGGTCCAGTGACTGGAGGACTGCCGTCGACTTCACTCCCCCTGGGCCAGGAATTGAGTTTGACAGCTCAATTTCTGGTGTCCAAAATCCTCCAGAGACTCCCACTGCGGTAAACTGCTTCAGGATGTTTCTCTCTGTAGAGACAGTGGGAGAGATTGTGGAGGAGAAGTGTACACATTCCTCGCCATTGCCCTTCTGATAGGACTGGTCAGGAAATCTACCAAGACCGTTTTTTAAATCTCCTGCGGTGTTTACATTTTGTGAACCCTGCCCATGCAGACACCAGAGACCCCCTCAATAAAATCAGAAATGTGTTCAATGCCCTCACCTCAGCCTTCAAGCCGGTCCTTCATCCCATACAAGGACCTGTGCGTGGACGAATCCCTGATGTTGTGGAAGGGTCGACTGGGATTTCGGCAATATATCCCTAGCAAGCGCCACAGGTTTGGGATAAAGTTTTTTGTCCTGTGTGATGTGGTGACGGTGTACGTGCAAGATATGGTCATTTACACTGGGGCCACAACATCAATCAAATCAGTTGAAGGACTGGGGGTCTCTGGGTCTGTGGTTATGACCCTCCTGGCTCCACATCTGGGGAAAGGGCACGTCCTGTATGTGGATAACTGGCACAGCAGTCCTATGCTGTTCCTGGACTTACTCCACCAGGGGACTGGGGCGTGTGGGACAGTCCGGCTGAATAGGAGGGGGATGCCAACGTTCCCAAAGAAAATGAAGAGAGGGGAGGTCACCTTCAGGGAGAATGGCACTCAGCTGGCGGTAAAGTGGCAAGACAAGAGGGATGTGAACTTCCTCACAACTGTCCACCCCTCTGCCATGGCTCAATCTGGAAGGCTGGACCACTTCACCGGGGAGCCAAAGGTGAAACCTGCATGCGTCCTTGATTATAATAAGAAGATGGGAGCAGTGGACAGGGCGGACATGATCACCAGCTTTGTGGACTGTGCCAGAAAAAGTACCAAGTGGTACAAGAAGCTGTTCTTTCACCTGCTCGACACTGCAGTCCTCAATGCCTACACTGTCCATCGAAAACTGTCTGGTAAGAAAATAACATTTAGTGTCAAGACCCACATCAACAATATACTACTACTATTACTACTGCTACTTTTATTTCTACTACTTAGAATAACAAAAAGAATAACAACAATAATAATAATAACCAACTACAGAAATAATAATAATAATTAAAAATAATAATGAAACAATAATAATAATAATAAATTGTTTTTACTCACCCATAGAGGAACGCATGCCGTACAAGGACTTTCGGCTGAAGCTGGTGAAAGAGCTGATCCAGGAGCATCCCTTACCCCGGCGATCAACTGGACTGCGGCTCACAGGGAGGCACTTTCCTTCTTTTGTGCCTCCTACAGAAGCCCAGGGACAGAGCACAAGGCGGCACTGCAGAGTCTGCCTCTACACCACCCGACGCAAAAGGGAGAGAAAACTAACGCGTTACATGTGTTCCTCATGTGACACTGCCCTGTGTCCAGCTCCCTGTTTTGAAGAGTTCCATACTCTAAAGAATTACTAGGCCGGGGGGTTGGGGGATGTGACACAGCATGATTAGTACTGAGTTAGCTGGATAACTGCACTGAGTAAAACCCGGAACCCTCCCAAATCTGGAACATTGACTGAAGAGTTGTTCCGGTTTTCACTTAGTGCAGTTATCCAGCTACCTCAGTACTAATCATGCTGTAATCCTGGGGGGGGTTGTGTGTCAGTGTTCAGTTAGGGGTGTGTGTGTGTGTGTGTGTGTGTGTGTGTGTGGTGGGGGGGGGGGGGGGGGGGTGGGGGTTGTGTGTCAGTGTTCAGTTAATATTGTTCTGGTATTCTTGTTCTGCTTTTGTCTGTTACTGTTGTGACTTTGTCTGTTACTGTTGTGTTGTTATTTACATTGTATATAATTAAATTTTCTATAAACAAGCAACATGGTTTCTGTATTTTTATATATACATAGAATATGGTATTATCATAGCATAAATTATGCCAAGTAACGCTTATTTACTCATTTAGAATCATTTGGTCAATACAAAATCAAAAATATAACATAGCTCATACTAATCTTAGACATTCTGTGTGTTTTTACTAATATTAATTCAATAAATGACAATATAAGCGCTACCCTCACAATAATCACAGTTGTGAAGCCATAGCAGCTACGGAGCACGCTGAGGCAACGTGAACATGAGTGAACTGAACTGCACGGTATCGTGGCGTGTAAAATAAATACTTCTTTACAACTGCAATAGCCTGCTAAATGTCTTAGATAAAATGCCTATATATATATATATATATATATATATATATATATATATATAGCTATATATATATATATATATACGTAGACCTATATATTTAAAGATCAATTTCTACTTACGAGCTGGTAGTCGGGAACTCCGAAGGTAATGCAGACGGAACGGCGACTCCAAACAGTTTGGTAAGTAAGTCGTAGTCTTCTAATTTTGTTAATGGCGAATTGCTTCCGCACCGGGGCATTATAGCCACCTAGTTCACCGAGTAAAAGTATGTTGTAAAATTGAAGATAATAGGCATATTGTAGATGTTATTTCCTGATTTATGAGAGAAAACGGATTTGAACTCCACATTCTTAATTTTCTTGAAGGGTCTGTCTTTCTTGTGAGTATCGTGGCCATTTAAAAAAGACGCGTAGGCTACTATTATCTCCTTTTGATGACATTTGTATATGATGTTTCTTTATTAGCTGTAGTGTATCATTCAGGTTTGTATGCCCAACTCTCAAAGATAATACAAACAAGAATCATTACATTTATATACAGTAAGTGCTTTACAAATAAATATAGTTAGCCTCATAGATAGCCAATCATTAACTAGATGACGAATAATAAGGAAATAAGCAGGGGATTTTAGAGGCAGATCTGTTTGTTGCGTCATAATGACGGTTTAGAACGTCACATATTCTGAGAACACACGCAAAAAAATAACTGACGCTGGAGGGCCAGTGTCTGGAATCTGGAACTTACGTGCGAAAGGGTTAAGTCGGTTGATGATGGCAATTCCACCACCGCGACCATCCAGGCGAGGTTTGTCCATGTATGAGTATCCAGCGGGTGTTGTTTGATTTAGTGAGAAGAAATCAAGTGGTTTTTGCCAGGTTTCAGTTAGGCATAGGAAATCCAGTTTGAGGTCTGTTATAAATTCACTGAGAATGAGTCCTTTGTTATTGAGTGAGCGGGTGTTGAAAAATGCAAGTTTAAGATGGGATAGATTTTTGATGGGTTGAGAAGCCTTGGCTAAGGCTCTCAGACAGTCAGTGCGCACGTGCTGCTTGTGATGACATCGTGCCGTTGTTACATGACACCGACTGGACCACAGAGAGGGGATGGAATTTTCAGAGTAAACAAACTTGCGTCGGCTGCCTCTGAGGACATATCGGGGCCGACGCAGAAGTCCATGTTCCCTGATGATGGAATTATATCCTGGAGTGCTTGGCAGATATAGACAAAGGAGTTTGTTTGTGGAATAGCTGTTCATCATACTATCCAGAGGGGGAAATTAGCCTAGCCCCGCTAGCCACTAGCCAAGCGACGCTAGCCGGTAGCCCAGCCCCACAAGCAGATAGCAGAGCGTTGCTAACCGGTAGGCTAGCATCGTTAGCGGGTGGCCGCGAGCAAAACTCCCAGAGACAGAGAGCTGACAGGCAGAGAAGGACAGTCCAGAGCATATCAGGACACCAGGAAGTCTTGGATCTTGCCTGGGCTAGCAGTCTGCTACCCAGGCTAACAGCGAGTGAAGGTGAGCTGGCCAACTATGCTAGCTAGCTCTGGTAGCAAACAACAGTAGCTCACTGTGTAGGCAGCGGTCCTAGCAACAAAGGCTAACCGCACCGAGAACAGCAGGGAGGCTGTCTGGGGAAATACCTCACAGCGGTAGTGAAGGGCATTTTAAATCCAACTGTGGTGGATCGATGGACGGATAAACTCAGCGGCAGTGGAGGAATATGATCCGACTGTGGTGGATCGATGGACGGATCCAGCAGCAGCACGGTCCCCGCTTTGCCGGAGGTGTTGATAACAGCTGGTGGTAGCCGGTAGCAGGTAGGTGCAGCAACAGGTAGACAGTCGAGGTGGTCGTAGGAATTAGGACTCAAAAATTAAAATAAATAAATTAAAAGTTAAAAAGTCGAGACGGAAAGGACAGCAATGTTTATAGTTAAAACAATTTAAAAACTGGCAGATAAACTAGCACGATAAACTCAGATTCAGACGGAGAAGCGGCGAACAAACAACGCCAGCGTCCTCTCCCCAAATGCACCCATTATGAGATCTAACAGTAACAAACTCTGTACCTACAGTAGGCTATTTTTTCAGATGTTCCCATCTCATGATGCAAATCGGAAATGCAATTTCCTTAGCCTGGGCTGTTTAAAATAGGCTGCGTGATCAAAGCATTTTTAAAAAGCAAGATGGGGAGAGGGAGGTCAATTGAGTTGCGGTTTCATGCAATTTTCTTAAATAATGTAACAAATTACAAAAATAACCAAAATTGGTGCTAATTTTATGGTATAAAGTTGAGAAGGAACTATTTGTTTCCTTATAGAATCAATTGTTTTCAGAACTACCAACGAGAGGTTTTTGCATAACTACGGACAAAATAGAACTAGTAACCAGAAATACAATTAGCAACGAGATGTTTTCTGTTCAAATAGAACTACCAACGAGCAGTTTTGCATGACAACGGCAAACAACATGCCAAAATGGCCTCAGAAGGATATTTCAATTTCAGCTGATTAAGTCGATTAAAATCAATAAATATAAATGTAACTATATATGATATTTGTTGATAACCATGGTATAAGCGCAATAATTACCTCGGAGCCGGGCATGACACAGTTTAAATGCCCTTCGCGAAGGGAAATTGCCCGAGGCGAATTTACTACCTCCGCGTCGGGCATTTAAACTGTAATGCCCGGCTCCGAGGTCATTATTGCTTACTAAGTTGACTGTGCCTTCCCAGGTAACAAGGAAGGTTTGGGATCTTTAAAGAATTTTCCATATACAGCCCTGTAATGTCATTGCATAACATTACATTGGGAACATTCTGGGGTGTATAGGGGAATGTTACTCCAAGATCACAAAAGAACATTCTAGGAACATCCCATAAATGTCACAAACATTGCAATGCGTTCCCTGGATGTCGAAATGTTGAGTTCCCTTCAAGTCCTCAGAACATTCCTAAAACATGATTGTCAAACTTCTCCTTTACATTCCACGAACATGACAGGAACATTCTATGGAACATAAGTGGAATATTCTAGGAATGTTAGTCCAAACGTTCACTTTTGGTTTCTCTAACGCTATGATTTAACATTACCATACTGTGAGACTGGAGTACATTGCTAAGATTCCCCATACATTCTTGCCACGTCATTACAGAACATTATTTTGGGAACATTCTGGGGTGTATATATAGGGGAATGTTACTCCAAGATAACAAAATAACATTCCAGGAACATCCCATAAATGTCACAAACATTGCAATGCGTTCCCTGGATGTCATAATGTTGAGTTCCCTTCAAGTCCTCAGAACATTCCTAAAACTTGATTGTGGAACTTCCCCTTCACATTCCACAAACATTACAGGAACATTCTATGTAACATAAGTGGAATATTCTAGGAATGTTAGTCGAAACGTTCCCTTTGGGTTTCCCTAACACTTGGATTTAACGTTCCCTTACTGTGAGACTGGAGTATATTGCCAACATTGCCCATACATTCTTGCCACGTCATTACAAAATGTTATTTTGGGAACATTCTGGGGTGTATAGGGGAATGTTACTCCAAGATAACAAAATAACATTCCAGGAACATCCCATAAATATCACAAACATTGCAATGCATTCCCTGGATGTCAAAATGTTGAGTTCCTTTCAAGTCCTCAGAACATTCCTAAAACATGATTGTCAAACTTCTCCTTCACATTCCACGAATATGACAGGAACATTCTATGGAACATAAATGGTATGTTAGTCGAAACTTTCCCTTTGGGTTTCTCGAACGCTTGGATTTAACATTCCCTTACTGTGAGACCGGAGTACATTGCTAAGATTCCCCATACATTCTTGCCACGTCATTACAGAACGTTATTTTGGGAACATTCTGGGGTGTATCTATAGGGGAATGTTACTCCAAGATAACAAAATAACATTCCAGGAACATCCCATAAATGTCACAAACATTGCAATGCGTGCCTTGGATGTCATAATGTTGAGTTCCTTTCAAGTCCTCAGAACATTCCTAAAACATGATTGTCAAACTTCTCCTTCACATTCCACGAATATGACAGGAACATTCTATGGAACATAAATGGTATGTTAGTCCAAACGTTCCCTTTTGGTTTCTCTAACGCTTGGATTTAACGGTCCCTTACTGTGAGACCAGAGTACATTGCTAACATTCTCCATACATTCTTGCCACGTCATTACAAAACATAATTTTGGGAACATTCTGGGGTGTGTTTATATAGGGCAATGTTACTCCAAGATAACAAAAGAACATTCCAGGACCATCCCATAAATGTCACAAACGTTGCAATGCGTTCCCTGGATGTCATAATGTTGTATTCCTCTCAAGTCCTCAGAATATTCCTTCAACTTGTTTGTGGAACTTCCCCTTCACATTAGAGTACCATTACATATAACATTAGGGGAATATTCTAGGAATGTTAGTACAAACGTTCCCTTTGGGTTTCTTTAAGGCTTGGATTTAACTTTCCCTTACTGTGAGACTGGAGTACATTTCTAACATTCCCTATACATTCTTGCCATGTCGTTACAAAATGTTATTTTGGAAACATTCTGGGTATATAGGGGAATGTTACTCCAAGATAACAGAAGAACATTCCAGGAACATCCCATAAATGTCACAAATGTTGCAATGCGTTCCCTGGATGTCATAATGTTGAGTTCCTTTCAAGTCCTCAGAACATTCCTAAAACTTGATTGTCAAACTTCTCCTTCACATTACAGGAACATTCTATGTAACATTAAGGGAATATTCTCGTAATGTTAGTAGAAATGTTCCCTTTAGGTTTATCTAACGCTTGGATTTAACGTTCCCTTACTGTGAGACTGGAATACATTGGTAACATTCTCCACATATTCTTGCCACGTCATTACAAAACATTACTTTGGGAATATTCTGCGGTGTATAGGGGAATGTTACTCAAAAATAATGAAAGAACATTCCAGGAACATCCCATAAATATCACAAACGTTGCAACGTGTTACTTGGATGTCATAATGTTGAGTTCCTCTCAAGTCCTCAGAACATTCCTACAACTTGACTGTGTAACTATTATTAGATCTTAGGCCTGTTCTTCAGCTGCCGAGTAGATGGTGATATGTAGTCCCATTTAAATATATTTTTCCGGCATTTTGGCTTTATTGGACAGTAATCAATGAGAGACTAGAAGATCAGAGCGAAAGAGAGAATGGCCTTGGAGGTTTATCTTGAGCCGGATTTGAACCCATGTCGTGGAAAACAGGAATCGCTGATGACATGCGATTTACCTGGTTGAGCTACAAGAGCACCTTGTCCCTCCCAGTGAGCAATTTTCAGGCTAAAAGCCCTAAAATAAACATCTATTGCAGTCAGTGATAAGACCTCTTAAAATGGTTTTCTACATCTATTTGTAGACCTCTTTCAAGAGTTATTGTTTAGACCACGTTTCAACCAAATTTTTTAATGTAAAAAAACACCACACCAAGCAGGAATCAAACTCACAATCCTCAAGTCTGAAGACTAGTGCTTTTCCACTGAGCCATCAAGGCCACATGTTTACCGGTGTGTTGTAGTGTTTAATGAATGATATCACAAACGTGCATGGACAGGCAAGTTGTTGAGTCTCATGTACAAGTCCACACACATCCGCATAGCAGAAATTTGTGCAACATTATTTTTGGGTACAAACTCTGTCTGCCTAGGATAGAAACTTGTGCCATGTTGTTTGCCCAAGCTTCTTGTGGCAACAAATTGGCTAAATGTTTTGACATTTTAAGTGATACACTTAATGCGGTGAAATTGCATCTACGTGTAGGCTGGATTTGACTTGCCAAAGCAATGACATTTTGAGAAATGCATCCTCATTAATCCATATTGTTTGTCTTTGAATTTACAACTGAATCACATATGAAAATTATAACATAAAATGTGCACATTTATATTGTATATTTTAGCCAGTCTAAAAAGGGCCAAATGAGAGCTTGGATGGTATTCCATATTTCACCAACATTTTAACATTTTTATGGGTTTGCGCTCAGTGGGTATATGCAGATGACAACACCATGGTAGTTCCGCTGACTTTTCAACACAAAAATGCTGACTGGGTAACAGAAAAAAACAATGGTTATTTAGTCTTCAAATGCCCATTTTGTAATCATATAACCTCAAAATCACGCTTGGATTTTTTCTCAGAAGATCAGGCTAAACAAGCTGTTATTGGCATGTGCCAAAATAAATATTCATTATTTTACTTTTCTTTAAAGGTTGTATCAGCGATTTTGGGTGGAAACATAAATGATCACATTCATCTGATTTTTCCTCACGATCCGCTAGCTGCCCGCCCCATAAGCAGGCCGTCAAAAAACCACGTCTCTGTAGGCAGCCTATGCTCCGAGATCGTACACAAAAACAAATGGTACTACCAACCACTCAAAACCAAAATAAACAGTATTCCAACCAATCACAATGATCTGCACAAACGCTAATACTCTTATCTCGCTGAAATCTTGACGGATTTACAAACGGTTTGGTTTCTTACAAACGTTATTAACGTGGTTATAATTCTGGATGCTTGAACACTATTTTTTAAAACATAACATAATTATTCATAAGTATGTTTGTTTGGGATTTCGCTTCAGAAGTGACGTCACGTTTGTGCAGATCATTGTGATTGGTTGGAATACTGTTTATTTTGGTTTTGAGTAGTTGGTAGTACCATTGTTTTTGTGTACAATCTCGGAGCATAGGCTGCCTACAGAGACGCGGTTTTTTGACGGCCTGCTTATGGGGCGGGCAGCTAGCGGATCGTGAGGAAAAATCAGATGAATGTGATCATTTATGTTTCCACCCAAAATCGCTGATACAACCTTTAATTTCAATAGGTAGCCTATTTATTTCCACTCGCATTTATTTCAAGGCGTAGGCCTATTTATTTCAAGGCGTAGACCTATACATTTCAAGTCGGCATGAAAGGGGTATGTTCAGCTATGATCATTGGTTGGTCAGTCCTTAAATATAAAAAACGAAATACCGCTCACTTATGCGTAGTTTTATAGGTTACGTATAGGCTAATATAATACATAAGTCACATAAAGATCAGCGTATTTTGGTAATGTATTGACAGATGCAGACTTCCCCTGAGAAAATATGCTAGGTCTAACTCCCTAACTAATTTTCGTGTTATAAACGTCATAACACAGGTTACCTTATTGCCAAATTTCCTAGAGCAGCTAGCATATTTGCAAAAGGCCTTTTAACGATTATAGCCTATAGTTGTTGTCAAAATGTCGAGGTTTTTTGTTGTAAATTAATTTATAATTTCAGAGAAATATGAATAGGTTGCTATAATTGGGACGTCAACAACTACCACTAGGGGGGCACCGTGCATAGGGTAAGCGTCATCAACAAGGGGTAGCCTAATAATGAACGCACACCCACAGTTTCTTACTCCAGGACATTGCATTCTGCAGAAATATAACCCAGTTATAAATAGCCTACAAAATGAGCTGGAATTCTTAGAGCAAGTAGTCTATTCCACGTGGCTTTTTACACGTTTAGATACCTCCGCTTTTCTTTCTATGTTTCAAAGTAGGCTATGCAATTTTACTGGGGTTAACCTACTCGTAGCAGGGGGAAAATAACTTTGTTATAAAGGAGATCAGCTTGACTGAGAATATAGTGTGATCCACCTGTAAAGGCCGATATACACTGTGCGATTTCTGCCGTCCTTTACGATTGTTGCATGTCAGACTGTGCGATGCAGCCACGATAATCTATTGTCTTCGTTGTAGTCAGACTGTGCGATAAGATCCAAAGCGTTCTATAATAAGTTCAGAGATTCTATCCTACGATTTTGCTAAAGTAGCCTCCGTCATCTGACGTGATCAAATACGCATTTCAACAGACAGTCTATAACAAACTGTAAATCAATGGTTCGCATGGGAACACTCCTACAACAATGTTGACCCCATACAGAATAATCAAACACTGTCTGTCTTTTCTGTACAACAAACACAATGTATAGCAGGCTAGTCTATAAACCAGTAGACCTATAGCCTATGCGATCTGGCTCCTAATATGACCAGAAAAAGTTGCGAGACGCTCAACGAAAAAGTCATTTAGAAAAGCAAAATGCCTAACGGATCGGAATCCAATTGACCTCGTGGAGAGGCAAGGAAAATGAACGTTAAAACTCAGCACGCACACAGCTACGAGATTATAGGCCATATGGCCTAACTTTCAACAGCCACTTGAAGTTGAACGCATAACTACACACAAAAGGTGGGCACAGAAATCATTTTTAAAAATATAAACACAACTTAGGCCTACCTTTGATGGATTTGAATTGGCGTGTGAAAGTTTTCTACATGACAATAGGGCAGGGCTTGGTGTTGAAAAGGCTATGGTTATAATGTCATCATTGTCCAAAGATAATATTTCTATAAAGTTCCCTTGGTTAATAGCCTCCTCCGTTTCCCTGTGCCCGTGGAGTGGAATATCCTGCTTTGCACATGTTATTAACGTTACGATGTAATACTTTCATATGCGGTTTCTCTATGAATGGAAATGTTGAATGCGAGATGGCGTTTCACCGACATTTCAGCACAAAAATGTTCACAGGGAAAACTGCGCTGACTTAGCAAGTGCTACACGATGCTGTTTGCTGTTCTCGTGTTTTGAACAAGCCTGCCTAAAATACTTCCACAAACTCTCTATGCACCGCCGGAAAGTGTCTGCAGACTTTACAGTAGCGTTACGCTGCGTCCCAATAGTTTTACTGTAGGCTAGGCTACTTCACCTCCCCTGGTATTATCTTGCGCGCAAGCTCCGCGGTTTCGCAAAGCTCGGCGGCCCGAGTCTGATCCAAGCTGCTTGTCTGAATCTCCCACAAGTGTCGTTTTTAAAAAAATATTTTTTTTTTAAATGAAGTGATTGATAGGCTGTTTGTTTAGCCATGTTAGCTACGCCAATGAAAACTAGCTAGTAGCTAACTTACTTGCAGTAGGGACCCGCACTATGTGCATTGACGGCGTATAAACCTCTGGCACAAATAAATTGTAAGAGTCACTGATAGCTAAATGATAACCAATTGCATCACATTCACAAAACTTTCTTTTTTCAGGAGTTTTTTTGGGGGAATTAATATAAGAATTATGGCAACATTGCACACAGCTAGCCGAGCATTCATTCACTTGTTTGTTCATCCAAGATGGGCTGGGGCGAAATTTACTGAAGTGAGAGATGTGCTTCAAAGGAAACATTCTTCCTTTCTTCGCTTTCGTTAAGGATATTACATTGGTAGTGACGATTTTCTCAACTTAGTTTAAGGCTGTTTATTTGGGACGCGAAATGGTTTGAGAGCGCTTGCAAACCGGTAACGTTATAGAGAAAACAAAGGAGTTTGTCTCTTACGTCATGCATTGCTGTTCTCCTATTGGTTGTCCATGAAACTTCCACAGTCTGTGGTCGTAGCAGCGGTCACACTGCAAGATTTTGGGCCGAAATTTCTGACACTGTCAGTCTTCCGTCGTAGGCGAAGATTCACAAAATCGGCCGTCGGAGAGTATGTCACACTGAGCGATCTAAGACGGGCGATTTCGGCCACGACGAAAGATTCTTCTACGATTCGCAAATTTTGTCTGGGACTGAAAAATCGTGGCAGAAATCGCACAGTGTATACCGGCCTTAAGGGGGAGGGGCGTGTGCGGTGCGGAGGACCAAATGCGGCTATTGGAAACAGGAAAGTTCCCACGAATAGGAACCACAAGACGGAGAAACTCCGATAATAAGAAAGGGAAATAAAACGAGAAAATAAACGAAGCTCCCACTCTCGACAGGAGAGTAACAAATAAGGGAGACTGGAGAGAGGAGAAATAAAAGCGACCCGTGGGGAAACGGGCGAATAACTCATAGACACGAGAGACAGAAACCTCTCGCTTTCAATACGAAAGCAGGCAGAGAGAGGTGGACAGGAAACAGCCAGACTAAACTAGTAGTCGGCAGGCAGAGAAAGGAAAACCAGGGGGAAAGACTGAAAGTGCAAACGAACGAAGTTACTAAAGAAAACTAATTGCATAAAAGGCAAGTCCCGCGTTACCCCAAAGGCATATGAGGCAAAGTGGTCTCCTTAAGCGCCTCGTCCTATACCTTACCGGCTCTGAAAGCAAACGAATACAATACAGCAGCGCCGATGGGGAGGAAGCACGGAGCTTAAATAGCCGGCAGGTAACGCAAAACAGGTGAGAGTAATAATAGATCAAAATACCGGAAAGGAAGACGGAAAATCCGATAGAGTGCCTCGACGGCACCAAAGAAAAGAACGACCGCAGAAATAAACGAGGGCTGCCAAAAACCATGACACCACCGTTATAGAATTAGATGTGCACCTAGTCATACAGCGAGGCTATATTGAACTGTGACATGCTATATGGCCTAATGCAATGAAAATGAACATTATTATTAAAGTTTGGAGCAATAACTGCTCACAGTTACATATGAAATACATTTGTATAGGCTATCATATGTCATGCAGTCTAGCATTATTAACCCTCCACTTAGATATTTAATGCATAGCTTATATCATAATCAGCTCTGACAACATTTTGACAACTCTTGTTTTACAAATAGGCTAGCTTTTCTGGGGAATTTGTAAATAAGGTGTTATGCATATATTTCTCACATTTATAACACGAAAATTAGTTCAGAATGAAACGAGTTATAGGCCTAGCATATTTTATCAGGGGAAGTCTGCATTTGTCAATACACTAACAAAATACGCGGATCTTGAGGTTATATGATTACAAAATGGGCATTTGAAGACTAAATAATCATAGCTTTTTTCTGTTACCCAGTGAACATTTTTGTGTGGAAAAGTCGGCGAAACGCCGTGTAGCGTTCAGGTGAATTCTAATAAGGGTTGGCGCCGGTTATGTCAAAACGTCTATCAACCTATATTTCCCCACTCCAACGTCTATATTCCAGCTAATTGAGGTTGGTTTCATGAGTTTGTTTTAGGCTACGGAAATCCTTCTCCAATGCCAGTGCTAAATCGTACTTACAAAAAGTTTATCTCGTACGTACGAAGATAAAGGTTACCCACTAGCTACAGAAAATGAGTCAAAATGACAGCGAAAGAGGAAGGTTCCCAGAAAGATACCCTAATTTTACATAGAACATTCCTCTGATGTTCCATAGAATGCTCCTAGAATGTTCCTCTGATGTTATATAAGCTGTTCGTAGAGCGCAAGAGGAAGGTTCCCAGAACGATACCCTCATGTTACATAGCACGTTGCCCTGATGTTTTATGGAATGCCCAGAGAAGGTTCCCGTCTGATGTTACATGGTATGCTCCTAGAATGTTCCCCTGATGTTATTTAAACTGTTCATAGAGCGAAAGAGGAAGGTTCCCAAAACGATACCCTCATGTAACATAGAACATTGCCCTGATGTTTTATGGAATGCCCAGAGAATGTTCCCCTTTGATGTTACATGGAATGCTCCTAGAATGTTCCCCGGATGTTATATAAACTGTCCGTGGAGCACAAGAGGAAGGTTCCCAGAACTATACCCTCATGGTACATAGAATGTGCCTAGAACCTAAGAGGAATGCTCCTAGAATGTTTCTGGAATGTTAAAGGGACGTTCCTGAGAAACGTTGTGTGAAAGTTTTTAGAACCTGAAAAAAACTCAACATTGCATCAACCAGGGAACGTTTAGAGCAACCTTGATAACATACAGGGAACGTCCCTAGCACGTGATTTCGTTAGCTGGGTTAGCACTCGCCATCTAACTTGCAAAAGTGGACTTGGACACACCCTAAATGCACTTTACGCCATGCGTTTAGACCAAGCGCTAAGATCGCCAAGATAGAGCTCTATGTAAAGTGCAGTAGCCTAATTCATTTGCTTGTTTATCCTTTGTAATTGTGTTATTTACCTAATTACAAATATTTGAATTGATTACAATCAGTTGTTTTATTTTTCAAGAGGGAAATCATTTTAGGCATTAGCAGCAATTATATATACTTTCAGCCTATATGCTGTTTACAACTCCTAATAGCATCGGGTGTAGCGATGTTACATTCCACGTAAGAATTCATTATTTATTCGCAATATGTAAGTTATCAAAAAAGCCACTCATCTAGGTTTTATTCCGATCTGATTGTGTTTGGACTAGGCTACCACAGTGCAACTTTGGAAAGATTCTTTCCAAATAGATAGCGTGCAAAAAAGTCTTTACGAAGCCATCTGTCTTTTTTATTGTTGTATAGCATTTTCAGTTACCAAAGGTTTGTTGGGCGCAGGGCTTCGGCCATTATCACTTCATGCACTATAGGGATGGCCCAACAGTGAGAACAAAAGTGTAATGGGGCGTGACGTGTGAGGAAGGAGGAGCCAAACGCAGCAAGGGGATCCTTAAAGCCCTAAGGCCACTAAGGCGGGAAACCCCGCAGATAAGGGAGGAGACAATACAATGAACACACACACCACAGCTACAGACCAGCTCACTGTTACATACCACAGAGTAGAGGCACAAACGCCTGGTTTCACAACAAGAAAACCCAACAAGGCGAAAGGGAACAAAGAACTGCTACCCCATACTTCTACAAGCTAAGTAACTAAAAAATGAGCTGGAAATAGAACGCCCTGTCTCGATAACGAGTAGGGGTGTCACGATACCGATTCGAAATCGAAAATCGATCGAAATGAGCGTTCGATTTCGAACTTCGAAATCACAAGCTGGTTCGCGATTCTCCCAGTTTTTTTTTTCTCTCCACCCCCGCCCCCCGCGCGCTCTTCTTAGCCTTTCATGTGATGGGTAAAATGTAAAAAAAAGTAGCCTACTTGGCCATCTCTAATGTAAGCGTTTCCGACAAAACGAAACTTGACTCCTTCCACTGCATTTTGTTCGTCCACGCAGGCGTGCGTCCGAAGAAAAAAAAACAACGATATTTCAAAGAAGACACAGCTGCTAGTTAACGTTAGCTTACCGGTAGCCTGCATTACTTTTCGACATACCATGGCCACTGCCGGAGTCGGAGATGGAGAAACAGAACTGGAAAATCCTCCTGCTTCCCTCAAGTCACCGGTGTGGCAACATTTTGCCTTCCCCGTGAGTTATATAAACAACGAACGCGTCATTGACAAAAAATAGTTTGTCGGCTATGCTACACGCGAGTACCATACGCCACCTCAGGCAACACGTCAAATATGGCAGGACACATTCGCAGGCATCACAAAGAAATAGATTTGACTGGGAAAAAAACATTGACACAGGCAACTCTTCCATTCTCATTTAGAATTTGAAAATGTAAATGACAGTTGTCAGGGCATGAAAAAAAAAGTGTAAATAGTTAATAGCGTGGTACATGTTCAACTGTTTATTATTTCAGATATTAGTTTGTTAAAGCTCTTAACTGTTCAAAGAATGTGAACACGCTCATCTTTTTAAAGAAGAATTTGAAAATGTAAATGACCATTGTCAGGGCATAAAACCAATGTGTAAATTGTTAATAGCGTGGTAAATGTTCAACTGTTTATTATTCTAGAGTCTAGTTTTGATAAAGCTCTTAACTGTTTAGGTGTGTTTAAATATTATCATATTTTTGTTATTATTTATAATTGTTATTATTCAAATAAAAGTTACTTATTGAGAAACAAGTATTTTTCTTTACAAATCAAGACTCGATAGTCTAACAATGGCATAGCCATTAGTTAGACTATAGTGCTGGGAAAAAAAATAGTGCTGGGAAAAAATATAGTGCTGGGAAAAAAATCGAAAATCGAATCGTGACCTTAAAATCGAAAGTCAAATCGAATCGCGGATTTGGAGAATCGTGACAGCCCTAATAACGAGACGCATAAGAACAGGCGAGTAGCACAATGGCACAAACAAAACACACAGCAAACAAACACAGAAAACTAATACCTATTGGTATAGGAGGAGGCGAAGGAACAGAGATAACGTTCCGTGGCTACTTCCATAAGCAGGCAGTCACATGCAGAACATAAAGGGGGTAAACGTCCGATCTCCCAGGGGGAAGAAACATTTTACAGGCGAGCCGACGGAGCACCGCAGTCCCATAGCCTTACCAGCAAAATGACTAAGCTTAAAATAGAAAGCCACGCCCAAGCCTCTCAGAAAGGAGAAATGTAACGAGGCGAAGGAACAGATAATTAATGTTCCAAGGCTTAGATTGTGGCTCGCAGTCACACGCAAACATGTCCACAACATCGCCCGGTCTCCCTAAGAGACAAATTGCACCGAAGGGCGAACAGAACTAAAGTTCCGAACAGAATCGCCCAAATCTCCATACACGGAGAAAGAGCACAAAAGACGAAAGGACAGCCGCACCGAAACTATCGGCTAACTGACTAACACAAGCACAAACACAAATACAAGCCCTGCCTCTCAGTAAGGGGAAATGTAACGAGGCGAACAGGAACAGAGATTTAAACGTTCCATGGCTAAGATTGAGGCTCGCAGTCAAACGCAAACATGTCCAAACCATCGCCCGGTCTCCCTAAGAGACGAATTGCACCGAAGGGCGAACAGAACTAAAGTTCCGAACAGAATCGCCCAAATCTCCATACACGGAGAAAGAGCACAAAAGACGAAAGGACAGCTGCACCGAAACTATCGGCCATCTGACTAACACAAGCACGAACACAAATACAAGCCCTGCCTCTCCGTAAGGGGAAATGTAACGAAAAACCCCGACTCACAACAAAGGGGAACGTAGTCCATGAGAAGGAGACAAAACAGGGAATAAACGTACCAAAGCTACTCACTGGCTCACCGTAACACGGAAATGAGTAGACGCAAATGCCAGGACTCTCACTAGAAACCAATAACAGGTGAAAGGGAACAAAGAACAGCTACTCTACACTTCTACAAGCTAAGCAACCTAGTAGAAGCGAAACGCCCGATCTCCCATGAGACGACATGCACCGAAGGGCGAACAGAACTACAGTTCCGAACAGAATCGCCCAAATCTCCATACACGGAGAAAAAGCACAAAAAGGCGAAATAGAGCAGAGATTTACGGTCCCAAACTTCTACGAGATAAGTAACTACCAAGACAGCAAGAAATAAGCCCTGCCTCAACAAAGAGACGTTAAAATAGGCGAGTAGCCCAAATGGTACGAGTAACTCACAGCCAACAAAAACACCACAGTACAAAACCACGAACAAACAATGAACAATTAATGTTGAAGCCCCGATAGAAGGAAACGGAAGGCTTAAATAGCTCTCAGTGACCACGCACAGGTGTAGACGCTAACAGAAGCTCAGCAGGGCGGAGCAAGCATCTACTAAAAGGGCAGCGCCCTCGCGTGGCCACTAAGGAAAACGACCGCATAGGGAAACAGGGTTAAAAACCATGACAAAAAGGATGCAGACGCCTTTTGGCATTGGCTCTGGCAGTTTTCGGTCTTGAAAAAATGTGATAAAATGCAGGACACCACCTGTGTAGGACCTGTGACACAATGTAGAACAGTCACAGGTTTATTTTGCTTCTTTAAAGACTCAGCAGGATGATAAACTTGCAAATGCATACACTACATTGTGGCAGTACTAAATGAGAGATGCTGTTTACGGAATGTGGAGCAAGCGCAAACACATTACAAAGATGTTACTGGCCTGGGTTCCTCACCACCTTGCCTCTTGTGCTGCTTATCCTGTGACATACACATGCAGTTGATGTAAACATCAGCAGTGCCATGCACATGCAATGATTCAATGAATATTCACTAAAAGCTGGAGATTGGCAGTATGGCATTGGAAAAAAAATACAGTGGCTTCCTTGCATACGGTATTCCTAGTATACCGCCAAAATCTATCGGTATGCATTTGTGAAGAACTTTTGATTCGACTCTCAAATATGTTGACATTTTCATGCAGTTGATGTTGTCATTGTACAATAATTGTCCTTACTTTATCACAATGATAATAATGAGTCATACAATAATTTACTTTACAGTTTTTAATTATTTAAAAAGGGCTTTTTCCCCACCTAAATGTGTTTAGGTTTTTGCTTCTTCTTTTTCAGCAATAGGTCTCCCACATTATAGCTACATATCCTGAGCAGGCCTTAGGTCATCTCAGAGTTCTATTAAATCATTCTACAGCATGGGCAGTGAAGTTCAGCTTTTTACAAGTTTAACAACATGGCAAACATCCATGGAGGGAAACCATTTTCCCGCAGTGTTTCCAAAAGGTTTCCTTTGACAGAGTGCTGTACTTTTACAATGTGACATGCAGGGAAGAGGCAAGTGGGATGTGGGGTGGGGGGGAGTGTTTAAAATGGAACCGTTGCCTACTCATTTCAAGAGTTAAGCAGAAGTTTGCTCTTTACATCTTTACCACCACACATGCTTGATTAATAGCATCAATGGCAATTAAACCCATTAAGATGTTTTGCACTACTAAATTTTCCATGCAATGTGTTAATCATCCCACGGCCTGTGTAGGACCTTGAAATTGTTATGGGGAAGGTGCTTGTTTTAATGAGGGTTAACATCTTTCACTGATCCGCTATAGCTATATAGAAATTGTAAAAAGCTGGTAGTGGGGGGAATAGCATGGCGCACCACAACTTCTTAGCAGAAATAATTTAATCTAGTTCCAGTCATATTATTAAAAAATAAATCTCTGGATATGCTTCCTGCTTAAAGAAAAGTCTGCAAAAGAGTTATTACCTTTATTAAAGTACTGACATGCAGCCTTGCCCATACATTTTCAACTTCTATCTCTCTCCACAGACCATTTTCCTTTCTTAAATAAACTGTCATGCTAGTGTTAATATATTGTTGCCGTGCTCATGCAGGGAGAAATGCGGCTGATATAAAACATGTATATGTTAGATTGGTAATTGGTATAGTGTACTTGAGTAGAATAAATGTGTTTCCCTTGTGGTGTTAATGTGATAAAGGGAAATTGGCTGTTCATCAGGTCTTTGCCAGAGAGAAAGAGAGACAGACAGTGAAAAGAGAAGCGCCATGCCAAGATTTCTGCATTAACACGCAGAGCAACTTTCAGACAGTTGTATTTCATATGTCAGTGGGTTTTGCCAAATGCATTGCAGAACACATGATAATACAACAAATTACAAATAGGTAAACATTCTGCTTCATTTAAATGATGAGTCAGTCATCAAGAGGTTTGCTCAAAGCCATAAATAATACATCCAGTGTGTGCCTGTACAGATAAAGGGCCAAGCTCCTGCAGGTTTTAGCTTTGCAGTGAAAAGGGGATTGCCTCTGCCGATACCCTCATCCTTAGTGGAATATTTCCAGGGTCCTGACAGCTGTTCTCATACTGAAATGGAACGCGTTCTATCATAGAATGGTTTGGCACTCAAGCCAACAGAGCTGTCCCCCGCTGAGTTTGAAAATACCGCTTTCCCTAAGCAAGGCCCACAAGAGCATTGTTTTGTGGTTCAGTAAGTTTCTAGTCCTACACTCTTCATGGACCACATTGGTTATTTCACTTTTACTTGTTGATCAAGCTAATGATGCCTCTCAAGCAGAAATAAAACCGTACAGTATGTGTTTATTTTAGAAACCTTGTTCTTGCATATGTGACCTGACGCGAGGTGAGGTACATGTCTCGCTTGCGACCATTTCACAGGAGGCGAGAAACATTACAAAGTTACTATCCAGTTAAAATTGAGTTAATATCACAATCGCATTCCTGAAGATCAAATCTACCAATCACTTAAATTTCAAAATCCAGAGTCTGCCACACATAAGAAATAAATTTGACTCACCGTAAATGTTTTAAATACGGAGATCATACTTTATCGGTCTCTGTGATGACAAGTTGCAATATAATGTAATACTGGTTCTCCTATGTTATAAAGTTGTCGGGGAAGTGAGGTTTAAGGGAAAATACGTTTATTTTTCTGAATCCAGCAGTTCTAACACTCAACGCCCTTGTTAAAATGCCCAGCGCTCTAAATACTGAACACAAGCGGTGTCATGTGCTAAAACCCCTCACTCAACCTTACATTTAATTATATTTAATGGATTTAATTTAATAATTATTATTTAAAAAATGACAATCATCAATTAAATCGCCGAATTCATTGATAGGTCAGTCGAACAGTAACCTGGTGGATCAACCAACAAGTCAAAACAAAATCTAAATCAGGCCTTTAGATTAAACAATTTTATTACAGGAAAAATCGTCAATTAGAGTAATGAATTGGAATCGTACATTCATTAATGAATGTAGGCTCACTGGTTATACTTTACAAAAAGGAAGACATTAAAACCAGGGGCCCTATCTTACACCCAGCACTAAGCGGCACTAACCCAAACGCAAGTGTCTTTGCTATCTTACACCCGGCACAGGGTTCATTATAACGCCTAGCGCTCATGTCATTTAAATACCATGTATTCTTGCGCCCGTTGCAAGTGAACTGGGCGTGTTGGTCTTAAGATGAGGAGTGGCCAGGATTCTTTTTGGCATATTGCTATCTTGAGCCAACAGAAAGTGCTTGCGCTAAAACCACCACAAACCTGGTCTAAAGTCATGTCGCAGTTGTTTTATGTTATTTTAACAGCGCATATAAGTGTCTCTACATAGGCGTGTGCACAAGGCGCGTACACCCTCCTGTCTGTTACACACAGGGGCGCGCACAAGCATGACTTAAAATATCGATATAAATAAATATAACTTCAAATTCGCTAAGGTAGCTGACGTTCGGCTCTAGCTTTAAGATTACAATGTGAAATATTATTATTGTGTAGGCTGTATCATAAAATGCATAATAATAAAAGGGTCCATAGGTCAAAGACCACATACCTGTCACTCAGCGAAGGGGAATGCCACATTAAATTGCTTTCAGCCCACCCCCATCAACATACAGACGGTGTGCGATGGTACGGGACAATGTCTATCCATTAAAAAGGAGCTGATAACATATATCAAGCCTAATGCGCAAATTGTCATTTACACCTAATGCGTGAATTGTCATTCAGTGGAAAACTCGCGCACTGCAATAGACGGACATTTGAGTTCTGAAAATGCACTTCCGATGTCATTACAATACAGCTCTGTTTATCTAGGAATACAACCTGTAAGTAAATAGAATGGTTTTGACTGAAAAAAGTTTGATAGACTATGGTTAAAAAACGGAGATAAATGTCACCATGTTAACTGAATTGTAAACCTTAGCCTTCATATTTTTTAAATTACAGTGACAAAGTTTCCATACTCTCAGCTTATTAAAACCCAAGTTACACAATTAATTCACAATTAATTTTAATGCCATTATCTGCATGTGTGCTTTACAGGAGCAGGTCTGTTTCCCCTGCTGTAAATCACACTTTTCACGGTCTTCCTGGGAAAGTGGATTTTTTAAAGCATTACTCTACCAGTAAAACAGGTTGGTCACATTTCCATAAGCAGGACATTATAAAACAAGGGAAAGTATGCGTGAACCTATGGGTTGCCAACGTTATTTATGTTATTAATCAAAATTAGAATGCAGGTAGGCCTAATGAACTTCGGATGAAGCTTGAACATGAGTTTATTGCTTCATTGCATAAACAAAATCTAGTCCCACCCCCCAATTCCCATAGAGATCCAGTCAAATGCAGAGACGTTATAGTATCGCTTGTAAGAGTACCAGAAAATAAGATATCAAGAGTCTTTTGATGTTGTTGGGTCACAGACATCAGGATGTCATGGCATGCAAAGCCAAAGGATATGTGACCAAATATTAAAAATTCAACTTAGTGTATGTAAACTTCTGATCCACTGGAATTGTGATATAGTGAATTAAAAGTGAAATAATCTGTCTGTAAACAATTGTTGGAAAGTAGATGTCCTAACTGACTTGCCAACACTATAGTCTGCTAACATGAAATCTGTGGAGTGGTTAAAAATGAGTTTTAATGACTTCAACCTAAGTGTCTGTAAACTTCCAACTTCAACTGTATATACCTGACAAAGTATTCTTGTTTAATGACAGAAACAGCAGTTCTTTTATTCTTCTATTGTCCGAAATGAGCTGTTCTTCTTCTTCTTCTATGGAGTGGAAACAATGCAATGGGCACTGAGGCTCATGGATACTGTGTATTTGAAATAGCTAACCAAAAAACAATTTCTCTGAAACAAAGTTGAAACATTCGTAACCGAGGGCCATATCATCAATCATAACATTTCGAAATCTAGGAGACTCCTGAGATTCTCTGTTGTGTAATATTCTCGTTATTGTTTATCTATGAATGGGAGCATCTGCATCGAAAAACTGTCATTCGCCCTGTTCAGATATGTCTGCACGGCCGCCACATTAGGGAGGTCAAGATCCACGTATAAACTAACGGTAGCTAGTGTATTGACAAATGCAGACTTCCCCTGATAAAATCTACTAACTTACTAACTTGCTTTATTCTCAACACATTTTTGTGAAATTCAGCTTGTTATAAACGTGAGAAATGTCTGCCTAAAACAGGCTACTTGACGTCCAATTTTCTCATAACAGCTACTTGAATTAAAATGCTCTTTTAACGAATCTTTTTTAATCGCTAAAAGAATAACTTCTTTCAACTTTAACCTATTTTTACAAATTATCCACCATGCTGATCGGTAATAATAATTTTGTCACGTCTTTCTTTGTGCAGCTTTGGTCACCAAGCGAACTGCTCGTCCCTGCTTTACAATGCAGTCCAATGGGCCTTGCAAATGACCCTTGAAATGCCATGTAAATGTGGCTTTCCACATTTCAATTAGCATATACAAATGTGATAATTGTGAGTAGTTATTGCTCCAGACTTTATGAATAATATTACACTTATTGGCTATAGCCTGCCGCAGTGTGTTAGCCTATTATTAAAGTTTGGAAGATGTGAGAAATGTATTATTATTATTAGACTACCAATCAGCATGGTGGAGGCTTGTTATAAAAGTGAGAAAGATCTGCATGGTTAGGCTACTTGAATGTCACAGAACAGCTATTTGTAAAACACCCTTTTAACTATTATGCCACATTGCCAAACTGTACTCTTTGCAATTTTTCAAAATAGCGTATTCAAGACTTTATTTCAATCATTTCACTAATGTTAAACAGTGGCATGATAGATTGGGGGAGGGCTCAGTTGAGCAGCTGGAGCCTGCCTCACTCCTCTCTCCCCCATCATCTTGAAACGAATATTAATAACGAGGTCAAATACAAGCCTTATTCACTTTATTTCATCAAAATAGTAATATAAAAAAATAATAATATCATTATCATTTCACAATGATCTAAATAATGAAAACATTATTCTCTTCCATCTCTTTGTGTATTTTCGGTTTGTCTTTGTTTATTCAGAATAATAGGAATGTCATATTTTATTTGGAACAACTTGGTAAAAGCAATCAGCTATTTGTTCAGCTCATAGGCGCTGAGTTTATTTTTTTACCAGGGGGTGCCCTAAAAAAATTCAGCCATAGGCACAATCCCTCAGGTAAAAGCCATGTTAAATTCTATTTAATTCATATTGCCGAAATGTTGGATTTATTTTGCTTGCAGTGCTGTAATAACCTATTTAGCTGCCAGGCAAGAAGTGCGTTAAAAGTGCGTGCCGGTAAAAATCTTTTTAAACCAATTGCTCACCTGAATGCGAGATGGCATTTCACCGGCTTTTCAACGTAAAAATGGGAGGCAGATGTTGAAACTGTGCTGCAAACGTTTTATTTTTTATTTCTTTATTTTATTCGTTTATTTAACAGGGGCCATGCACAACACAACCATTGGGCCAGAGTTAGCTGGATAGCTAATTTACATCTGCGGTCCCTGGGCAGGAAGATATTAAAAACAATACAATGAGCCAAGTTTACAAACAGTACATCACATATAAAACAACATCATACAAAATATACATTACATACTCTCCATGTTGGAAAACAGTTGGTTCCATACAAAGGTTTAGATCAGTGATCACATGATTGGTTTGTCTTGAGCCATGTTTTAAGTGTTGTTTTAAAAATACTGAAGCTTGTGCATTCCCTGATGTGGGTGGGGATTGAGTTCCATTTACCTGCTGCTCGGACTGAAAATGCTGATTGTCCGAAAACAGTTTTCCTAAATTGAGCCAAGCAGTCACCTCTGACTGATGCCCTGGTCTCCCTAGCATTGTCCCTGCAGAATGACACACATTGTTTAAGTGGTGGTGGCACAAGATCATGAATTAATTTATATTTATATATTTATGAATTAATCAGGCACATATCTGCAAAACAAAGAAAACTGTCAAAGGTCAAAAATTATACTTTTGAATGATGGTACAATGATGGTAGCTCCTTAGTTTTTTATCAAGAATTTTCACGGATTGTTTGTAAAGAGTGAATGATTATGCCCAGATACTTGAAGTGCTCAACAATATTTATTACCTCTCCTTTAACTAGGATGTCAGGTTGATGTGTGTCATTTCTCTTGATAGAAAAATACATGCCCACAGTTTTGCTCACGTTAAGAGTAAGATAACAGTGAGTTAACCAGTATGATACTTTGTTCAATACTGCAGTGAGTTTGGAAGCAGCTTGTTTTCTTGTTTTAGCATGGGTGTAAATAACTGTTGTCTGCGTACATCTAAATGTGGACCTCAGGGCAAATTAATGGCAGATCATTAGTGTATAAGCTAAATAGAATTGGTCCAAGGATTGACCCCTGTGGAACTGCAATGGTACAGTCAGAAAAAGATGAGCATGTGTCATTAATTCTTGTGCACTGTTTTCTTAAGTTTAGGTAAGACTCCATCCATGTTAATGCATTAGTAGAGAAATTGAACTTTGACAGTTTGGATAAAAGAACATTATGGTTGACCATATCAAAAGCCTTTTTAAAATCAAGAAAAACAGCACCAATAACACCTCCTCTGTCAAGACTAGATTTCATTTGTTCAATAAAATAGCAATTTGCTGTCTCTGTGGAATGATGTTTCCTGAATCCAAACTGCATAGAATGCAGTGGGAAATGGCCATGGTTTAGATGGGCTATTAATTGGTCACAAATTACTCTTTCAGTTACTTTAGAAATAACTGGGAGAATGCTGATAGGTCTCACAAAAATGTGAGAAATATCTGCATAACACCTTATTTACAAATTTCCCAGAAAAGCCTATTTGTAAAACTTCCTTTCATAGCCTACAAGAGTTGTCAAAATGTTGTTAGAGCTGATTATGATATAAGCTATGCATTAAATATCTAAGTGGAGGGTTAATAATGCTAGACTGCATGACATATGATAGCCTATACAAATGTATTTCATAGATAACTAAGCAGTTATTGCTCCAAATTTTAATAATAATATTCATTTTTATTGCATTATAGCACGTCGCAGTTCAATATAGCCTCGCTATATGACTTGGTGCACATCTAATTCTATAACACTACATTCTCAGTCAAGCTGATCTCCTGGATAACGAAGCTATTTCCCCCCTGCTACGAGTAGGTTAACCCCAGTAAAATTGCATAGCCTAGTTTGAAACATAGGCAACCAGTTGGTAAGAAAAGCGGAGGTATCTAAACGTGTAAAAAGCATGTAAAGGAATAGACTCCTGCAACTTGCTCTAAGAATTCCAGCTCATTTTGTAGGCTAATTATAACTGGGTTATATTTCTGCAGAATGCGATGTCCTGGAGTAAGAAACTGTGGGTGTGCGTTCATTATTAGGCTAACCCTTGTTAATGACGCTTACCCTATGCACAGTGCCCCCCTAGTGGTAGTTGTTGACGTCCCAATTATAGCAACCTATTCATATTTCTCTGAAATTATAAATTAATTTACAACAAAAAACCTTGACATTTTGACAACTCCTGTAGGCTATAATCGTTAAAAGGCCTTTTGCAAATATGCTAGCTGCTCTGGGAAATTTGGCAATAAGGTACCTGTGTTATGCAGATATTTCTGACGTTTATAACATGAAAATTAGTTCAGCATTAAGGGAGTTATAGACCTACCATATTTTCTCAGGGGAAGTCTGCATCTGTCAATATACTACCAAAATACATTGATCTTTATGTGACTTATATATGTATTATATTAGCCTATATGTAACCTATAAAACAATGCATAAGTGAGCGGTATTTAGTTTTTTATATTTAAGGACTGAGCAACTAATGATCATAGCTGAACATACCCAGGGCTCGAAATTGCGACCGTTTTGGTCGCATATGCTCCCGAAATTTAATCTGTGCGACCTCGAAATATAATTGGGAGCATTTGTGCGAGTGCAAATAATTGTTCTGGTGTGACCTTTTTTTTTCCCCCCCCAGTCGAACGTCCCTTTCTCTGACAGTGACAATTCTAACCAATCAAATGTGAGCTTGACGTTCTTACCTTTAATGCTGATTTTAGATTGGTTAAGATTAGCCTTCAATCACTACATTTCACGGCACTCCACTGTCACGTGACACAGAGAGCTAATGCGTTAACTAATGTTACCTGAAGACAAAAGTTTATTATCAATTTATTAACGTTACCTAACTAGCTAAATTGGTAACGTTAGCTAGCGTTATCGAAAGCTAACAATATGAAGCGTTACCGTTACTAAAAACGTAACGGATGTAGTCGCCGTGGCTGCTGAAACAGTTGGCGATGGCGATGTGGGTGCACCAGCAGCGAAGAAGGCGTACACTTTTCGGAGAGAGTGGCTGAAGGACTTCGGACTTCGTTAGCTTTAGCTTAGGTATGACAACGGCGCAATGCACTGTGTACACTGTAAAGCCTGTGGGACGGAGATCGCAGGTAACAGTGCGTTTGCAACACATTCGACACATTTTAAGCGTGAGAGCGTAAAAAAAAAAAAATTACATACGTATATTGTTGGTGCTCCTTACATTTTGGTGGGTGCTCCTAAATTTTTGCTGATGCTCCTAACTTTTTGAAGTTGGGAGCACCAGTGCTACCAATTTAAAAAGTTAATTTCGAGCCCTGATACCCCTTTCATGCCGACTTGAAATGTATAGGTCTACGACTTGAAATAAATAGGCCTACGCCTTGAAATAAATGCGAGTGGATATAAATAGGCTACCCATTGAAATAAATAAGAGACGTAAAATAATGAATATTTATTTTGACACACGCCAATAACAGCTTGTTTAGCCTGACCTTCTGAGAAAAAAAATCCAAGCGTGATTTTGAGGTTATATGATTACAAAATAGACATTTGAAGAATAAATAATCATTGTTTTTTTCTGTTACCCAGTGAGCATTTTTGTGTTGAAAAGTAGGCGGAACTACAATGGTGGTGTCATCTGCATATACCCACTGAGCACAAACCTATAAACGTTAAAATGTTGGTGAAATATGGAATACCATCCAAGCTCTCATTTGGCCATTTTTGGCTAAAATCTACAATATAAATGTGCACATTTTATGTTATAATTTTCATATGTGATTCAGTTGTAAATTCAAAGACAAACAATATGGATTCATGTGGATGCATTTCTCAAAATGTTATTGCTTTGGCAAGCTAAATCCGGCCGACACGTAGATGCAATTTCACCGCATGAAGTGTATCACTTAAAATGTTTAAAACATTTAGCCAATTTGTTGCGACAAGAAGCTTGGGCAAACAACATGGCACAAGTTTCTATCCTAGGCAGACAGAGTTTTTACCCAAAAATAATGTTGCACGAATTTCTGCTATGCGCATGTGTGTGGACTTGTATATGAGAGTTAACAACACAAACACAAACGCAAACACATTCTAGCTGAAAGACATACAGCCTAAATAGCTAGTACAGCCTAAATAGTTTGCAAGAGTAAAATATGGAAATACAGTTTTAAAATAGGGCTATTAGTATTCTATGAAATACATTTAACGTTAGGCTATTCAACACTGGATTGCCAGATGCGTAACTCCAACCTTCCATGTGTGGGCTACGAGCTAGTGAGTTCATAAGCACAGCAGAGTTAGGCTATTCAACACTGGATTGCCGGATGCGTAACTCCAACCTTCCATGTGTGGGCTACGAGCTAGCGAGCGAGCTAGTGAGTTTCTGCACAGCAGAGTTTTTTTTCCGGTAGTGTAGAACGTTACCTGCGGGAAATGTTTTGGTACCGGACAGCTAGGTTAATTTAGTTTTCTGTAGTGCAATGAATGTAGGCTATAATGCATGTTGATTCGCTTCGTAGTAGCCTAGCTTGTATCTGCTTCCTGACGAGAAGCAGGAAGTAACGTTGGCGAACAAGCTTAATTGGAGAACGCATATTTCCCAGGAATCTTAGCCAGAAAGAAAACAATAGATACTACTAAGAAAGTACATACCAGACATTATTCTTCTTCTTATTATTATTATTATAATTAAAAGTGTTTGCAGTAAGCTACATTATCAGCAGAGTAGCATAGACTAGAGCCACATTCGGAGGCTATCTATTTATTTATAAGTGACTAACCATGAATCAGATATGTTTGGGGAATTGGCGGTTTATAAATCCGATCGCTTAAAGGCTTGCAGCTTAAAAGGCTATCCTCAATTCTTACAGTCTAAAAAATGAAAAGTACTTAACAGTTGCACATTGTTTTTGTGGAAAATACACATGTGCCCTGCTGGGCTCGAACCCACAATCCACTGTGTGAGAGACTGCAGTTCTAACCACAAGACCACAGTAGCTTCTTGGAAAGCATGAAGCCATTAGCTACATTAACATTAAAAAACATTAGTATGAAGTGTTTTTATTTGACGATAAGCTTGATGAGCAGGTATACGGACCATACCCTCAAATAATAATTCTCCCCATTGGATAACATCACGACGGAAGCAGGCAGTTTGGCAGGAAAATGGGAAGAAGAAGAAGCGGAAGAGGAAGGAGAAAAACAGCAAAATAACCCAAGTTTGGGGCTTTATTGTGTGGATGTGTGAAGTTGTATCTGAATGCTGTGTGGTTACATGAGGTCAGAACATACAGAAGTTCATGTTTTTAAGGGCTGAGAGTCTATGGTCATTGTGGTTACTTCTGTAGGAAACCCTGAAAAGTGCCAAACTCTCGGTGCTGTATAGGTATGGGGCATGCCCCACCAAGCCGTAACTTGGCGGATGGCATACCTGCCATCCCAATCTTAAAAGAGTGTTTGGATGTTTCCAGGCTTGTCCCTATCTCCATTAATTAATTAAGTCATTGATTAATAATTTACAAGTACTTCATATAATTTAACTTATGCATTTTTTCAGAATGATGCCACTCCAAGGCTCCGCGCCATGGTTGCCAGCAATTCAGATGAGACCGGCATCTCATACATGCATGATCCTTTCCAGATGGGGTCATCTGCTGACGTACAGGTAAGAGCCTTTTTTTATGTATGTTATGTACGCTAGTGCCTGCCTCCTGCTCATTCATTTTTAGCAGATTTAGCAATATGTTGTAAAATGAATTGAATGTGAAATATGCTACAGATGGTGTTTGATGCCATTCCTGACATTTGCTGCAATTGTATTTTATTATCTCAATCTTTACTTCAAGTGAAAAATCTATTAAACTTCCTATCCAGGTTGATTCCATCAAGTCTGGTGTCAAGCTAGTCAACTACACTGCCTCCGAAGAGGAAACCAGCGAAGAGGAAAGTGTACCCAGGTAACGAGGAATGTTTGGGATCTTTAAAGAATGTTCCCTATACAGCCCTGTAATGTCATTGCAGAACATTACATTGGGAACATTCTGGGGTGTATAAGGGAATGTTACTCCAAGATCACAAAAGAACATTCCAGGAACATCCCATAAATGTCACACACATTGCAATGCGTTCCCTGCATGTCGAAATGTTGAGTTCCCTTCAAGTCCTCAGAACATTCCTAAAACTTGATTGCGGAACTGCCCCTTCACATTCCATGAACATTACAGGAACATTCTATGTAATATAAGTGGAATATTCTAGGAATGTTTGTCGAAACGTTCCCTTTGGGTTTCTCTAATGCTTGGATTTAAGGTTCCCTTACTGTGAGATCGAAGAACATTGCTAACATTCCCCATACATTCTTGCCACGTCATTACAAAATGTTATTTTGTGAACATTCTGGGGTGTATAGGGGAATGTTACTCCAAGATAACAGAAGAACATTCCAGGAACATCCCATAAATATCACAAATGTTGCAATGCGTTCCCTGGATGTCATAATATTGAGTTCCTTTCAAGTCCTCAGAACATTCCTAAAATATGATTGTCGAACTTCCCCTTCACATTACAGGAACATTCTATGTAACATTAAGAGAGTGTTCTCGGAATGTTAGTCGCCATAATCTGCTTGGCCACGTTAGGTAATATTTCCAAACATACAAAAATACTGGACCCCTGACCATAAAAATGCTCAGCTAGATGTAATGTGTTGCAATTACAATATTCGCTGGATAAAAATGTTTAGTAACTACATATTTACCCTTAGCGATTGATTTTGTGAATCAACTGTAACAAACTGTTGCTACGGTTACGTTTCATTTCATTTCGGGACTTCAGTGATAGACATACAGACATTCCTGCCTTTATAGTTAGACTAGATGGCAGCTGGCAAGAGCACCATAAGCTTACGAGCTACTTTGTTGCTAACATACGCTGTTCGTTGGGAGCATAACTTTGTAACATAACTGTTGTTCTCCGTTATTGTGTATTCCGACATTTCAGGCAGCTTGAATGACGTGTGAATTATTTTCCGTGGTACAGAGTCCCCAGCAGTTGAGTCCCCATTCAGTGCTGGAAATGAAATGGTTGGAAATAAAATGCAGAGAGTCACGGAACGGGCACTGCATGGGAAAGATGAATCAATCCCAACTGTCCGTGACAAAACTGCAGACGAGGGAAATGTAAGTATTTAAAAAATAATTGTGCTGTGTGTTTCTTTTGCCATTTAGCACTAGCTAACGCTAACAGCTGAGGTAATATATTAGATGTAATTTGGGATTTGGCGTGGGGAGCAGCAGCTCATTTTCATTTTAAGCTACAAACACAGAAATAGCCCGTCGAGAACAGAACTGAAACAGAGGGGTATAGAGGCATGCTAGAATGCTTAATCTGAGTGGTATTTTCAGCAAAAAACTTCAAAGACATGTTTTGGGGACCCCAGAGACCTATATTAACTTGTTGAAAAGGAGCATAATATGGGACCTTTAAAGCAGTATAAGATGCCATTGAATCAATTTAATCTAAACTTATCCCGTCTGGTCAATAAAAGATGGTATGTTGCACGTTATCGCATGGAAAATTACAATGTGGCTTGCTCAAACAAAAACATAAAAAACGGCCAGTAGAACAGTCTATTCTCAGTATGCAGACACCTGGGCCTCGTTTAATCAAACTTGCGACGTGCATTGTTTTTTTCTCTCACTGTGTACCAGTGCGTTTCACAAAAGAAATCGCAATCTCGCTCCACAAATGCACCTCTCAAAACGCGTGCACAGTTTGTGAGAGAAATTGGTCACTCGTCAATCATTTGAATTCCCCTGCCTCCTATTGTTTCAAAGCATGTGCGTAAGCTGGCATGAGCTTATGAATGCGCATAACTTCACAGACAGACATTATCTGATATGAATTAAGAAATGTAATTCCCTAAAACTATAACTACGTACATAGGTAGATATTTTGAGGAAATTCAGGGGCAAAGCTCGTATTTGATTTTGGTAAAAAAATGTTCATGTGTAGAAAGGCTCATCATCTTTCAGTTTGTGCTTTTGATAAGTGAATTAAAAAATGAAATGTAGCCTACAAAATGAGAACAATATTGTCCACTTATAGTAATTACCCTGATCATATTTCATAAATTGATGTGTGGACGATGTGGTTGCATTGTGCACATGCATTCAATTCATGAATGACTCAAATGTGTTTTTTTCCCCTTTGCCACGGATTCAATCATTGAAATGGATGTGCTTGCGTGCAAATGGCGGGTTTGCGGTAACCCTGAACTGGTAGCAAATATTTCCGCGATTTGCGACGTAAAACGTTAGGTGAAACGCGTTGACAAGAATTTGCGATCTGCGACTGAAAATGCTCGCATATTGCTTCTGTGAAACGAGGCCCAGTCTCACAGTAGCAAAACTAACAATTTAGGCACTTACCAGTCCAAAAAAAAACAGCCCAACTCCACACCACTCTTCATCTCCATCCTCTCCTTTAGAGCTCGCCAGCGCATCAAAGCCAACCCAAGATTTACTCTTGATTTGGATTGAGCTGTGTCTGCACAATATTTCGCCTCAGTATATTTTCTGGGTTTCGTTGCTGTGTCCGTGATTACTATCTCACTCAATCGATCTGGCACACAAGGAACGCTGTGAATGCTGCAGTGTAAGTTCCGCCATGTGAATGGTTGCAGGCATCACCGCCCCCCCCCCCCCCCCAACAGGTTGACGTCCAGAAATGTCCAGAATTTGTTAGAAATGAGTATAACAAGCACAAGACAGGGTCTATGTGGACACAGACACTGACAGACTGCCAATGGATCCATAAGTAATGATTGAGTCGAAAAACTTCTGGATAAGTTCATGGTGTTTCAAAGGGAAAATCCTACTCAGTATACCTTTAAAAGCATGCGCTAAATTGCAGCGTGCAGGCAACTGGTGATAGAGATAAACATGCCATTGATTAACAGTTAAAGCAAGTAGGCTAAATTCAGGAGGGCTATTTAAAATGTATCGATCATTTCAGTTTATTTCATGTAGCTATCTGGGTCATTTCAAATAGCCCATATTCGCCTAATGGAACATCATTTCAAATAGAATGTTCGCCTGGTGGGGGGGTTAATGACATTCAAATCCTAACGTTAACGTAGCCTAACGAATCCTAACTATTTACATGATGGCGAGTGGAGAGGAAGCTCCCGAATTAGAGTACCCTCCTTCCTCCTACAAATTGGCTGTGTGGGAATATTTTGGCTTCCTATATACCAATCAAGAGGGCAGCAAGGTAGTTAAAGAGATAGTTCATCCGTTTTCCAAATTTCTATATTGTTTCACTTACCCCCGAATGGTATGTAGGACAGTAGTGATGGTATCCTCCACACACGGTTCAAGCGGTCCTAGGCGGTTATTTCGCAAGAAAGCTAGCTGGGGGGCTGGTTAGTCTATGGCAGGGAGGCTAATTGTTCAGTGGTATCCTCCTCACTCTAGCTATGCTCAGTATACTCCTCCAAGGACCGATGTGCTGTTTTTGTGCAATAAAATAACACGTTCATCCAGTGTCAGATCTTTTTAAAAAAAAAAATTTTTTAACCGAGGTACGAACCAAACCGTGACCCAAAAACCGAGGTACGGACTGAACCGTGAGTTTGGTGAACTGTTACACCCCTATAAACTATCAATACAAAATCAATCAAAACAGATATAGGCACTAACCTGTATGTTAGAAGATGACCCTGTCTCAATAGAGTCAAGCACCATGCACGAGTTTCCTGCCTCTTCTGTATTGCTGTCAACCATGGTGCGGCACATTGGAGTGGCATCATTCACAGTCTGAAATTTTGTTTTAAGTTAAATTATATGAAGTACTTTATTAATCAATGACTTAATGAGTTAATGGAGACGGGACAAGCATGGAAACATCAAAACACTCTTCAGATATCATAATACAGTGAGGCAAGTATACTTGCACTCTACTGGGGAAAAGATTAATTATCATACATCCTCACTGATATTAAAATGCTTTCATTAAAAAAAAATAGCAATCGTAAATACTTGAATATAAACCAAGTCAGCAATACAGAGCCATTACAATATTATCAATTTCAAAAGTCCATAGATTCATCTATATTCCAATGATTACATTGAAAAAGGTACCCATACAGGGTCCTCACCAGCAGGGTTCCCACTTTTGGACTCGTTACAAATTCCATGACACCAAATTTGAATTTTCATGATGTATTTAAATGCATAATTTTATCTACAGAAGGTTTTCACTAATTGTGTTAATTTAATAGATTGGGATGGCAGGTATGCCATCCGCCAAGTTACGGCTTGTTGGGGCATGCCACATACCTATACAGCACCGAGAGTTTGGCAGTTTTCAGGGTTTCCTACAGAAGTAACCACAATGACCACAGACTCTCAGCCCTTAAAAACATTAACTTCTGTATGTTCTGACCTCATGTAACCACACAGCATTCAGATAGAACTTCACACATCCACACAATAAAGCTGCAAACTTGGGTTATTTTGTGGTTTTTCTCCTTCTATTTCTTCTTCTAATTATACTTCTTCCCATTTTCCTGCCTACCCAGAGACCCTCACTACCTGCCTGCCTCTGTACCCTCAAAGAATAATTATCCCCATTGGATAACAACATCGCATACCTGCTCTCCCAAGCTTATCTCCCAATAAAAATGCTTCAAACTAATCTGCACACATCACAGAATCACAGACAAAACCGCTATATGGCTTTGTGTATTTCACGAAGCTACTGTGGCCTACTGGTTACAGTTGCTGCCTCTCACACAAGCAGGACACAAATTTATTTTCGACAAAAACAATGTGCAACTGTTAAATACTTTTCATTTATTACTTACTGTTATTATTTTCGTATTTTTATTGCAAAGGCAAAAGACGATGCCAACATTAACTGTTCAATGTTTCACTTGTATTTCACTTGTACTACAGCGAAATGGTGAAAGTCAGACGGACGCTGACAAATGGCCTATAGCCTATATATCACGTGACTGTACCCCATTGGTCTTCTGGTTAGCGTCAAGCCTTAGTATGTCAGAGACATGGGTTTGTACCCCGCCTGGTTGGTACCAAAGTATAATTTCATTTTGGACTGAAACAGTGTGCACATGTTCTGGTTTTCTCATACAAAAATGTTTTTTATTGCAAAGGCAAAGACACATTTACAATATTAACTGTTCACTTGTAGCCTGTTAGTTAAACAATTCAGTCACTGGACACGGCAGTAATGCAACAGGCTAGCTAACGTTATGGGAACAGGTATCCCATGGCCATTTGTCAAGCAAAGAAAAAAAGTTTAAACGCAGAATATCATCTGGTTAACATCGCGTTGTTGCACTAATGTAAAAAAAAATTCTATAAATAACGGTGCCATTGGCTACATATTTTAATCTCACACAAATGCAGACAAAAAAAACTTGTCTGTGTGAAGCCTGCTGTGCTCTTGTGCCGCGGTCATGTCTAGACTCACTGTGGAAACCGAACCTTCAATGCTCGCCTCGGCCAACATTTCTTCATTATGTCTTTGTTCATTTCTTTACTTCAGCTCTGTTCAGTTTATCCTTTTCACACATAACACAACGTCAACATAAAATTAACTACTAGGAAAATTAAGAATTTACGATAATACATTAGGAATTGATGATAGCCTACTATAAACTGCAATCCCTTAAGAGATTGGATTTATAAACCTTCAATTACCCAAACATATCTGTTTCATGGTTAGTCACTTAAAAAAATTAGAATAGCCTCCAAACATTGCTCTAGTCTACGCTACTCTGCAGGCAATGTAGCTTACTGCAAACACTTTTAATAATAACAATAATAAGAAGAATAATCTCTGGTAGGCTACTTTCTTAGTAGTATCTATTGGCTAAGATTCATAGGAAATATGCGTTGTCCAATTAAGCTTGTTAGCCAACGTTAGTTTTGCCAGAGAAAAGTCAGTCAGCTGCTAGTCAGGAAGCAGGTACAAGCTAGGCTACAAAGCAAATCAACATGCCTTATACATCCATTGCACTACAGAAAACTAAACTATTCATTGTATTTCATTAGACATTAAATACAGCTCATCTACAAATTATTTTAATGTAACTGGGCTATCGGTAATAGGAGAAATGTTCTCATTCTCGTCAGTACAGGGCGTTATGCTTACGCGAATGTCTGCATGCATTTATTTTGAATGCATGTATTCTGTATGCATGTCTCTCTCTATGTCATTATTTTCATGCATTATTAATCATTAGTTAGCTATCAAAAATAAGTGATATCTGATCAAAAACGTCTGTGACGTAAAAAAGAAAAAAAAGCCAAGTTACTCACGCATAGCCTACAGAGCACTGTCTATAAGTCCTTAATTCCAACTTGCAAAAACTAGGCCTGCCTTTAAAAGTATTGATATCAAAATGTGGCCAAGTTACAACTAACAATATTGCCTATCGTAGCTCACACTAAATAAACTAGCTCTATTCCAAAGCAATGCTATCCAAACTTTCCTAAATTATTTAATGCAACTTGGCCCTGTGTTTCTTCATCTTAACATCTCAAGAGAATGCGGTCAATTAAACTGTGTTCCACATCAAACTGCAAAATGAGAATAATTTATAGTGGAAATACTCTGATTCAGATGTGTTGTAACTTGCACTTAGAAATTAAACAGAAAAATTACTACACTATAAGGCATGTTTGAACAATTGTCTGCATCCACTGCTTTGGGTCTATGAAAAGCACAGAATGAATAAAATGTATTATTATTATTATTATGTCGGGTAAGTGAGGACTAGGTAAAATGTGTATTTTCTGAATCCAGCGGTTCCAACAGTCAATGCCCTTGTTAAAACGTTCAGCACTCTGAATACTGAACACAAGCGATATTGCGTGCTAGAACCCCTCACTTAACCTACATTCAAAATAAGTTTTACGTTATTTAATTTAATAATTATTATTAAAAATGACAATCATCAATTAAATCGCCAAATTCTTTGATAGGTAAGTCGAACAGTAACCTGGTGGATCAACCAACAAGCCAAAACAAAGTCTAAATCAGGTCTTGAGATTAAAGAATTTTATTAAGCGAAAACCATCAATTGGAATAATGAATTGAAATCATACATTCACTAAGGAATGTAGGCTGACTACTTATAATTTACAAAATGGAAGACATTAAACCAGACATTAATTTGAATATACCAGAAAAGAGAGAGATAAGCCAGAAATTGTCAAATTATTTACCCTCCAGCGGAACAGGAACAAAAGGAAACGCACGAGGAACCAAAAAGAATGACTTCTTCACACAAACTCCACAATTGACTAACTTCTTTTTCTGCGGTACACTCATAAAATACCTCCACAGGAAGACCATCCCTGTCCTGATTGGGTTAAGGTGTGGGGGAGGGGTCATTTATGACAAAGACTGGCTTATCTTTGATGGGGGGTTGAGAATGAGAGAGAGAGACAGAGATAGAGAGAAGGGGGGAAATATTAGATATCCTACAATTATTATGTATTTATTGATTTATTTATTCGGAATATTTGGATTTCTATCAAAACCTGTGTGGTCCTACAGAGCATAGATATCCTTGTGTTCACAAAATTCTGTTCGCAAATATCATAACTATTGGATACGTTCGTAAAAATGCTATATGTATGCTATTTTCTAGGTAAAAATATTACTCATTTTTATTTGCATTTATTTATTCATCCCCCCTTCTCTATTGTACATGATGTTTCTTGATATAAATGTCTGTGAATTGTAATGAAATCTGTAGCAGCAGTTAACATTTTAAAACATGTACATTTTCTAAAGTAAACTTACCAAAAAAGTATAACCATATCCTTTCTGGAATGTAATTATTCATCAACTGTTAAAAACATTAATTGAAATCATATGTTGTTCCATGAGGCACAATCTCTTCACATACTAAGATGAAGAAACACAGGGCCAAGTTGCATTAAATAATTTAGGAAAGTTTGGATAGCATTGCTTTGGAATAGAGCTAGTTTATTGTTAGTTGGTAATGTGAAACAAAACCAGCAATAAATAAATGAATAATATATTAAAAAGCAACTGTGATTCAGGCTACCAAGTGTAAAGTGTAGTCGAGTGTAAAAATGCCTTTGCTGGACTTCTCACTTAAAACATTGAAAATGTATTTTGACTCACCAATTTATTCAGCAGATACTTTTGATGCAAAATAAAGGTACGCTGTCTCTCAAGTTCAGAAATTTCTCCCTCTGCTTTGTTGTAACGATTCATGCAAATGTTATGGTATTTTTTGAGGATTGCAATCCTCGACCTTAGTCTGTTTTGTGTCTGTAAAATACAAAACAAAAATCAATAACTGATAAGGAAATTCAAAAACCTAATTTCTCCAAGGCAATTCTATCTAAAAATATCCGTATCCAACTACCTTGTGCGGAAGTTGACGAATATGTCTCAGAACTACAAAAACACACAAATAAGCTACACCATATTTGTAAAACGTCCCATTCAAAGCCAATATAGATTAACATAAGATAAAACCAAACGACACTTGCTCACAACTACAATGCAGACACTGGCGAACATATACACAGATAGATTACATACAAGGTACATGTCAACATAGCTTACAGCTACAGTGTAGCTAACGTTAGCGTTGGGCTAATACATAAGGTAGCTTTAGCAATATGTCTGCCCAGCCTTGTGGAAGACTCCAGTCATGTGCAATGAGTGCACGGGCAGAGTGCGCGCAACCACGCAAGAAGGCAGGTAGGTAGGTGGACAGGCAGGTAGGCCATCTAATCATTTCAACCGGGTACGGTGAAATGAGTGGATGGGCTTATTACTGTCCTGCGACTTCCACAGATTAAGTATTTTTTTAAATTTTAGTGTCAGAGCATTTTATTTATTGATTGCTGTCAGGTATGGAGGATTATTCAACCCAAAATTAAAATGAAAACGGAAAATGAAAATGGAGGATTATTCAGCCCAAAATTAAAATTAAAATCTTTTCTCATTTTGCATAACATATAGAATAGAATCTGGCTGTCGATAGACTTTTTGAAGCAATGCCTTAATGTTCGCTTAAAGTACCGGAGCCAGGTTAAAAGTTTAAACGATCCAGTGACTCATTTGCGGTCTTCATTTATTTTAAGAGAGGATTTCACAACACAACAATCCAATCCAACGTTTAACCTGCCACAATGTAGCCTATCGTAGGCTACTACCAGGTTTGCAGAGGTGGAAATTCCAGGGGTCAGAAAGTAAAAGTCCTGCCGTGTTTCTTCCACCCATGAACTCACGATTTCACTAATTAGCCTAGTTAGCTCCTACCTCTTGGCTGAAGAATTGTGATCATTAGCAAATCCAGGTGATTGCAACAAATGATTGGGGAGGACTTTCACTTTCTGAACCTGGATTTTCCACCTCGCAGGTTTGACCAATAGCCTACACAGCGTAGCGCTGGCTAGCTAGCTCCGTTTCTTTCATAAAACAAGAATACTTTATAACACTGCTCAGATTCTTCATCATTTCATACATTAAAACGTATGAGTGCCCTGAGAGCATAGTATCAAGCATAGACCGTTACCCATCCCTATGCTATGCTCCCCTTAGTGTTCATTAAGTGCTACTGCACTAAACCTGTATGAGGCCCACCCTGCTTGCTTGACCATACCCCCTCATTTACATAGATAGTACAGTTCGAAAATGAAAACGATAATGAAAATGATAATGAAAACGAAAAGATTTTAATCTTAATTTTAATTTTGGGCTGAATAATCCTCCATTTTCATTTTCCATTTTCATTTTCGTTTTCATTTAAATTTTGGGTTGAATAATCCTCCATAGTCGGGAAGTAAAGAGAATTGCAAAAAATATAACAAAAAGTGCTTCTAAAACAAATTGTCTACCCTACCTTTAATTCATCATGCATTTCTAAAGGTTTTACGAATACATTCAACTAATGGTGTCATGGTCCATTATTTTTAAGGGTAAAACTGCATAGAAACACACAGCTGATTGGATGTGTAAACATGTTTATGATGCCATGATGTTTATTTTTTTCCACTTAGACTACTATGCTTGCTCACAACATTGCTATGTGTGACCAACTTCGCAAGGAAAATTAGTGAGAATACAGAGAGATGGAAGAAATAGTCATAGAAAAGGTTCTAGCACTGTTATTTGGAACTGGTTTTTGCTAAATCCGACAATTCCCAAACCACCGTTATTTGCAAACTATGTAAAGACAAAATAGGAACTACAAGGGGTAATACAACAAACCTTTTTCAGCACCTCAAAAGGAAGCACCCCAAAGAACATGGTGAAAGCTTAGCATTGCGTGGCTCCAGCGCATCGTAGAGAGCAGAGAAACCTGGATTGACTCAGATGCTGCTAACCAAGGCATTTGAAGGAAGCACATCTTATGTCAGGAAAGGTATACGCTGGCAACAAATGCCATAACCTTTTATCTAGCAAAGGACATGGTTCCCATTAAAAGAGTTGAAAATGAGGGGTTCAGAAAAATTATGAAAGCGGTTAACCCTCGTTACGACGTGCAAATATTTTCTCAGATGGCGCCTCCGCAAATGTACTCGTAATGCCAAAAGAAGATAGCAGGCCAACTTCAAGATGTACAGTACTTTGCGACGACAAGCGATTTGTGGTACAGAGCCCGATCTCAGTCTCACAATTCATTATATTTGTAACTGGAAGCTGTGCAATGCCTGTATACAGACCACCTATTTCCCAGAGGATCACACAGGGGAGCTACTAGTTCAAGGTTTGAGGGAAGCACTCCAATCCTGGGGGCTATGAAAGGAACATGGTGAAAGCCCTGGAGTTTAACAAGTGGACTTGTCTACAGTGCTTTGGGCACAGACTTCACTTGGCCATCGGTGAATGACACATTAAAGTGTAAATAATGATCATTACTGACATTCACATCAGGCCTATTTATTTAGTTACAACGCTGTACCTATAGAGACCAACTTTGCCATAATAGGCGAATAATAATAGTAATGATGATAACTTCACCTGTGTAGAACCAGCACCTAACCTAATAAAGTTCCTTTTTCAGTTTTTTCCCCATTATAACTCAAAAACATGAGAAAACACTCATAGTAGAGAATAATTTAGAATATTATATTTATAATATAATTATTATAACAATGGACATACATACATATCGGAGAAGGGAAACTCACTCACTAATGCGTTTTCTATAGAGCTTGCGTAATACTATACCGTTAAAAACGAAAACTGCCGTTAGGCTGGGCTGTAGTAAATTGTTCAAAGCACCCAAAAAGACATGGCATATACCGTTGCTAAGGTTATAATGTACTCTATTGGATAAAAAAGCCGACAATTAAACCAGAATGAACTAATGAATGAGACAGGCTTACAGGGTATGGGGGTATTAGGTGTCCACGTTTCAGATAGTGTAATAGGGGTATAAAGTGTTGTATATTTCTCAAACCGATTGTATGACCACTGAATTTTGAAAGGAACACCTCGATGTGTAAAACCAATGGTAGGACTGAATATTTATTTCATATTTAGTAGCATATATTGCTAGTAGAATACATGGTAGAATGAGACAGCACTTTCACAGTTTATTTTGCATTTGAGTGAGCAGGGCTTTTCACAGCTTTTCTGGCATACGATCAGGCTATTGTTGGGTTTACCTCGTTGCTATGACATTATTCTAATTTTATATGATGAATAAATATATTTATGAACTCAAACATAGACGCTATTGTCCACTATGTCACGCATGGGTAGGCATAGACAAGGTGGGGGTTGCGTTTTAAATGGACTTGCTACGGGAAAATAATGACACTTAGAAACTCCGTATTCGGCAGAAATCGTCACGAACCGTCTACCAATTATTTTAAAACACAGAGTTTGTGATTTCCACTAATAGTTTGGCTGCAGTAGCAACGAATGTATCAGTTGAGCAAAAAGGTTCCGCCGGCATCACCTTCTACGCAAAGGGGTTAAGATATCATAATACAGTGAGGCCAAATATACTTGCACTCTACTGTGGAAAATATTAAAGGGGCTATATGTAACAAATTTACTGTACTAAATCATAAAATGACCATGATATTTCATCAGAGATTAAGGAAAGATGCTAGATAGAAATACTGGCTTCTCCGACAACAATGCTACAGCCAGTATATTCTCCTTTGAAATTTCCATTCCGGGTCAGAACGTCTGTATTTGTTTTGGCCTGTGTGATTCACTATTCTCCGAGTTGACTCCGAGTCCACTGCCCATTACGAACAACCAGATGTACTCCGGCACTCCGACAACCGATTTACGAATGCCTAAGCTAAGTTCAACATCGTTTCCATTTAGCTAGCTAGCTAAAGATTTAAATATATATATGTATATAGTTACTCGCTAAACATACTACGAACGTTAGCTTATATCTGTTTGACTGTAAACATTGCCAGCCATGCATCTAGCTAACATTGACAGAGTTATAAAAAGTCCACAAGCTGGTTTATAATTTGCAAACAATAAATAATGAACAAATTGCAAACGTATACATTAGCTGATCAACTTATAGTGTAGGACTCGTCGTCGCTTGTCATTGTCAAAATAGAATAAGCTTGTCTCAAAATATAATGTTGCACTCGTGTTCGTTCAGTGGCTCAACTCTCTCCAATATTGTGAATTTGGATTGCAGTACCCATTTTAAACGCTCGGTGTCAATGTTACATATAGCTCCATACATCTCACGGATATTAAAATGCTTTCTTTAAAAAATAGCAAATCTTAAATAATTGTAAAATAATTGATAAATAAATAAATAATTGGTAAATAATTGAATATAAACCAAGTCAGCAATACAGAGTATTACAATATTATAAATTTCCAAGTCCATATATTCATCTCTATTCTGATGATTACATTAAGAATGTTACCCATACGGGGGTCCCCACAAGGCCAAACAAGATTCAGTGCTTCCCTCTGGCACAACAAAAAACAAAGGTCCCCACATATAACAATAAACTATCAATGCAAAATCAATCAAAACAGATATAGGCACTAACCTGTATGTTAGAAGATGACCCTGTCTCAAGAGTCAAGCACCATGCACGAGTTTCCTGCCTCATCTGAAGTGCTGGCAACCATGGCGCGGCACATTGGAGTGGCATCATTCGAAGTCTGAAAAAAATTTATAAGTTCAATTATATAAAGTCCTTGTACATTATTAATCAATGACTTAATGGAGACAGGGACAAGCATGGAAACATCGAAACACACTTTTAAGATATCATAATACAGTGAGGCCAAATATACTTGCACTCTACTGGGGGAAAATATTAATTATCATACATCTCACGGATATTAAAATGCTTTATTTAAAAAATAGCAAATCTGAGGTAAATACTTGAATATAAACCGAGTCAGCAATACAGAGTATTACAATATTATCAATTTCCGAAGTCCATATATTCATCTCTATTCCGATGATTACATTGAGAATGTTACCCATACGGGGTCCCCACAAGGCTAAACAAGAATCAGTGCTTCCCTCTGGCACAACAAAAAACAAAGGTCCCCACATATATCAATAAACTATCAATGCAAAATCAATCAAAAATATAACCGCAAGTGGTAATGGGACGGGGTCCTATGGACATGCCCAAGCTGGGTAAATATCAGGCCAAAGGACAAAAGACCAGAACAGGTACACCAGCATGACCATGCTGGTCTGCAACCATCTGACCAGTTACACCAACATGGCCATGCTGGTCTGAAACCATCTGACCAGTTACACCAGCACTACCAACCTGGCTGCTCACCCCTCAACCAGCTGATCACCAGTTAAACCAGCTTTAGAAAACTGGCCCACCAGGTAAATCCAGCAAGATCAGCTAATGACCAGCTAAGGTTTGTAGCTGGTTCTAGCTGGATTTTCCAGTAGGGTATGACAGCGCCATCTACCCTGTATTGCAGTCATCTTTTAACCCAGCAAATTGGGTTAAAAGATTGGGTTCTGTCACACATTTACTAGAGATGATTTTGAACAATCTACATACCCATGTGTGAGATGATCCAACTTCCGGTTCATGAGAAACATTACTTTGAAATATGAATGTGCATTAGTGCTAACTTTGTCACGCCACAAATCACGCTATTTTTAACGAAACGACTTGTCCTTATCACCTTTGATGGAGAGAATACCCAAGAGTACACGTGCGATGGTGATGGAATCGGTAAAGCGTTCATGAGAAGATGAGTTGTAAAGCGTTATATTAGCATTAGCTTCCCGCCAAAATGGTAAAATTTCAAATGCCTGTCATTTCCTTGTTCATGGTCCAACAATAAGGACTGCCCGATCGGAACTGCTAGCGTAGCCTCTCTCTCACGAAAATCCCGTGGGGGAGCAAGGCTTGGTTACTTCGTAGCAACAACAATAACAAAAATTAACCAATCAAAGTACACTAGAACGTTGCTAAAGCTACAGGCGGGTAGGAGGAGCACGGAGTCTGTCACACAGTCAGAAGAGTACAACGAAACTGAGAATGGACAATCCAAAATGTGCGTTGGAAAACGCCATACACTTGTCTTGAAAATTATGCGGCCATACCTGCAATGTATACTGCACTGTGTGCAGACTTTTTCCAACCAGGGCGGACAAAAGCAGTGCTTTTAATATCGGTACAAACAGCTACCGAATTTTCATGAAATTAATGCTTTTACCTAAGCCACTTTCTTAAAACTTGTAAGCTAATTGGGAGGGGCCGGGGGGGGCATAATTTAAAAGTATTTCTCAAATAAAGTTTGTTACCAAAGCTTTTTTTGTGTTTTATGTTGGTTTCCTGTGGTACAGCCAGTGGCGACTGGTCATTAGGGGCAAGTGGGGCACAGCCCCACCTGCTGTCAGCTGAAAGAATTGTGCAAACAAATGATATTATTATTCATTCTCAAATATTATCATCTCTGCTTTAATTTATTAAATATGTATACAACATCTTCCTAAATCGCATATAATTTTTTATATTTTATCATGTTTTTTATCATGTTCATTGGTCCCTGCCTTGCTGCTTTAGACTGCGTTCTCCAGATTCGTGTCCACAGTAACGTTAGACCGTGAGTGGGGCTAGCCCCTCGCTCACAGCGCAATGTGTGTGTATCGTTCGAAAATGCAAATGCGCATGCTCAGAGAGTTACTGTATTCAATGTAGATCACACGATTTTGATGACAAGTGGGGCCAACAGCCCGTAGCCCCACTAAAACGTCATATCATATTTCAGAGTTGATTGGCTATTTCTGTCTGGCGCTAGTGTAACGTAGCAACGTAACGTTAGTCAGTCAATAAGAGAGGGGATACTAGTACTGTATTATAGCTAGCTAACTTGAGAAAAAAAATAAAAATAAATATGAACGAAGTGGATTATTTACTGAAGCACACTGTTGACACCCTTACTCTGGGTGAGAAATTGGAGGTTAAGCGCCTTGGTGCCCACCAGCCATGCGATGTAATCATCACCCAAACGGGAAAACACAACCGCGGGTTTAATGTGGAGTGGTTTTTGAAAAGAAAAAAAAGGACTTGGTCGAGGACGGGTTTCAAGGATTTGATTTATTTTTTTGCCGCAGCATGAAACCCTGTTCTGAAAACTCTTCCAGATAAAGTGGGGATTAAGGTTAGTGGGTTCACATGCTAGCTAAAAGCACAGTAACTACATTGATTGTAGCTGGCATCTGCATCCTGTAACCTAATCACAAACATTTACAAACGCAGACTCCGTATTCTTTCTAAATAATTCTAAATTATTGGTTTTATTTTAAACATCCCCGTATTTAGTCAGTACAAACATACCGCTAACACTTTGGCTCTATTCCCGCACATTTTCGTAATTTCTGGGACCTATGTATCCAGGTGTAGAAATGTCTGGTTAGATTTCTAGCTAGAGCAGCTGGTTAACGTTAGTAACGTTAGCTAGGCAATCACGGTAGCTAGCGAACTTATATGGCCAGCAAGCAAGGATGACTTTAAGGAAGTCGAATAAATTAAATTAAAATGGCTTGCCATAAACTATCGTTAGCTTGCTAGCTAAATGTTAAAACGACTTGCCGTGAGATATCGTTAGCTTGCTAGCTAGATAACCCAGCATTGCTAAGCAATGGTAACGTTCATGACAGGGGAGTACATGACAGGGAGTGATTGCGTACGGGAGGGGTTGGAATAGCTAAATTGAAATTACTTTGTTTTTTAACATCTTCCCGCGGCACTGTCAGGATAATCCTGATCTCCCCCTCCCTCCTCTCCTGGAGCTCAGCTTCACCTGTTGTGGACCTCACCAGTCGCCACTGACACACTCACTCACATACTCTCTCCCTCTCTCTCAATGGATAGCTGTTTGTTGACGTGTTAAAAACGCATCAGTAGCAAGTGGGATTACTGTAATTTTGATTACTGTAGTTTGCCTGGTATGTAGCCTAAGTGGTTGGTGGCTGCCCCACCAATTTTTTACATATAAAAACGCCACTGGGTACAGCGCTACTCTAATATTTGGGCAAGCAGAAATTGCGTGTGGGCAAGTGGATTTCTTCACCACTTGCCCCATAGAAAAAAACCTTACCGTTGGACCCTGCTTGTTTTTTGAGATATCTGCAACTGCGCCGACATGGTACAACATGGTGGTGCCCTCTTCATGCCCAGTCTGTTTCCCTAGATTATTGTTGTAAAAAGTTATAAGCACTTGAAATTTGTGGCCAAATTATTATTATTTTTTTAAATACCAGTTTCTGCACCATCTTGGAATGGATCTCTTAGCTGTTAACAGCCGGAGACATGCACCATACATGTACATGTGCAATTTCGGACCAATCGGACTTACGGTTTATTATAAGAAACTTTTTTGCTAAATTTTCAACCTGCAGAAAAATCCATCACGGTGGACTTTATGGGTTCTTGAGGCAAATTTGTTCCTCATGAGGAATGACACATGTAAACCTGGTTTCATGAATTTTCATCACACGGGGTGGAAATGCCAGCATTGCGTATTGAATAGGTTACTGTAGCGCCACCTATGGACGAATCATGGTCATTCTTTCTGGCATAGTTACTCATGGTCTCTAGTTTCGACCTGGTAATTTATATCATTTTTGGTCATGGACTTTGAGTTATTTGACCATTTCTCTGAAAACTATAATAATAATACTGTGACGACCGCTTTCCCATCCTTTTGTTGTCCCGTGTTTTCCCTATTCCCGTGTTTTCCCTATTCCCCTGTGTCTTGTTCGTCTTTCCCTGTGCTGCAGTTTTGGCGTATCCTCCTAATTGTTTCACCCTGATTCACGCCACTCCTTTCAGCCTATCCCACTTCCCCGCTAATCACTCTTGCATACATTCGCACGCGGCACATATTTGATAACAATAAAATGTTGTATTTAGTCACCCGGTGTTCTCTGTTCTGGGCCAGTTCGTTAACGTAGTTGTCTGAGAAACTTCTGGTCCTGTCCTGTGTCCTGATATCCTGTTGTGTGTAATTCCTGAGTCTTTGCGGGTTTGGAGTTAAGTCTCCTCCCGCTCTGTTAGAACCTGAGTCCGCTCTAGCCTTGAACAGCACGTCTGCTGTTTATGGCTCCTGTTCTGTAATCTAACTCTGTCTGTTCCCATTGCCCGAACTGCAGTTGTTGGTTGTCCCTGCCTGTGTTGCGGTCTACAGCCTCCCTCCTGACGTACGTGCAGCCGTCTGGGCTTCTGTCCTTCCACACTGCAGCTGTACCAGCGTCCGGCTGTGCCGCTACTGCTACCACGGTTATGGTTGCACTCTCTGCTGCTGCCCTGCTGCAAACGCCCGGATCCTGATCCATGGTCCTGCTCTTCCGCTCCCACGCCCGCTCATCCCCTGCTCCAACTAACCGGTTGTCTGTCTCCATTGCATTCCCTGCTCTCTCCTAACTCTCTGATTCCCCGCAGCCTCAAACCTGGTGATTACATTAAAGGTTGTATCAGCGATTTTGGGTGGAAACATAAATGATCACATTCATCTGATTTTTCCTCACGATCCGCTAGCTGCCCGCCCCATAAGCAGGCCGTCAAAAAACCGCGTCTCTGTAGGCAGCCTTTGCTCCGAGATCGTACACAAAAACAAATGGTACTACCAACCACTCAAAACCAAAATAAACAGTATTCCAACCAATCACAATGATCTGCACAAACGCTAATACTCTTATCTCGCTGAAATCTTGACGGATTTACAAACGGTTTGGTTTCTTACAAACGTTATTAACGTGGTTATAATTCTGGATGCTTGAACACTATTTTTTAAAACATAACATAATTATTCATAAGTATGTTTGTTTGGGATTTCGCTTCAGAAGTGACGTCACGTTTGTGCAGATCCTTGTGATTGGTTGGAATACTGTTTATTTTGGTTTTGAGTAGTTGGTAGTACCATTGTTTTTGTGTACGATCTCGGAGCATAGGCTGCCTACAGAGACGCGGTTTTTTGACGGCCTGCTTATGGGGCGGGCAGCTAGCGGATCGTGAGGAAAAATCAGATGAATGTGATCATTTATGTTTCCACCCAAAATCGCTGATACAACCTTTAAGTAAGATGAAGAAACACAGGGCCAAGTTGCATTAAATAATTTAGGAAATTTTGGAGAGCATTGCTTTGGAATAGAGCTAGTTTATTTAGTGTGAGCTACGATAGGCAATATTGTTAGTTGTTGGCCACATTTTGATATCAATACTTTTAAAGGCAGGCCTAGTTTTTGCAAGTTGCAATTAAGGACTTATAGACAGCGCTCTGTAGGCTTTGCGTTACTCTACATCGATACTCTACATCAGGAGTATGTTAAAATCAGCAATAATTGTTCATCACTGGTAGAACAATAGCAGTCAGTCTGAGAGTTTGACAATAGAGGGTAGAACAAAGCCCTTGGTTTGACTACCAAAGACTATCTGGTAACACTTTACAATAAGGCTACTTGAATTGGCATTAACTAATGTAGTTGTTAATATGAATTAATGATGTACAAATATATTAACAAAGTATTTTCAAACATGAACAAATGGTTTGAAATTACAAACCATTAGTTAATGTATTTTCTCAACTGTTTATTAACAGTAGGCTACAATCCGTAATGTCTGTGCCGTGCTGTGTTTAGCTGCATAGTACAACAACACGAGCTGCTACTGATAACGTTTCATCTTCGTCCTCGGTGGCTCATCCGAAGTTGACTCAGAAGCTGACATGATGTTTTCTAGCTAAGAAAATGATTAGCTAGCTAGACCACGTGTATACACGTCTGACCAAAACAACAGCACACAGCAGTAGTGAGGCGGAATTCGATTACGGATTGTAGCATTAGCTAACTAATGATAAATTAAGTCCATTATCATGGGCTAAACTTAATTACCATTAGTTAGTTAACGGTTAACAAATACATTAGCTAAAGGTTTGTACTTTCAATAAGGGTACTAAATAATGAAAAGTTAATTGAATGCTTTCTTAATGGATTTGTACATCATTAATTAATGTTAACAACTACATAGCTACATTAGTTGATGCCAGTGCATGTAACATTATTGCAAAGTGTTACCGACTTTTTAAAAATTTTATTACAACAATAAATCACGTAACACGTAATAGCTAACACTAATAGCTTATCACTAACTGGCAAACCGAGCGAACTTCAGCTGAATAACTCTCAGACTTTCACTCAGTAGGCTAGATACCATTGCTTTTGAAATTCAGAAGGTTCCATTAATTATGAGCGATTGTTTTATTTCAGTGTGGCTTTACCTGCACGCTGCTCTTTCTGGGTTTTTTTTTTTTCTCGTTCCTCTTGTAAGCGCATGCGCTCTTGCTCACTTCCTGTAATCACGGTTCAGGCCGATCACGAGTGAGGCCAGTCTGCGAGTCTGCAGATGGATGCTATTGCTTGAAAATGCCGTCCAATATATAAAGATAACATGTTTATGAGACCGAACACCATCCACATCCAAGATTCAAAGCCAGTTGAACAAAGAATGCCCTACCCCAGTTAGTAAAACTAGTCAAAAGACGACTAGCAAAATGGCCTTAATGGAAGAGTAGCAGTTTCCAAACCACTTCGACCTCAAAACAAGTCAAAACGGTTAGCATGGGCCAACAGAAACCAAAATTTCACTGTTGAAGACTGGAAGAAAGTCTTGTTTACAGATTAATCAAAATGTGAACTTTTCGGTTGTAATCGTAGGGCTTATGTGAGGAGACGGCCGCATGACTGGTTAATGCAACAGTGCATAAAACCTATAGTCAAAGATGGTGGTGGCAACATTCAGGTTTGGGGCTGTTTCGCCTATTCTGGAGTCGGTGACTTGCATAGGATCAACTACACACTGACCAAAGAGAAGTACCATTCTATTCTACAGAGGCATGCCATCCCTTCTGGCTTAAAGTTGTGTGGAAAAGGACTTATTTTCCAGCAGGACAATGATCCGAAACACACATCAAAGCTTTGCCAGGACTATTTGAAATCCAAGGAAGAGCAAGGAGTGTTGACTTGTGTATGGCTTTCCCTCCACAGTCACCAGACCTTAACCCCATTGAACATCTATGGGAACATTTGAAAAGGGAAAAGGCAAAACATATTGTGACATCAAAGGACATGCTCTCAGAGTGCTGGAATAATTTGGATTCTCAAATTCTGCACAAACCTGTAGAATCAATGCCAGACAGTATACAAGCTGTAATTAAGGCAAATGGTGGACATACAAAATATTGAGACATTTTGACTGTCTTGTTAATAAAAAATTATGTAATCTTGCTATCAGCTGAATAAAAATGTTGTGTTAGTTTTTGATGAATGATGAAAACAAACAGATCTTGGTAGTGGACTCAGACTTTTGGACCCCACTGTATATACTTAATGTGATCAGAGCCATCTACTTGCTGAGGGTGTCAAGTGTGTTCATCACAGAGTAAACAATCATTACATAAAAAAACTGCCTGAAAATGTTGAACTGTCATCAATAGACAAGATAGTAAATATGTTGCAATTCAAATATCCTCAAGAACAAACCACTGTTGGCTAGATGGACATTACATTACAGCTGCATGGTGGCTTTGATCTTAAAACAAAAACTTACCAGTACTGTTTCCCATTGAAATGAAATTCAAACATGAATACTTTAAGGGCATTGTGGTAAATTCCTTGTCTTCTTCGACATTCTTCAACTGGTATTAGATCACCTCTATATTCAAGCAAGAAGTCTCCTTTTTCAAAGGCTGAAGATTCCTCCGCCTAATTTGTAGAAAGAAAAGGACATTTTTCATTCTGACACTATGAAATTCAATCAGGTATTTCCCTCAAGTTTTCTGGAACACATTACAAATGTGCCTAAAAGACACAGGTTTAAAATGTTTCAACTAGGGCTGTACCGAATAATTTGAAGCTTCGAAGCTTTGTTTGTTATATTGATATTCAAATACTGAATCCACATTCGAATAGAGCACATAAGACCATTTGGCAGAATATTCAGCTTATCGATGCAGTTGCAGAACATAACATGTTACAGAAATTACATTTCAATTTGTGCTTTATATTTACATCACAATACGAGAAAATACATTTTGATAATTCATTTAAAGGGATTGGAAACTAACGTGAAAGTGTTGTTTTCTTCATATGAACCACTGATACCAAATACTCCTCCAGGTAGAAATGTCGAGCATTGTATCATTTTTAGGATAAAAAATCTAATTCAGAACATAACGGTGTAAAATCCTTTTAAAAATCAGTATATGAGTCCTTAGACTCTGGACATAATTTAAGCATTGTAAAATCATGATTTTGACTGCACGGCGTTTTTTACACCAGTGCACTCCCCCAAATAGGCCTACATTGTGTGTGAAATTCTCAGTGTAAGGGTAAGTGTTAATTTGTGTGAACAAGTTCTAAATTCAGTAAAATAATTGATTTGATGTGTATAAACTGCTACAAAGCATTTGGAAGTTTCACTTACCTTTGTAGGAATTGATAAACTTGGCTGGTAGGTCATTTTTGTGAGCAGACAAAGATATGTAGTAGAGTGCTTCTTGGACGGGATTTCTGTTGCGCCTTCTGCTTCGATGCATTTTTCATTCTCCTGCAAAGTCTTTGTGCATAATAGATACAGCAGTTACTTAAAGGAAAGTCAAATAATTCAAAGAGATTATACATTTTATGTAGGTATAAATTCTGGGACAAACACTATTACTTAAAACAAAAGGAACTGTCAAAAGAGTAGCTAAATATATTTTATAAGCCGTAATAGATCTCATTTACGGAGAACAGTGGTTACAATAGTAACCCTAACGTATCGTAACACTCAACAGAATAAACAAAATTGCAATCTCTCTCTTGCAGCAGACAATAAATGCACGTTATGTTTACATCCTGTAATGCAGGGGTTCTCAATCCTGGTCCTGGGGGACCCCTGTGTATGCTGGCTTTCGTTGCAACCGCAGTTGCAATCCCAGAATTTTAACAAGCTGTTAATTTTTCTTAATTAGGTGCTTGTCATGTTTGGAGGAATTATTCACCCTCTTAAGCCACATTATATCAGAAATAGCTATGGATGCCATGTAGAATAAACACCCCATGTTCACATTGTGCTATATTATTTAAAAAAGATAAGGAAATTATTTAACAGATCCATTTAAAGACTGATTTGAATCAATAGGCTCCTAATTGGTGAAAGTGTGGACACATGGCCACTAAAATTAACCATTTCGTAGATAATGAAGAATTCAAACACAAAGCAAATGATAACGAGCCAAACCTGCATTGTCTTAAGCTTAAAGAAAAAATTGAGTTAAACACATGTGTTCAACAACCTAATTAGGAGCCTATTGATTCACTTCACTCTTTCATTTGAGTGAAAATACATTATTTTGTAACCTTTTCTTATGTAATTGTTGCAATATAGCACAATAAGCACAATGTGAACATGGGGAGTTTGTTCTACATGGCATGCATAGCTATTTCTGACATAATGTGTCTTAAGTGGGCGAATAATTCCTCCAAACATGAAAAGCACCTAATTAAGAAAAATTAACAGCTTGTTAAAATTCTGGGATTGCAACTGCGGTTGCAACGAAAACCAGCATACACAGGGGTCCCCCAGGACCAGGATTGAGAACCCCTGCTGTAATGCATGCATGACCTAGCTCTTATCCAAAAGCAGAAGAAAACAAGACAAAACTTTTTAAGGACTTTTTTGCAGCTAGTTTTTACATTAACTAGCCTATCCTCCATTCAACATGTTGGATACGATCGCAAATGACAGATCAGATAAATTAACAAGGCAGCTGACTATTTTGCTAGCTTGTAAGCACATAACGTTAACTAACTAATGTTAGTGTTAAGGTTTGTTTTTAATAATTATTTCAGTGTTCTCTTATATTGGTCAATATTACATTTGGGGTAATGACACTGAACCTCACTGTTAGAAAAAACATTAGAAATGGGTACCATTACGTGATGGGAATTGGGACATCTTGGTTTTGGTCTCCCATCAGGTTACCATTACAGACCATTAGAGACCATCAAAATCCCCACAGATACCATTAGAGTCCAACAGAGCACCACCAGATGACCATTAGAAGCCACTGGATTACCAATAAAGACTATCAGAAACCAGCAGAATCCATCACAAAAACATGAAATTCCATTAAAACCATTAGGAATTGTCTGATGGTTTTTAATGTTTTTTTCTAGCAGGACTATATCAGCAATTAGATGCAACTTTTGCCTAGAGTGTATTACAATGCATTCTTATTAATTATACTGCAGGGAAGAACGGGGTAAGATGGACACTTTTTACATTTTAAATTGTCATGGCCAGAAAAATACAAATTTCAATCTAATAATAAAGTGTTCATTCCTTTAATTTTAAGCATATTACAGTTAAAATATTTTACACAAGAGGATTGTATCCACATGTATGGCTAAGCTTATAAGCTTATTATATTACAACAGTAACCACTACTACTGTTACTTCTATTACTATAAAATATTACTACTACTGGTAGTAGTATTGTTATTATCAGCATCATCTTAGCTGTTGTTCTTGAGAAAAAGAAAAAAAACTACCATCTTCCCCATCACATATCCTGCATGTTTCCAGGAATTAGCCTATCCAACTGTACTGTACTGTAGCCTGTAGTATAATTAATAAGAATGCATTAGAATAAACTCTAGGCAAAAGTTGCATTTAATTGCATATCTAGAATCAGCGTCATTACCCCAAATGTAATATTGACCAATATAAGAGAACATTCAAATAATTACATAAAAAAAAAAAAAACACAAACGTTATGTAGCTCAGTGGTTCTCAAACTTGGTCCTGGGGGACCCCTGTGTGTGCTGATTTTCGTTACAACCACAATTGCAATCCCAGATTTTTAACAAGCTGTTCATTTTTTCTAAATTAGGTACATGTCATGTTATGAGGGATTATTTACCCTCTTAAGCCACATTGTGTCTGACATTGCTATACATGCAATGAAGAATAATAAAAGTCACATGTTCATATTGTGCTTATTGTGGTATATTGCAAACAATTACATAAAATGAGGGTAACATTTTTGAACTAATCAAATTAAAGACAGGTGAATCAATAGGCTCCTAATTAGGTTTCTGACCGCAGTTGATTAAGTTCTTTCATAATTCTCCCGTCAACTTATTGACATAAAGCAGGTTTGGCTCATTATCACTTTTCGTAGTACTTGAATACTTCACATTATCTACTAAATGGTTAGGTTTAATGGCCAGGTGTCCACACTTTCACCAATTAGGAACCTATTCATTCACCTCTTTTTGTTCAGTTCAGTTACTCTATGTAATTGTTTGCAACAAAGGCGTTGTTAGGATCTTGAAACATTGGGGGCTTAGCCCAGCCCAGAAATCTTTAGATTTTCACCCGATAATTGCACCATTTTCAAGTTATTTCAGAGTAAAATGAATATAAGATGTCAGACACTGTGCTCTACCAAAAGGTTCTGGTCAGGTGTGTAGGCTCGCTTTCGCAACATGAAAATAAACAAAATGAGTGCAATCTGACTTCTCATTCAACTTTGTTATTTTTATTTTCAGCAGCAGGAGTAAAACCCTAAGAAAAAATAAGAGCCTTGATGTTGATGAAGCAGTCGTATGCTAGATTGTATGTTGCCAATGCTTTGTTCAATTTTGAAAACACACTCAAATAATGGGTTGATTTTTTTCTTCTAAATAATTAAACGTGACAGTGACTGAGTAGACATTTTTTTCCTGTAGGATGATGAGTAATTGACTTTGTAAATAATATTAAGATTATGATAACAATAGTAATAATAATAAGTGATTATGAGCAGCCTACCTTGCTGCTGGCAATGGAAGCATGTAATGACCTGTTGCTAGCTTGACATTTGTGCTTGCTATTGAAATTGAACTATGGTAGCCTGGTAGCTACCTAGCTAGCTACCCATCTGAGTGGAATACATGTTTCAATCGGCAAATCAGAGATGCATATGCTTCATACATATGCTTCAGGGGAAACAAATTATGGCTTGAAGACTTATCAATTGGATTCTACAAAGGCAAAGTAAGGTCATCCCACTTTCTTTCTATGCTTAGCCCATGTTCCACACTAATATCAGTGAGTGCAGGCTAACTAGACCAATGGTTCTCCAACTGTGTGCCTTGGAATTTGTCTTATTTGTGATGATTTACATAGCTATAATCATATGTAAAGGTATGCCTTGGAAATACTTGTTTTCATAAATGGTGTGCCTTGTGACAAAAACGTTTGAGAACCACTGAGCTAGACTAGCTAGCTACCTGAGCTTGTAGATGAGGCAGTGGCACTCTCACGTCCTGACTCATCTGCTGCTACAGCAACAGGAGATAACTCTTCCTCCACCTCCTCTAGCCTCACCCCTCGTTGCCTTCATCCTTTTGCTTTTTGAAAAAGCTTCTTATATCCATAGCCTTCAAGTATTGCCTTAGTGAATTAGCTAGCTAGCAACCACCAGATGCCAACAATGACAAGCCCTGAAATCGGTGCGCTCTCTCTCTTTCTCTCTCTCGTGCTCACACAAAATGCGCGCGTGCCAAGTAGTGTGAAGTCGATCTGCTGCTTGAATGACACACAGAGGACCCAAAACGTAGGCCTACTTGCGTTTTTGATCAACGATATCATTATTTTCGAGGGATTTCATGCATGATCGGAATGACAGATGAATCGATCCAGGGCTATTTTTTATTATTCTTATTTTTGAAAGAAAAAAAAAAAAAGATTTTTTTTTTTTTTTTAGATCGGGGGCTATTCATAAAACATTCAGGTCTGTAGCCTCGGACGCCCAAGCCTAACGACGCCACTGGTTTGCAACATAGGACACTGAGTGCGTCCCAATAGTCAAAAAATGCACCCTCCCTTCCTCCACTACCACCTCCTCTACTCCGTGCCCCGGAAACGGATCTTTGTGTTTTAATCTAATGTCGCTGATTACGTCTTAATTACGTATTAATTGTTACATATTAATGAATGTCTCAACGCAAACCGCAGTGTCAGGTACATTGTATGCTGTACTTGCAAATACTTGTACTCGAAACGTTCAGACAGTTTCGCATACTTCCGAGTAGGAGAGGAGTGGTAGTGGGGGAGTGGAGGAAGGGAGGTGGGGAGTGAAGAATATTGGCACGCAGCCCCCGAATATGGGACTTTTATTCTTCGTGAAATGCATCGCCATTTCTGGCATAATGTGGCTTAAGTGGGTAAGTAATCCCTCATAACATGACAAGTATCTAATTTAGAAAAATGAACAGCTTAAAAAAAGCAGATAGTGAGCGCTGTGATGGCTGGGAAAGCAGTTTGAGTTTTTTTTAAGAAAAATATTAAAATTATTAGCCCACGCCAAGCTTTCAAACCCCACCGCCAGTGTTCGCGAAACCCTCGTGCAACTGTGTGTACCTTTGAAATTTCTCTGCGGCACTTGTTCGACGAGAATTTTATTGCCGACCGTGGCTTCAGACTTAATTGTGGAATTTCCCAATGGTCGTATGTTTAAGATCGAGAGCTAGCTCCCCCAGGACTGAGTTTGAGAACTATTGATGTAGCTAACGTTATGTGCTTGCAAACTAGCAAAATACCCAGCTAATTTAGCTGGTCTATCGTTTGCTATCATAGCTCATCAAGACAACATTTTGAATGGATATGCTAATATAAAAACTAGCGGCAAAGAATGTCCTTAAAACTTTTTTTCCCATTTTCTTTTGCTTTTAGAGCTATCGGAGCTAGCTCATGCTCATTTCTGGATGGCTAGGTGGTAACTAGTTACCTCAACAATTAGCAACATGGCTCCTATAAATATGTTTATTGCAATGCGATATGTTTCAACCTTCAAAGCCTTTCTGCTGAGTAAAATATATCTGAACAAAAACGTCTCCGACGTAAAAAAAAAAAAAAAAAGCCAAGTTACTCACGCATAGCCTACATAGCGCTGTCTATAAGTCCTTAATTCCAACTTGCAAAAACTAGGCCTGCCTTTAAAAGTATTGATATCAAAATGTGGCCAAGTTACAACTAACAATATTGCCCTATCGTAGCTCACACTAAATAAACTAGCTCTATTCCAAAGCAATGCTATCCAAACTTTCCTAAATTATGTAATGCAACTTGGCCCTGTGTTTCTTCATCTTAGCATATGAAGAGATTGTGCCTCATGGAACAACATATGATTTCAATTAATGTTTTTAACAGTTGATGAATAATTACACTCCAGAAAGGATATGATTATACTTTATTGGGAAGTTTACAAAATGTACAGGTTTTAAAATGTTAATTGCTGCTACAGATTTCTTTACTATTCACAAGCAGACATTTATATCAAGAAACATCATGTACAATAGAGAAAGGGGGGATGAATAAATAAATGCAGATAAAAATAAGTAATATTTTTAAAATAGCGTACATATAGCATTTTTACAAACGTATGCAGACATGTTTGTGGGTCAGATGATGGAAAATAAGTAATAGTACTAATTTTCTTAACATAATAATAGTTACATTTGCAAACAGAATTTTGTGAACACAAGGATATCTATGCTCTGTAGGACCACACAGGTTTTGATAGAAATCCAAATATTCCAATAAATAAATCAATAAATAATGATAATAATAATACATTTTATTCATTCTGTGCTTTTCATAGACCCAAAGCAGTGGATGCAGCCAATTATTCAAACATGCCCTATAGTGTAGTCATTTTTCTGTTTAATTTCTAAGTGCAACACATCTGAATCAGAGTATTTCCACTATAAATTATTCTCATTTTGCAGTTTGATGTGGAACATACAGTTTCATTGACCACATTCTCTTGAGATGGTAAGATGAAGAAACACAGGGCCAAGTTGCATTAAATAATTTAGGAATGTTTGGATAGCATTGCTTTGGAATAGAGCTAGTTTATTTAGTGTGAGCTACGATAGGCAATATTGTTAGTTGTAACTTGGCCACATTTAGATATAAGTACTTTTAAAGGCAGGCCTAGTTTTTGCAAGTTGGAATTAAGGCCTTATAGACAGCGCTATGTAGGCTATGCGTGAGTAACTTGGCTTTTTTTACGTCGGAGACGTTTTTGTTCAGATATCACTTATTTTTGGTAGCTAACGAATGATGAACAATGCATGAAGATTATGACATCGAGAGAGACATGCATACAGAATAGTACATGCATTCCAAATAAATGCATGCAGACATTCGCATAACCATAACGCCCTCTACTGACGAGAATGATAACATTTCTCCTATTAGCGATAGCCCACAATTACATTAAAAGAGTTTGTAGATGAGCTGTATTTAATGTCTAATGGAATACAATGAACAGCACCACCTGAACTATGGACCATGAAGAAGCATGTAATTAACCAAGTCTATATGGAGACATGTATGCACAATAGGCTAGACGCAAACACATTGTAGCTGAAAGAAATACATACTACATACTACTACTAAGAAAGTAGCCTACCAGAGATTATTCTTCTGATTATTATTATAATGAAAAGTGTTTGCAGTAAGATAGTACATTGTCTGCAGAGTAGCGTAGACTAGAGCAATGTTCGGAGGCTATAGTAATTTTTTTAAAGTGACTAACCATGAATCAGATATGTTTAGGGAATTGGAGGTTTATAAAGCCGATCTCTCAAGGCATTGCAGCTTATAGTAGGCTATCGTCAATTCTTAATGTATTATCGTAAATTCTTAATTTTCCTAGTAATTAATTTTATGGTGACATTGTGTTATGTGTGAAAAGGATAAACTGAACAGAGCTGAAGTGAAGAAATGAATGAAGACATAATAAAGAAATGTTGGCCGAGGTGTGCATTGAATATTCGGCTTCCACAGTGAGTCAGACAAGACCGCGGCGCAATGGACAGCACGCTCCACACAGACTAATATTTTTGTCGCCATTTGTGTGAGATTAAAACATGTAGCCAATGGCATTTTTACATTAATGCAAGAACGCAATGTTAACCAGATGATATTCTGCATTGAAACGTTTTTCTTTGCTTGACAAATGCCCATGGGATGCCTGTTCCCATAACGTTAGCTAGCCTATTGCATTACTGTTGTGGTGTCCAGTGACTGAATTGTTTAACAGGCTACAAGTGAACAGTTAATATTGTAAACGTGTCTTTGCCTTTACAATAAAAAAACATTCTTGCATGAGAAAACCAGAACATGTGCACACTGTTTGAGTCCAAAATGAAATTGCACTTTAATATCAACCGGGCGAGGTACGAACTCACGTCTCTCGCAATACTAAGGCTTGACGCTAACCAGAAGACCAAAGGGGTATAATTATTACATTCATTCATTTCACGCTTTTATCCAAAGCAACGTACAATAAGTGCATGCAGAGACATCATCAAGATCACTACAGAACAGACAAGACAAAGCACATCCTTCCCATAATGTAGCAGCTATCCCTAGTAATGAATGTTGACTGTAGTTCACAGTAAGATGTGGGTAAACACTAGTAAACACAGGGAACTAGTAAACACAGGGAACTGATATTCCTAGGTTAGAATATCAGTCAAGGTGGAGTCTGAAGAGGTGTGTCTTCAGGCCTCGACGGAATGCAGGCAGGGTTTGAGTAGAACGTAGGGGAATGGGAAGTTCATTCCACCACTGTGGAGCTAAGGTGGAAAAACTCTGCAGTCGGGACGAGCAAGAGCCGTTGACACGGAGGTGGGGGAAGTGCGAGTCGCCCTGCTGTAGAAGAGCGAAGTGGTCGAGCAGGAACATAGTTCTGGATTAAGTCCTGCAGGTAGGCAGGGCCTGTCCTATTGGCTGCAGTGTAGGCCAGGGTCAGAACTTTGAACCTGATCCTGGCTGCAACTGGCAGCCAGCGGAGTGACCTCAGCAGGGGGGTTACATGGGAAAATTTCGGGAGGTTGAACACAAGCCGGGCAGCTGCATTCTGGATCAGTTGAAGAGGCAGAATGGCGCAGGCCGGTAGGCTTGCGAGCAGGGAGTTGCAGTAGTCCAGGCGTGAGGTGACCATGGTCTGGACAAGAAGCTGGGTGGAGTAGGTGGTCAGGTACGGTCGAATCCTCCTGATGTTGTACAGGAGGAACCTGCAGGACCGTGCCGTCACCCTGATGTGCTCTTTGAAGTCCAGCCGGTCGTCCAGGACCACCTCCAGGTTCCTTGCAGAGCGGGAGGCAGCCACCACGGTCCTGTCAACGGTCATGGAGAGGTCATGTAGTGGGGAGGTCTTGTATGGCATGAAGAGGAGCTCTGTCTTGTCAAGGTTGAGCTTCAGGCCATGGGTAGTCATCCACTCAGAGATGTCAGTCAGACAAGGAGATATCCTCTCCTTAACCTGTGGGGTAGAGGGAGGGAAAGAGAGGAACAGTTGAGTATCATCAGCATAGCTATGATATGAGAAGCCATTTGAATTAATTACTGAACCAAGAGACTTAGTATACATAGAGAACAGCAGAGGACCCAGTACAGATCCCTGTGGGACTCCTGTAGACAGGGGATGGGGTGCAGAGACGGAACCCTTCCAGGAGACTTGGTAGGATCTATCAGGGAGATACGATACAAACCAAGAGAGGGCAGTCCCATAAATGGCCATCTCAGCGAGCGTGGAGATCAGGAGTTTGTGGTTGACCGTGTCGAATGCCGCAGACAGGTCAAGGAGAATCAGAACAGAGGAGAGGGAAGAGGCTCTAGCAGTGACGGCCAGGAGAGCAGTTCCGGACTGATGCGGGTCAAGCAGGTTGTTCTGGTGGAGCAAAACAGACAGTTGGTTAAGGACAGCACGTTCAATTATTTTGGACAGGAAGGGCAAGAGAGATACAGGACGGTAGCTCCTGACATCAGAGGGATCCAAGCTAGGTTTTTTAAGGAGTGGGGTTACACGGGCAGTTTTAAAGGCAGCAGGAACATGGCCACAGATTAGGGAGGTGTTGATAATGGAGGACAGATATGGAAGGAGCTCAGCGGATATAGACTGGAGGACTGCTGAAGGTATGGGGTCTAGTGGACAGGTGGTTGCGCGATCTGGAGCACATCTGAGTCTTCCAGAATCTTGAAGGACGACAGTGTAGCGATGGGTTCAGTATTGGGGATGTGGGGTGTCACCAGATGCGTGAAGGAGTTCCGGATCGTGGCCACCTTCCCCTCAAAGTGGGTCAGGAAGTCATCTGCAGAGAGGGAGGAGGGGGAAGGGGGTGGAGGGGGGATGAGCAGAGAGGAGAAGGTGGAAAAGAGTTTACGTGGATTAGATACACGTGCATCAATTTTAGACTGGAAAAATGAAGTTTTAGCTGATGTGGTTGCAGCTGTGAAGGCTGCCAGCAGAGTGTGGTAGGAGGCCAGGTCATCTGGGGATCTGGATTTCCTCCACTTTCTCTCAGCGGCTCGCAGCATGGTTCTGCTGGATCTGAGAGAATCCGTCAGCCACGGGGAGGGGGGTGATGGTTGAGCTGGCTCCATCTCCTCCATTCCACTCCAGTCCACCTCAAAGAAGCTGCAACCCCGATTCATCAGTCACCTACCCCATCCTCACAGTCCTCAACCCCGTCACCATCAAGCTCCGGCTCCCCGCCTCACTTAAAATCCATCCCACCTTCCACGTCAGTCAGGTCAAGGCTGTCGCCTCCAGTCCCCTCAGTGCTCCCGTTGATGCCCCCCCACCCCCCTGGATTATTGATAACGCCCCAGCCTACACCGTAAGACAGGTGTTGGATATCTGCCGCAGAGGCCGCGGATACCAGTATCTGGTGGACTTGGAGGGCTACAGCCCAGAAGAGCGGTCCTGGCTTTCCAAGAAGCTCATCCTAGACCCCTCCCTCATCTGAGAGTTTCACAGAAGCCACCCTCTGAAGATCAGACCAAGGAGAACGCCAGGAGGCGTTCCTTAGGGGGGGGGGGGGGTACTGTGACGCACTCCATTCCCATCCCCGCTTGCATTTTCCCTCACGTGTCTTGTTATGTTTTCATGTTTCCTGTTTGTTTCCCTCGTGCTGCAGGCTGGGTGTGGGTTTTCCTCTCTGTGTCACTCATTTCCCTTGCATTTTCTCTGCCTATCTCATTCCTTTTCCCCGCTTGCATTCCTCACGCTCTCTGCTCAGTTAATCACTCTTGCATACATTCTCACGCTGCACACAATTATTAGCTCATTAACTCTCATATATATTCTCCCGGTGTTCGTTGTCTTGTGCCAGTTCGTCTTGTTGTTGAAATAACTCTTGTCTTGTCTCGCTTAGTGTTTAGAATTCAAGCCTTGTCTTGCTTTTGCTGCCTCTAGTCTTGCCTAGCCCAGCGTATTACGCTGCCTGTTTTGTTCTGCCTTGCTGTCATTAATGCTTTGCATGTCCGCCAGCCTGCAGCTATCCTAGCCCACTCCACGCAGCCTGTCTCCCGCGTCCTGCTCCTCGCTGCTAACGCCATTCCAGGATCCAGTCCCCGCCTTTATCTCTCCCTATACTTCTGGAGTTTTCTACAAAGTAATAAATTATTTGAATTATTGCAATTCCTGTCTGTGAGTCGTGCATTTGAGTCCAGTCCCTTCTTGGATCCATAACAATAATGACTCTTAGTTGATCACCCACAAAGTGTGAAAGGTTAACGCGTGCAAATAATTTGGCTGCGCCTGCAAAATAACACCCCTTATTTGGGCTCTTAGTAAATCGACCCCTTCGTGGCATAGAGACAGGAGGTTGTTGATATAAAGACTGGATTGTAAAAGGCCAATCCCTGTGGCATACCCATTACACTTTTTCTTGGAGCTGAAAATTCATTGTTAATCCGTACACATTGGCTTCTGTCTGATAGGTAGGACTCCATCCACTTAATGGTGTTAAAAGAAAAGTTAAAATTAGCAATACATGATGGTTAACAGTATCAAATGCTTTACGGAGATCAAGGAAGACAGCTCCAACAACACCTCTTTATCCAACTTGGACTTTATTGTCTCCAGGCCGTAGCAGCAAGCTGTCTCAGTTTTGCCAGTGTTCAGATGTGCAGTTAATTGCTCCACTACAACAATTTCTGCAACTTTAGAATAGAATAGAATAACTTTTATTTTCCCACAAGGGAACTTCAGTTGTAGCCCCAGCAACAACAAAAAAGACATAGACAGTGGGGGGCAGACCCACACCACACAAACATATCAAACAAAGACATTCAATATCATCATTGCAATAATCAAACTAATTAAGTGAATTAAAGTGTAATAGCCTACAGCCAAACGTCATGATTAAAAATAACCCCGCTGTCCCGAGATGTCCAGTGTTATCAAGCAGTCCAACACAAACTCCGACTCCACGACTCCATACTCACAGTGTTGTGGTCTCTGTACACTGTCGAAAACGGAGCACCGAACTGCGTCAGCCTTCCCAGTCGTCACCTCACTCCTCCCCCGCATTATCTTCTCCTTTCTTTTCTCTGGTGGCCTGTATCATTCAGAAAAAAAAAAAAGCTGTATCATTCAGAAATTTGCTACAGAATACATTTATTTCAGAATAGTCACATACAGTATATATATAATAACCATAACATACACTGCCCGGCCAAAAAAAAAGTTGCACACTCTAATATTTCATTGGACCGCCTTTAGCTTTGATTACGGCGCGCATTTGTTGTGGCATTGTTTCGACAACCTTATGCAATGTCACAACATTTATTTCCATCCAGAGTAGCATAAGTTTTTGGCTGAGATCTTGTATTGACGACGGGAGAGTCGAACCACTCCGTAAAGTGTTCTCCAGCACATCCCAAAGACTTTCAATGGGGTTAAGGTCAGGAATCTGGTGGCTAATTCATGTGTGAAAATGATTCCTCATGCTCCCTGAACCACTCTTTCACAATTTGAGCCCGATGAATCTTGGCATTGTCATCCTGGCATATGCCCATTGATGGGATAACCTGGTCATTCAGTACATTCAGGTACTTCGCTGACTTCATTTTATTGCTGAATAATGTTGCTGAGCCTAGACCTGACCAACTGAAGCAACCCCAGATCATAACACTGCCTCCAGAGGCTTGTACAGTGGGCATTATGCATGACGGGTGCAATGGCGACTTTTTTTTTGGCCGGGCAGTGTATGTCGCCTAATGTATTTAAATACGTTTAAAAAATAGCGTACGAAAGCACGTGTGTATTTACACATGAACAGCAACATATTTCAGCCCTAAGTGCGACGGGTGTGTCTACTGTACGGGACTTTGCCGAAACATAACAAGATAAACTCTTCAGGGTTCATCAGAAAACAGCTGTAGCTGAATATACTGGTAAGTACTTGGTTTCTTAAACATTTTTATACGAGAGATTTTGGAGAAAAAAATGAGGTGTCTTCTAAACCGAAAGTGCATCAGGCACTGTATACAGTAAGCAAGGGAAAACCACAAATGCTCATTTGTACAACGTTTTAAAAAAATATTATTGTTTCTATACGTGAACATGATTTTCTTAGCGTGTATAAACAGTGTATTTTATGCATTTTACAGTCTGTGGCTGTAGCCAGAGGAGGGTCGTAAGTGCTTTGGGCTACTAATAGCACCCTCCTAATTTATTACACTGCAGTGTAACTGGAGAAGCTGAGGTTTTCGCAAGAGGCTACCCTTTTAAAAAATACTGCGTCAAAATTTACGGGGTTTTCTTAAAGCTGTAGTTTATAATTTCAGACGAACATGAATACTGTAATTGAGACGGATATGTCTCAACCGCTAGGGGTGAAGTTTATAGAGTTAACTTGAGTCAAACGTTTCGGGTAGCCTTCCACAAGGTTCTCACAATAATTTGCTGGAATTTTGGCCCATTCCTCCTGACAGAACTGGTGTAACTGAGTCAGGTTTGTAGACCTCCTTACTCACACATGCTTTTTCAGTTCTGCCCACAAATTTTAGATTGGATTGAGGTCAGGACTTTGTGATGGCCACATTACTTTATTGTCCTTAAGCCATTTTGCCACAACTTTGTTAGTATGCTTTCGGTCATTGTCCATTTGGAAGAGCCATTTGCGACCAAGCTTTGACTTCCTGGCTGATGTCTTGAGATGTTGCTTCAATATATCCAAAATAATTTTCCTTCCTCATGATGCCATCTATTTTATGAAGTGCACGGGACTCCTGCAGCAAAGCACCCCCACAACATGATGCTGCCACCCCCGTGCTTCACGGTTGGGATGGTGTTATTCGCCTTGCAAGCCTCACCGTTTTTTTTTGTACCTTTTCCCTCCAGCATCTTCACAAGGTACTTTGCTGTTGTTCTGGGATTGATTTTCACTTTTCGCACCAAAGCACGTTCATCTCTAGGAATCAGAATGCGTATCCTTCCTGAGCGTTATGAATGCTGGGGGAGCTGGAGATGGGCTTCAGAGGTGGCAGACAGACCGGTGACAACTGGCAGCGGGAGTGGAGGCAGGCAATGGCGGGTTGGGCAAGCAGGCTGGCAGGCTGGGAAACAAGACTGCAGAAAGTTAAGCACAAGACAAAACGAGATACACGGGTCGAGTTCAGAGCATAACAAAGCAAGACAGGAGTACGAACTGGCAACGCAACACACAGAGAAGGGGGAATATATACACAGGAAAATTAGTTAATTGGTGCTGAAGCATGAGAATGTCTGCTGGAGTGTGTGAGCTGCTGAGGGAGTATGTGAAATGTGAAAGGAGAGGCGAGTGATTGGCTGGGAGAAAATGAGAGGGGAAGTGGGGAAATGAGGAGAACCACACCCAGCCTGCACAATACAGAAAACAAACACAGAAATGTAAACACATGACGAGAAACGAAAGGAAGGGGGAAAATATGGAGAACAATGGGGAAGGTAGACTGGAAGGGAGGTGGTAACAGTACCCCCCCCCCCCCCCCCCCCCCCCCCCCCCTTCAAGGGGCGCCTCCAGGCATACCACCAGGCCAGAACTTGTGCGGGTGCTTGAGGTGGAAGTCCCGGATGAGGGACGGGTCCAGGACGAGCTTGCAGGAGATCCAGCTACGTTCCTCCGGGCTTTAGCCCTCCCAGTCCACCAGGTATTGGTAGCCGCGTCCCCTGCGGCGGATGTCCATGATGCGGTGGACAGTGTAAGCGGGTACGTCATTAATGATCCGGGGAGGTCGGGGGGTTCGGAGGGAGGACTTAGCAGGCTGGATGTGACGGGCTTCACCTGACTGACGTGGAAGATGGGGTGAATACTGAGTGCTGCAGGTAGCTGGAACTTGACAGTGGAGGGGTTGATGACGGTGAGGATGGAGTAGGGACTGATGAAACGGGGCTGGAGCTTGCAAGAGGTGGCTTGGAGAGGGATGGAGGATGTGGACAACCAGACCCATTGCCCCGGGGTGTAATGTGGGGCTGCAGTCCAGTAAAGGTCCGCTAGGCGTTAGTTGTGGGATGAGGTGCAGAGGACTGCGGTGCGGTGCACGTCAACCTCCAAATCCTGCGACAATGGAGGAGGTGGTCCCGGACGGATGGTACAGCAACTTCCTCCTACTGGACCGGGAACAGGGGGGGCTGGTACCCCAAGGAGCACTCAAAGGGGGACATCTGGGTGGTGGAGCTCTTCAAGGAGTTGTGTGCATACTCCACCCAGGGGAGGAACTTACTCCAGGAGGAGGGGTTGTGGGCGGACACGCACCGCAGGGCAGCTCCCAGGTCCTGGTTAGTCCGCTTAGTCTGTCCATTGATCTGGGGGTGGTATCCGGACGACAGACTGGTGGAGGTGCCTAGGGCCCAGCAGAAGGCTCTCAACACCTGGGAGGAGAACTGGGGCCCATAGTCCGAGACAACATCCATGGGGATCCCGTGTAGCCTCACCACATGCTGAACCAGGAGCTCCACGGTCTCAGATGCAGAGGGGAGCTTGGGCAGGGGGACGAAGTGGGCCGCCTTGGAGAACCGGTCGACCACCGTGAGGATAACGGTGTTACCATCGGAGGAGGGAAGACCATTCACGAAGTCGACCCCAATGTGGCTCCAAGGATGGCCCGGGACGGAGAGGGGGCAAAGGAGACTGGCGGGGGGCTGGTGGGAGGCCTTGCTCCTGGCACAGACGGGACAGGCGAGGACGTAGGCACGGGTATCCCCCATCAGCGTGGGCCACCTGAAACTCCTCTGGAGGCGGGAGCCGTGGACCCACTGGAGGACCTGGGAGCGGACGGAATCGGGGACAAACAGGCGAGAGTCTGGGTTATTGCTGGGGTCAGGATGGTTTACCTCGGCGGCCTTCACCATCTTCTCGATCTCACAAGAGACCGCAGCCACCACACAAGAAAGGGAACGATGGGATCCGGGACAACAGGTCTGGCAACCAGGAAGAATACCTGTGAGAGGGCATCAAGCGTGGTGTTCCGGGAACCGGATCTGTAGGTTATGGAAAAATTTAACCGGGTGAAAAAGAGTGACCAGCGGGCTTGGCAGGAGTTCAGTCTCTTGGCAGACTGGATGTACTGGAGGTTGCGGTAGTCAGTCAGGACGACAAATGTCTTGTCTGCCCCCTCCAGCCAGTGCCTCCATTCTTCCAGCACGTGCTTGATAGGGAGTAGCTCGCGATCCACCACATCGTAATTCTGTTGGGCCTGGGTTAAACGGCGGGAAAAGAAAGCACAGGGGTGAACCTTATGATCCAGGGACGAGTGCTGGGACAGGACGGCGCCCACGCCGGTGTCTGAGGCATCCACCCCACTGAACTAGTGGGTGGGGTCGGGGTGGCAGAGGACAGGTGCAGTGAAGAATCTGGACTTGAAGGTGGAAAAGGCTAGGTTAACTTCGGGAGACCAGACAAATGGAACAGAGAGTGAAGTGAGGTTAGTGAGTGGTGTGGCAATTTAGTTGTAGTCGCGGAGGAAGCGACGATAAAAATGAGCAAACCCCAGGAACTGCTGCAGATGCCTGCAAGTGGTGGGACGGGGCCAGTCCGTTACAGCCTGGATCTTGGCGGGGTTGGGCTTGATCCTCCCCTCCTCAATGATGAACCCCAGGAAGGACACGGTAGAGATGTGGAAAACACGCTTCTCCACCTTGACATGAAGCTTGTTCTCATTGATAGCAGCCTCTGGAGGACTTGACACACGTGCAGGACATAATATCTTCAGGATATCGTCAATGTAGATGAACACTGACAGGTTGAGGAAATCGCGGAGGACGTCGTTCACCATGGCCTGGAATACGGCTGGGGCATTAGACAGCCCGAACGTGACCACACGGTACTCGAAGTGCCCAAGGGGGGTATTAAAGGCGGTCTTCCACTCATCTCCCTCCCGGATCCGGACCAGGTGGTAGGCGTTCTGGAGATCCAGATTGGTGAAGATGGTGGCACCATCTGAAGGGGTTCAAATGCAGAATTGATTTAAGGCAGAGGGTATTTATTACGGGTGGTGATGGCATTGAAGCCATGGTAGTCGATGCATGGGTGGAGGGAGCTGTCCTTCTTAGAGACAAAGAAGAACCCGGCTCCCACGGGTGACGAGGAGGGTTTGATAATACCTGCAGCCAGTGAGTCATGGATATAAGTCTCCATGGAAGCCTTCTCAGGAGCAGACAGATTGTAGAGGCGGCCGGACGGAAGTGGCGCACCGGGCAGCAGATCTATGCAGCAGTCGTAGGGTCTGTGAGGAGGTAAGGACATGGCAAGGGATTTACAAAAAACCTGTTCTCGGTCATGATACTGGCTAGGGACAGAGGTTAGGTCAGGATTGGGAATGCTGGAGGGCGTTCTGGCGTCTCCAGACGGAGGCAGAGCGGAGCGGATACAAATGGCGTGATATCTGGGGCTCCAGCCTTGTACACGAGCGGTCTCCCAGTTAAGGTGAGGGTTATGCAGGCGGAGCCAGGGTTAGCCCAAGACCACGGAAGACTGGGAGGATGGAATAATTAGGAGCTGAATGGATTCTCGGTGGTTGCCGGACAGAACCAGTTGCAGTGGAATGGTGGTGTGTGTGACTCGGGCCAGGAGGTTGCCATCCAAGGTGAGGGCGTTGAGTGGGTTGGAGAGTGGAACGATGGGGATTCCAGATTGGGCAGCGAAGTTTACGCCAATGAAATTGGCCTCGGTTCCAGAGTCAATCAACGCCGACAGGTTAATGGATTTGGAGTCCCACCGGAGGGTGCCCCCTAGTAGGAACCGGGACTGGGCAGAAGAGGTGGTGGAGATTGGGCTCGCCAGTATGCCCAGACTTACCGGCGAGCCGCCCCTTTTGGGTGAAAGGGGACAGGAGGACAGGAGGTGACCACAGTAAAAACATGAACCGATGAGCACTCTCCGGCGGCGTTCGTCTGCGTCCAGTGTGGTGGCGCCCAGCTGCATGGGTTCCTCTCCCAGCAAGTCCAGCGCAAGTCCAGGCGTGGATGGAGACTAAACTGGAGACCGGGAAGTGAATGCTGGCGGCCCCTGACGACCCGTCTTCTCCCGGGCGCTGGCTCTCAAATGGTTATCCAATGAGGTGGCGAGCGAGATCAGGCTATCCAGCGAGCTGGATTCCTCCCGTGTAGCTAACTCGTCCTTCAGGGTTTCAGAGAGGGCGTTGAGGAATGCCCCTTGGGGGGCGGAGTCATTCCACCCAAATTCCGCCGCCAGGGTACGGAACTGCACCGCCATCTCTGCGACGCTGCGGTTCCCCTGGCGGAGCTGGAGGAGGCACTGGGTGGCGTCGCGCCCACAGACCGGGTGGTCGAACACACAGCGCATCTTCGAGACAAAAGTGGCGAAGTGGGAACAGGCGGCCAGCTGGTAGTCCCACACAGCAGTAGCCCACTCCCGTGCTCTTCCCCCCAGGCATGCCATGACGAATGCATCCTTGCTGGAGTCGGTGGAGTAGGAGGTAGGTTGCAGCTGGAAAACGATGTCGCACTGTAGCAGGAACCCTCTACACTTCCCCAGATCACCCAGGTAGCATTCAGGGTAGGGCACACATGGTTCTCTGCCAGGGGGGAGCGGCGGAGCTGCCGGGGAATCCACGGGAGGTGGTGATGGGTCAGCGGGATGCACCTCGACCGTCAGTGTAGGCTGGCCGGCGTGGGCCCTCGGGAGAGCCAACTGGACCGATACCTGGGACAGGAGCGTGCCCATCTGACCCACTTGGTCGATGACCTGCCTCAGGATCTCCTGGATATCATCCAGGTGATTGCCATGCTGACTGATGGTGACCCCCTGGCAGGCGAGGGCATGGTGGAGCTACTCCGAGTCCGCTGGGTCCATTTTTGGCTTGTTCATTCTATTACGATCCCTTCAACTGGGGTGGACCCAAACACAGGACTCTGAGACAGACTCAGTACAAGCTCCATAGAGCACTTTTATTGTGACACGTGAACAGCAAGAGGGAGTACTAGGTGAGGGTCTGGAAATGGGGTTGGGCTGCTAGGACGGACAGAATGCGGGGGGAGCTGGAGAGAGGCTTGGGAGGTGGCAGACAGACCAGTGACAACTGCAGAAAGTTAAGCACAAGACAAAACGAGATACACGGGCTGTGTTCAGAGCACAACAAAGCAAGACAAGAGTACGAACTGGCAATGGAACTGTTGCGACCCCATCTCGAAGGGGCCACAACACAAACAATTTTAAAACACAAAATAAATATACTTATACCACAAATCAAATTAAAACCGGCCTTTAAAACGGGGAATCACACCAAGACAAAACGCCACAGCAATATTCAAAGTAAAACTTCAGCATGGCAGCAAGCTGGCAACGTGCATGAAGTTATAAAATGTGGACAAGTAAAACAAAAGGGAAACCAAACCAACAAAGGAAAAGTCAAAAACCCCAACCTCGAGCTAGAGAACCCCAGAAATATATATTTGCAGTTGGAAATCCAGCACAGGTGTCTGCAATTTCCAATCATGAGTCAGGTGAACCGAGTGTAACTCGTTAGCGCGCAAAAGATTTAAAGGGCCACACTCACGAGCCAGCATAGGGATGTAACACCCCCACACATAAACAATGGCTAATCTGTCTAATAAAAAGCATATTAGCAGATTAGACATTTAAAACCAAACTAAATTTGGCCAGATAAAATCACAAAACAAAAAAAATGCCATCAGCCCAAACAGCAAAGACTAAAATTCTAAAACAAGATAGTACTCTTACACAAAGAGCACCCTGGTTCCTAACTACCTACCCAAAACCTTACTAATGCCTAGCTGTCTTCTTTGAGGCGTGCCGGGCACGAGGCCACTTTAAATGCTGAACTCAAAACTTTTGGCCTACAAGACTGAGACCAAAAGTATTGAAATGCATACCCCCTAAAGGGACTTAATCCCCACCCAGGATTACCTCAAAATAAAAAAGGCAAAATAATAGTGGGCCGATGGAAAATCAAACATGAACTCAAAAACATGAAAATCAAAAATTTGATGAACTGGCCCACTCGGCGCCTACCTACCAGGGTTGCTCAAAACAAACAAACAAAGAAAAAACTCCTAAACCTTAACCAGCGGGGAGGGATTGCGTGCTCAGGCACACAAATGGGACCGAAATAGGAAGGGTTGCGCCCTCAGGCACACGAATGGGACCGAAATAGGAAGGGTTGCGCCCTCAGGCACACGAATGGGACCAAAATAGGAAGGGTTGCACCCTCAGGCACAAGAATGGGACCGAAATGGGAAGGGTTGTGCCCTCAGGCACACAAATGGAACCGAAATGGGAAGGGACCCCCAAATGAAACACCATAATGAAAAGTTCAGAAAAGCAAAACACTAACGAAAAAATAGGAAGTAATACAAACCGCAAAAAAAAGAATAACTTCTGCATATAAACAAACTAATCAAACAAAGTCCATATCCCAAACCGAAAACTAATCATTCAGATCCCCCATTATGTTACGACCCCGGCTCGAAGGGGCCGCAACACGAACAATTTCAAACACAAAATATAAGGGGTTTTTCCTGGTTGTGTCCTGAGACACAATATAGACTAATAATATAGAATATAGAATATTATAAAGGACCAGGGGCGATAGCCGGGGTTTCTCAAAGTGTCCACACGTGACACCACAAAACTGAATATATTCCGTAGAGGAAAGGGAACAAAGGAAAAACTAAGACGAGAACAGAAGACAGTCTTTCCTTCTCAGACAGAGATGTAAGGGAGGAGACTGGAAAATGTAAAGGCCTCCCCGACAAAAGGACGAGGAACTCGTAACTTCGAGTAAATAAACAAAAATAACAAGCGATAGGCTTATAGACCTCCAAAAGTGGAGGAGAAATACATGGAAACGAAGTAACTGAGAGTAACCCTGAAACTTAGGGTGAGCAGCACTCGTAGGCTTGAGTATAGGAAAAAAGAAAAAAATACGGACAGGTAGCTGGAAAAGCAGAACCTCTCTAGCTCAGTGGTGATGAGCTAGACCGATGAGAAGAACTGACTAGAGCAGAAAAATAAGGAAGATAAATAGTATAGAGAGTTAGAGTAGATCTTTAGATATTCTTTTCCCTGCTACTCTAAGTTTCTACCTTTCTACGGGACCTTCCTGCTTTCGCTTATTTGAAACAACAAGCCAAACAGTCTCCCAGTCCTATACCAGAAATACAAAATAACATGGAAGCGCCGGAACAGGAAGACGCGGAGTTTAAATAGGCGGCGGAAGACCCAAACAGGTGCAATAGCTGAGTAGCGAGATGAAAGGAAAATCCGACACGGACAAGGAAACAGAAAAAAGACGTCCTGAAGGCGCTTAAAGGGGACAAGAGAGTAAAAAAGGAAAATAAGCCTGCAGACTATGACAGGACCCCCCCTCTAAGGGACGACCCCAGACGATCCCTCAGGCTTATCCTTGCGGAAGTCCCTGATGAGTTGAGGATCTAATATATTCCTGGATGGGACCCAGTAACGCTTCTCAGGACCATAACCCTCCCAGTCCACAAGGAACTGGAACCCTCTGCCCACGCGTCTCTCGGCCAAAATGCGGCGAACAGTATAAGCCGGACCTCCCTCCACGAACCGGGGGGACGGAGGCGGCTTGTCCACATGGGCGAAAGGGCTAACGAGCACCGGTTTAAGGCAAGAGATGTGAAATGTGGGGTGGATGCGCATGGAGCGCGGAAGTCGAACGGTAACTGGATTGATCCTTTTAATAATTTTGAACGGATCCACGAAACGAGAGGAGAGTTTGCGGGACTCAACCCGCAAGGGCCGATCCCGATTAGCAAGCCAAACCCGTTGTACAACCCTATAGGAGGGAGCTGGCCGATGGTGTCTATCTGCCGCGGCTTTTTGCTTTGTAGAAACGCGTAGAAGAGAAGCATGCACACGCCTCCAGACCGATCGACACCTCCGAACGAATGCCCCAGCGGATGGTACTTCTACTTCCATCTCCAGTTCTGGAAAAAGAGGGGGTTGGTATCCCAGCTGAGCCTCAAAGGGGGAGAGGCCGGTAGAGGCGTTGCGCAGGGTGTTATGCGCGTACTCTGCCCAGGCGAGGTGGCGGCTCCAGGCAGTGGGACTGGATGCAGCCAAACAGGGAAGGGTGTTCTTCAATGTCTGATTGGTCCGCTCTGTCTGCCCGTTGGTCTCCGGGTAAAACCCGGAGGACAGACTGACCGAAGCCCCTAATTAAGAGCAGAAAGCACGCCAGAATTTAGCGGCGAACTGGGGACCGCTGTCGGACACCACGTCCGTAGGTAGACCGTGCATCTATAATGAGCTGCGCTGTTTCAGGTGCTGAAGGCAGCTTCGGCAGTGCAATAAAATGGGCCGCCTTAGAAAACCGATCAACCACCACTAGAATCACAGTGTTGCCCAGGGAGGGAGGCAAACCAGTGATGAAGTCAAATGCTATGTGACTCCAGGGACAGCTGGGAATGGGTAAAGGACGAAGAAGACCTGAAGGAGGGAGGTGAGAGACTTTGTCACGAGCACACACCGGACAAGCTGCGACAAAAGACCGCACGTCTCTCTCAAGGCTAGGCCACCAAAAGTGTCGGGATAAGAAATGCCTAGTGCAATGGACGCCAGGGTGGCCAGTCAACTGAGAGGGGTTGGGAGTTATGAGTATAGGCTTGGAGCTAAATCTCTTCTTTAACTCCGAAAATGCCGCCTCTGCCCTGGAGTTCCATTGAAAAGGACCGGGGAATGTTTTCTTGGTGAGCGCTGTAATAGGGGCCGACGATATAAATTAGCGAACCCCCAAAAACCGCAGAACTTGCTTTAGGGAAGACGGAGTAGGCCAGTTCTTTACTGCAGAAAAAATATACACAAAATAAATATACTTCCACAAAGCTAATTCAATTTTCAATCATGAGTCAGGTGAACAGTACGGTGGCCCTGAAGTGCAAAACAGGTTAACAAACCAGAAAACAACGCGCAATTTCAGGAAACACATTAACATTTCAGAAAACAACGCGCAATTTCAGGAAACACATTAACATTTCAGAAAACAACGCGCAATTAACTTGACTCAAACCGGAAAGGGTAGGTACATATTAAACAGTGACTCCTCGTCGCTGATTGGACGTACAGTGTGTCAATCTGGGTGTAAAGGAAGTAGTTTACAAGCACGTTATTAACCTGAAGTTTAAAGAAGAAAAAATAAAAGAAACTCGGAAGAGGAAGATAATAATTACAAGAAGGAAAAGCAGGGATTCAAACATGTTTTGCTGTTACTGCGGCAAACAGTTTGACGTCCTGCCGAGCTTTTGCAGTGCTTGTGGCAAGGCACTCGAGATTTTAAAAGCGACTAAGCAGGAGGAAAGGAACAGACCAACTGCAGGTAATGTTAGCAATGTATCTAGCTAGCTGATTTAGGTGTTGTTAATATCTAGCTATGTTGTCGGTCTGTTATATTGCCATTATAGCCAGATGCTGCTGTATACTAGCTAGTGTCCATGTTTTCTCTTGCAGATTAATATTGGATTGATGTGTCTGCAAAATGGTAGTTTAAAACCTCTACGAGGGAAGACACTGCCTTTAGCCCTTGACCCGCAAACCACAGCAGATGAGGTATTGCTGGCAGTGTTTAATTTGTATGGGAGCGCAGTGGAGCGGCGCTCCCTTGCCTCTCAATTTGAGCCATCAGCCTTCCCGGACATCTAACGTTAAAGCCCCGCTCCCCCACTTAAAATAATACAATTATACGTGCGTGCCTTAAATTACTTAATCTAATTCCATTTTCACTTATGATACACTTCCACAAAGATATTTTCCCTAAACAGCGCCGCCTATGTGTATTAGGCTACCTGTTGATAGAGCGTGCCCTCATTAACGGATTCGGGATCTGATTTGATTTTCTCTTCATGGTTATGCACACAATTGTTTCTTGTAGGCCTACAGCTGGTCGTAAAACAGCGAGGAAGGAGGAAAGAAAGAAGCTGGATATTGGATGTAACGTGAGTAACAAAAATGCCTTCATTCAACATATTTGTCTTCACTGTTCTTGCAATCAATCGGCAAACTTATCATGCTCTCGTGCTCGTTCGTTGAAACCATGGATAGGTTGAAACGGTTTATTTTGTGTAAGATGCCAATAGACTCAGAAATGTAGGCTACTTTTCCTTTTCAGAATTCACGGAAATGCACGAAATGAGCTCTATAGGCTAAAACATTATTTGGGTAAGGTAGCCACGACACCCGTTTATACATGTAGCGTAAAGTCTTTATTTTAGACACTCAAAAATGTTTGTTTTTTTTAGGTTATGAACGAAAACGAGCCGTATATCAATGCGAATCGTGCTATCAAATGTAAAAGAAGACTATAGCACTGTATGTAGCGTCTATGTTTAATCAATAATAAAGCAAGACCTTTATCAGAAATTTTATTGCTAGGCTATTATTTTCCCGTAACAGTCACAGAAAAGTAGCCTCGAGATTTACAAATTAAGGGTTACACTGGGTATTGGAGATATGGCAGTTAGAGAGCGATATAGGCTTTTATACGCATCTTAGCTATCAAAGATAAACAATAACATTAGACTGTATTGGGGAATGCACAATCAAAGAGAAACAACATATCGAATAGCTCTAAACTAGACTATGACACTAAGGTGCAGGACCGAAAAGGACAACGTATCCGGAGCACCATTCTATTAATTCACTTCAATAGGACAGTCCAGAACACCATTAATGAAATATTTAAGATTTTGTTCATTTACCTTTTGTGACTGTCACAACAGTGGGTCAAAGAGAGGACATTTATAACAGCAAATATAATACAAAAATAACTCCGTACCAGGCAGTCATTCATGTATCAGGCAGTTTTATCAGGCATAATTTATAGTGGTAAAGTTGTTAATATGTTGCTTAATGTCCATCAACCATAGCTATGTCTGTTATATTGCCATTATAACCAGACGCTGTTGTATATACTAGTGTCCATGTTTTCTCTTGCAGATCAATTGTCCTGCCGCTGCAGACTCATTGTCGGCTGATGACATGGCCGAGGATCGAACATGCAACTATAGGGCCCAGCCTGCACTCGTGACTCTACTGACTGAGCCACCCAGGAGCCCATCCCTTCCATGTTTTATTATATACCTGACAAACTCTTTGCAGGCTTGGTTCAAGGGACTGTGGATTTGCAGTCGAAGAAATGGAACTACGGGCTTTTCCTGAGTGAAGGCAGACAATTGATTCATGCGGTGACCTGGACATTCAGGAGTATCTAGAACTTGTAATGGAACAAAATAGATTACAGAGGCCAGAAAATTGGGAGGCAGCCTCAGAAGTATACATTACCCTCAAGGGAATAGCCGGACTGTAAATGTGGACTTTCTGTGAAATGCTAGTAAAATAGTATTAAAATGTCTTTTTGCTTAGTTGTATTTTTTTTGCTACAGGTCTAGCCCATGGGCTATATGGGTTCACAATACAGAACACTCACGTGCTTTCAAGAAAGTAAATTATGTGTGTTTTAGGTCAACCAGGGTAGTACATCCAAAAACCAGTATGGCCAACCAAATACAATAAAGTACACGACTTTGGACATTGAGAAGTAAAGATTTAAAAGCATCCGAAGCCTGGATAATTCTGAATCCCAAAATCCATGTGAGTCTTAAAGAGACTGTATGAATGTAAGAGTGGTAACTTCAGTGTGTTTGCACATGTGTTTGCCATTGGGTATGGTGAATTGGTTAAGAACTCAATGCATGGCAGTGGTGCTATTCCGGCAGGTGGAAGTGATGATAGCCCTGTGGCAAACATCAACACATCCTCTAGGGACACAGCAGCAGTCGGTTGTTCTGCAAGAAAAAAAGAACGCAACATTGTAGTGCATTGCTTCATTGACCACATTTACATGCACACAATATTCTGGTTAAGGGGAGGCACCACTGTATGTTTATGAAAAGCCCATTTTCGGTAGAACAAGTTAGCTGTATCATTATATATGATCACTCCCTTGGTACTTTTGGTGATTGGTGATCAAAGACGAGCTGCCCTCTGAAATCTCACTGACTGGTAACAAATCTTTCACAGCCATATTCTTAATCATATATTGGCCATACGCTGGACACTCAACTTTCACAATAGGTAGAGCTACATCATTTTACATATTGCTTCTTAAATGTTATATCTGGACTTTGTTAGAAGCTTTTTTTGATACGTTTTGTCATTTTATGTGGCATTTTATCTGTAAAAATAGGCTAAAAATGGATTTTGTTAAGCATGTAAATACTAGTGTTTTTAGAATAATGAATAAAAAAAACTATTTTGACAAATAGCTCTGACAAGTTCTAGCCACCGAGTTATTAAACTAATATTAGTGCATATTTAATGAGATAGTAGCTCATTTGCATATTTTAAAATAAAAAAATGAAGTCATAATACAAAAAAAAAGTAAATGATATCTTTAGGCAACAAAACCTAGCATAACCCAGGAGAAGGTGACAAGTTCAAGTATCAGATTCTGAACTGAGATCCCGATCTGCTAAACACAAAACCAGACAATGTTAGATGTTTCTGTGTGTATATCAATAATAAACTGTTTAAATAGAAGGCAGTAAGTACTGGCACAATGTGTCGAACTAACCTTCTTCAAAGTCCTTCTTGCTACAAATGAAAAAGCTGAGTCTGGCATATGGTTTTCCCATTTCCACCTTGTAGTCTTTCAGTAAGAATGGCTTCTGTGTCCCTGGGATGTATATGATTTCTGAGCCATCCGGATATAGAAGAATGTACGGTCCTTCCTGTAGGTCTTTACTGAAGTCAGTCATTTTTTTCACGGCCAACGCGAGCAGATCATCTGCTGTGGTTTGCGGGTCAAGGGCTAAAGACAGTGTCTTCCCTCGTAGAGGTTTTAAACTACCATTTTGCAGACACATCAATCCAATATTAATCTGCAAGAGAAAACATGGACACTAGCTAGTATACAGCAGCATCTGGCTATAATGGCAATATAACAGACCGACAACATAGCTAGATATTAACAACACCTAAATCAGCTCACCTGTACTTTCTTGTCTTCCTGTTTCTTCCCTCCCTTTTTACCAAAGTTAAATTGTTGTCTTTCCTTCATTTCGCGGTACTCCAAAAACTTGTTCAATGTCGGGCTTGGGACCACTACAGGAAAGCAACGAAATTATCTTTAACATTAAATAAATGTAATGTTAGGTTACGGTGTTGTGTAGCTAACCGTAGCATGCAACCCATGCCCATGGTAATTATCGGAATTGGACAGTCCAATTGGAATGGTTGTAACGACGCAGTTACAAGACGTTCAAAGTCTGAACATAACATGCGTAATTGCGTGTCATCTAAACACACTAGTGCGCAATGAACCACTTTCGAAATATACCTCTCTCAAAATATGTTTTTACAACAAGTTAGTGAATTCCAATGTTTCTGATGGACAGTCCAATTCCGACAATTACCATTGCTCGTAGCATGTAGCTAAACCTATTCCTCCGCCGCTCCGTTAGCCAACAGTAAAGCTAGCTAGACAGTAGCATACGGCAATGCAAGGCACAAATACATGCCTATTTCAATCATTTGCGATTAGCTGATTAGCTAACTAGCTAAATTAGCTAGCTAGATACATTGCTAACATTCGGTGCAGTTGGTCTGTTCCTTTCCTCCTGCTTAGTCGCTTTTAAAATCTCGAGTGCCTTGCCACAAGCACTGCAAAAGCTTGGCAGGACGTCAAACTGTTTGCCGCAGTAACAGCAAAACATGTTTGAATCCCTGCTTTTCCTTCTTATAATTATTATCTTCCTCTTCCGAGTTTCTTTTATTTTTTCTTCTTTAAACTTCAGGTTAATAACGTGCTTGTAAACTACTTCCTTTACACCCAGATTGACACACTGTACGTCCAATCAGCGACGAGGAGTCACTGTTTAATATGTACCTACCCTTTCCGGTTTGAGTCAAGTTAATTGCGCGTTGTTTTCTGAAATGTTAATGTGTTTCCTGAAATTGCGCGTTGTTTCCTGAAATTGCGCGTTGTTTTCTGAAATTGCGTGTTGTTTTCTGAAATGTTAATGTGTTTCCTGAAATTGCGCGTTGTTTTCTGAAATGTTAATGTGTTTCCTGAAATTGCGCGTTGTTTTCTGAAATGTTAATGTGTTTCCTGAAATTGCGCGTTGTTTCCTGAAATTGCGCGGTGTTTCCTGAAATTGCGCGTTGTTTCCTGAAATTGCGCGTTGTTTTCTGAAATGTTAATGTGTTTCCTGAAATTGCGCGTTGTTTTCTGAAATGTTAATGTGTTTCCTGAAATTGCGCGTTGTTTCCTGAAATTGCGCGGTGTTTCCTGAAATTGCGCGTTGTTTCCTGAAATTGTGCGTTGTTTTCTGAAATGTTAATGTGTTTCCTGAAATTGCGCGTTGTTTTCTGAAATGTTAATATGTTTCCTGAAATTGCGTGTTGTTTTCTGAAATGTTAATGTGTTTCCTGAAATTGTGCGTTGTTTTCTGAAATGATAATGTGTTTCCTGAAATTGTGCGTTGTTTTCTGAAATGTTAATGTGTTTCCTGAAATTGCGCGTTGTTTCCTGAAATTGCGCGTTGTTTTATGGTTTGTTAACCTGTTTTGCACTTCAGGGCCACCGTAGAACAGAGTGAAACTCGTTAGCGCGCAAAAGATTTAAAAGGCCACACTCACAAGCCAGCATAGGGATGTAACACAACACACAGAGAAGGGGGAATATACAGTATACACAGGAAAATTAGTTAATTGGTGCTCAAGCATGAGAATGTCTGCTGGAGTGTGTGAGCTGCTGAGGGAGCGTGTGGAATGTGAATGGAGAGGCGAGTGATTGGCTGGGAGAAAATGAGGGGAAGTGGGGAAATGAGGAGGAGAACCACGCCCAGCCTGCACAACACAGAAGACAAACACGGAAACGTAAAAACATGACGAGAAACGAAAGGAAGGGGGAAAACACGGAGAACAATGGGGAAGGTGGACTGGAAGGGAGGCGGCGGACATAACAGAATCAGTCTAACCGGTTTGATATGGATTTAGAACTCTAATATCAATTACAAACTGAAACACAATGTTATCCTCCTCCATACTTTCCAAACGCTAACACTCTTCCACCAACTCTACCTCCAAAAAGGAAATGTGTGCCCACAGCAGGCACGCGCAGAGCAGCAGTTGAAGTAGCACCTATATAGAGGGAGTGACTTGCGGAAAACCAGACCCATGACCATAAAATTGACTTGCGTTGAAATAGCCTGAAAGACATACAGGAGCAAACAGCGCTGGCAGCAGGCAGGAAGTGAGCGTCAAAATGAAGTCCAGTTTTTTGCCCCTTGCTTTTAGAGTGTAAGGTGTAACGGTGCCCTGCCAGCACCAGTTGCAGACACCGCATGCACCAATGCAGCCTCCAAATGCATATAACATGCACACAAATGCCGCTTTTTAGCTTCAGAGCAGATATAGCACACAATAGCATTTATTTTAGTTAGCTGCAGACAGCACATAAGCTACAGGTCTTACGCATTTCCATACTCATTTACAATAATAAATCATTTGTTGAAAACAACATGCAAGCTCCTTTATTGTTCATGAATCTTACACATCAAATTCTAAATTTATTTTTCAAAAAGGCAGCATTTTTATTCTGACTCCAGCCCAGGGCTGCCAACTTTCAGATTTCAGAGTGAGAAATCAGAATTTCAATGTCGCAGACCCGCACCGCCATACTCGCACCGTCGTGCCTGTGCGCACTACCTCACAAATTCTTCAGACTGAATAGTGTAATGGGGCGTGACGTGTGAGGTGGGAGGAGCCAAACGCAGCAAGGGGATTCTTTAAGCCCTAAGGCCACTAAGGCGGGATACCCCGCAGATAAGGGGGGAGACAAGACAACGAACACCACTACAAACGCTACTAACCGCCTCACTGTCACACGCCAAGTAGAGCGCAAGGACACGATTCTGAATAGCCAGAAATAATACGCGCCCTGTCTCGGTAACGAGACACATAAGAACGGGCGATTAGCGTAAAGACAAACATAAAACACAGTAAACAAACACTGCAAAATAATACGATAGTATTTGTGGAGGCGAAAGGAACAGATTCAATGTTCCCAGGCTACTCTCAGACTCGCGGTCACACACAAACGTGTCCACAACATCGCACAATCTTCCCTATAGGAAGACATGCACCAAAAGACAAAACAGAACAGCGGTTCCGAACAAAATCGTCAAAAACTCCATGCAAGGAGAAAGGCACCGAAAGGAACAAACAGGACAGGCAGTACCGGACATTTACCGGCTAGACCAAAGCGAGATTAGTTGAAAATACACGCCCTGCCTCTCTATGAAGAGAAATATAACGAGGCGAACAGGAACAGAGATTTAACGTTCCATGGCTAGTTTAATAGGCTCGCAGTCAAATGCAGAAAACAAAGGGGTAAACACCCGATCTCCCAGGAGAGAGAAACATTTTACAGGTGAGCCGACGGAGCACCGTCGTCCCATAACTTTACTATCCAAATAGTCTAACGCAAGCTTAATTGAAAACACACTAGCCTCTAAGTAAAATAATATGTAACGAGGCGAAGGAACAGAGAGCTAATGTTCCGAGGCTATTTTCGGAAACACGCAGTCACACACAAACATGTCCACAAACCTCGCCCAAACTCCACACAAGGAGAAACATACCCGGAACCCGAACAGAACAACAGTTCCGAACAAAATCGTCCCGTAGGTAAAAAGGACGGAGGACAGCTGCAACAAAAGACTAACGCAAAAATAGCACGACAGCCTCTCAATATAAATAAAAACCCTGACTCACAACAAAGAGGAGCGTAGTCCACGAGAAGGAGACAAAACAGGGAATAAATGTACCAAAGCTACTCACTGGCTCAACGTAACACGGAAATGAGTAGAAGCAAACGCCAGGACTCTCTGTAAGAACCCTTAACAGGCGAGAATGGAACAAAGAACAGCTACTCTGTACAGAAGCGAAACGCCCGATCTCCCTATGAGACGACATGCACCGAAGGGCGAACAGAACTACAGTTCCGAACAGAATCGCCCAAATCTGCATACACGGAGAAAAAGCACAAAAAGGCGAAATAGAGCAGAGATCCGCGGTCCCATACTTCTACGAGACAAGTAACTACCAAGTCAGCAAGAAATAAGCCCTGCCTCAACAAGGAGACGTTAAAATAGGCGAGTAGCCCAAATAGTACGAATAACTCACAGCCAACAAAGACACCACAGTATAAAACAATAAACAATCAATATAGAAGCCCCGATAGAAGGAAACGGAAGGCTTAAATAGCTCTCAGTGACCACGCACAGGTGTAAACGCTAACAGAAGCTCTGCAAACTCAGCAGGGCGGAGCAAGCATCTACCAAAAGGGTAGCGCCCTCGTGTGGCCACTGAGGAAAACGACCGCATAGGGAAACAGGGTTAAAAACCATGACAGAATAGGCCTTGAGGGGGGGACATCTATGAATGACCAAATTTGACTATTGCGTGGCTATCACAACAAATGTCATTTCTTTCCAATACTGCCAAATATAAAAAAATTTAAATTACCTTGTAACAATCTCGACAGTAAAAAATACATTGCAGACTACTAATAAAAACAATTAAAATATTAATATCACACACTGATAGAGGATAGAGAGATACTACATACAGAGAGAGTGATAGATGACATGCAGAGAAAAAGAGTGTCACGATTCCAGCTGTCATGTCACGTTTTATTTTCTTTTCTTGTCTTAGTTAGATTTCTTGTTAATGTCACGTATTATGTTTAGTCTAGTCACGCCACGTTTTGGGCTCTATTTTAATAAACCAAACGCAATGGTGAACGCAAGAGTAAGCGCTTGGCGGTATCGCTCTGAGGGCGTGTCGGCGAGAAATTAGGTAATTTCATGACGGCAATCTTGACGCACCTTATGGCGGTATTGCTAAAAGGCTGGGTTTAAATGTACAAGGTGTGTCTCTATGGTAGCCAATCAAATTGTTGTTCTCATGCTTTAAAAAAAAGCCAGTTGGAACACAATCGCTCCATGCAATTTCATAATGAGCAACCCAAACGCACTGGACCATCAACTTGGATGTGTGTATGATTCTACGTGGGAACATGCATTGAAATGTTCATTTTAAAAGCTGATCCGATACTTACCATTTATCTAGCCCTATTAAACCGCTCAGCCAGTTGATTTCTCTTTGCTCTGGCTGTGATGGGGACCGCGACCACTGGTGCAGGTGGGGCAAGCTAATTTTGTCGCATGTCACCTGGACACTGATGGAATGTGTTGCGAATGTGCGATTGACGAAAACTATTGCATGCTCGGGTGGTGCGCGGATTTGTATGTGCGTGCAGTCGATAGCACCAAGCACCCCGGGGAACCCACACTTGAGAAAAAATGCTAGTTTTGACTTTTTACCGCATTCATTGTCCGTATAGTTGAGGAAGGACACCCGCTGAAAGTATATCCTTTCTGTGTATTGTGTAGTGGTAGGCTTATGATTCAACTGTGCCAATGTGTAATTTATATATTATAGGCTATTGGCCTACATGATCGCAAGTTTCTTGTAAGCTGTCCTGTTTTATTCTAGTAGTTTAAATTAAAATTAATTAATAATAATAATTATAGGCTATTTGTTCATTAAATGGAAGTGTAATGTTGGCATCACCTATAGACACTACATAGAACTACATGACTAATAAGTTGCCAAATTGCCAGAGTCTATTGCGTTGCCGCTAAGAGGTGGTTCCAGCTGATCATAACGCAATGGGTTTTCGTTGGTTCAAATTGTCACTACGCCAAAAGTATTTTAGAACACGCCCCAGACAGCGCCACCCATCCCACTGCAGCGCAAGCGAAAGGATGTTATGTTGAGAATTTGTTGATCCTAGCGGTATTGCTGAGAAATGGCGCCAGTTTTAAGACGTTGAAGCTGTCAACAAGCTTGCGTTTGACTATACCGTCCCCTTGCGCTGGTTTGCGCCGGTTTGAAAATAGAGCCCTTTATGTTTAATTCTTGTTACGTTTCATTTTTATGTCATGTCACGTTTCTTGTTTGATTATTGTTACGATTTATTTTCTAGTCTTGTCATGTCAAGTTTTATATTTCATTCATGTTACGTTTCCCGTTCATTGTTAGCATACATATTTTCGTGTTTTTCCGCTGCCTTGCGTTCATGCTTTCTCTCTCTCTTGCTGTCACTCACGCTTCCCTAATTATTTCATTCTCCCGTGTCTAGTTTACTAATCTACTAACATTAGTTCAGGATTGGGTAATACTAACTCTCTAACCATGTGTTCATGTTTACCTTACGTTTCTCGTGCATGTCATTTACTAATTTACTAACGTTAGGTCAGGATAGGTTTATTACTAACGATTACTAATTATCTTGTTACCTTGTCAGCCTTCCACATCTGATTTCCATTCGCATGCTGCTCTCAAGCTAAGTGTCTGCACCTGTCTACACCTGCATTTAAGCTCAGTGTCCATGTCTTGTCTTTGCGAAATTGTTGCCTCCTGTTTTCAGTGCACTTTTGAACGTTATTTCCAAGCCTGTCTTTTGTTACGATCCAAGCCTGTTTTTTGACCATTGTTACTGACTTCTGTTTTGTTGACCACTGCCTGCCTGTACCACAAGTTATTGCCTGCTGTCCTTGTACTTGCATCGTCTTCGACCCCGAGCCTGCCTACCGTCTGCCTGTACTACTGCCCCGCTGACAGCTACTCTGGTTACTGGATTATTTGCATGGTGTACCGATTCCGAGACTGCCTTCTCCCCTTGGTACTGTACTTTGGTTTTTGGCTGGATTACCTATGTATGAACTTTGCTTGTGTTTTGACTACACTCATTGGACATTCCTTTAATAAAGCCCTGACGGGACTTTATCGTCTATCCCTGTTTCTGAGTCGTGCATTTCAGGTCCTACCCTCACGAACCCGTCTCAAGGACAGGACAAATAGAGGGAGAGGGAGAAAGGGACAAATACAGGGAGAGGGAGGGAGAAAGAGGGAGGGACAAATAGATAGGGGAGATGGAGGGAGAAATAGAGGGAGGGGGGACAAATAGAGAGGGGAGATAGATGGAGAAATAGATGGAGGGAGACAGGGGGGAGGGAGGGATACATGCAAAGGGGGAGATACAGAAGGAGACAGACTGATTATATAGCAGTCACACTAAATACGTATATTTCAGAACCCCCTCCACAATCTCCCTACGGCTCTCAAATAATTGTCAAACTTCAGGTGCAGTCAATGCAGTCTAGTTACAGGAGGTGGGCTTCTTAGCTAGTAGGCATTGCACTGCTACAAAGGATCAATAATTTGTGTTGGTTTTGGTATATACTAGGGATGTAAATAATGAATAATTTGGTATTAAATTAGATTAATTATGAATTCAGATAAATAAAATAAAATAAATAAAAAGATACATTAAAATGCGTTAAATTGCAAATAACAAAAATATCAAAGCATTGTTTTTTTCTTTTCCATTTAACTCAGTTTAAACACAAGCCGCAAACAAACGTGGGCTGACAGCTAGATAACTTAGCTAGTCTAACTTACATGTTTTTGTTCAAAAATATTAGCGTGTCGACATGCTCAGATGTTGTGTAAGTCGTTCTGGATAAGAGCGTCTGCTAAATGCCTGTAATGTAATGTAATGCTCCGGAGTCAAACGTGTGCGTAGTCTATTGACCGTTATACCTGCGGCTGAGCGGCTGCACTGTTCGTCAAAATGTTGATATGGACCGTTGTAGAGACCTGCTCTATCAAAATCAGTCGCACTGACCCCCAAACACATTTTGGGCTTTATATACTACATGAGGGAGGAAAATGTAAGCTTTCTAATGATACCAAAATGATCTCTCTAATCCAAATATCAAGCGACTTATGTATGTCGTGTTACATTTGGAATGCCATCAAACCATGTTTTTGAGAAAAATGCCTTCAAGGTTTAGCCATGAAAGTTACTAGCTAGCTATGTGTTAACATTTCTGGATAGAGCTGGGTCTCATAACCGAACTCTGGTGTTTTGTCATGTTATGTTTAAATGCTTCAAAACTATATTTTTAAAACTGAATATGACATTAACACACACAGATCATGAAAGCCAATACATTTTTTGTGTAAAATGAGATTAAACCGAATAATTTACATTAGCTTGTCACCGCGAAAGTAGCTGATGTTATTGTGTGACTGCTTAGCCTACAAGCTGGCTCCAAACTATATGCAAAGGCCCAGTGCTAGCTTGTGATATGACTCTTGAAAGCTTCAAAGCTATATTTTCACAATGCATTTGACATTAAAACACGCATATCATGAAAGCCAATATATTTTTCAAGTAAAATCAGATTAAACCCAATTCATTTGTCACCTTGAAAGCAGCCGATGTGATTGTGTGACTGATGATGAAAGCTGGCAAGACAAAACGACGCGAAGCTACGGCACTAGCTTGTCATGCTATGTTTATAAACTTCAAAAAACTATATTTTTAAACTGCGACTTCCGACTGATTATGATAGAACACGTCACCACTTGTCAAGTAAAAAGTAACTTAAAATCATATCTTTTCCCCTCAAAAGTGGAAAATATTAGCTTGTTTTAAGTCTCATTACAAGACTAAAACACTTGTTAAGACAGACATTTTTTGCAGTGTAACTATGGCATGTAGTGATGGGCGGGACTGAACGAACTAATCTTTTTGAACAAATCTTTTTAGTGTCCGGTAGGTACTGGGTCCGCACGTGGAACGTTCGAGTGCTCAATCGGACTGTGCGCGCCCGCCCACTCACTGTTTCCTGCTCTGCTCACGCTGCAACATGACAAAGCGATGTCATGCAAACCAATGAATGAGCGAGAACCGAGTGAATCGGATTATTGAACGAGAGTGGCCGTTCGACTACACTACACTAAACGAGATCGAATGGTGTCGAACTTTTTTTTTTTTTTACATCGCCTCCATTCATTTTCAATGGGAGATGATTACCCGCATCTGCAAGGCATTTTTGGTTAGCTGGCGATGCAAGGCAAGCAGCCGAAGCAACCAGAAGAGATGGGGAACGTGGCGTGTCAGATTAAAGATCCAACGTAGCCTATAAATTGTCCCCCTTTTCAAATTTTATTTCCCCATTCCTAGTTCTGTCATGGAGGACCCGTTAATTATTGCTGTGTTGTGATTTCCCAAAGAATACGATCGATAGTCTAGGCCTATAATTTTACAAATGCTGTTTTAAAAAATAGCACATATTTACACCTATAATGTATATTCGTTTGTATATGCACAACAATTTTCTTTAAAAAAAAAAAAACATCATTTTAAGACCCCCGTAGGCCTATGATAATTTAATATGTCCCATCTGACAATAATGGAGCGGGACGACCAATTGAACGAGACAGAGCAGCCGGCTACACTGAACGAGATCGAATGTACTGCCCTTTCTTTTCGAACTTGAACGTCTGATACTGCGCTCAAAAAGAACGACAAATCGCCGCAGTGGGTGTGTAACATTGTAATGTTTGGAATTTCTTTGTTTCGGAGAACCAAATGCGACTAATAGGGAATCAGAAAGCGAGTTAAATACAAACTCGCCACAGAAACGGAAAACTAACCGCAGGGGAAGGAGTAGAACAAAAGATCGGGAACAAAACCTCCCTGACTCAAGCCAAAATAATAACCAACCTCAAAAGGAGGCGAATCTTGAATAAACAACGAGAATAATAAACCAACCAAAAAGAAACCTCACGCACTACCTAGTATGCGTAGACAAGGGGTAACTAGAACGGGAAAAAAAATAAAGACCCAAAGAAAACGGTAAAAGGAAAGAAAGAAATATGCGAACCTGTATCTTTAAACTCAGTAGAGAAAACAAGTTTAAAACCAAACGATACAAGGCAGCCAAAACAAAGAAGGAGAATCCGACCTATCTAACCCTACATTTGATACTCTCTTTAAACGGACTTGCTGCGTTCTCTATTGAGACAAATCAAGAATGCAGTGACCAACAATCCTAAACCTTTACTGACTTCGTTGTCAACATAACAACTGACAATATCGAAGTGCGGAAATGCGGAAGTCCTGAGGATTTATAGCCGGCGGAAACACCGCACAGGTGTGGGAAATAATTATCGGGCGAAAAGCAAACACCGGAACGGAGGCGGAAATAATCCTATAAAGCGTCGAGACGACGCTCAAACGAGAATTCAAACAGAGGAATCGCAGAGGCAGCAATAATCATGACAAACATAATGCATTAAAACAAGTAACTGATCTATTAATGTAAACTTTATTAATGGTATGCAATGCATTGAGAGAAGTTTGGTGGGGAGGGCACTGTTGAACATGCATGTACGAATACTTGAAGTTGTCACAGACCGAACTGGCGCCATATAAAAATGCATAAAAACTCGAAAGTTTCGAAAAGTTTGATACAATTAGATGTCTCAGAACGAGATCACTCGGACTGTGCAAAGATCCAAACCACCCATCACTTCTTCTTCTTCGTTTGGGTAGGATCTTTTTGTCCCACATCCCCAGGCTCGGGGCCGAGGGGCTATCCTTTTACCACCCCGAGCCTAGGGGGGGGTTCACCCGGACTATATTTCAGGGCACACCTCCAGTAGCCACGTCACCGTGTCATCATCCAGAACCGACAGACCATGCATCCCATTGGGTGCCCGATAAATCGGGCAGTCCAGGATGACATGGTCTGCGGTTTGTTCCTCCGCGCCACACTCGCAGGCTGCGCAAGAAGCCAAGCCCCATCTGTGCATCGATGAGCGGAAGCGCCCAACGCCGGTCCGGAGGCGGTTAAGCCTCACCCATGCCAGTCTAGGCAGGTCCACCCCAATAGGGGGAAAACCGACGTCTGGGATGAAGTCACGGAGTCTAGAGGTGTTCTCCTCCCACTCCGTGCTCCAGATGTAATCCGCCCACCGTGCCGCACTGATGTTAAGATCACTGCATTGCTGCAGGAATTCCTGTGCGGCAGGCACAAATGGGTGTCTCGACTTAAGGCGCCGGGGAGGCTCAGCAATTACAGCGAGCCTTTCGTGGAGCAGATGGTTTGGCTCCATGGCCCGGCACGCGAGACGTGCTGTGGCTCCCGCGCGGCGAAGCCCAGCGGGCTGGATGCCTGCAAGAATGGGAAGATTGTCCACGGGAGTGGGACGCAGGCATCCTGTCACGATGCGCAAGGCTTCGTTGATGGGCGTATCGATGAGGCGGGTGTGGGCACTGCGACACCATACCGGTGCGCAGTACTCACTAGTCGAGTAAACAAGGGCCAGGGCTGCCGTACGCAATGTTCTTGCGTCGGCGCCCCAGCCTGACCCGACTAGTCGCCTCATCAATGCCACACGAGATGTTAACTTCTTGCGCAGTGACTCAAGGTGTCGGCGAAACGTGAGCGACCTGTCCAATGTCACGCCGAGGTAGATTGGCTCAGCGCAGCATGGCAGGGGTGTTCCGCCAATATATATTCGGAGCTCACGTTTAGCCTCCCTGTTGTTAAGATGGAAGGCCGCCGACACCGTCTTTGCCTCGCTGAGCTTCAACCTCCATTTCCAGAGGTATGCCACTAGTGTCTGCATGTCCTGGCTCAAAGTCCCCTCCAATGACTGCCAGTCTCCAGCGGAGTACACCAACGCGAGGTCATCCGCGTAGGCATACTTCCGCGAGACTGTATCAGGCAAGTCATAAGTGTAGATATTATAGAGGAGGGGGGCCAGGACAGATCCCTGGGGGACGCCGTTCTTGAGGCGTCGTAACCTGCTTTGCTGTCCGCTACCGGTGGTAAGGTTAAAGCTGCGATTTCGGACAAGCTCCAGGATCATACTGACCATGTGCCTGTCCGGCAGCAGGCGGAGCAGCTTGCAGGTGAGGCCGCGGTGCCATACGGTATCATAGGCAGCTGTCGGATCGACAAAAACGGCTCCGGCCTTCTTCTTGAACGAAAAGCTGTCCTCGATGTCTTGAGTCATCAAAGTGACTTGGTCTACGGTCGATCTCCCGCGTCGGAACCCGGCCTGCTCCCGAGGGAGCAGTGGGTCGACGATCGGTTCGACGCGGGCGTAGATAAGACGCTCGAGGATCTTGAAGGGGATGCAGAGCAAGGAGATGGGATGGTAGCTCTTAGGATCCCCTTCAGGCTTATTCGGCTTAGGGATCGCGACAACTAGGGCTCTTCTCCAGATTTTGGGGATCTTGAGTTGGCGCAAGCAGGAAGAGAGGAAAGCTCTTAACCAGGACTTCAGGGCAGGTGCGGCATGGAGTATAAGCTCCGGGCAGATGGAATCAGGGCCCGGAGCTTTTCCTGGCTTTAGGTGCTGGAGGGCGGCAGCAAACTCCTCCGGTGTGAATTCACCTGAGATGTTATCGCTGCTAGATGTTGGGGCCCTCCAGAGGTCAGACACTTCTTTTGCCACGAGTCGTGATGACTCGCGGTCTTTACCCTCGTATACCCCATTTTTCACAAATTGTGATGCGATTTTATTTGCAGAAATGGGGCAGTGACGAGGGGAGTGTCTTGACCTGCCAGTGAGGTTGTTCAGGATACTCCATGCCTTGCGGCTGGAGTGCGAGAAGTCGATGGAATTGACAGCCTCCTCCCAGCGCTCTTGTCTCCTTCGGCCGAGTCTTGACAACAGGGCTGTAGCAGCCCTGTTTGACTCGGTTCCGGCAGGAGCCCGAAGGAAAACGCGGTAGAGGTTCTCGCACTCCGCATCCCAGCACGGTTTGTAGCTATTGCGACGTCCGCGTGGGATGGATTTCTTGGCCGCTTTCACTAACATGCCACAGAAGTCCCGGTATGCCTCATCCACGTTGTTGGTATTAGGCGATGGGAGACGCCACGTGGATTTGTTAGTGAAGAGGCGGAAGCGTTTCCAATTGGCCTTACGGAAATTCCATCGCTTCACCGGCTCACTCGGGATAGAGTCCACGAGTTTAGGCACGGTTATCAGCGATGGTCGATGTTGGGACCGCGGGAACTTTCCGAGCACACGTCTGTCCGGGAGCTGGTTGTCTGCACCGACACTCGCAAATGCCACGTCAGGATTCGTCCCAGTGTTCCAGCGACCGGAGAGAAAGCTGGCTGCACCCTTTGGATCGTATAACAGGGCCAGGCAGTTGTTAGCTGCCCAAGCAGCCAGGTTCTCTCCGTTGGGTGTGTTGGTATTGTACCCCCAGTCTTCATGCTGACAGTTAAAGTCGCCAGCATAGAGACAGGGGTGGGGGAACACCGGGACAGACACCGGCGTGAATCGCGAGGGGGGAGGCTTGTAGACGTTTACAATTTTAAAACCGGCAACGTCCACGCACAACCACTCAATCTCCGAGTCAGCCGGAGATTGATCAGCGAGAGTCCAGCTCAGCCTTTCATGGACAAACGTGGCAAGGCCGTGTTTCCTGCTTAGGATAGACCCAGCTAGTGTGAAATTTGGTAATACTAGCTTATCTGCTGAAAAGCAGTGGGTCTCCTGGAGGAGGATGACGAGGGCCTTGGTGGTATAGGCCAGCTCCTCGATGACGCTGATCTTGTTGGAGGTGAGTCCTTCGGTGTTCAGCTGCAGTATTCTGGGTTGGAGGCCAGCGGAGTAATCACCACCGGCTCTCCTCCCCGACTGCAGCCGAGCACCAGCCCGGGTGAGGGCCCTAAACTGGCAAATTCTGTTTCGCTTATGACTGCGATTGGCAGTCATAAGTTACTGACGGGGGACACCACGAGAAGGTGTTTGCCATGTCCCCCATCACTAATGGCATGTAGTCAGGAGGTGTAAAATTTTATTATTCATTATTTGTTTGCATTATCCGAACGAGTAACCGATTACCCGAATAACCGTTTACATCCCTAGTATATACAAATGCAGGTTGGCATTCTTAAAGTGCCTGCTTGTTTACCATTTCAATTACACAAGCTTGTACAGATATGACTGTGGCAGTCCCTATGTTGGTTAACTAACCTTTTGAAACAATAACAGAAAATACCCTGTAGCTCATTCAAGTATGATAAAATAGCCTTTATGGATTGTGTAAAACTAAGAATTTTACCCATTTTCAGATGGTGGTAGCCTACACGTCCTGTTTAAAAACATTTCTTCAAAAAGTAAAGTTCCTGAGTTGAAGTTAGATTTTATTGATTATAACATTGAGGGTATGAGTACCGATTACATTTTAAAAGAGACAACCAAAATCAAACATAATGGATTAACTACAAAAGTCAACATTAATAATCACCAGTGACGAGAATGAAAAACTCATTACTCTCAATTTAATGAAATTTCAGCCTATGCTGCATTTCGAAGCAATTTGAATCTGTAGCTAACATTCAGACTTAACGTTTAGCTAAGTAAAAGAAATGCGGCCAGATTAAACATTGTCTTTGAATATTTATTAGGTTAATGGTATACCAGCTAGTCATAATATAGTAATTTAACGATTAGGTTAATGTAAAATGTACTTACATTTGGTTGGTAAACTGTGAGTAAAGTAACGTTTGCTTAGCTAGGGGCATATAAACTCCTCAAAAAAAGTTCGGAAACGTTATTTCGGTCGATTATTCCTCCCCTTTAATAATATCAATTGGTATTGTATTTTAAATCGTTGGAAAGCCTGATTAGTCACCTTTACAACGAGGTACAACTTGTAAGGATCATGCATTCGTGGAATGAGCAACACAGCTAACCGTGTGGGTAGCGGCCCAAAAAAATGTGCCAAAATCCCCTGCAATATTCTTCTGTTGGTATTCACTCTCGTTTTGAGCTTCAAGTGCTGGCAGGTGTATGCCAGTCACAGGTGTGTGACTGGCACCTGATTGGCACCTAATTGACAGCACTTGTGTGCATGGGTCCTGCAACTTTGTTGAGTTTGTGTGTGCTCCAAGCATAAACATGCCACGTTTGTCCCTTCAGGATAAGGCCCGTGCAATAGGGCAAGTGGAAGCTGGTGTTCCGGTACGCAGAGTGGCAGCATTATTTGGTGTCAGCCCTGGTACCATTTCCAAACTTAGGACCAAGTTCCGTGAGACTGGTGAAGTCAAAGACAGACCACGAAGTGGCCGTCCCAGGAAGACAACACCCCAAGAAGACCGGTTCCTCACCCTTGCTTCACTGAGGAACCGTAGGATTTCTTCCAGAGATTTACAGGCAATATTTGCACAACGGTACCACAGCCAGATCTCTGATCAGATGGTGAGGAACAGACTGCACATGGCCGGTCTTCGTGCTTATAAGGCTGCCAGGAAGCCTGCAATGACTGCCCTTCACCGTCAGGCCCGTTTGCGCTGGTGTCGACAGCACCGACAGTGGAACCTAAGAATGTGGGGCAACGTCATGTTCAGTGATGAATCAAGGTTATGTCTGCGGAAGTTGGATGGCAGGATCAAAGTATGGAGACGGCGTGGAGAACGCTATGCAGATTGCTGCACAGATCGCGTGACACCTTTCAATGGGGGCAGTGTCATGGTGTGGGGCGGTATCTCTCTCACAGGCAAAACAGAACTTGTCATCATTGAAGGCAATCTCAATGCAGTGAGATATCGGAATGAGATTCTGGAGCCAGTGGCGATCCCATATCTCCAGAATCTGGGACCTAACTCCATCCTCCAGGATGACAACGCTCGCCCCCACAGAGCCAGGATCATCACAGAGTACCTCCAGAATTTGGGAGTGGAGAGGATGGAATGGCCTGCCGTGAGTCCAGACCTCAACCCAATTGAACACCTGTGGGATCAGCTTGGGCGTGCTGTACGTGCCAGAGTGACCAACGCAACTATGTTGGCTGACTTGCAGCAAATCCTGGTTGAGGAATGGGATGCCATCCCACAGCAGTGTGTGACCAGGCTGGTGACCAGCATGAGGAGGAGGTGCCAAGCTGTTGTGACTGCGTATGGATCTTCCACACGCTACTGAGGTCCCTGACAGTGTAAAATGAATAAAGTGTAAAAATGGCCAATATGTGTTGTTTTTTCCTTATTACTGTGGGAGAGTGCAATCATCCAAACCACCAAGCAACTCAAAACGAGAGTGAATACCAACAGAAGAATATTGCAGGGGATTTTGGCACATTTTTTTGGGCCGCTACCCACACGGTTAGCTGTGTTGCTCATTCCAGGAATGCATGATCCTTACAAGTTGTACCTCGTTGTAAAGGTGACTAATCAGGCTTTCCAGCGATATAAAATACAATACCAATTGGTATTATTAAAGGGGAGGAATAATCGACCGAAATAACGTTTCCGAACTTTTTTTGAGGAGTTTAAACAGACATATAGATGAACAGCTTGGCGTAATCTGACGAAAAAGAAAATGTAAATTATATATGTATGTATATTTATAAGAATCTGGTTCATAAAGGTTAATACTTACTGAACAATAACATTTGCGCCTTCTCACACAGAGTGTCGCGTCCTCCGTTGGGCGGAGCTATGGAGCGAGAATACAAGGAGTGAAAATAAGCGATTGGAATTAACCCTATGGCTCTGCTTATTGGACACAACCTCCGAGGATACAACGGTATCACATACCGTATGTTCACGAAGCTAGCACATTCTTGCATTCTTGCCTGTTACTAGCCTGCTGGCCGTAACTATGTGTGTCTGTGCGTGAAAAGTAGGCAACGTAGGTACACACAAGTGGCCACGGGAGTGCGCAACAAGGGATTTTATTGTTGGTAAATCGACTCTTTCGTTCCGGATACTGAACTGATGTTTGATATGTAATGGATATAACATGTAGGCTACAGTGTAGTTAATAGACGCAACGGCAATTTTAAAATGGAAATGTATTTTTATGCGTGAGAAATGAATGTTTATAGTGAGAGCGTGAGAAATGACCAAATTGCGTGAGTCTCACGGTCATTGCATGAGAGTTGGCAGCCCTGCTCCAGCCATTATGTAACGCTGCTTTTGCTTTAGCTGCATTGAGCACGCATTAAGAAATACGAAATGTGAAAACAATTCCTGCAGAGTAATGCAGCGTTTACATTTAGCCTGTGTGCATGCTCTGGTTCCAAAAAGCACCATAGTCTAACATGGCAGCCTCCATGAAATGGCTTCATGCGCCAATGAGCAGCTCCCATATGAATCCATGGAACCGGCAAGCCTTCTCCAGTTTGTATACATCTCAATGATAGTGCTACCATGTGAATGAAAGATTTGACAAGATATACAACTGGCGCTTTGCCCTATTGTTTTTTATTTTTTGCACAAGGGGAAGTGATCAGGCATGCACAGCAGCGCTTCCAGTCAGCCCAGCAACCAAAGTCATACAATGTAGCCTATGCTCAGAGCGTGCGCACCAGACTGGATCCAAAGCTGGTTTTGTTCGATAGTCAAAATCACAATGGGCTGTAAGTAGTACTGGGTCCCGACAACCTAGTCATACACAATCTAAAAAGAAAAGGGGGACTTTTGATTTCGTCTGTCTGACAGTGACTCACCCAGCAAACGGTCTGCAAAAACTCCATTGACCAACGGCCACTCAACGAGCGCCTGGAGTTGTCTAATAAATTCCAACCGCAGACGTTCCAACTCCGAAGTTGGGACTCTCGTCCGCCTACCTCCTTGGTGTAAACGCAGCATAGTCGCTAGCCATCTGATGGTAAATGGGGGTATGCAGCTTTAACAAGGGATCATAGGTAGTGTAGGCTACCCTTTTAAGAGATCCTGATTAGTCTGTGTGAGTGAGTGCAGAAGGAAGGAAAACAAACAGTCAAGAACGAAGTTAGTAGAAAGTTAGGTGAGTGAGTTTTCAGCTGGTTTTAAAGTCTCTCCCTCTAAACTGTAAGCTGTACAATGGCCATTGGTGTAAATAAAGAGCCACATGAACGAAACCTGCATCCTCGCCATTTGCATGGGAACGTAACATTGATAAGTTGGGCATTACCCCAAAGCTGTGAGCTAGCAGCTCAGTCCTGGAACCGGAAAATAACAAGCCACTAGCAACAACGGTTCCCCTGTGTCTCCAACTACGGCTCGGAGGTTAGACGGGAAAAGGTGGCACGTATTTGTGTGCAAGGTAGGCTGCCGGCGAATGCATAGCATTACATAGGCATTTGAGCTAGCCACCATGAGCGATAATTGTCATGGGTATTTGCAGCCCCTGCTGTTTCTGTGGTTGTCTTCCTTTTTAGCGTAGTCGGGACACTCTATGGGATTTTTCCCGTGCCGGTATTCGTATCTTGCCCGACAATTATTCTCTGCACCTGTTTGCATTTCCTGTGGGCTGTAAATACCTCAGGACTTCCACATTTCCGCACTTCAATATTGTCTTTGCTATGTTGACAAACAAAGTCGGTAAGGTAAAAGATTCGGTCGCTGCATTTCTGGTTCGTGCGAATAGGAAACGCAGCAAGTCCGGTTTAGAGTTAGGAGAAAGATTTATTTTAGTCTTTTTCTTTCCTTTCTCTATTTATCCTTTGTACTCTTCTGCCAGTTACCTTTTTGTTCAGCTCATTTTCACCTAGAGCTGTAGGTAACAGGTTGTAGTTTCATTTTCATTCTCTCGCCCGTTTATACAGGGTGTTTCTTTTGTTTTGTTTCACTACCTCTTGATACGCCTAATTATTTAGTGTGTGAGGTTCTTTTGTTAGTTATTCTCGCTGTTTATCGAGATCGCCTCCGTTTTTGGAGGTTGCTTTGTTTTGCCTTGTGCTAGGGAAGTTGCTCCCGATCCTGTGTTATCCCAGTCCTGGTGCGGCTACTTCCGCGTTTTGTGGCTTATCTCTCTAAATACGCTTTTAGAAATCCTTTTCAGTCGCGTTTGGTTCTCCAAACCTTACACTCCCCCTTATAATAATAGACCAACTTAAGAATTCCAGTTTAGCTTCGGGGTTCTATTTTGCAGTAGCTAGGCTACAACAACAAAAGTATCTCTCGGTAATAATGTGCAACATAACGCTTCCCAACTGGATGCAAATACCTAACATTTAACACAACAAAACAGCAGCAGTATAAACTAGCGAAATATCCTGAATTAGTCACAATTACGTATTAGCTTTTACGAACCTCCTGACAGTAAATTTGCTAACGAGTATCGTTAGCCTAGCTAATCGACCAACATCCACAATGTAACTTTGCCAAAGTCTGATTTTACTGGAGGGTGTCAGCAAAGCACAGTAGCCTGTGTAAACACGTATATTTTAAAGCAGATGGTGTAGCTCCCGAGGGCTCATTTAAAAACGTTAGCATGCGGACAGGCGTATTTGGCTATGGTACTAACAAAATGATAGCAACAACCGGTTGGAAAATGTTTAATAAAACACATTGAAGCAACCAAACTAAGGGGATAATAAAGACTGGGTTACACAGATGGTCAGCACGTCGTAAATGGTCATACTGAATTTGGCGTGAACTTAGTGTTACATGACATAGGAATCCGCTTCTAGTAAGCTCCAAGAAGACCTCCGCGTTGACAAAAGCATAGGACACCAGTCACGCAGCAGAGCTTGCAACAGCATACAAGCTAGAATATCAGCGCAAAAAACAACCATGCAAAACATTTTAAGCAGGGCAAGCCTAGGTTAGTCTAGGCATGGCTAGCAGCAGGGCGCGGTAGAATGACAGCAAATTTATTTTAACACAAGCCGTAAGCAAACAAAGAGCAACGCATCAGCATTCAAGCAGTACAGAGAGAACTGATTCTTGACTTAAAAAGGGCGCTCCATTAGAGGTGTGTGCATGTGATTGGTTGAGTATGGGATGCGTGATTGCTAGCCGACCATGGTTGGCTGTGATAAGAGTTTCCTGACAGAACCTTCGCTGGCAGTGAAAGGTATTTTTGAAGAACTTTGTATGAAGAAGTAGGGATAGGGTCGAGGACACAGGTCTCACTGATGATTTCATCATTTACAAAGTCAAAAGAGGTCATCCTAGATGCAGGCTGGTGGATAGGGAGATCCCAGGGGAATGAGGAACCATTGTTAGAGATACATATTAACAATTTTAGCTTTGAAGAATGAAGCAAATTCTTCACATTTATCAGCAGAGGCTTGGATGCTACCTGCATCAGCAGAGGCTGGGTTTAAAAGATGGTCAGTGGTTGAGGAAAGGATATTTGTTCTCTAAAATAATCCTTGAAAAATGGGCTTGCCTCTCTTTTCTTACAGCATTGTTGTACATAAAAATCTGTTCCTTATAAATTATGAACATGTAATCTACTCTTTCTCCATAATCACTCGGCTTTTTCTTTTTAGCTGATAAATGGCTACACTTTTCCAGGGTATTTTAATTTTGCAATGGCCCTTTTTGACCTTTATGGGGACAACTGTGTCTAAGGCATTTCTTAAATTGCTATTAAAATCATCCAGAAGATCATCTACCGAACAACTATTTGAGGAAATAACTAAGGAGGAAAAGAGCTAAACAGGTTAGTAAATCCAGCTATTGCTGATGGATCAAGATTACGCTTTTTATCCATGGTCTCTGTGCAAGCTCTTAATGGTGGAAGAGCAGTATTAAAGAAAATACAAGAATGGTCAGAAATAGGAATATCAGAAATGGCTGAAATATCTATATCAACACCCTTTGTGGTGACTAAATCCAGTGTATTACCACGGTTATGTGTGGCACTCTTAACATGTTGGCTAGCAAGGTCAAGGCTAGAAAGAAGCTCTAATAATTCCATTGCCTTTACGTTAGTACAGTCACTCGCATGGTAGTTAAAATCACCAACTAAAATTAATTTGTTGTGCTTTGTAAGAACAATTGACATGATATCAGAAAATTCAGCTAAAAAATTTGGGAGCTTAGGAGGGTGATAGACAACCAGGACAAGCAACAGATGCCCTGTTGTTACACATAGCTTTTCTCACGAGATAGTATAAGCCACTTGGCCAGGGTGGCCAGGCTACACATAGCCCAGTTAGGCGTCACATCACATAGTATAGCCAATGTCTGATTCAAGATCACAGACATGTTCTGTCTCCGTGCTGGCGGGATATCGATATGGTCTTCCTGATCTTCAGGAAACAGCAGGTGTTCTGCTGTACACATAGTGGGTTGGGCACTGGATGATCTGCTGTTTTGGGGGTTTCTGGTCATCTCCTGTTTAGTGGGGGGAGATGCCTGTGCTGCAGAGTAGTACTAAAGCAGATCCATTAAGCGCCAAATCAAATTAATTATGCATATTCATTCATTAAAGCATGTTATTTGAATACGTGAGTTGTCCTGACAGAAATGAGTGGAACGAACGTTTTTAGTAAGCAAAGCAAGTTCTGTCAGGAAACCTCTTGCTGTAGCCGACCATAGTTGGCTAGCAACGACGCGTCTCATACTCACCCAATCACATGCATACACCTCTAATGGAGCACCCTTTTTAAACCAAGAATCAATTCTCCCTGTCCTGCTTGCTGATACGCTGCTTATGGCTTGTGTTAAAATAATTTTGCTGTCACCTCCACCACCCCAGCTTCCACCTGTTGTTTGGATCTGCTTCAGTACGGGGGGTTTCTGGTCATCTCCTGTTTAGCGGGGGGAGATGCCTGTGCTCCAGAGTAGTACTAAAGCAGATCCATTCAGCGCCAATCCAAAATAATTATGCAGCACATTTATTAATTCATTAAAACATCTAATTTGAATATGTGAGTTGTCCTAACAGAAATATAATAACGGGGAAATAGGAACATTTTTGCCATTAGTTTACCCCAGAGCTGTTAGTTTACAAAATATATGCGGTTTAATTTTGCTATAACACCTGCAGCAGCTGAGAATAAGATACCAGAACATGGCTTCCCTCTCAGCATAGAAAACGCCAAATTAGCCTGCTTGTTTAACTCACTCACTGCCGAGGGCGCATATATGCGCCCAAACTGCCAACGTTCTAGACTGCCAGGGGCGAATATATGCGCCCAACACGCATCAAATGTTGAAGCTTCATTTTCTAGCCAATTACAATATTGTTGCTGGGTAAATATATCATAAAACATTGAATAAACGTGATGTGGTATGTCAACATGTGTTGTGATTGGTTGAAATTTCATATAATGATATTACGGAGCTACAAGTAAGCTAGCTAACTTGCTAGCAAATTTGAAGAGAGCCACCTTAGCGGTCGTGTCTAGATAGGATAAAGGAGATTTCAAGAAGTGGTGCCCTAACCTATGACCACATTTGTTAGCCAAACTAAGGGAAAATCGTTTGGAAACTATAACCCAAGGTAACATTGAAGCTTAAAATCCCGTTTGATTTAACGTTAGCGTTCGAGCACCCATTGTCGACCGCTTTCGCGGAAAAAACAGCAAAGCGTACACATAATTGCAATCGTAGGTAAAAATGGGATACATATCGGTAACACCCTGTACCTAGTTTTGTAGAAAAAAATGTCCTTGTTATCCTCCGAAGGCTATTTTCTTCAGGACTTCCGCTATTTTCTTTCTTTAACGGCAAATATGCAGGACGCCCGCCCGCCGTAGCATTAGCCGGGTGGGGACCTATTCTCGACCGCCCCTCGCGATTAGTGCCGCGGTCTTTATTTTTCTCTAATTTTATGAAAGTGGAGCCACTATAAGTCATAAAGTAAGCACGCATTCAACTCTATGGTATTTTATCTTCTCAAAAATACGTCAATGGTCCCATGTACTCGCCAATTTATTTTGTAAGACAACATCTTCACCTGTGCCTTGTGGAAACACGTGGAAGCTGACTACAATATACCTGACAAAAATTCCTTATGACAACACTCTGCGGCCTATTGTTTCTTCTCAAACACCTTAATTAAATGGGTTGAACAATTAATATACATGTTAAAATACATTTAAACATAATTCAATAATTGCAGTAATTGCATTTCAGCATTGTAATGGTAAACAGGTAGCATGGTAGATAGCACGATCATCAATGGGACGTTATTTTAGATCAAGTTGTAGAAACGCCTTTCTACAAAAACGGCAGCATTCCCTTTTTAGAACAAGAAAAATATCTCCTATTTAAAAAATGGTGACACATAATACATATCTTGCATTAATTCAAAATGTTCTTTTGTTAAAAAAACGTGTCCTTTAGGTGTATTCGTTTGTTTACCATTAATATAAAAGTTAAACAAAATCACGTCCTATCGTGATTGGAGGTTTAGTGACACATTTTAAGTTGAAACTTGTATTTCTTCTTGTTTTAATACGATTAAACTTACAAATAAACACAGATAAAATCGCTATACTTAATAGCTAAATATCCTATTTAAGTAGGCTAGATGTAAAAAGATGAAATCATATTTTATATTTTCATTTAAACATTGCTTTTCAGTGTTGTTTATGTTCGTGGAAAATCTGTAGGCTACGTTGCATTTCAGGACATAAAACCTGCCAAGGCTACATTGTGTTATGTCCTGCATTGCAAATTTCACCAGAAGAGGGGACCGTTTACAAAAATATACCAGCAATACTTACACAGCTATGCTCCCCTTTATTCCTCTGAAGAGCATATTTTGTGACATTAAATACAAACCATGCCTTGTGCACACTCCTTAACTGGACAGCAAAAAGGTGTGACAAATATCCTATTTGTAAATACATCCAGCCAGTTATTTCTTCTAAAATCCCCCCCCTCCTAATTAAATGTAGTTATCAGAACAAACGTTAAAAGGTATGTGAAAAAAACATTTAGTAATTCAGCCATTGTATACCTTTATTATAAATCACATTTGGTCATTGTGATGGTGATTGCATGATCATTACAATGGAGTTATTTGCTGGTACATTTTCCACATGAAAAAAATTATACTTCCACCAAAGTACATAGAAAAGAATAATTGTACTTCATAAAAGTGAATGTTTGACTTAAATTTTACTTAAACAAATGAATAAATATAAAATGTATTTAAATGTAGAAATATGAAATCTAAAAGTTATTAAACAACTGTATATCATGTTAAAGAAGTTCAAACTCAGGGCAGTTAATACATAAGAATTGGCCATCCTCCTCACTCAACTTCAAGACATGAGGAGTGGAACCACTGCTCGCGGGATTCACAGGAAACCCATAATACCACCATGTCTTCTTCTTTGGGAGGGTCCACCTCGCCACATGCAGAGCATAGGCTGAGGCCTTCCCTCAAATGTCTGATGATGATGTGCCATCTATAGAGAAAAGGAAGGGAAATATAATTTTTTTTCCGTACTTCATTCGTAAAAACGACAACAAAAAAGTTGTGAAACCACTTAGGTGCTGAAAAAATATTTATTTAGGGCTCTTCAATGTACAAAACGTATATATCTTGCCATTGAGCAAGGAAGGCTATCTGCACTGCTGTTTACGTACTGGCGACACATTTAGAAACGAGCCTCTCTTCCTCAGGCAGCATAATCAATGCTGCCTGAGGAAGAGAGATTCGTTTCGAAACATGAGTTGGCATCTGTTATTGAAGAAAAAAAAAACAAAGAAAGCATGCATGAACTCACTGAGCTAAGCTTTCTACTTTTGTTGATTGCACATGATAGCACATAAGAGGGCAGTGGGATAAACAGTGTAATAAACCAATGAGATAAACAATGGAGTGGTGGAGAGAAGAGGGGCTGTGGAAGGAGGAAGGGCTGCAGTTATATGTGCTACAAAGTAAAATCAGAAAGGTAACCGTATGAGTACTAAAATGTCAAAGCAAATACATTTGCTATGATGCATATTACCAACTTATGCCTCATTTAGGATACAGATCAAACACTGTTATTACCTTTAGCTGCTAGCAGGAGGGTGGCAATGGAGGCAGGCAGCCTAGTGGAGGGATGCCGGACTTGGGAAGTCGTAGAGCACATGTGGCTAGGGGCTAAAGATTTGGCGGATGGACTGGTGATGACGGCCAGAGATGAGAGAAAAAATTCTTGTCAGGGGAGGTGGATGTCCAAAGCGTCTTACTCTTCAGCAAACTCTGCTTTGAGTGGTGCAAAGAACCCCCTGTCCAACAGCTGAAATATATGGGAGAGATGTGGTGGAAGACAGAGGAGCACGACACCTTCCCTAATTGGCCAGGTCCGTGGTCTCCCTGTCGATGTGGCTGTTGTGGCCATCGAACACCAGGAGCAGGGGGCGCTCCTTCATCGCGTACAGGAAGAAGTGTTTCTGGAACCACTTCAGGAAAAGGGTGGTGTCTATGTAGCCAGATGTAACAAGGTGTTAAGCTCTCCCAGGGTAGTCACCTCCCAGGTACCCCTTCCCGTAGATTATCATTGGTGGGATGTCTTCCTCAGATGCTTTCAGGGCAGGCATGCCAGCACTGTGATGTGGTGCCTGGTGGCGGGTGCTTGAAGGTAGGGATGTTTCCACCCCTTGCTGACCAGCATCTTGCAGCGAAGTATTCCCATCTGAAACCCTGACTCATCACCGTTGTAGATTTGTCTGGGTTTCTCCATTAGCACATTCTTCTCTACCATGGCCTTCAGCATGTTAAAGTAAAGGGCAATGTTCCTCTCCCTGGCCAACGTGGTCTCACGCGGACACGTCACATAGCCAAAGGTAGCCTTTTGCGTCGTATATTGACGCAGCCTTTTGCGTCATATATTGACGGTTGTGGCCACATAATTTGTCTTTCGTTGTGGCACTTCAATATTATGTTTTTTTATTTTTATTTTTTCTTCATCTGGTAGAGAGTTACGTGAACTCTTGTGGTCGAGCTCGCCCACTATCTTAGCAGTTCGGGCATGAGCTCGAGTTACATGAACTCCAGTGAAGTTATGTTTAGGGGTTGGGGGTGGGGTACGGGAATCACAAACTCAGAAAGATCTCCACGCACACGGAAGACTGAGTGGGCATGCTCGCAGTCGGTTATCATGAGCAAAGCCTTCGCCATAGTAGGATTCGTAAATTCGAGACGAGTGTGTCAAATAATGATGCAAAAGGCCTCCTTCTGCGTCTAAAGGATGACGCCGTAGGAGCTGCCCAAGCGTCGCTATGTGACGACTTGGGAGTGAGACCAGGCTGCCCTGGCACACCTGATTCTCCCTCTTGTTGCTAATGTTGTTTTCTACTTTTTTGAGCCTGACTGCCTGCCACATGGTCATACCCTACTTGCATTGCCCTCAGCATTGCCTCCTCCCTCCACAGACATCTCTTTTTGCCCTTGTTCATCTGTAAAAATGTTCAAAAATACATTTCTGCACTCTTCCCTCCATTATTCCAGTAATCTTATTATGTAATCTATGTGTTCTATGAGAATGGCTAAATTATAAGTAGAAATGAAGTTTACTTAACATTTTAAATGTAACTATTTCTCAATTTGTCAAAAAATGCAAACTTGAGGATTCCTACATTATTGATTGCAAGGAATCAAAATGTGAATCTAATTAAAGCCTACTAATATCTTAATTATATCTAATTATTATCCATTAAATGGATCTGAGCATTAAAGTACATATTCATTCATTCTATTAAATTAAGTTGCTGCCTAATTATATGTATTTTATATGTGTTTCACGAATGATTTCACATGGCACAACATCTTTTTTTTTAAGCAGACTCATGATCACAACATTAACTTTAGTCTTGTTAATCCAACATCAGCATGTCACTAATAATTTAAATATAAGATAAGGAACTAAGTAAATATCTATGCATTATCTCAAATTCAATAATTAAATGAATAAATAGCCCATTTCATTTAATGAGCGAGAAACCTTCATAAGCGAGTCAAAAACTGAATGTCACTGTCCACAATTCTAGCCGTCGTGCACGGTCTGAACAGCATCTGTGCCGTCCGCTAGGATACTCATTTTCTGAGGCGCATTTCTTTGTGTATTTAAGGTTAATATCGGAAAGGGTGGTCATTATAAGTATTTCTAGCAATCCGTACATATTCACTGCAGTTAGCCAAGTAGTGATGGGCAAAACAGTTCACTTCAGTGACACGAATCACTAGAATCAGTTCATTAAAAAGATTCGTTCAAAAGATTCGTTCACCGAATCGTTCAGTGCTTGGGCGGAGCTCCGACTGCGTACTGCGTAGTCACTCAGTGAACTGACGACCGAACAGTTCATGCGGAAGTGCTGTCGCTTTCACAAATGCGCCAAACTCCGTTTACAAATCTTGATATTTTAAAAGTTTCCTCGTTGAATATCAATATTGGAGGTGAACGCTGGTTTTCAATGACTTTTAAGTCTTAACTGGCTGGGCCTGATTCTGGCAGTTTGAGCCGCTGATTATCACTCAGGATCACGTCACGTTAACTCACTGTGTCTAGTAGCTTCAGTGAACGGATCACTGAACTTGCACCGTTGCGTCACAGTTCGTTCACTCAGTGAACTGTTCAGCCGTCAGTTCACTGAGTGAACGAACTTGCACCGTTGCGTCACAGTTCGTTCACTCAGTGAACTGACGGCCAAACAGTTCATGCGGAAGTGCTGTCGCTTTGACAAATGCGCCAAACTCCGTTTACAAATCTTGATATTTTAAAAGTTTCCTCGTTGAATATCAATATTGGAGGTGAACGCTGGTTTTCAATGACTTTTAAGTCTTAACTGGCTGGGCCTGATTCTGGCAGTTTGAGCCGCTGATTATCACTCAGGATCACGTCACGTTAACTCACTGTGTCTAGTAGCTTCAGTGAACGGATCACTGAACTTGCACCATTGCGTCACAGTTCGTTCACTCAGTGAACTGTTCAGCCGTCAGTTCACTGAGTGAACGAACTTGCACCGTTGCGTCACAGTTCGTTCACTCAGTGAACTGACGGCCAAACAGTTCATGCGGAAGTGCTGTCGCTTTGACAAATGCGCCAAACTCCGTTTACAAATCTTGATATTTTAAAAGTTTCCTCGTTGAATATCAATATTGGAGGTGAACGCTGGTTTTCAATGACTTAAGTCTTAACTGGCTGGGCCTGATTCTGGCAGTTTGAGCCGCTGATTATCACTCAGGATCACGTCACGTTAACTCACTGTGTCTAGTAGCTTCAGTGAACGGATCACTGAACTTGCACCGTTGCGTCACAGTTCGTTCACTCAGTGAACTGTTCAGCCGTCAGTTCACTGAGTGAACGAACTTGCACCGTTGCATCACAGTTCGTTCACTCAGTGAACTGACGGCCAAACAGTTCATGCGGAAGTGCTGTCGCTTTGACAAATGCGCCAAATTCCTTTTACAAATCTTGGTATTTTAAAAGTTTCCTCGTTGAATATCAATATTGGAGGTGAACGCTGGTTTTCAATGACTTAAGTCTTAACTTGCTGGGCCTGATTCTGGCAGTTTGAGCCGCTGATTATCACTCAGGATCACGTCACGCAGTGAACGAATCAGTCCACTCTGCACGCTCGCTGCCTCGCTCGGCGCCCGCCCGCCCGTGAATTTTTTTAATAATTTTTTTTTTTAATATAAACTTTATTTCGAACAATTTAGGAAACAAATTAGAGAAAAAAAAGAAAAAAAAACTTTCTAGTATACAACACGCAAACACGGTACTCATTTCGGCTATACAATACTTAGAACAATACGTCCGAAATGGAATAGGAAGAAGCAAATGCGAATGATTCGTTCAGCACAGCAGAACTGGTTCGCAAGGGACGAATCACGTTCGCTCGCGGCAGTCCCTCCCCCTCCCTGCACGGTGCACGCTCGCTGCTGATCAGATCCGTTCGTGAACTGAACTGAACTGAGAAATGAACGGATCTTTTCAGTAAGTGATTCAGTTCAGTTCGTTCACCCAAAAGATTCGTTCTTTTGAACGAATCGTTCGCGAACGACACAACACTATAGCCAAGTGGTTTCGAGCTAAATAGCCGTTGGAAAGCTACGTTTCAAACTGTAAAGCGATATTAGGACTGTTTCATTTAATCGTCGCGATTAAGGAATTCGAAGCGTGCTCGAAGTATAAAAGTTAACGTTGTAAAAGAGGTCGTATTAATATAACTAAATATAGATCTATTAAGTTGAAAACTGTCAGTTAGACAGGTTATTATGTGTATTTTTACGGGACATACGTTTAATTGGTCACAGTGTTCAGTCCTCGCGAATAAATATGAAATAAATACGTTGGCGCCTGAGGCGGTCGGAGATGGGCCCCCTCCCCCCCCCCGGTCGAGAATAGGTGCTCGAACGCTACATTATACTTCAACAAGCTGTAACGTTAACGTTAGTCAACTTTAACGGTAGGCACCTAACATTAGACAGCTAACTAGCTAACGTTACCTAGGGTCTCCAGTTTCCCAACTTTTATTTGGACTTAACTTTCTGTCCAAACGATTTATCCTTCGTTTGGCTAACTTAATACGCTATAGCCAGTGCTTGACGTGAGCCAGAATGAACCACTACACTGGCAAATAAAAAAGTTAACCTACCGGCAAATGTTCTCGCATTCGCTATGCTACTTCTCATAAACTGTACATTCGCCCGTGAGATTGTCTTTCTCAAGTTTCATTCCCACAACAGTCACTGTACGTAAATCCATAACGATTAATTCAAGTGAGCCAATCCATTGACATGCCATTCAAACGGTACATGCTTTCTAAAACGTATCTTTCCTGTTTTTTCACTGCTTTTCGACAACGTGACTTGTCTTTCCCACTTCAAACACTGGCTATAGCAAGCAAGATAGAAAGAGATGGGAGCAAGCTTTCAATTTGAATTTGGATATTGTGAGGAGTGGTTTTTGGGATTTGAAGATGAGGAAATAAATGAAGTGCTGAGAGAGGTGATCTGAAGAGGAGGGAGCGGACGATTAATTGATTGGGCCGTTGAGAGATCTTATCAATCCTTATCTTATGCAATCCGTTCATGATCAGTGCTGACATGTTCATTTTGAATATGCTTATATTTTCAAATGTCTAACGTTATTTAGTGTTCATTATTACTATTATTATATAACTTTACCAATCTACACATGTCTATAATTTATATTGTTCATCATTACCAAATAAAAATATGTACAGATAGGCTACAATGTGCATTTGAACTCTATCTTTATTAATATTCAATTTAGTCTCTGCTAATATGTAAATTTTATCAATTAATCTCATGTTTAATTGAATGGCATACATTTTACATTAAATAATGAATTTAACTGTTTACATTGTTATTGGTCTTGATGTTGTCAATAGTTGTCCTTCACACACACAAAAAAAAAAAACCTTATTACTGGCATCTCTGTGATGATGTTGACTGTGTTGTATGTGTAGCTATGAGGGCCAAGGAGTGGCAACACATTTACTAATGTCTACTAATCAACTAATTCCTAATAAAAATAAAAGTCTAAAGCTAAAACAAGGTCCATGTACAACAGCAGACAGATCATAGGCAATGAATTTCGGCTAGCAAATTTCAAGCTTCATTTGAAGTTCATATTATGTGCATTCTAATATTGATTAATAACATATATTGCGTTCTCTTGCCTGAATGCCTTAATGATGACACTAAATACACTAAAGCTGTGAGGTTGGGAATCCATAGGTTTACGCTTATTTTTCCATTGTTTTAAATTGTCCTGCTTATGGAAATATGACGAACGCGTTTTTACTGGTAGCTTAATGCCTTAAAACAAGCCCACATTCCTGCAATTCCAGGGACAATGTGTGTCTATTCCGGTAGAGAAAATTTATTTTGGGGGAAAATATTAATCCCCATTTCATAATGTAATCTTCATATGTTTATGCATGTTTGTGCTGAGTGTGTAACAGACAGGAGGGTGTACGCGCGTTGCGCACACGCCTATGTAGACGCATATTAGGCTACTATCTTCATATTGCGCCGTTAAAATAACTTTGAAACAACTGTGACATGACTTAAGACCAAGTTTGTGGTGGTTTTAGTGCAAGCACTTAATGCTGCCTCGAGATAGCAATATGCCAAAGATTATCCTGACCAACCCGGCCAGTTCACTTGCGAGGGGCGCAAGGTCACTGGCTAGTTCATTGGCGGTAGATGATAAAATGACACCTGCGCCGGTCTGAAACTAGCAAAGACACTTGAGTTTGGATTACCGCCGCTTAGCGCCGGGTATAAGATGGGGCTTCTGGTGTTGTTACAAGACAGTGTCGCGTGTAGTCCTTTCACAAGTTTCTGGTGCAGTTTATCTCTACTACACCTGCCAAAAATGTAATATTGCTGTGCAGATAGCTCCTAGCACATTGGTAGGTCACAGAACCACTATTCAGAATTGGAGGACTCATGGACACATGGCTATTGAGCTCTCTTTTTAAGAGTTGTTGTTTTACTTCTGTATGTAATTTCAGCGTTTGGGTTTGTACCTCGCATGTGGAATTAGCAGGCCGGTCCATTTTTTGTTTTAATTCCCTTGGCAAAATACCCACTAAAAGTACTTCAATCACTGGGTGTATGTATCGTTCACATTGTTTTTCTGATGTCTGCTTTTATGTTAATCCTGCTACTACCAGTGTTGTAAATTATTACTAATTTATAACTCTGGCTACTACTAACACATTCATGTTGTATGTCTTCACTTATGGAAACCTTCAGAGAATTTGCTACAGTCAAAAGGTATCCTGGTGTGTGGACGGTCCACACAGTACCTCATAGGGGACTCCTGACCGCACTGGTAAATCATGATATTTTTGTCCTACTTGATAGCCCCAATGTAGACCCTTCCCTACAGATTCTACATGTTCAGATGCTATTTATAGAGAGTAATGTTTGATTGACTATGATGTGTGTGTTTATGGTGTCACTTTAGGCTGCTGACCAGTTTCTTTCTGAAGGAGCAGCTGCTTCCCAGTGGGAATGTTAGCCAACAAAGGACAAGATTGGCATCCCTGCTATTCAACTCCTTGGGTATGTATTGCACATTATACAACAGTGAGATCTGACCGAGATTGAGTTGCATTCCACCAGTGTTGATATTCAGCAATAACAGTACTCCCAGAGTGTTGCCAAAGCAAGGCAAAACATTTTCATCTTACAAAGCACGCTGTTCTCTCAAAATAAAAGTGCAAAAGAATGTTTTTCAACTCATATTTAATGACCGTGTGTATAAAATCAATGGATCGCTCAAGGTTTGTGCATTGTTAGAGAACATCAGCACTGCTTAGAGTACAACATCATCATACCAGTGCTGATATTCTCTAACAACATACTCCCTCTCCCATCTATTGCAGGCCTCTCTCCAAATAATGGTATAGTGGCGCTGCACCACCAAGACGGCGTGCTAGCGCCGTCTTGTAGCGAAAAACATTTTTAAACACTTTTTTAAAAACTATGTAATCCATCCTGTGGCATGCAAATGGACTATCTTTGTATGAAATTAGAACTAGCACATCTCTGTGTTTCATTAATTTTAGACAACTAGGAAAAATGTGACATTAACTATGATCCATGGATTTCAATGCCCCCACCCACCAAAAGCCAAGAAAAAATAAAATCTGATAATGTTGGACATTGACACCCGTAGCGCCGTCAGTATTCTAGTATATGCTACTATAAAACTAGAGACACAGGGTAACAGTGGGTTATATATTTTTGTGGCATAAACACAGCCAAAGTTATTGCAATGCTCAGGAAAATTGTATATTCTTGGAGATTCATCTGCAGCATGTGAAAGTTATCCATGTTATCTCGCATCTTAACCCCCTTCCGGCGCATATTGCATGGGCGAAAGAAAAATATGGTTATTCTTGCTCATGAGAAGGCCATTACATCGACTCTTGATATGGATGAAAGTTTTTTTGCGGAATTTCGTGAAACAGCCTACCTCCATGAAGTCCACATGTGGCTCATGTTGCAGTAGCCTATAGGCATGTCATTGGGAAGCCTAAGTAGGCTAGCGAACTACAGCAAGTAGATTATTAAATTATTTTATTAAAAGCACAAACGTAATAATCACATTACCTTCATTAGGCAAGAGAGTGAAACTGATATTGCGTACGTCTTAACCACCTTTACGCCGCATCATGTTGCACGGGCGAAAGCAAAACCTGATTATTCTTCTCATGAGAAGGGCAAGGCCATTAAACTGATAAGTTCTGAGGCCATCGGAGCTTAGGATGATTTGTGGTAAAGTGGGACACTTTTTGGCAAATCGTTCTTTAGACCATCAAAGTGAGTCAAGACCAACTCAAATGATTTATTTCTAATTTAAATAGGCCTCATCAACATTCTTACAGTGAAATAAAGAATTAAATTTGTTTCTAAATAATTTATATATCTCTTAAACACCATCTGGCACCCTTCTTTATTGATGTGTAACTTTCAGGTTGAGTGGGACACTTTTGTACACAAAGTAGGACATTATTTTATCATAAAGAATTCATCAAAAAACAATGTTTATTGATATAATATTATTGCCAAAATATTTATTCATATTATTCAGTAACAATACATTAAAATTGCATCAAATCACAATTATGTAAATTAATTGATTGTGTTCAACAGTTGAGCCAGAAACAAATGATCACTAAGTTCTGAAAAGTGACTTCAATTCATTGAATTAAAATAGTTTGAAAACATATTTGAATTGATTGAATTCATGCCCACAAACATGGTAAAAATGTATTTCATCAGCCTAATGGCAACACAGTAAGAATAATATTTTTAAGTGGCTGAACAGTAAGAATAATAAACTATAAATCTCTAAATGACTGAATACTTGTGTCTGACCTTATAGCCCCAGAACGCAGGCTTTACAAGTAAATTCATCCACATCCAGCAGACCATTCTCTTCCCCACAGGTTTCATGAAACCATTTTTTGCAGTGCCCATGTTAAGGTTCCGGATCAGAACTGGACTCAAACGCACGACTCAGAGACAGAACTCCCAATAAGCTCACAGGGAGCGTTTATTACTTCAGCAACAACTCTTGAAGTATAGAGAGAAGGGAAGGGACTGAATCCTGGGTTGGGCGAAACCGGAGGGCAGAGCGGGAGAGGGGAGCAGGCAAGGGGCTGGGCAGTGACTGAATCCTGGGTTGGCGTTGCAGAGGGAGAGCGGGTTGCAGGAGCCACGGAAGCGTGGCGTGGAGCAGGCAGGAAGCTGCAGGCTGGCGGGTACAAATAGATAAGCAGACAAAACGTTAATTCAGCAAGACAAAACAAGACTGAGAAGCGTTAATTCAGCAAGACTAAACAAGACTGTGACTGGGTTCCAAACTAGACAAGACCGTGGTAACAACGAACTGGCAACAAGACAAAGAACAATGGGAGAATATATAGTGAAGTCAATGAGCTAATGAGTGATTGCAGCGTGAGAATGTATGCGAGAGTGATTGAGCGGTGACAGAGGCGTGTGGAATGCAAACAGGGAAGGAATGTGATAGGCTGGGCAATTAGCAAGGGTGAAATGGGCGAACAAGAAGGAAAACCACGCCCAACCTGCACAACACGGAAGACAGACAGGGAAACGTAAAAACAAGACAAGAGACGTGAGGAAAAGGGGAAAACAAGGAGCACAAACAGGGATGGGGACTGAGAGGGAACGGAGAGCGTAACAGCCCACAAGCCACCCAATCCTCATCGGCCTTGGGGTCAGTTTTATGACCATAACATTTCCTGCAAACTGTGCAGGAATCCATACCGTCACCTGACATTTTCTTGTCAGACCCACTTTGAGACAAACCTTTTTTATCTTTGACCTTTTTTCCTAATTTTGCTCTTTGACTTGTCAATATATTCTAAATGCTCTGTGCTTGTTAAGTTGTAGCTGGGTGATCAGCCAGCTTTCTTTTCCCACTCTCCCTTGTGGGGATGGACACAAGGTCACAGAACCGTACAGCTCCAATCACTGCCTCTGAGGTTGAGGGCTCCTTATTGTGGTGGTCAGACTTAGGCTGGGAGGTCAAAACTACTTTTCCCACAAAACCCATCCCCTCCTCCATAATTAAATTATCTTGTGGGCAATGTGTTGCATTACATTCAGCCACCTTGTGTGTTTCTTCTTGCTCTTCTCTCTCTGTGGTCAGGCTTGAAGTGAAAGCATCACAGGGAATTGCATCTCCATTAACAGGAAACATCCCTGTAGCTCTGAAGCCTATGGGAGAGTAATAATCATAATGTGATTTTGTATAAGAAAGGGTGGAGGGTGACTTTATCCATTAAATGCTGTAAGAAAAGGAAAGATAGCAACAACTTCTGAAATGTACATCTCTTCCACCCTTTCCCCCAATCATGGTAATTTAGGAATAAATTATCAACATAAACAAACCTGATTGGGAATTTTCAGTGGTGGCTGTCTTCTCCCATGCCGTTGTGAACAAAGAGGAAAAAGAGCTGCTTAGGGAGCTTCTTTCCCCCTGATGTTCTCATCCACTTCCGTACCATCTCTAGCCAGATGTGTTTCAAGCTTTTGAACAGAGATTTGTCTGCCGGCTGAAGAGCAAGATACGAATACCGGAATGGAGGCGGAAAAAATCCGATAGAGCATCCTGACGACGCCAAAAAGGAAACCAAAAATGTAGAAAAGCAAAGGCTGCAAATAACCATGACACATATGAGCTACTGCTACAATTTAGCCTATATTTATGTACGTGTTTATGCATTTATTCACCTTAATAACAAATTAAGAATAATCATTTTTGAGCATCTTTATTCATTAAATGTTTTCTCTCGCTGTTTTTTTATTTACAAGTAGTGTCCCACTTTACCTGAAACCCACTGTCCCACTTTATCTAACACTGTCAGGTTAAGTGGGACAGCACTGTAAATTAGATTTTCATAAGATCAGAATCTAAAGTAATTTTCATTATATTTTAATACTTTACCAATAGTAATTCATTTTAAGACTAGGGGCCCTATCTTACACCCGGCGCTAACCCAAACGCAAGTGTCTTTGCTATCATACACCCGGCGCAGGGGTTCATTATAGCCCCTAGCGCTCATGTCGGTTAAATACCTAGTGATGGTGCACCCATAGCAAGTGAACTGGGCGTGTTGTTCTTAAGATGAGGTGCAGCCAGGATTTTTTTTGGCGTATTGCTATCTTGAGCCAGCAGAAAGCGCTTGCACTAAAAACCTGGTTTAAAGTCATGTCGCAGTTGTTTACATGTTGGTTTAACTGCACATATAAGTGTGTGTACATAGGCGTGTGCACAACGCTCATACACCCTCCCGTCTGTTACACACAGGGGCACGCACAAGCATGACTAAAAATATCAAGATTACAATGTGAAATATTATTGTGTAGACTATATCAAAAAATGCATAATAATAAAAGGGTCCATGGGTCAAAGACCACATAGCCTACCTGTCCCTCAGCGAAGGGGAATGGTGCATTAAATTGCTTTCAGCCCACTCCATCAACATCCAGGCGATGTGTGAAGGTACGTGTAAGGTTACATGTATAGGGGTCATTCCTGACTATTGGTGGCTTTTCAATGTGCTAACGTTTGGGGGAAAAAATAATACATTTTTTGTGTTTTTAACATTATATCAGGTAAATGACATGTTTATCCTTCAGGAACTTGTATTGGTAGAGCTCAAGCACTTAAATAATAATAATTATGGGTGGATTGTTCAGGCATGGACTGTGAGAGAGTTCCACCCTGTTAGGGACATACACAGTAAAATGTCCAGTGTTCAACTCTAACAGTGTACATATGAGCCTAATCTGGCCAGAGCAGGCTCATATGTACACTGCTAGAGTTGAATCAACACTGTTAGAGTTGAATTAACACTGGACGTTTTGCTGTGAATTTACTGTGTATACATAGGTATTGCAAAGTGTTAATAATGTAAATATTCAACAATACTTAGTTTTTGCACCCAATTTACTCAAAATGGTAAATAATAACAGAAATCTGCACAAAAAAACATATGTATTCTGATAATCCTTTTCAACTCTGCAAATTAACATAAAACAAAAATGTAACTAACAGGGTGGAAAGGAGATCAACAGGGGGGAAAGGACCCTAACAGGGTGGAATTACCAACAATGACTCAGTGAGTTTCAACAATAATTTTATTATTAACTCACAGAACATTTAACGTTTATTGAAAATACAGAACATTAAACACATTAACAAATATACACCAATGCCTCTCCCTACAAACAAAAGTGCTCTTGCCCCAACCGTTCCAACTGAGAGACACACACACTTTCTTTACAGGCCAGTATTTAATTTGATTTAATTTCATTTTATTTTTAACTTAATTTAAGTTCATTTCATTGTGTGCCCAGGAAGTGTTTTTTGTGAGTCTTGGTGAATCTCTTACTGTCAAAGGGAAAGATTGGTACAGCAGCGGTTGAAACATATGGCATGCTGGGACCATGTTGAGACACTTCAAAGTGGCCCAAACGTGCGTGCGTGCGTCTCTAATGTTCTCTAGGCCTACTGTCTTAATATCATTCTAAGACTGTTGTGTCACCTTTGGGAAGACTCCTCTGTTCCGCAGCCAACTTTGAACATATTTACATAGCAGAACATGTTAGCAGAATTCTCAATTTATACTTACAAGTATATATTTTCTGACATATGAGGTAACTTGCCTATACCCAGATCTGTTCTTCAACGTATCTCCATGTTGCCATGTCCAATTGCACCGACCTTTTGTTTAGTGTTTGAGACTCTTCAATCAGGCACAGTACCTGGCTGTCAGCACAGCAGCTGACATCTTTGCGAGGGCCAGGCCAGAATAATTTTTTGATACCATTTCGATGCATGCAGTTCACCTGGATGTTGTTTTCTTCAACGGCCATTATGATGCCAGGGTAGGGGTCATCATCGTACCTCACCACACACCACCTCCCAACATGATCACTGGTAATAACCTCTGGATGCCACAGGGGTTCAGTGGTTGGGACATCTGGAGCCTGAGTTGCTTCTTTGAGCTCGAAGCATGGGCAATCCATAACCCCCTTCTCCTTTTGACAGAGACAGGTTATGTCTCTGTACTTTATTTTGACTGGTGAGGTGCTCATGATCTGATGAATCTTCATCATCCCTTTGACAGCGGTCAAAGGGGGTACCTGAGAACAGAACAAGGTCATGGCTTATCATATGTAGGTTATCCATGAAAGCAAGTCTCATTATTCTGTCTCGATTTTATTTGATGTTTCTCATTATACTTTTAATTCTGTTTCAGGTAAGTATAGAATACTTTGCATTCTGTTTTAAGTGAACATATGGTTATATTTCATTCTATTGTATTAATAATTGTAATGATTAATTGCAAAAATTGTCTACATTTTGGGTAAGTATATACACTTCAATCCCTTTAAGGTTTGTACAGAAGACTTTTCATTACATTTTTCTTGGATGAATATAGAACACTTATCAATACATTGGTGGTCACTTGAGGATTCCTCTGACAATAAGCAAGAGAGAAAAATAAACATCACGTTTCCACTTACTGCCAGAATTTCCTCCACACTCCTTTCCATGACATAGAATAGCTGAACTGAGGACTCTTGCATGTTCAGCTTTTGGAACAGCACTTCTGCATTGGGGATGTCTTCTCCCAAGCAAACAAGTCTGTCGGCCGATTGCTTCAGGGTCCCACCGATCCCATCTAGAGCCCCTTTGCCATGACTGGCTTCGAAAAAGTTCCAAGAGATATCAAACCCCCTTTTGAACGGCTCGGTGCATAGCAGGAAGAAATTCCCCTTGTTTATACTGTGTCGCTGGCCCATCGCTGAAGAAGTGCAGCTGTTGCACTTGGGGGAACTTCTCCTTTACCATCTCCAACACCGGGTCCAGGTGGGCCCAGATGGTCGGTGGGTCATGCCTCCGAGAAAATGGAACAAAGGCTCAGAGGGGACTGCGATGATGTGTACAGCACACCGGTGTGGAGGGTGGCTTGCTGATGGGATCCCCCAAAGTGGACAGACTGGACCTCATTTGTGTACTTGCACACATAATTCTCACTGAAGTCAATGTGAATGAGGCATTCGTTGTCCGTGAGTTTCTCCCTCAGCTCCCTGTACACCCTATATTGCCACCGGATGTTGAAAATATGTTGACAAAATTTTGCCATCCGATTTTGGAACTGTTCTACTGCTTCGTCCTCTGTCAGCATTATCTATTTTTTGACTGTCACAGTGGACCTTTTTCATCTTTATTGACTTCAGTAGACCACTGGGTGAGAGCAATGGAATTTGTTGAAGAGTGACGGTTTGCTTTTTGCCGGTTGTCATTCGGCTAACGTCGTCTCGCAAGTAGTACGCTACTATTGCTAGGGAGGTCGAACGTTCTGCCCGCAATGTAATCACAATGGGCATTCCACACACAAAACAAAAAACAAAATTGACGTCTGGGCTCATTTCAACATGTCATTTAACAAGGAAATCTACTAAACAAGAGTAGATGAAGCTATTAATTTGTTTCAGAAGTGTACTTACACTTCAACAATGTTATTTTTTTACTTTAGAAGCCAGATATTATTATGCTAATTTGACTGTTTACGAGCATTTGTGCCTATACTTAACGCTGTACCGAAATCAATGGGGTCATTATAAAACATCCAACCACATTGAAGTTGTTAATACACATTTTATTACAAGAAAAACTCACTGTGAAATGTTTTAGGTGTTAATCGATCGGTATGTATCGATATTTTCGTCTATTTAGGTGTCCTGAAAACATGTGCTGCGCGTCCTGTGGGACTTAGAATTCTACAGGCCACTTCAGAAGCAAAAAAATAAGGCACTCGCCACCTTATTCGAAATAACCCCAGAAGGGATTTTGTAATAGTGAAATGAAATGTTATTCGAATTGTGGGCAACCCCTGTCTTCAAAGAGGCGCTTTGAAATGTTTTCTGACGTGGCTAGGTCAGTAAACTCCAGATGAACAACGACATTTTTTCATGTAGATCTTCATCAAACAGTATGGTATAAAGCATTTTAATATTGCGAATGGGTGTTTTTTTTAATTAACATGAAAAGGGAACATGCACCTTATAGATTCCGAATCCAAAAACTGAGAATTCTGATAACCAGTGCCAGCTAAAGTCGCTAGCTGCTATGTTTTTCTCTGGACCATATCGCCGGTAAACTCCATATGAACAATGACATTTTTACATGTAGATCTTCATCAAAATCTCGTCTACAGTATGGTATAAAGCATTTTAATATTGCGAATGGGTGTTTTTTTTATTATTAACATGAAAAGGGAACATGGGTCAGACCCAGACGCATTAAGTAGGCTAATCAATGTTACTGTTGCGAATACAGTGGAATTCTGAAGCTGCGGGACCCGCCAAGTTTGAAACTGAGACGTTTGGCAAGTATGGTGTTTTGGGAGTACATATTTAATTAAATACAACACGCCATAACAATATATGTGAGTAAATGTGTAGAGTATATTAGTTTTCCTGTACGAATACCACAAAATATCGGTTCTTGTTGTTGAAAAAATAAGGATAACGGTATCCTAAAAGCAGCACAGATGATGATGTGTTTCCGTCCAATGAGAGTGATTACACGGAAGTGAAACGGGCTAATTTAAAAAATAATTTTAAAGCGAACAAACGTCCTTTTTCAGAGAAGCTAGCGATTTATATATTGTTATTTGATTATATTGTAGCATTTAGGACAATATACATGAAAAATAACCTGGCAAAATATGTTTTCTGAAAAATCACGAAAACGGGTTTGACCTCCCTACTATTGCCTGTCTTTTGGTTTGTCTCTGCCGTGTTGTCCTCTGGTAGCTGCAGAGGTTTCCTTCCAGCCGTGCTCTTTTCTTTGAGAAGCCCAGGGTTTGCTGAGCTAACCTCTGAAGCCTGTATTTCTTAATTACATTCCCCATGGTGGCTCTAGCAAGCACCTGCTTGTCTTTTTGTTTTCTTGTATTGTGGTACTTCTTTCTTAGTTCTTCAACCACAGAGGCATGTAGCAGCAGTTCTCTGCGCGAGCTGGGAAGGACAGGATGCTTTAACAACTGGTTAAGTTGTGTGCGAGGTGACTGGGTTTGTCCCTTTGTCTGACTTCTTTGCCACTTATTTTTGTATTTCTCTTTTTTACTTTTTTCTTTAACCAAGGCAGCTTTAAGTAGTTTTATTTCTTTTTCCAGCTTCTTCTTCTGTTTATCTTGAAGGTGTTGTCCTTGTTGCCTTTGCCTAAAACTGTTAGGATCCTGTAATCTGTCTGTCTTATTTCTTTATTTGTTATTATTTTTCCTGTTTTCTTTCCCTCGCGATTGTCAGTCCGCGTTCCATGTTTCTGAGATTCCACCCCCTGTCTTTGTCATTGCACTATTCGGGTGATTTTGGGAACATTCAGGTTTCTTCTGTATTTCGTATATCTCGTTTTCTTCCTTCTGACTTTATTTATATTTGTATATAATACTAATGTACTAATCATACTAACTGTTAGATTAGATTTAATACTAACCTGCTAACAAACTAACATGTGTATATAAAACTAACCTACTAACATTAGGGTTCTAGAGTTCACTACTAACATTACTAATTCATCTTGAGTTTCTACCTGCAGCTGTCATTTCCCTTCTCGTTATCCTATCCCTGCATCGATCTGTGATTTCGCATTCTCTGCATATGTGTCCACTTTCGTGTTCTTCTAATCTGAGCTGTGCACTTGTTTACCTGCTAACTCCAGGCCGTTTGTTATCATTGTGTCTATGTGCATTCCAGTCCGTGTCTTACGTTTCCCCTGTCATTGTTTTATTGGTCCCTGTTAACCCTCACTGTTCTCACCTGTGAGCAATCTCCCCTCCCTGCTTCTACACACCTGATTCCCATTATGTCTGTCTCCCTCTGTGTATATATACCTTGTCATTTCAGTGTTCTTCGCGAGTTCCTTAGTATATTCTGCTTCTGTGTTACCGTCTGTTTTTTCCGAGTTTCTGCCCGAGTTTTGTTTATTCTATTTCCGAGTTTTTGTTTCCCTAGTTTTTGCCTGTTGTTGTTTTGTTTTGTAGTTAGTCTGTTTTGTTCTCTTTTTGTTCCTCTTACGCCTCCCCGGTTTTGACCCCTGCCTGTGTTCTCGCGACCTTGTTTTGGATTCCGCTTTTGTACCGTTGCTGTGCCTTCCCGGTTACGACCCCTGCCTGTTCCTTGACCATTCTTTGGACTGTGTTTTGTTTCTTTGCCTGTCTCCCCAGTTTTTGACCCTGCCTGTCTTACCACGGATTGCTGCCTTGCCCCTATTAAAACTTCGGTTTTTCATACTCCTGCCTGCGTTTGGGTCCTTCCCCCACAGCACCTAACAGAAGGAACTCGCCAGTTTGGACCCAGCGGGCTCATGGCGACTCAGGGTTTTTTCTTTGACCCCTATTTTGACAACACCTCCTATGAGGAATACCTCATGGGAATCTGGGGGCAGAATCCTGAGTTTGCCCGTCGGCATGCCGACCACCACCCATCACCCCGGACCGTTTATCAGCCCACCTCTCACTCCGTTGGACTCGGAGTCCTTACCCTCCAGCCGGCCAGCCCTGAGCCCATTACCCCTTCAACCACCCAACCCCAACTGTCACCCTTCAATGGGACCCGCCTGGTCCTGTGTCCGGGAAACTATGGGCCCAGGAGAAGACAAGGGGGTCCTGGTTCCCGGCTCCGTCGACGGACTCAGCTACCCGTCGACGGAGGATCCATTTTCCACCCATCCGTGTTTGCCCCTGTCCCGTCCCGCTCCAATATTTTTTGATGCCCAAAATGAGGGGGACTATGTACAAAAGGTTCTATAATTTCTAAACGGTTCATATGGATGAAAATACTGATTAAAGCTGACAGTCTGCACTTCAACCTCATTGTTATTGTATCCTTTCAAACTCAAAGTTCTAGAGTACTGAACCAAAAGAAATGTGTCACTGTCCAATGAATTATGGTGCTCACTGTATAGACCCATTTCTTGTTTGTAAACAAAAGAGGATGCGTGCGCAACCCTGGGGCAAAAAGTGTATCACCTCGGCAGGCTATCACAATGCGGTGAACTTGATCATCAACGATTTAACGGACCAAGTGCATCTAATTTTGTTTCTGGTTCTTTTATTTCACTTTCATCTTGGCACAGTTATACAAATTATAGCTAGTGTTAGTCTTATTAGGCTACAACTTTTTTTGTTGTAATGTTAAGGTAGCATATTTAGCTATAGCCTATTTACCTTATAAATGCCTACAAGCTAACCATCATAAACTGTCAATTTTTGATCAGCGGCAAGTTGACAACTTAATTTTTAACGTTAGTCCAACTCAATAACTTGGACAGATAGGATACACCACATTAACCCTATTTACTTTGGCCCATTTTGCCCAATTTTCACCTAGTTTTTACTAGTGTCAATTAAGTGCCAATATCTCAAAAACTATTCACTGCACATCCATGGTTGAAAGTTTCAATGAAAGAAGAGGCTTGTACCATTCAGAAATTTGCATCAAAATAAATTTATGTAAAAATGGTCACATACAGTTTATACATAATACACATAAAAAAACCAAAAAAAGTACAAAACGCCTTGTGTTTTTACAGTTTAGCACTGACTATTTCAACTTCAAAGTACTGGAGCAAGCCAGAATTCCTTACACTAGTGCACTGTTATGTTGTCCATAAGTGTATAGAATTTGGTAAAGATATCTACAGGCTTTCCTTATCCATTGGTAATTTTTCCAAAACTGTGCCCAGTGTCCCAATATTTATCCAAACCTCTCCAAATATAAAACATGTGCATATCTTTCTGTCCAGGCATGTCAATCATCAGAAAACTTTATCTTTCTATTGAAACAGTTTTTGTAATACAAAATGTAAAGAAAATAAACCTACACATGTTTTGTATATATGTGTATGAGAGTATGCTCTTACAAATTGTGCCGAAATTGTGCCCAAAAGTGCCCAAATACCTCTCCGAACAGGATTACTTGCCCTAATGTTATCTAACCAATCTGCTTTACATTTAAAATGGAAATACTGGAAATAAATGGAAATACATTTAAGTGAAATACTGTAAAAATAAATAAAATTATATATATATATATATATATTACATCCAGTGCTTCTGATATTAGCTCCCACATAATTGGGAATTGTAGCCAACTAGGATTTATGGATTCATTTTAGATAACTAAAATTACATTATTATAATATTATGTATTGACTGAAATCGTGAAATAAAGCACTGAGAATGGCCCATGGGTTGGTTTCTGCACAAAAAAACGGACAGAAAATGAACGCTGCAAACCCAATGTTTCAAGGCGCAGTAATGTCTACTTCTGTTCCTTTTCTTCCCCTCCCCCCTTAGCAGGCAATGTGCTCCTCTCCTGCTTGTCACAACATAACAGCTAACTAGCAAACTTCTGCGACAATCCATTGATCATGAAACTAAAAATACTCTAGATAATAGCGCTTCAGACAGTTGATACTATAATAATAATAATAATAATTACTATTATTATTTGTGTGTGCATATACATATATATATATATATATATATATATATATATATATATATATATATATATATATATTCAAAGAGAACAGAAACGGGTCTTGCCTTCCTCGAACGCCGCTTCTGCTACAGAGTCTTTACTCTCTGCCCCTGAGGACTCGCCTTCCTCACCGCTGGAATCACTGCGGTCCAGCTCCTCCAATACCTGAGCAACCGTGAAATAAACGGTCTTCTTGGCCATTTTCTCGGATAAAAACTATAATTTTTCACTCCAGCAACGAAATGTGACCAGCGCAATTGCTCAGTACAACAAACCACGCACGCGTAAGAGAAAATGTAGCCTATATTGTAGCCTATATGCAGCTAACACAGGGCTAATTTTATCTGGATAGGCTAAAAGCGTTCGTGAACAGCAATGAAGTCAATCCCTTACTTCACAAACTCAGAAATAAAGCGCATGTGACTTCACGACAAATTTGATGCTAACTTCACAGTCATGGGGCCGATTGCGCATACCGTCATTACCCTATGGGCTGTCGTTACGCGTGGATACAGCGCCGTTCCCAGTCGCTGGAATATGACATCCTTTACTTCATTTAAAGGGGTAGGAAACCCCATCGAAGATAATCTACGTGTTTTTACGTTAGATCATTCCTGAAGCAGTCTAGTAATGTTTTTACGCAACGGTGGTAACGTAGTACAAAGGCAAATGCGATTGGTACGCACTGTGGAAATGGAGATTTTGCTGGGCAATGGATTAATGGATTACGAAAAAGCGTTCAGGATTCTTCAGAAAACAGTTATAACTACATAACCAGGTAAAATATTTGGTTGATTAAACATGTTTACGAAGAGATTTTGTAGAAAATAAAATATATTTATACAAAACCGGAATCACATCGGTTGTATGCATAGTGAAGTGAGCACAGGGAAAAAACACATAATGTCTATTTATACAAATTTTCAATAACATACAATTGTTCCTAAATCGGATCTTGATTTTTTAGCGTGTAGAAACTGTACCAAAAGTTTTTATGATATGCATTTTATTGCCTGTGACTGCAGCGAGGTGAAGGCTGTAAACAAATAAAAAAAGTGGGTTGGGCTATTAGCACCCTGCTGCTTTATGGCTCTGTAGTGTAACCTGAGAGCTGATAAGCATATAAACGAATGTGTTCGCAGGCTGTGACTGTTTTTAACAATTTTGCGTCGAAGGTTCCGTGTTTTATTAACGTTATAATTTAGAATTTAATAGAAATATGAAATTTATAAAAAATTGAGACGGATACGTCCCACCACTAGGGGGCCAAAGCCCATAGAGTTAACAAATTTTAAAAAATTGTCTAGTCTGCTTGAAATTGATATAGCTAACGTTAGCCTAGTGTAACTTCTGTGTTACGCCATTAATATTTTATTGTGTTTGGCCAGATAGGAGTCGACATAGCCTGTCTAGCTAGCTAACGTTAGCCTACTTAACACACACAAAGGTGGTGCAGCTGACAACTATTGTGTCAGTAAATTGTCTGTGTGATGATGTGTTCATAACTTCATGTTTAACTAAAGCCTATCGTTAACCTACTTTTAGTTTTAGCCAGAACAGAAATGGCACTAGTAGCTACTACCAGTGTTTTCTTCTGTAATGGTTAGCTAGCTAGTGTACCGAACCCTGTTATCGGGTAGAAAACAGAAACTTTTGTGAACAACAAAGCTACGACACTGATATTATTCTGGCACATAACGTTACTATTGAACATATTATATTATATTTATTAGAGCACAAGGGGAAGGTTCGCAGAATGATACCCTCATGTTACATAGAATGTTGCCCTGATGTTTTATGGAATGCCCAGAGAATGTTCCCCTCTGAGGTTACATGGAATCCCCTTAGAATGTTCCCCTGATGTTTTATAAACTGTTCATAAAGCGAAAGAGGAAGGTTCCCAGAACGATACCCTAATGTTACATAGAGCATTCCTCTGATGTTTCATAGAATACTCCTAGAATGTTCCCCTGATGTTATATAAGCTGTTCATAGAGCGCAAGAGGAAGGTTCCCAGAACGATACCCCTCATGTTACATAGAACATTGCCCTGATGTTTTATGGAATGCTCACAGAATATTCCCCTCTGATGTTACATGGAATGCTCCTAGAATGTTCACCTGGGGCCTCATTTATAAAACAATCTTACACACAGATTTGATCTAAGACCGTGCGTACGCTCAAATCCACGTCAAAGTTCAGATTTATAAAAATGGTCTTTGACGTGGAAAAGTACTTAGCTCCACGTCAGGTTCCAACTTGGCGTAGGCACATTTCCTTGTAGCAATGTTGTTGTACTGCAAGTGTTCGGATATCTCAGCAGCACAGCGCCAAAACGAAGTGTGGAGGTCTGGCTATGCGAGACTACTAACATGTCTTCTGCTGCTCAATTGTTTGCACAATAAAGTCATTCATATATTAAAGCATAATTGACACCTCCTTGAAGGAAATGTATTTAATATACATATTATGGTTCCACATGTGTAAAACATTTCGGTCAATCTAATCAATTGTCTATAAAATCTCCTATAATGCAGTGGTTTGCAAGAGGAAGAATGGCAGCATTGGCACTCCTTGAGGATATCGCCAACCGCGCAATACGAAGGGAACGCGATCGGGCAGACTTCTTTGCGCATGATGATCAGCAGGTACCGTTTGCCGAGAGCCACGTTATTAGAGCTTTGTGCCCAGATGGGCCCAAATTTACAGACACACACCAACTGCAACCAGGCCATACCCGTTGAGGTGCAAGTCTTAACCATACTTGGGTTCCTGGCAACAGGAACATTCCAAAGAGAGATTGGTGACCGGTCAGACATATCCCAGCCATCGGTTAGCCGAATCATGCCAGCTGTACTTCGAGGCATCATTCGCTTGTCTCGTCAGTACATAAAGTTTCCTTACACTGCAGAGGAGCTACAGAATGTGAAGGGCGATTTTGTGCGCACCACAGGATTCCCAAACGTAATAGGTGCAATAGATTGCACTCACGTTGCCATACGGGCACCAAATGAAAATGAGTATGTATATGTCAACAGGAAGAACTACCACTCAATTAATGTGCAACTCATTTGTAATGCCCGTATGGCAATCCGAAACGCTGTTGCAAGATGGCCAGGGTCGACGCACGACTCCTTCATTGTGCGTAATTGCAGTGTGGGGAATCGTCTAGAGGCTGGGGCAGGCGGAGACAGTTGGCTTCTAGGTAAATCACTGTTATTTCTATTTTTCTGCTTTGTTGCTTTTTTAATGTGCATAAAATAATGATCTCTACACAACCAGGTGACAGAGGTTATCCTCTGAAGCCATGGCTTCTCACCCCCATAGCGCACCCACAGACACCCGAAGAAACCCACTTTAACACGGTACATGCCCGCGCACGGTCAGTAGTGGAGCGCACCATCGGTATGTTAAAGGGAAGGTGGCGGTGTCTGGATGCATCAGGAGGGAAACTCCTGTATGAGCCCAGCAAGGTGTGCCAAATTATCCTGGCGTGTTGTGTGCTTCACAATATCTCGGTGAGCCATGGGCTCGAGATGCATGAGGATGAACTGCGAATGGACATGGAAGATCCCCCACCACTACCCGCTGACTGGAATGCACATGCCACTACGCTCAGGAGAAGACGGCACTTGATTCACATGTTATTTCAACAGGTAAGAATGTTATTGGGGTCAAAATTAAGCGATAAATTCACTTTTTTCCAAAATATTTTATTTATACACTTTTATTCAGACAGTCGACCAGAGTCTGGTTCATCTGAACCAAAGTCTGCCGCAGCTGCCTAAGTTCCGCAACCACCTCATTAACTGAATGAACGAGGTCTCTTTGCGATTGTAGAACGGCGTCAGCTAAGACCCTGGCCTGACTCCGATAGCCAGACGTGGATGATGGTGAGGGCCGGGAAGATTCCTCCTGTGCGGGAGTGTCCACGCTGGCTGCTGCTGCCATTTGGGAGACGGGTCTGCTTGGGGCTGTTTTCCGCTGGAGTGGCTCTTCATCTGTATAAATAAAATTGTAAAATTTCAACAACGTTGCAAGTGTCATTATTTATACTGGACCTTACTTGATTTTAAACACATGCCAGCTTACCTTCTGAATCTGCAGCAGTCAAAAGATCTGTGTCGCCCTCCGCATAAACGCCAACAACCGCACTTTCCCCAATGATGGCAGCAATTCGATCATCCTCTGGGATGAGGTTTGGCGTGGCACTTCCACCTCCCGTGGCCTGCACACTGGCCCTATGGTGTGCAATGCGCTTCTTTGCCTTCAGTTTCAAGTCAGACCATTTTTTCTTTACGTCCTTCAGAGACCTTTGCTGCCCCCCAACCTTGTTTACAGCCTGAGCCACAGAGTGCCAGGCGACGTATTTAGATTTAGAAGAAACGCTCCCAAACAGCGTCCTGGCGCGCATTTGTACCTCCGCCAAGACGACTTCAATTTCGGATTCACTTAAGTTTTTTTTTTTTTGCTGCTTGCCATTATCAAGTAGATGATTTGGGTTTGGATTCGGGCTCCTTTATATGCTAATGAAATTAATTAGGGGGCGTTTACAAGGCGGAGATATAAAACCTTTCAGCTGCGTACAATTTCGAGATCATTTGTGATTTATAGATTTCACATCTGGGAGAGTGGCGCACGCACGTTTTTTTTGGGCGTACGTCCATTATCTCTGAATCGCACTTTTGCTCATTTCAGACATGATCTTAGATCAAATGTTGGATGTTTTCTACGAAACTTTTTATAAATGAGGCCCCTGATGTTATATAAGCTGTTCATAGAGCGCAAGAGGAAGGTTCCCAGATACCCTCATGTTACATAAAACATTGCCCTGAGGTTTTATGGAATGCTCTTAGAATGTTCCCCTGATGTTATATAAACGCAAGAGGAAGGTTCACAGAACGATACCCTCATGTTACATAGAATGTGCCTAGAACCTAAGAGGAATGCTCCTAGAATGTTTCTGGAATGTGACTAAAAAGTGACTAAGACCCACCTCAGCTCATCTACGCTGGAAAACTAATGTTACGGTTAGTCCACCCAATTAGATAGCACACTAAAATATATATAAGTTATAAATGCACAGCGCCTGCTGCCAAACCCGAGATATCTACAGGTAACTAACAATAACAGCTGCTCGGTGATAAATATCGACCTGTGTCTTGAGGACATGAACATATAACCATGCAGCAAGACCTTTTACTTTTTATATCTCATGGCCAACTCGCTAAAATGGTAGGCGTCCATTTCTACATTGTTAGCAAGCTTGTTAATTCTCGCCACTGTCACTTGCATAACTTTGTAATAAATTATAACGTTATTTGATATTGGGTCAAAATAGTCTCACAGTATGTTTTCGGTCATGGTTAGCCACCTACACCATTTGCTTCAAAACTGCAGCTCTAGCCTATGGTCGAAGCTGTCTTTATTCAATTGAGTGCCAAACTTATATGATGAGATGGGAGCCAGCATAATATGCTTCCTGGACACTTACTAAATTGAATAAATATTACACATGTTTACACCAAACTGATTAGCTATCTCACTGTTGATGTAACTAAGATATTCGAAGTTAAACAAGTGTCCTTCAGCTTCTGCAATTACAAGTTGATGTTGATTTCTTTTGCAATATTGAATATTCTGCCCCAGTGTTGCGTGCACACCTCTACTGTGACGTTGGTGAGAAACCGGTCTATATATGTATGTATGTATATACATACAGATGGGTGACAAATTAAAGGAAAAACCCCTAAAGTGAGGGGGTCCGGTGGCTCTGTTATGCTGTGGGGGGCATTTTCCTGGCATGGTTTGGGTCCACTTGTCCCCTTAGAGGAAAGGGTCACTGCAAATCAATACAATGGTATTCTGAGTGATCACCTTTATCCTATGATGAAACATTTCTATCCTGATGGGAGTGGTCTCTTCCAGGATCACAATGCCCCCATCCACAGGGCAAGGGGGGTCACTGAATGGTTTGATGAGTATGAAAATGATGTGAATCATATGCTATGGCCTTCGCAGTCACCAAATCTCAACCCAATTGAACACCTATGGGAGTTCATCACCACCATCATCAAAACAATAAATGAGGGAATATCTTTTGGAAGAATGGTGTTCCATCCCTCCAGTAGAGTTCCAGAGACTATATATATGATAGACTAGTGGTAGAATCTATGCCAAGGCGCATTGAAGCTGTTCTGGTGGCTTGGGGTGGCCCAACACTTTATGTTGGTTTTTGATAATGTATTTTGATATCAGCAAAGTGAAATAAACATCAAGATTTTTAAATACTAAAATAACTGCAGTTTTCAATAAACAATATTATTCGATGCACCTTCAGTGACAGATAGAACCTTCTAATTCTCAATCGAAATGACTTCTTCAGAATTAGAAGGTTCTATCTGCAATTTTGGCTCTTCAAAATACCCCACTTACAAATTTCACAACATTTTCATACTTTGCATTTGAAGTACACCTAAGATGAGGGACAAAATAAGCAATAACAGAATAATACACTATGAAACATTTTTGAGATGTGGGGAGTGAAAACATTGATGCTCAATATCTCAAAACTATGCCTAACGCAGATAGAACCTTCTAATTCTAAGCTCACGACATCTAATTCATGTGTGACTTTTTTGTAAGGTTTGTTTTAGAACCTATTTGGTTATTACTTTTTCCATGTCAATATGACCTTTGCTGTACAGTTATAAGAGAATTCTGCTCAGCCAATGGGAAGTGAATATTCATCCAAGCAGAGTTATAATACCTGATAACAATGTAATAACTGAATTTTTACACTTCTAACATTGAGGGCCCTGCCACTGGTTGCAATCCAAGAGGTGTTGTAGGTAAAGATGGTATAGCTGCCCTAGTCTTTTCCCTGAGTTTTGCTTCTCTCTTCCTCTGTCTCCATGTCTTCCTCTGGGCTCTCTGCTTACGCTCACTGAGGTCAGCAATTTTTTTCTTTCTCCTTGTCTCTCAATCTCTCTGCCATTTCTCCCTCTCTTTTTGCAGCGACGCTGCATTTCTGCTGCAAGTAGTGGTGGAGCCATTTCCTAACAAATATGTACAATTTAACTAATCATCTTATCTCTAAATGACATGAACAATTTAAATGACAGTATGTATATATCAGCATTTATATGCATTTCCTTACATTTTGTAATAGATTTTCCACCGTGTTATGTGCATGTTCCACCCTGTTAGGTCTATAAACTTGTAAACCAAATTAGCCATAGCTCTATGAGGCAGCAAACTTTAGTTAGCTAGCTCTCCACACATAAACAGTACTTTAGTATATACACTGCCCAGCCAAAAAAAAAGTCGCACTCTAATATTTTGTTGGACCGCCTTTAGCTTTGATTAGGGCGCGCATTTGTTGTGGCATTGTTTCGACAACCTTATGCAATGTCACAACATTTATTTCCATCCAGAGTAGCATAAGTTTTTGGCTGAGATCTTGTATTGACGACGGGAGAGAACCATTCCGTAAAGTCTTCTCCAGCACATCCCAAAGACTTTCAATGGGGTTAAGGTCAGGAATCTGGTGTGAAATCATGTGTGAAAATGATTCCTCATGCTCCCTGAACCACTCTTTCACAATTTGAGCCCGATGAATCTTGGCATTGTCATCCTTGCATATGCCCATTGATGGGATAACCTGGTCATTCAGTACATTCAGGTACTTTCGCTGACTTCATTTTATTGCTGCATAATGTTGCTGAGACTAGACCTGACCAACTGAAGCAACCCCAGATCACAACACTGCCTCCAGAGGCTTGTACAGTGGGCACTATGCATGACGGGTGCAATGGCGACTTTTTTTTTTGGCCGGGCAGTGTATATCAAACATGTTTGTGAATTTTTTTAAAATGTGGTTTACTTTCTTCATAATTTAGCCTGACATGGTGGAAATTTAAGAGTAGGACATACAGGTTAACATCTTAAAACATCAAAAAAAGGCAGACAGAAAGTTGGTGCTCACCCCCAGCTAACAAAATTATGTGCTAGGGACGTTCCCTGTATGTTATTAAGGTTGCTTTAAACGTTCCCTGGTTGATGCAATGTTGAGTTGTTTTCAGGTTCTAAGAACTTTCACACGACGTTTCTGAGGAACGTCCCTTTAACATTCCAGAAACATTCTAGGAGCATTCCTCTTAGGTTCTAGGCACATTCTATGTAGCATGAGGGGTATCGTTCTGTGAACCTTCCTCTTGCGCTCTATGAACAGCTTATATAACATCAGGAGAACATTCTAGGAGCATTCCATGTAAACATCAGAGGGGAATATTCTGTGGGCATTCCATAAAACATCAGGGCAATGTTCTATGTAACATGAGGGTATCGTTCTGGGAACCTTCCTCTTGCGCTCTATGAACAGCTTATATAACATCAGGGGAACATTCTAAGAGCATTCCATTTAACATCAGAGGGGAACATTCTCTGGGCATTCCATAAAACATCAGGGCAACGTTCTATGTAACATGAGGGTATCGTTCTGCGAATCTTCCCTCTTGTGCTCTATGAACAGTTTATATAACATCAGGGGAGCATTCTAGGAGCATTCCATGAAACATCAGGGGAACATTCGATGTAACATGAGAGGAACGTTCTGGGAACCTTCCTCTGGTGTTCTAAGAGCATTCTATGTAATATGAGGAGAACATTCCTCTTGTGCTCTACGAACATTTTCTATAACATCAGGGGAACATTCTAGGAGTACTTCATAAAACATCAGAGGAACGTTCTATGTAACATGAGGGTATTGTTCTGGGAACTTATTTTTCCATAGAGTTCAATAGGAAAATTTGTCAGGAGAAACAACCCTTCAAGTGATCCATCTATATCTACTGCATATCTGGCAGCAGAGTGATGGTTTGTGCCTCATTTGATACCTCAGACCCTTGTTGACTTACAGCTATTTAGCCAACCATGGGTTCCATACTATTCCCGTGTAATTTACAGCTTAATCTAGTCCCCACTCCCCAATTCCCATAGAGATCCATTCAAATGCAGAGAGCTCATAGTATTGCTTCTAAGAGTACATGGAAATAAGATATCAGGAGTCTTTTCACATCCTTTTATACAGAATCATGATGGCATCACCTGTTTACCTGTGGAATACCTGTTTACCACAGAAGTTGTTTGAGAGAATGGCAAGAATGTGCAAGCCGTTATCAAGGCAAAGGGTGGCTACTTTGAAGAATCTAAAATATAATACTTTTTTTCTATTTGTTTAACACTTTTTTGGTTTTTGCATGATTTAATTTGTGTTATCTCATAGTTTTGATGTCTTTACTATTCCAAAATGTGGAAAACAGTAAAAATAACGAAAAAAAAACCTTCTATGAGTAGGTGTGTCCAAACTTTTGACTGGTACTGTAGTTCGTTCATCCTGGGCTGAAATACCTGTTTCTAGGTGCCAGAAGTTGGTTGACTCGATGCAACGCAGATGCGCAGCAGTTATCAAAAATAATGGTTATGCAACTAAATATTAGTTCAGTAATTTAAAGTGAAGTTAAATCTTGAAAAATGTATTCAGTTTATACAGTAAATGTTTGAGTTTGAAGAGAAAAAATGTCGACACTGCTATTTTTTTGAACAGATTAATATTCCTTTTCTTTGCTTCCTGTAAAAGAATAACGCAGACTTGATAAAATTTGTTAATGCTTTGATTTGGAATTGAATGTGTAATGTTTCCACTACATTTGAAATATGGAACTAAAAGCTATTAAAAAATATTTGCACTTTATTCACTTTTTTTAACGCACTGCTATTTATTTGAACACCACTGTACATAGGGTTCTGGCAGCTCTGTTATGGTCCGGGGTGCATTTCTTGGCATGGTTTAGGTCCACTCATCGCTTAGAGTGCCAGTTGCACAAAATTAAATACCAAACCATTACTAAGTGATATTTATCAAAATTTAGAGGTGTGCATTAATGATTTGGATGACCTGGGGAACGGAGCGTAGGTTGAAGCGATCTGTCCTGTCTCCCACCAATCTACATCTTCTACCAGAAGGCATAGTGGAGAGGGTGCTTGATGATTTTAGTTGCACGTTTGATGATGCATTATGTATGTATGGAGTCCAGTGTGGGGATTTTGCAGCCTGTGATCTTTGCTGCTCTGGAGATGATTCTGTCCATGTCCTTTATTGTGTGCTGTGGTGTATTTCCATACCAGACGGTGATTGATAGGATGTTAGTTTGGATGCTTTGGATGATGGCTTTGTAAAATTGAACGAGAAGACCTTTCTTAACTCCAAGTTTTTTTTTAAATACTGGTGAAATATGGAATACCATCCAAGCTCTCATTTGGCCCTTTTTAGACTGGCTAAAATCTACAATATAAATGTGCACATTTCATGTCATAATTTTCACATGTGATTCAGTTGTAAATTCAAAGACAAACAATATGGATTAATGTGGATGCATTTCTCAAAATGTCATTGCTTCGGCAAGCGAAATCCGGCCTACACATACATGCAAAAAAAAAAATTTCTTTGCACTGAAAAATTCACTTTGGAACCATTTTAAACCCTTTCCAGCCGGACCGTTCTAATTTCAGCACAATTGTGCTGATGGTTTGACGTATAATAGCTCTGCCGTCCAATCACTGATTTTCTTTTTGAAAACTGCTAGTTACAGATGACAAAATAAGCTACAATTGCATATAATTGGTTCATGAGCTTAGTGGGCGGGGATTTATTTGTAGACCGCTAAATAAAACCGCACGTCAACCTCGTAAATCTCCATTTGCTTCACCGCGGGCGGAGCGGACCACCCCGGACAGAAGACTATCGTCTGAAGACTTTACTGCGACTGAGGGAAAGCCAGTAAACCCCCTGAGGTAAGAAATATTTCAGATAATAATTAACCATAGATATTACTTCAGAAACGATTTTATTTTGAATAAAATCCTGTTTTTGTACCGCAGACTTTCTCATATTTTCACTTGAAATTCGCTAAGGTAGCTAATGTTCGGCTCTAGCTTCAAATGATGCCACTGTGTTGTTGTTACCCCCAGCTCGTTTTGAGATGAAATTGTGAAAAAGTCTGTCATACAATGAATAAGTGAAGTGATAACGTTAGATGTGAATATTTTCCGTATCTTAGTGTAGACTTTGATAACTAAATAATAGCGAACTAAAGCTAAAACAAATAACGTTAGTCTAACAGTGCGCTGCCATCCTAAACCGCGCGAACAGCCATTTTCTTTTCTGCGTTTTTGTTTTCCTAATTTGAAACGTTAGCTCTGCTGTCTGTCTTGCTAGCTTTATAAATGTTATACTCAACTATTAGTCTTAGCAATAGCAAGTACTAACTAGCTAGTTTTTTTAACATAACGTTATGTATAAATTTGAAGGTTGTTGTTGATCAGTCCTGTCGAAAATGAATGGAGTAGAGAACTAAACAGCAAACATTTCCTAACGTAACGTCAGCTTCACGTTTTATTTTCTGACTCACGTCTTTGACTTGAGCAAGATTAGCCTGTTTAGACAAATATGACAAAAAGACATCATTCAGTTGAGCCAATGTCACTGATGATTTAGGTCTGTTCATTCAAAACAATATCTTATATGAATGGACATTATGCTAAGTAGTCTAACATTGTGTTAAGTAGTCTAACATTGTGGTGTTGTTGTGCTTTTTATCTAACGTTATTCTGGAGCATAAAGTGTTTTCTGTAAAATGTCATTCTCATTATACACCCCTTTAATGACTCAGAAATTGTTTTATATGTTATGGATTAATGAAATGGCAATTGATAATATATTTATCTATTACAGCGATGGATGGACATTATGCTTGTGTCCAGAATAGCTATTTTATCTATTCCTGACATAAGCATAAAGCGTTTGCTGTAAGATGATGTTATTGCAAGCCCCTTTAATTACTCAAAAATGGTTTTATATGATATGTTATGGATTAATGAAATGGTAAATGATTACATATTTATGTATTGCAGCAAAGGATGGACATTTAGCCATCTGATACAGTCCCTGAAGAGAAGGAAGGTGCGGAGGGTCATTGCAGAGCACGACATGGAGGACCATCAGGGCATGCATGCACTTAGTTATCTTCTTGATTTTTGAATATATTGAAGGTATTTATGCTTGACCATAGATTTGTCTGCTGTATCTGTACTAATACATTAATGATTTTACTGTAAATAAATCCAATGCATTAATTGTACGGGTATCTAAACTGATATTTGCCATGGGTTGTATCTTGTTTTCATTTGTTTTACAATGTTATCCATTTACTTAGTTCATCCATTCACTATGTTATAAATTTTTTTAAAATAAAGTGTGTGTTTCATTGAACACATAAATTGTATATTTCAGTGTATGTGTCTTTCAATTTTGCATTATATCAACAGATTCTCAACAGTGACCCATTAGGAGTATGGATAAGTGGTAATGTGAAATGTCAATGAACCTAACATTCTACTAAAAGATTTTTTTTGCCTTTTCCCATACATCACTAAGATGTTATAACTTTTTAGCAGTAAATGATAAATCTGTTCTGATTTCTACTCTATATCACTTACAAAACAGTGAAGATACCACACAGTTTGTCTCCCTCGATCTTGAACATGAAATGTTTAAAAACCTAGGTTTCTCATGGAGAATAGCCATTTAGAAAGTTTTTTTATTATTATTTATTTTGTGATTTGTTTTAATAATTGATGATATTGTGTTAAAGTAAGCATATTATTGTATATAAATGGAAAGCTCCAGTTATCCTGTTTAAAATGGTATATTATCTTTAGGGGTGTAACATAATATGATCACACCACAAACAGTTTTGCATACACATGTCATATTTTCAATGAACCTAACATTCTAAAGCGTTTATTTTAGCCTTTTCTTACCCATCACTGAAGTGGTTATAACTTTTGAGCAGTAGAAGATAAATCTATTCTGATTCCTATTCTATATGACTCACACAATGGTGAAGATATCATACGCTGTAAGTTTCCCCCTATCTTGAACATGAAATGGGTAAAATAGTAGGTTTCTCATTAGAAAATAGCCATTTAGAATGTTTTATAAATTTAGTTGGTAAATGTATTTCCATAATTGATGATATTGCCATCAAGTAATCCTATAATTTTTTATATCAATTGAAAGCCCCAGTTATCCTGTTTACAATGGTATATCAAGTTTAGGTATCTGATGTCATATGATCACACTACAAACATTTTTGCAACGCACATTAAGAAATAAAATGGAATAGAATGTTGACCCAATATTCGCTTAGGCTGGAAAGGGTTAAGAGGTCTTTTCACTGAATGCAATAGATACAGTCAAGCCGGAAAGCCTGCACACTCCTTTCACCTTCTCCACGTTTTATTACGTTACAGACTTATACTACAATAGATTGAGTTCATTTTTTGCTTCGAACATCTACACACAATAGCCAATAATGACAAAGTGAAAACAGGTTTTTAGAAAATATGCAATTTTATTTTACTGACAAAAATAGGTTATTTAGGGGTTACATATCTGTACACACCCTTAGCCTAATACTTGGTTGCTGCACCTTTGGCAGCGATTACAGCTTCAAGGCGTCTTGGGGAAGAAGCTACGAGCTTGGCACACTTGTTTCTGGACATTTTTGCCCATTCCTCTTGGCATATCCTTGCAAGCTCCGTCAGGTTGGATGGGGAGCGTCGGTACACAGCCATTTTCAGCTCTTTCCACAGATGTTCAATTGGATTCAGGTCTGGGCTCTGGCTGGGCCATTCAAGGACATGCACAGACTTTCTCCGAAGCCACTCCTTTGTTCTCTTGGCTGTGTGCTTCGGGTCGTTGTCATGTTGGAAGGTAAACCTTCGCCCCAGTCTGAGGTCCAGAGCGCTCTGGAGCAGGTTTTCTTCAAGGATCTCGGTGTACTTAGCTGCATTCATCTTTCCCTCTATCAGGACTAGTCGCCCTGTTCCCACTGCTGAAAAACATCCCCACATCATGATGCTGCCACCGCCATGCTTCACTGTAGGGATGGTATTAGCCAGGTGATGAGCGGTGTCTGGTTTCCTCCAGACGTGACGCTTGGTATTCAGGCCAAAACGTTCAAATTTTGGTTTCATCAGACCAGAGAATCTTGATTCTCATGGTTTGAGAGTCCTCTAGGTGCCTTTTGGCAAACTCCAAGCGGGCTGTGATGTGCCTTTTACTAAGGAGGGGCTTCCTTTTGGCCACTCTACCATAAATGCCTGATTGGTGGAGTGCTGCCTGGATGGTTGATCTTCTGAAAGGTTCTCCCATCTCCACAAGGATACGCTGGAGCTCTGTCAGAGTGACCCTCGGGTTCCTGCTCACCTCCCTGGCCAAGGCCCGTCTTCCCCGATTGCTCAGTTTGGCCGGGCGGCCAGGTCTAGGAAGATTCTTGGTGGTTCCAAACTTCTTCCATTTATGAATGATGGTGGCCACTGTGCTCTTTGGGACCTGTAAAGCTGCAGAGATTTTTCCGCACCCTTCTCCAGATCTATGCCTTGACACAATCCTGTTTCTGAGGTCTGCAGATAATTCCTTTGACCCCATGGCTTGGAGTTTGCTCTGACATGCACTGTCAACTGTGGGACCTTATATAGGCAGGTGTTGGCAATCCCCAATCATGTCCAATCAATTGAATTTATCACAGGTGGACTCCAATTAAGTTGTAGAAACATCTCAAGCAGTATCACTGGAAACAAAATGCACCTCAGCTCACTTTTGGGTGTCATATGAAAGGGTGTGCACAATTGTGTACATATGATATTTTACATTTTGATTTTTAATAAATTAGCACAAATGTCTAAAAGTACAAGTACTGGAAAAGTACTGAGATGGGGGGTTGTGAGAGGGTGCAGGATAGCTCTCTGTCAGCAAGGACGAGGGCATCTAGCACACCAGTCAAAACAGGAATGTTTTCCTCCTGTGTTCCATAACTAAGCTGATAAGATAGATCATGCTGACCGAACAGGTGGGAAAAGAATAAGGGAAATTAAGGAAAATGTCATGGTCTGATTAAAAGGAGGAAAGGTCACAAACAATTTTGAAGAACAGGTCATATAACATATTAATTTTTTGCCTAATTTGTTATTGGATAAAATAAGATATTATGAAAGGGTGTTACCACATATTATTGGAGTATTAGTAACGTAAAGGAGGAGTTATATGATATTATATAAGCTAATGTTTGTTTTTGTTCGGGGAATTCCGAATCCTCTGCGTAGGTTTGTGGTTTTCCCATGTTGAATCAACGTTTAAATATTTAATAAAAGATTAAATTTAATAGAAGACTCTGCTATTTCCTTCATCTTTATCTTGAGAATTCTTCCACTCGAAAACCCATCTCAAATTGAACTTAATGAGGAGGGAGTCAAAGGACTTCCCTCCACATATTTGGCAAGCCAGCCAGGACTCCAAGATCCCGGGAAGGATGCAGGAGGGAACCAACGGCGTGCGGTGTTTTATCTTCAAGTTAGAGACCGGTCAATAGTGAGAGGTAAGCAGACACCTTTTTCATAAAAAGTCTGCAGAGAGGAATTACCTGCACTCCGTTGGCCCCAAGTGTAGTCTTCTACCGGTGACGGGGCTCCAGTGGGTGAGTGGATTAATTGATATTGATTAATATATAATAATTTAAATTAATAAGTAAATAGATAGGATAGATAAGTAGAAAAATTATTGTGATGAAGTGAAATAAGCAGAAGTGTTGTGTGATATTTTGTTGTTTTTGAGCTCTGAGAAAAAGGAAAAAGTTTGAGCTCTGAGAAAAAGTTTGAGCTCTGAGTATGACAACACTGTGGGGGAGCAATGGGCTCCAAGTTAGCTAACCAAAAACTCTGAAATACCGAGCAATTCCGGGTTGTGGGTCGCGTAGAGGTTGTGTGTAAAGGGACGCCTTTCCCTTCAAAGTCCGCCACAAACGGTGAATAGAGTGAAGCAGTTGAAAGATACTGCCACTGCTATATTACGGTAGGGACAATTAGGGAAGCAGTGTTGTGAGAAAATTAAAAAATTTAAAAAAAACTATTTTTTTAAAAGTTATGTTGTGTGGCCAAATAATTTGCTATTGTTAATAATACTATAGTTTTTGTTATAATTTTTTTGTAAATAGTACTATATGTATATACATATATCTCAATTAATCAAATTAGAACAAATAGATCCATTGCACGGGTTGTACAATCAAACTGAACATAATCGATTCAACAATACTGTAACAGGAGAACAATAGAAAAAAGATAAGGTGTGCTAACATTATATGAGAATTTGTTGTATTTTGGATATGCTGTATATAATGCTGAAGGAAATTATGTAAATAACAGGGTTTTACTTAGATAGATAGTACTCCACTAGAAAAGTGGAAATATTATGTGTCTGTTATTGTGTATGTTATTGTGGGAAAAGATACAGTGGGAGATTTTTAATTAACATGAGAACAGTTATATGGAGTAAAATCTCTGGCTGCCATTCAGGGATTGATAAATTCCTACCCAAGGCCATAGAAACAGGAGAAACATTTGAAATATGTTTAGACTGGTGGGCAGACGGAGCCGTTTGGCTGGAGTGTACCCCAGTGAGGGAATTGAGAACTGAAGAGGTAGAAGGGGAAGTTGAGCAGGGGCATTCAGGGGGAGGAGCCACACGAGTCACAGTCACTAAGTGGGAACTAACAGGATTAAAGGTAAAGGCGTGGCTACCAAGAACAGAGTGGTCCCCTGAATTATAAAAATAATAAGAATAAATCAATTAAGAATAAATTAATTATTTTTATTGTTTAAATTTTTTATTTTTTTATTTTTATTTTTTATTTTAAAAAGAAAACATTGAGGCAAAGTTATTATAGTTCTAAGTTTTTCATTTAGTTTTTATTTTTTATTAGTTTTTAATTTCACTTTCTAATTTAGAGGGAGAGAAATTAAATATTGGTTTTGAATGTTTTAAATTACTCTATATGCAATCCAGATTTCAGATCACAGATCAGGAAGAGGATCAGAAACTAAAACTAAAAAGAATTCATGATTCATTTTTATTTTTATTTCAGTTTGTTTTGCACCACTACAGTACAGTTTTAGTTTTGTTTTAAAAGTAACTTTAATTTTTATTTTTATTTCAGTTAACTAAAATGTTTTTTTTATTTTAGTTTCAGTTTTAGTTTCACTTTCAGTTAACTAGAATAAGCTTGCATGGGCTAAAGAAAAATAAAGATTTGAAAACGCGGAAGGGCGAGACTTTAAAGACACCTCTCTCCTGCATGAGTGAATTATTTCAAACAGACTATGAGAAGACTATGAAAAAATAGGAAAAGTGGACAAGAGGTGGTCCCTTGGTATGGCCTAAGGAAGGCACTTTTGGACTTCAATACCTGCAATCAGTGGAAGCAATTTTGTGTAGTAAGGAGAGTAAGAGCTGGAAAGGAAAGTTGCGAACTTACAGAGCACATCTAAATCAATGGAAAAATTAGTCTTTCAGACGGAGAGCGACTGTGGAGAAGAAGGAGGGGCACCAGCCGAAAGTGAACCCCCAGCCAGCAGCATCAGAGAGACCACCAGAAGGATGGTGACCGGCGAATGGAGCTACAGGCCTGTATCCCCTATTGAACAGCACTAGCACTGGGGAACAAGAAGATTTGAGCCAGGGGCCTGAGACTACTGTGAGGATGAGGCCAGAGTTGGTGAAAGTGAAAGGGACCCTGGATGTACAAGGGAATTTGGAAAGGGACCCTGGATGTACAAGGGAATTTGGAAACCATTTTAATAAGATCAAAAGGTACAGCAGCATGCCCAGAAGAAGGAGAATCAGAGACAGCCCAGAGTGACAGCCGAGGAAACGAGGGAAATTCTGAAAATAGCACACCATGCCCACACCTCCACACACCTCATGGCAGGCCAGAGAATCAGGGAATGACAAGATGCAAGAAAGAAACAGTCAAATCGCCGAGGGCACATCGTGAATCTGAAGAGAGCAGCAAGCTAGGATGTGCCACTGGATTACAACAGGCAATGGAAGAAGTAGAGGATGAAATGTGGGAGGAAGAAACAAAACCGAAAGGAGGAGCAAGAAGAGCTGGAAGAGACCCAAGGAGAGGAGAATATGACATCAAAGGGAAAGTGAAACTAAGGTCAACTGCCATTCCCAAAGATGAATCAAGCTCCTCTAATAGTGAAGACTCAGATGAAAGTGCAATAAGGAAGAAAAGGAAAGTGACAAAGGAAATGCTGAAACAAACCCTAAAGGAGGTGAAAAAAGCAGAACAAGCATTCCTGCGCGAAGGAGGGTACTCGCAGCAACGAGTTCAAGAATTGAAGCAGGTCTACGATATCAGTAGTGATATCCAGAACAGTGCCAGTAAAATCATCAGGAAGAGCGGCAGAAGAAGGAGAGCACCTGCTCGATACAATCCAGGGGAAGAAGGAGACAAAGAGGATGAAGAAACCTTCCTGGCCCCATTGCAAGTCCTACCCCAACCAGGGAGACAACAGCCACTCACTAAGTACACCCCATGGTCATCAATGGACCTGGAGAATATGGTCTAGGATTTACCAAAAATAACAGGGAGCAGGACCATGGATAGCGAAGGTAGAGATGAAGACGACTCACCTGCCCCTGTGCATGGGAGATGTTAAGCAGCTACTAGTAAGATATGTGGGGCACCAGGTCACTGAAATAATGGACCTAGCAGGCCTGAAAGGAATTATGGACACTCACAAGATGGACGGGGAAGCATTCAGCAGGCACAGACCATGTGTGTGGGCTGCGTTGAGGGGAGTGTTTCCACATAAATCAAGCCTTGCAGATATAACGAGTGCAGAACTAAAAGAAGGAGAGGACATCCATGATTTTATCAACAGGATGCAGGAGACATGGAAAACAAACATGGGACAGCCATTTGATGCATCACAAGGAATATTGACAATGTTCTTTCACATGTTGTGTAAAGCATTGCCCGAACCAGTGATAAAGGCCCTAAGCAAGGTTGTGGGGCTTTCCCAGGAGAATTGGGATAAACAAAGAGCCCATCTTGTCCACCACATGAAGCTGCACAGAGAAAGTATGAAGACCTCAGAAGGGCAGAATAAATCTCTAAAGAAGAAACTGTTACTTCTCCAGATAGCCGAAAGGGAGAGAGAAGATCAGGGAATTCAAGCAGCAGTGATAACCCAGCAGATACAGGCACCCCCACCCTCACCACAAGTCCAAGGAGGACAGGGCCCATCCATCGAATGGGCTGGACCAAAATTTCCAAAGGCCAGTGTTCCCATGGACGAACCAGGGCCAGTGGCAGCAGAAAGACTGCTGGAGATGCGGAAAGATGGGACACTGGGCCAGGAACTGTCACAGAGGAAGAGGAAGAGGATTCCAATCAAGAGGCCGCATGAACCAAGGAGCAAACCCTGGGTGGTGGCCATCGTACCCGCCAATGCCATCATATCAAGGACCCGAGAACCAGATAGCAATGACCCCACAGCAAAACATGTATGGGCAGCAGCAGGAGGGACGGCAGCCACAGCAGCCACAACAGCCACAACAACAATGGTGAATGAGTCCCTAACAGAATCCCCTTCAATAGGGATGCCTTGAGAATCCTACACCCCTAGGAGCAGAGGGAGAGTGTGAAGCAAAGGAAATGCTATCTATAACATCCAGCTGTGCCACAAATTAACCACAAATTGATATTCTCATAAGAGGGAAAACATGCAACTTTTTAATAGATACAGGGGGCAACAGTACACTTATCAGAGACTGCCTCAAGGATATGTAGAATCCCCTAGCCTATTCAATCAAATGGTCAGAAATGACCTAGCGGACTTTGCGCCAAAGGGGGGAAGCACTCTCATCCAGTACGTGGACGACCTTCTCCTATGCAGCCCAAGTATGACCGCATGCAAAGAGGACAGTAAGAAACTGTTACAAGAACTGACACTAAAAGGCCACAAAGTATCCAAGTCAAAGTTACAGTTTTGTCAAGAACAAGTGCAATACCTGGGTCATACCTGGGTCTTAAGGAAGGGAGCAAAAGTATTTCAGCAGAACGAATTGAAGCAATTACGAAGGTGCCCAGACCGAGAACGGTGAAAGAAATGCAGAGATTCCTAGGAATGACGGGGTACTGCAGGCAGTGGATTTGTGACTATGCGGAAATGGCACGGCCACTAAGAGATTTGTGCCTAAATAAAGCAGGAAGACACCAAATTGAATGGCTCCCAGGGACAGAATCAGCTTTCACTGGACTTAAGCAAGCATTACAAACAGCTCCAACTCTGGGACTCCCAGACTACAACAAACAGTTCCACCTGTTCTGTGCAGAAAAAGGGGGGTTTGCCACAGCAGTACTAACCCAAAAAGAGCAAGAAAGATACAAACCCATTGCCTATTACAGTACGAGACTAGATGCCGTAAAAAGAGGACTCAGTAGAGGGAAATCATCCCTAACTCATCGGAGAGTATCAGGGTATGAGATCCTACTCACACAGCCAGGATTGACCATTATCAGATGCAAAGCTGTGAACCCAGCGGAATTAATAATGACCCCAGAAGAAGGCCAACCACATGAATGTGAAAGAATGGTGGAAGCAGAAGCAAGAGCAAGAGAAGACCTACACCAAGAACCACTGGTGGCTCCGGACCACGTGTTCTTTGTGGACGGTTCATCATCCTTTGATCCCCACACAGGAAAAAGGAGAGCCGGATATGCTGTAGTACGACAAGAAGGGCCATGGACATATCAAACGATCGAAGAATCAGCTCTAAGCCCAGGGACAAGTGCCTAACAAGCAGAACTGTTAGCCCTAGCAAGAGTCTGTAGAAGGGGTACAGGACACACCGTTAACATCTACTGTGACTCAGCGTATGCTTGTGGGGTATATAGTACACATTTTGGGGAATATGTGCAAGACGAGGGTTTCTCACTGCAGAGAGAAACCATATAAAAAACATTTTTGAGGTAAAAGAACTGTTGGAGGTCATGAAACAACCCGCAAAAATAATTATAAAGTGCGGAGCACATACAGGCGGAACAGACCCTGTGTCAGTGTGTGATATTTTTGATTAACTTTTGATATTTTTGATTAACTTTTTGATATTCTTGATATTTACTTTTTGATAGATCATCTGTTAATTAGAGGAAGTATTAACTAAGTTAAATTATGCATGAAACGAATCAACTACAAATGTTTATTTTTATCATACAATACAATATCATACAATACAAATGTCATAACATAACCCCACCACCAGGCGAAGTATCAACAAGAGAGTGTGAGACCGAATGGTCTCAAAGGGGGGAATGTGGAAGTAAGCTGTTTTGTGAAACTGTTCTGTGGGCCCAAGAAAGCCTTATAAGCAAACTTTTATAAATAATTAAATAATACAGTCAAGATCTAGTGGAAAAGTACTGAGATGGGGGGTTGTGAGAGGGTGCAGGATAGCTCTCTGTCAGCAAGGACGAGGGCATCTAGCACACCAGTCAAAACAGGAATGTTTTCCTCCTGTGTTCCATAACTAAGCTGATAAGATAGATCATGCTGACCGAACAGGTGGGAAAAGAATAAAAAATAAGGGAAATTAAGGAAAATTTCATGGTCTGATTAAAAGGAGGAAAGGTCAGAAACAATTTTATTTGATAGATCAAGAGTGCCCCCAAGCGCATAGGGTAAGAACAGGTCATATAACATATTAATTCTTTGCCTAATTTGTTATTGGATAAAATAAGATATTATGAAAGGGTGTTACCACATATTATTGGAGTATTAGTAACGTAAAGGAGGAGTTATATGATATTATATAAGCTAATGTTTGTTTTTGTTCGGGGAATTCCGAATCCTCTGCGTAGGTTTGTGGTTTTCCCATGTTGAATCAACGTTTAAATATTTAATAAAAGATTAAATTTAATAGAAGACTCTGCTATTTCCTTCATCTTCATCTTGAGAATTCTTCCGCTCGAAAACCCATCTCAAATTGAACTTAATGAGGAGGGAGTCAAAGGACTTCCCTCCACACTTGACTGTATTTATTTTATGGCTTTTAGCCTGAAAATTGCTCCCTGGGAGGGACATGGTGCTCTAGTAGCTCAACCAGGTAAATTGCATGTCATCAGCGATTCCTTTTTTCCACAACATGGGTTCAAATCCGACTCAAGATAAACCTCAAAGGCCATTCTCTCTCTCCCTCCGATTTTCTAGTCTCTCATTGATTACTGTCCAATAAAGCCAAAATGCCGCAAAATATATTTAAATTTTGACTACTTATCACCATCTACTCGGCAGCTGAAGAACAGGCCTGAGATATAATAATAGTTCCACAATCAAGTTTTAGGAATGTTCTGAGGACTTGAGAGGAACTCAACATTATGACATACAAGTAGCACATTATATATTTATATTATATATATATATTATATATATACATCCCAGAATTTTCCCAAAATATCGTTTTGTAATGGCGTGGCAAGAATGTATGGGGAATGGTAGCAATGTACTCCGCTCTTCCAGTAAGGGAACATTAAATCTAAGCGTTAGAAAAACCAAAAGGGAATGTTTCGACTAACATTCCTAGATTATTCTACTTATGTTCTATAGAATGTTCCTGTCATGTTCGTGGAATGTGATGGGGAAGTTTGACAATCATGTTTTAGGAATGTTCTGAGGACTTGAGAGGAACTCAACATTATGACACCCAGGGAACGCATTGCAATGTTTGTGACATTTATGGGATGTTCCTGGAATGTTCTTTTGTTATTTTGGAGTAACATTCCCCAATACACCCCAGAATGTTCCAAAAATAATGTTTTGTAATGACGTGGCAAGAAATTTTGGGGAATGTTAGCAATTTACTCCGGTCTCACAGTAAGGGAACATTAAATCCAAGCGTTAGAGAAACCCAAAAGGAACGTTTCTATGAACATTCCTAGAATATTCCCCTAATGTTACATATAATGTTCCTCTAATGTGAAGGGGAAGTTCCACAGACAAGTTGAAGGAATGTTCTGAGGACTTGAAAGGAACAGAACATTATGACATCCAGGGAACGCATTGCAAGATTTGTGACATTTATGGGATGTTCCTGGAATGTTCTTTTGTTATCTTGGAGTAACATTCCCCTATACACCCCAGAATGTTCCCAACGTGGCAATAATGTATGGGGAATGTTAGCAATGTACTCCGGTCTCACAGTAAGTGAAAGTTAAATCGAAGCATTAGAGAAACCCAAAGGGAACGTTTCTGCTAACATCCCTAGAATATTCCCCTAATGTTACATATAATGTTCCTCTAATGTTGTAGGGTCAAAAGGTATAATATATATTTATTAATCAGTCTCATGTAAGTATAACGCCCTAGAACGTAGAAGTAGCGCATTCCGCTAAAGGAATTGCGTTGTGGAGTACCCGGTTATTCTAGTGGAAGTAATGTGGAGTCTAATTACTTTTAAACTTTAACAATACTCCACGTTGAATTACGGGAGATTTGTATCTGTTCTGTGAGTGTGACTTTCTATAAATGCTTGAAATATTCACGCCAAACACCAGATGCAAATAATATAGTTTATTACAAAAGGATAACCAGGTAATAGATGATTATATCCCATGGCGGGGTGATTTGGATATAGATAGAACACACACACAAAGGAGGTAAGGATGCGCATGCACGCGGGTGCACGTGGCGGAGACAAAGAGGGACAGAGGGAAAGAAAGGAAGATGGAGGTGAAACACATGGGCACATGGGTACACGTGGCGGAGACAAAGGAAGAGAGAGGAAGAAAGAAAGATGGAGGTGAGGCACACGGACACGCGTGTACGCGTGTCGGAAGAGGGAGGGAAGTATGAATTTGGCTTCAGCATGCTCAGGCCGAGCCTACTCAAGCCGTAGGGAGATCTGGCACTTTCTTAATAGGCTGAATTATGCCTCTATCACTAGTCGAGCCGTGATTGATTCTGGAGGATTTATTTCTACTAGCACTTGGGGAAGCGCGTTATAAATATCCCGTTATCTAATTACGGTTAGTCTCGAATTTAGGATGTTATCGTGTCCAGATCGAAAGAGGGGAAATCACACTTTTTAGATATATATGTGGCAACACAAAATCATGTAGTGAGGGTATACAGTTATGGAAACTAACAACACATCATATCTCAAACAACGAGTAAAAACAGTTATTGCCCAGCATAATCTTATCAGAATTAAATGCAGTCAATATATTACTGAACCACCATATAGGTATCAGCCAATCTGTGCCCAGATAATACGGCCTTACTTGAGGTCCGATCTCATGAGAGACCAGACACCGCAGTTCGTGGTGTTCGTCCGACCGTCGTCGGGAAGAAAAAGAAGGGGATCCCGGGGTGGACGACTTGGAAACACAGGTCCTGGGAGATGTCCAAGTGTCCTGAGGCGTAGTCCTGGTCGGAGGCCTCGCGGGGGAATTTGCGTCGACAAAAAGTAACAAAGAGATCCGGTCGTCTTTGGAACTTGAATTCCCGAACTGCCCGTATAAGAGCAGTCTCCAACAGAATTGTCAGGTTCAATTAGTGCACGTACTTCGGATTCTAAAATCTAAAACTATAACCGTGATCAAGGGTTAAAATATTTAAGATTTAGTTCACAAAGTAAATTGGCCTCTTTTGATGCATACAGTTAGTTACCACACGCCAGAGAGAGCGAACTCTGGGGGGTCCCAAAGTTTTATCCCTCAGGTGAGTGACGTGCATTTCTCAGCCTGAGCGTATTGGATGCGGCGACGTTGAATGCGTGACTTCTCGTATCTCGGGAGTGACTGTAGTTCATTGTGGGGCTTGTAGTCCATTGTCCCAACATCCCCCCTTGGTCCTAGGATGAGGTTTGACACTGTAATCCTGGGAGCACAAAGTCAGTTATTGGTGGTCACAAGTTCATCACAGGCGGTTATTGGCCGACATCTGGGCACGTAATTTGGCTGAGTATATCTGGAAAATTAACGCTAGGCAAATGAGCACCAAAAACAAAAGAAAGAGAAAAACACACTACTAAGCCTCAAGGAAGGATCATTCATAGTACCCTTCCTGTCCCTGAGCATGTTACTAACACCTTGTGGCAAGTGAAAGAGGACAAACAAGACGGAAAAGGAAGAGGAAAGAGGAAAGTGTGTGCTGAGCGAAAGGCAATAGGAGATCTCCTTTGTCTATCACTCAACTACTTTGTCAGACGCCCTTAGAAAGAGAGCCTGACCACAAACAGCGGCCCAACCACGGACGTTGCGGTTAACAACCCTGCTAGGTAGCTCTTCTGCCATTTAGGGACCTTGTACTGATGCACAAATGTGGGTAGGGTGCCCAGATTTGTGGGAGTGTGCATAGTGCGAGTGCTTGTGACACTACCATCATCAGTGTCCCTAGTGCATATAGCTTGGGGGTCATAAACCAGGTGCCTAAGTTCCTGTCGCTGGGTGTCTGTCCCTAGTGCACCAGCCTTGGTGAGCTGTTTCTGAACCTCAGCACCTTGACATAGGTGGTTAGGTTCTTCCAGAGAGGAAGGATTTACCTCCCCACCAACTGGTGAGCTATCCAACTCGCCCAGTAGTTTCTGACCTACTGGTTGTTGTTCAGTGGGAGCCTTGGAGATGCGCACAGGGTGCGGATCCTTCATCTCCGGGAAAGTCACTTCCAGCCGAGCTCTATGGGTGATAGGAGCTTGGTCCTGGGTGTAACTGGTGAGGCTGTGGTTGCAGGTATGTACCCAGAGGCGCCTACTGATAGTGAGCGTCCTTTTGGGGATCTCTGTGAGCATGTTGGAACACATCAGGCTGATTTCTGATCCTGTGTCCAACAAGGCTTTGAGGTCCAGACAATTTCCAACCAGAACGGCTGTGTATATGCGTTTAGCATTACTTTTCTGGATCAAATCACCCGGAAACTGTAGAAAGGGGTAGGGTTGTGCAACGGCTAGGGCTTCGCAAGGCCATGGCTCAATAGGCGAGGGAGCCATCTCACTCAAGGGTTCCTCCCCCCTTCCAGTGTGGTACACTCTCGGAAATGGGGGAGGTACTTGGCTTAGTCATGAGTGAAGAGCCGTCTACATTTTTCTCCTGATGGGAGAAGTAGCCGTTGTCCCCTTTCTCACCACCTGTTAGGTGGTGGATGTCACCCCCCTGGGGTTTATTCTGTCCCCCTTTCCACCCCCCTTTCACACTGTCGTGATGTGAAGAGTGGTCCTGCGAGGCATATGGAGCAGTGTTTTTTAAAATGGAAACTACTGAGTCCTCAGGTTCCAACAGAACATTTGAGGAGCTCTGAGTCGCCAGCACCTTAGGGTCTTCATCCCTCTTATCGCCAGTGTGGGCGATTGTCTCTCAAGCAACCTGTGCTATCCCTCGGATTTCGCGCATGGGAGGGTTGTCTATCTGAGTCATCAGGGTGACGTGAGTTCTTATACATGAATGCAGGTTGTGCAGAAAGAGGGATTTGAAGGCGCGGTCTTCTGTTAGACCGGGCCCATTTCTCCCTTGAAAGAAGGCATGCTTCAACCTGTTGTAGAACTCTTTGGGTGCTTCAGAGCGGCGGTGCCTTATCTGGAGGGCGGAAATAGTTGCCGATGTTTTATTGGCAAAGGGGGAGAATTCCTCTATCAGGGCCCTACTGTGCTGGGAGAAACTTTCCCGCACACTAAGGGGCTGCGAATCAATAAACGCCCGGACAGACTTAGACGTCGTCTTCCAAATTTCCGTCTTCCAGCTTAACCCGCTCCTGCCTTGTGGCGTTGGGTAGGTCTGAGAGGCAGCGCTCAAGCTCACGGAGGTAATCCTCCACATTATGATCCTGTTTTTCAGGATCAAACCGTTCAATGTCCTTAGCTATGGAGTCCAGATGCTTAAAGCGTGGGCCATGCCTTGGTCCCCAGCTGCGCGGCTTATGGAACTCATAGTCGCTCTCAGATGAGCTGGACTCTCCCTCAGACTAAGTGGTTCGCGTACGGGCATGAACGTCATATGCATTACGCCTAGGCTGTGAGGTTGTGGCTTCTCTGCGATCATGGTAAGTATCGCGATAAATATCGGCCCTACTTCGGGACCGAGAAGCATAGTTGCGACGTGACACACTTGATCCACTTCTGTATGATGAAGTGGAGTCACGATGTTGCATATCTGTCTTCCTTCTGGGAGGGGATGCGGATTCGTACCACGACGCGTCTCTACTCCTCCTGGACGGAGAGACAGAGACGTACCGCGAAGTATCTCTGCGCCTTCTTTGCGGGGAGGCAGATTCATAATGGGACGCATCTCTGCTCCTCCTAGGCGGGGAGGCAGAGTCATACCGCAAGGTATCTCTACTCCTTCGGGGAGGAGAAGCGGAATCATACCGTACACTTCTACGGCCACAGAACATGCTGCGATCTCCATGAAGTGAGGGTGTGGCCTCAAAATGGACCTCTTGTTCCCTTCTTCACGAGGGAAGGAAAGGGGGAAGCAACCCACTCCTCCTCTTCTCTTCTCTAGAGGGTGAGCGAGAAGGTGAGTCACGGGTTAAACGACGGCGTTCAGTGGAGCGATCTCTAGACCCATGTCTAGAATGAGCATCTTGGCACCAGGCGAGACCTCTCCGGGAGTCACGGGAAACACTCCCATAGTATTCAGTCTTATCTTCTGAGACTGAGTGCTCTCCTTCTTTGAAGCTATCACGGAGGGAGCTTGTGACAGACACTCTAGCTTGGTGACCGGGCCTGGAGGCAGGGAGCTCCTGGGAATTTCCGCGGGAAAGCGACGAGATGGCTGCAGCCTGGCTCAGCTCACTCTCATCAAGCTTGGAGGTGTGTTCCTCCAAGGCATCAGGGTCTCTCTTGAGGCAACGTGGTCTCACGCGGACTCGTCACATAGTGACGCTTCTGCCCAAGCGTCGCTATGTGACGCCAAAGGTAGCCTTTTGCGTCGTATATTGACGCAGCCTTTTGCGTCGTATATTGACGGTTGTGGCCACATAATTTGTCTTTGGTTGTGGCACTTCAATATTATGCTTTTTTATTTTTATTTTTTCTTCATCTGGTAGAGAGTTACGTGAACTCTTGTGGTCGAGCTCACCCACTATCTTAACAGTTCGGGCATGAGCCCGAGTTACATGAACTCCTGTGAGGTTATGTTTAGGGGTTGGGGTGGGGTACGTGAATCACGAACTCAGAAAGATCTCCGCGCACACGGCGAAGACTGAGCAGGCATGCTCGCAGTCGATTATCATGAGCAAAGCCTTCGCCATAGTAGGATTCGTAAATTCGAGACGAGTGCGTCAAATAATGACGCAAAAGGCCTCCTTCTGCGTCTAAAGGATGACGCCGTAGGAGCTGCCCAAGCGTCGCTATGTGACGACTTGGGAGTGAGACCAGGCTGCTTGAGGTCATGACGGAGATCTTGTACCTCAGAGTTGAGCCTCTCGTTACTCCGGGTCAGTGCCTTAATTTCTGCGCACAGAGCTTTTATTTCTAAATCCGCCTGTCGGTGCTGGAGCAAAAATAAACGCCCAACAGTCTCTTGAACTGTCAGCGTTCCCCGAGAGGGATCTTGCACTAGCTGAACTAGGCGATTCACCTCTGCCTCACACTCCTCAGCACTATGCTGCTGGAGTTCATCCCTGTCTTGGTCAGACAGCTGGATGAGCTGGGAAACAAATTCTGAGAGGGTAATTTGTTCCAGAAGCGGAAGAGTTCCCTCAGTGTCTGAGGCCTGGTTAAGGCGGACACTCAGGTTGGAACCTATTTAGGAAAACAATCAGGCAAAAAAAATAAAAATTAAAAATAAAATTTTTTTGTTTAAATTTAAAAAAGATGTAAACAAAATTAAATTTAAATTAAATTTAAAAAGAAAAAAAAAGTTATAATTGAGAAAAAAAATTATATTAAAGTAAAACAAAATAACTAAATAGGTATTCTCAATATTGGGGGTTGGGTACAATGTGACAACAATGGGTCCAAAAGACAACCAGCTAGTCACTACCGTCCACTGCCTGTAGGGGTCTTGCCCTATACTGCGCAGGTCCAACGGGGTCCGTGATTGACTGCGGTTGCAAGGCGTGCTGCCAAGGACAACCAGATAGTCACTACCGTACACTGCCTGTAGGGGTCTTGCCCTATACTGCGCAGGTCCAACGGGATGCGTGTGACTGCGGTTTGCTTATGCCAGGAGATACGCGTAGCAACAGTGTAGTTGCTGAGGTATAATGCTGTAATAACACTCACTTCAAACACAGGGGTTGCAGGGCCTGAGAGGGCGCGGTTTCTCAATAACGTTTGGACAGCACTGTCTATAACCATCAAGCATTAACCGCGCCAGAAAGGAAAAGAGAGCGATCCTATCGCTTCTGAGAAGCAGGGTAGAAGTAAATTCTAAATAATATGTGTTCAGAGAAAACAAAGAAAACTCTATAGAAGATTTAACTGCAACATTGTTAATTAACAGCTATAAATTAATTTGGTTTGACTATTAATAAATCAATACATGTTAGTTATGACTTGTTAATAGCTAACTAATATTATCAGACTGCCAAAGAAACAAGCTGGGTAAAAACAAACGCTACCACCACAGTACAATTGTTCGCAAGCACAATTAGTCTATCCTATGGAGCAGGCTAGAAAATGGCTCAAGTGACGCCACCCGGCGGCGCTTTGTGAATATTCACCTACTTAGCACATGGGCCTGTCCCATGCGCTTTTTCAACAATGAATAAAAAGTCAACTTTTTGTACTCACAGAAAAAAACGGTAGTAATGTTGATTTAATGAAAATTTGGAAAATAAATGTATAGATAATTTTCTTAGTAGTTTTTGTAGTCAGTAGAACCTGGTTTATTTACAAACCAGGCCGTTTCAATCTTGACTATCCTCGGGCGGGGCACCAAATATGTAGGGTCAAAAGGTATAATTTATATTTATTAATCAGTCTCATGTAAGTATAATGCCCTAGAACGAGAAGTAGCGCATTCCGCTAAAGGAATTGCGTTGTGGAGTACCCGGTTATTCTAGTGGAAGTAATGTGGAGTCTAATTACTTTTAAACTTTAACAATACTCCACGTTGAATTACGGGAGATTTGTATCTGTTCTGTGAGTGTGACTTTCTATAAATGCTTGAAATATTCACGCCAAACACCAGATGCAAATAATATAGTTTATTACAAAAGGATAACCAGGTAATAGATGATTATATCCCACGGCGGGGTGATTTGGATATAGATAGAACACACACACAAAGGAGGTAAGGATGCGCGTGCACACGGGTGCACATGGCGGAGACAAAGAGGGACAGAGGGAAAGAAAGGAAGATGGAGGTGAAACACACGGGCACACGGGTACACGTGGCGGAGACAAAGGAAGAGAGAGAGAGTACGCGTGTCGGAAGAGGGAGGGAAGTATGAATTTGGCTTCAGCACGCTCAGGCCGAGCCTACTCAAGCCGTAGGGAGATCTGGCACTTTCTTAATAGGCTGAATTATGCCTCTATCACTAGTCGAGCCGTGATTGATTCTGGAGGATTTATTTCTACTAGCACTTGGGGAAGCGCATTATAAATATCCCGTTATCTAATTACGGTTAGTCTCGAATTTAGGATGTTATCGTGTCCAGATCGAAAGAGGGGAAATCACACTTTTTAGATATATATGTGGCAACACAAAATCATGTAGTGAGGGTATACAGTTATGGAAACTAACAACACATCATATCTCAAACGACGAGTAAAAACAGTTATTGCCCAGCATAATCTTATCAGAATTAAATGCAGTCAATATATTACTGAACCACCATATAGGTATCAGCCAATCTGTGCCCAGATAATACGGCCTTACTTGAGGTCCGATCTCATGAGAGACCAGACACCGCAGTTCGTGGTGTTCGTCCGACCGTCGTCGGGAAGAAAAAGAAGGGGATCCCGGGGTGGACGACTTAGAAACACAGGTCCTGGGAGATGTCCAAGTGTCCTGAGGCGTAGTCCTGGTTGGAGGCCTCGCGGGGGAATTCGCGTCGACAAAAAGTAACAAAGAGATCCGGTCGTCTTTGGAACTTGAATTCCCGAACTGCCCGTATAAGAGCAGTCTCCAACAGAATTGTCGGGTTCAATTAGTGCACGTACTTCGGATTCTAAAATCTAAAACTATAACCGTGATCAAGGGTTAAAATATTTAAGATTTAGTTCACAAAGTAAATTGGTCTCTTTTGATGCATACAGTTAGTTACCACACGCCAGAGAGAGCGAACTCTGGGGGGGTCCCAAAGTTTAATCCCTCAGGTGAGTGACATGCATTTCTCAGCCTGAGCGTATTGGATGCGGTAACTTTTTATTGCAGTCGGGAGGCGACGTTGAATGCGTGACTTCTCGTATCTCGGGAGTGACTGTAGTTCATTGTGGGGCTTGTAGTCCATTGTCCCAACAATGTGAAGGGGAATTTCCACAGACAACTTGAAGGAATGTTCTGGGGACTTGAGAGGAACACAACATAATGACATCCAGGGAACGCATTGCAAGATTTGTGACATTTATGGGATCTTCCTGGAATGTTCTTTTGTTATCTTGGAGTAACATTCCTTTATATATACATCCCAGGATGTTCCCAAAATAATGTTTTGTAATGACGTGGCAAGAATTTTTGGGGAATGTTAGCAATGTACTCTGGTCTCACAGTAAAGGAACATTAAATCCAAGCGTTAGAGAAACCCAAAGGGAACGTTTCGACTAACATTCCTAGAATATTCCACTTATGTTACATCGAATGTTCCTGTAATGTTCATGGAATGTGAAGGGGAAGTTCCACAATCAAGTTTTAGTAATGTTCTGAGGACTTGAAGGGAACTCAACATTATGATATCCAGGCAACGCATTGCAATGTCTGTGACATTTATGGGATGTTCCTGGAATGTTATTTTGTTATCTTGGGGTAACATTCCCCTATTCACCCCAGAATGTTCCCAATGTAATGTTCAGCAATGACATTACAGGGCTGTATAGGGAACATTCTTGAAAGATCCCAAATGTTCCTCGTTACCTGGGTTAGTCACAGTGCTCATTACATGATCCATTTTAAGTACTTTGCCGCAAAGAGCCTCCTGATGAATGATACAATGGTACATGTTTTCAGCAACTCAGGACAATTGTCCTCAAGCAACTTTTGTTTCACCAGCCAACTAACCCACTTCTCTCGCCGCACATTGCAGGTGCCCCGTCTGTCGTAAGCCTCACTAATTTGTCCCAAGGTAAATAAATTTTGCTGATGCACCTCTTCACCTGGTGAAAAATGTCCTTTCCGGTTGTTGTGCCGTGCATCGGCGCAACGTCCAACAGCTCCTCGGTGACCGAACGGTCTGGATTTACCCACCTAATGAAAATCGCCAGCTGGGCTGTGTCAGTTATGTCTGTGCTCTCGTCTAATGTCTGTGCAACTAGCTAGCTCGCTGACTCTCTCTGCCACAGTATTTCTGGACAGACTGATGTTCAAAAAGTCTTGTTTCTTCCCTGGACAGACTACATCGCAAACTTTGAGCATGCAGTGCTTTAAAAAAGAACCTTCCGAAAAAGACCTGGACGATTTTGCGATTTCTTTGAGACGGGTGTGTGCGGGTTGGACCCGTAATGCACGACTCAGAACACAAACGTAATAATAAATGTCCGCAAGGACTTTATTATAGGGAAATCCAGAAATCGTAGTCACAGAAGCGAAGTCCAAAAACCAATAAATCCAGCCAATAACCAATAAATCCAGCCAATAACCAAAAATACAGTACCAAAGGAAAAAGCAGTCTCGTAATCAGTATCCATGCACAAGTTCAAAACCAGAGTAGCTGTCAGCGGAGCAGAAGTACAATTCAGGGGTAAAGCAGAGTTCGATGGTCGTGGGGCGTTGCAGGAGTCAGACCGAAGTCCTATCCGCGGGGCAGAGGTACAAAACAGACAGCAGGCAAAACTCGTGGTCAAAAACAGGCAGTAGATACGATAGGCTGGCAGTAACGATGGTCAGTAAACAGGCTTGATTTATAACGGTAGTTATGTAGCACTAGTGCTTAGCCCCGCCCAGCAAGCTGTAGGCCCCTCAAGCCCCGCCCAGCAAGCTGTAAGCCCCTCAAGCCCCGCCCAGCAAGCTGTAGGCCCCTTCTGCAGTTCTGCAGATACACCCTACTCGGTCGTTCGTGTGGACTGTGAGTTGTAAAAGGTTGGGAACCTCTGAACTAGACTGCACCACTGTCACTGACTATGTGATTCATTCACTGGGGTCAGTTGCGCAAACGCACAAATATTCCAACAGCACATTCAGTTCAGCTCATAGTTAAGTATATCATTCGCAGGTATGGGGCAAAATGAATCCAGTCAAAAGCACTGCAAGTAAAAAAATATTAACTTTTTCTATAAACCTCATATGAACTTTTTGTATTTTTTAGTAGTAGTTATATAGTTTTCTGGATTAGGCTACTATATGGCCACTCCAGGTGAGCGTTTTAAATATGGATTAGAAGCTGTCCTACGTTTTCGTTTCCTTTTTAGCGTCGCCAGGACGCTCTATCGGATTTTTTCCGCCTCTGTTCCAGTGTTTGTATCTTGCCCGACAATTATTCCCTACACCTGTTTTGCGTTTCCTGCCGGCTATATATAGCCCAGGACTACTGCATTTCCGACACTTCGATATTGTCTTTGCTATGTTGACAACGAAGTCGGTAAGGTATAGGTAATTCAGAATTTTTGTTTTCAGTATTGTTACATAAATATACCGGTTCTGTCATGGTTTCTGGCAGCCTGCTGTTGTTTCTGCGGTCGTTCTTTTGTTTGACGACATCGGGGCAATCTATCAGATTTTCTGCATCCGTTTCTGTGTTTGAATCTCGCCCGCAATTATACCTTTCACCTGTTTTGGATTTCCTGCCGGTTATAAATAGCCCAGGGCTTCCGCATTTCCGACGCTTCGATATTGTCTTTGCTTTTGACTATCGGAGTCGGTAAGGTAAAGGATAGCGGTCTCTGTTTCTGGTTGCTACACGTCAGAAACATAGGTAGTCCGGTTAAAGAGTCAGGGTAAAGATTTATTTAGTCTTTTTGTTTCCTTCTCTCTTTATCCTTTTATATTCCTCTACCTGTTACCTTTTGTTCAGCTCGTTCACACCTAGAGCTGTAGGTAACAGGTTATTTTTCTATTTCCGTTTCTTTCGCCCTTGTTACACGGGCTTTCTTTTGTTTATCTCTGACCTCTAGTTTTACGCCCCTTGTGTGAGTGCGTGAGGTTCCTTTGTTGTTTACTACTCGCGATTGCAGAGTTTGCCCTCTTTTGGGGTTATTTTGTGTTGGCTTACGCCGGGAGCTTTTTATTCCCTTTATTTTGTTTAATTTCCCCAGTTACTGCGGAGCTGTCCGCTTAGTGGTGTATTTCTAACAAGATACGCTTTCAGATTCCTTGGTTGTGGTGTTTGGTTCTCCGAACCTTTCACTCCCCCTTACAGTTTCTGCATTTTTTGTGGTTACAGATGATAGATATTATGTATGAAGACTTAACCTATCAAAAAAAAATATTGCGTAACCACCACATTATTTATTTACGGCCGTTTTTGTATTAAATTTTGTTAAAAATGGCGTCAAAAAAGGTGTCATGATATTAGTCAAATTGAAGATGAAACAACAACACAGTCGTCTGAAGCGTGCATGATTATACGATTTTGTAGTTGTGCTGACCAATATGTAAATTAAAATATGCATGGTGGTGCATTTAAAAACGTAAAAAAATGTACGTTACGCATTTAAAAATTCCACGAAAAATACCCTGAAAGAAGTGCCTAACATTCGTTACACGTTGTGTCCAAGTAGGCTTACAAATTTCAAGCATGCCTAAAATAAAATCATAACGTTTCCCTTGTTTTACAAAGGTCCTACAATCTTAATAATACCTTGAAATGTCAATCCTCTAAAAATAAATACTCCTCAATAATAATAGAAATGGACTATTTTACGAAAACGTGGTGTCAAACCTGTAACGAATGTAACGTGATAGAAAATTTACGTTGCGAAGGCAACATCACCCACTGCACTGAAGTATACAATTTCGGCTCGAATATCAGTGACCTAGATCGCAGAATCAGAATCAGAAATTCAACTCCGGGTCACTACATTCGTTACAATGGCGTCTTAGTTACGAATGTTGCAGTGGAGCGTAGCACCAAGTTTAACCACTTAGGAAGTGGCCGATGTGGAGCAAATTGCGTGAATAGAGGTATGTACGAATACTTTCATGTTTATTCTATCGATATGAATTATTTTTGGGGAAAGATGTGTTAAATATTGGACACCAATTGTACTGTCAATTACAATTTTTGGACACCAAGACACCAAGTACCATATTCTTACACATATATATTGGGATGGCAGGTATGCCATCCGCCAAGTTACGGCTTGGCAGGCATGCCCCATACCTATACAGCACCGAGAGTTTGGCACTTTTCAGAAGTAACCACAATGACCATAGACACACAGCCCTTAAAAACATGAACTTCTGTATGTTCTGACCTCATGTAACCACACAGCATTCAGATACAACTTCACACATCCACACAATAAAGCCCCAAACTTGGGTTATTTTGCCGTTTTTTCTCCTTCCTCTTCCGCTTCTTCTTATTCTTCTTCTTCTTCTTCCCATTTTCCTGCCAAACTGCCTGCCTCCGTCGCGATGTTATCCAATGGGGAGAATTATTATTTGAGGGTATGGTCCGTCTACATGCTCATCAAGCTTATCGTCCAATAAAAACGCTTCATACTAATGTTTTTTAATGTTAATGTAGCTAATGGCTTTATGCTTTCCAAGAAGGTTACTGTGGCTTAGTGGTTAAGACTGCAGCCTCTCACACAGTGGATAGTGGGTTCGAGCCCAGTAGGGCATGTGTATTTTCCATAAAAACAATGTGCAACTGTTAAGTACTTTTCATTTCTTAGACTGTTATTATTTTCACATTGACACATTAACGTATTTTTATTGCAAAGGCAAAAGAGGTTTACAATATTAACTGTTCAATGTTTCACTTGTATTATATCACACCCTCCCCAAACCGGACGCTCGCTTTTGTATGGTTTGGGGAGGGTGTTACGCTCTGCTCTTGCGGTCATGACTGACTGACTGCGGAAACCCCTTGCCTCGGCCAACATTTATTTATTAATTTATTTCTTCACTTCAGCTCTGTTCACTTTATCCTTTTCGCACATAACACAAGGTCACCATAAAATTAACTATGAGGAAAATTAAGAATTTACGATAATAGCCTACATTAAAAATTGAGGATAGCCTCTTTTAAACTGCAAGCCTTTAAGCGATCGGATTTATAAACCACCAATTGCCCAAACATATATGATTCATGGTTAGTCACTTATAAATAAATGAATAGCCTCCGAATGTGGCTCTAGTCTACACTACTCTGCTGATCATGTAGCTTACTACAAACACTTTTAATTATAATAATAATAATAATAAATATAGCTGCAAGCAGCGATTTCCGGGGACCGTGCGGCATTAGCGGCATTTGTGAAACGCAGAAACCGCAAAATGGTAGACAGCTCTAGACAGGGTTGACCCAAAATACAAATATTTGTTTCTAATCAGGACTTTTGCCATTGCTGATGGTATCTTTACCCGATCTGGTAAGGGCTTGCGTATTAAGTCTTTTAAGTACAAGTGAAACGGTGAACAGTTAATACTGTTACATTTCTTAACTTTTGCAATAAAAAGGTGTTTCTTAATGTGAAAACAACATTAAAAGAAGCATAGCATTTGCACAATAGTTTTGCCAAACATTAACCAAGCCATTGGTACCAAGCTGGAATTGACCACATACACATGGAAAGCCAATACTGTATCCACTAGGCCTAAGCAGGTTAACAGAAATGAGGAGGCCAAATAAGACTTGTGTGTTGCGGTATCAGATTGTTTTGGCTTACTGACTTCATAATTCAAACAGATAACAGGTAATATTGTGAAATTTCCTAGCCTTTGCAATAAAAAGAACATTCTTACAATGACGTGCACATTGTGTGCCTCAAAAAAAACTCGGGAACAGGTGGGGATCGAACCACCAACCTACTACACGGCAGTCAAATGCCTTAACCACTAACCTACAGAAACTTTCACAGTTGGTATAGTAGGTAGACGGCCTGTTAAGCAGAGATAGTGTACTTGGCGGATGGCATACCTGCCATCCCAACATTTGTATTTCTTTAGTGCCACCACGCAGATTGATTGGGTTAAAACTGCAGGACTCGAGTCTTGATCTAACTCTCAATCAACCCACCAAGTTTCAGAACTTTATATCAAACGGTTTTAGAAGTACTAGCATTTGTGCGATAAGCCACGCCCAATGCAAAATCCATTGGCTTCTCATTCGGCCAAATTTTGACATACGCCTTAGTAAAGTAATGCATGTATGTAGGGAAGCGGTTTCAGTACCTTGAACAGGTTTGGTGCAAATTGGTCAAATTCTGTAGGAGGAGTAGCATTTTAAGTGTTTTACAAAAAATGCTAATTAGCGGAAAATTGAAGATGGCACACTTCATGGTTTCTTGAGGCAAATTTGTTGGGCAGGAGTAGCGGGATGTAACCACCAACTTATGTGACTGTAGATCAAACGGGGCGTCGGCAGTGGGCGTGTCAATGATTTTTAGTGAATTTTAAAATATTTTCATATATTTGGATCTCTATAGCGCCACCACATGGCTCGATTGGGTTGAAACTGGAGAGGTCAGGTCCAGATGTTACTCTTAAAAGACTTTCCAAGTTTCATAACTTTCTGTGAAATGGTTTTGGAATTATTAGCATTTTTGTGATAAGCCACGCCCACTGGATATTTATTGGCTCGTCATTCGGCCATCTTTTGAAATATCAAAATTCTGTATATAAGTTTTATGCTGCATGGTGTAAGGAGTGTGGTTAACAGGTTTCATGTAAATTGGTCAAATTTTATAGGAGGAGTAGTATTTTAAGTGTTTTACAAGTAATGCTAATTAGCGGAAAATCCAATAGGGCTAACTTGATGGTTCCTAGAGGCAAATTTGTTCAGTATGAGCAGCCGGACCTCTATCCCACATTTTGTGACTCTAGATAAAACGGGGCGTATGCAGTGGGCGTGTCAATTATTTTTTTTGTGAATTTTTTAATATTTTCTTATATTTGAATCTATACAGCGCCACCACGTGGCTAGATTGGGTTGAAACTGTAGGGGTCAATTCCTCATGTTACTCTTAATAGATCTACCAGGTTGCATAACTTTCTGTCAAATTATTTTGGAATTATCAGCATTTTTGTGATAAGTCACGCCCATTGAAAATGAATTGGCTCGTCATTCGGCCATCTTTTAAAATATCACAATTCTGAATATAACTTTTATGAAGCATGGTCTAACGAGTTTGTGTACCTCGTTTCATGTAAATTGGCCAAATTTTGTAGGAGGAGTAGCATTTTAAGTGTTATACAAAAAATGCTAATTAGCGGAAAATCCAATATGGCTGACTTCATGGATTCTTGAGGCAAATTTGTTCAGCATGAGCCGAGAGACCTGTACACCACATTTTGTGACTCTAGGTCAAACGGGGCGTCGCCAGTGGGCGTGTCAATGTCACAATATTTACACGTGCACTACAGCGCCACCAACTGGCCTATCGCCACGAAATTCGGTGTGAGCTTGTATGATGAGAACTTCTAACTATTTGCCAAGTTTCATGCTAATCAGCCAAGTGGTTAAGGAAAAACTCAAAGAAGTAATAAATGAGTACATTTAAGCCAAAATGTCGGCAAATTCAAGATGGCGCCCACCAAATTAGTAAAGTTATGTGATCCAAATCCGGCTCTTTGTCACTGTAGCAAGTTGCACATCTCTGCAAAGGAACTGTGATTTTTAGTGAATTTTTGTATATTTTTTTATATTTGGAACTCTATAGCGCCACCACATGGATGGATTGGGATAAAACTGTACATGTCTAGTCCTATTGGCACTCCTAACATAACTACCAAGGTTCATAGCTTTCTGTCTAATCGTTTTGGAATTATTAGCATTTTTGTGATAAGCCACGCCCAGTGAAATTTCATTGGCTCGTCATTCGGCCATATTTGAAAATATCAAAATTCCAAATATAACTTTTATGAGATATGGTCTAAGGAGTATGTATACCAGGTTTCATCTCAATTGGTCAAATTTTGTAGGAGGAGTAGCATTTTAAGCGTTTTACAAAAAATGCTAATTAGCAAAAAATCCAATATGGCGGACTTTATAGGTCCTGTTGGCAAATGTGTTCAGAATGAGCAAATGGACATGCATACCAAATTTTGTGAGTCTAGGTGAAACGGGGCGTCGGCAGTGGGCGTGTCAATGTCAAAATTTTGTCACGTGCACTACAGTGCCACCAGGTCTTCAATCTGCGTCATAATATAGAGCATTCAAGAGTTTGGGAATCCCAACAAGCGTGCCAAGTCTGGTGATTCTAGGCCAAACCAGCTCACGGGAATTTTAGGTGAAAGGGGAGAAAAAAAAAGAAAAAAAAAAAAGAATCAGAACAAAAACAATAGGGTACCTGCAGCTTCGCTGCACGGTCCCCTAAATATAGCTGCAAGCAGCGATTTCCGGGGACCGTGCGGCATTAGCGGCATTTGTGAAACGCAGAAACCGCAAAATGGTAGACAGCTCTAGACAGGGTTGACGCAAAATACAAATATTTGTTTCTAATCAGGGCTTTTGCCATTGCTGATGGTATCTTTACCCGATCCGGTAAGGGCTTGCGTATTAAGTCTTTTAAGTACAAGTGAAACAGTGAACAGTTAATACTGTTACATTTCTTAACTTTTGCAATAAAAAGGTGTTTCTTAATGTGAAAACAACATTAAAAGAAGCATAGCATTTGCACAATAGTTTTGCCAAACATTAACCAAGCCATTGGTACCAAGCTGGAATTGACCACATACACATGGAAAGCCAATACTGTATCCACTAGGCCTAAGCAGGTTAACAGAAATGAGGAGGCCAAATAAGAATTGTGTGTTGCGGTATCAGATTGTTTTGGCTTACTGACTTCATAATTCAAACAGATAACAGGTAATATTGTGAAATTTCCTAGCCTTTGCAATAAAAAGAACATTCTTACAATGACGTGCACATTGTGTGCCTCAAAAAAAACTCGGGAACAGGTGGGGATCGAACCACCAACCTACTACACGGCAGTCAAATGCCTTAACCACTAACCTACAGAAACTTTCACAGTTGGCATAGTAGGTAGACGGCCTGTTAAGCAGAGATAGTGTACTTGGCGGATGGCATACCTGCCATCCCAACATTTGTATTTCTTTAGTGCCACCACGCAGATTGATTGGGTTAAAACTGCAGGGCTCGAGTCTTGATCTAACTCTCAATCAACCCACCAAGTTTCAGAACTTTATATCAAACGGTTTTAGAAGTACTAGCATTTGTGCGATAAGCCACGCCCAATGCAAAATCCATTGGCTTCTCATTCGGCCAATTTTTGACATACGCCTTAGTAAAGTAATGCGTGTATGTAGGAACGCGGGTTGAGTACCTTAAACAGGTTTGGTGCAAATTGGTCAAATTCTGTAGGAGGAGTAGCATTTTAAGTGTTTTACAAAAAATGCTAATTAGCGGAAAATTGAAGATGGCAGACTTCATGGTTTCTTGAGGCAAATTTGTTGGGCAGGAGTAGCGGGATGTATCCACCAACTTATGTGACTGTAGATCAAACGAGGCGTCGGCAGTGGGAGTGTCAATGATTTTTAGTGAATGTTTAAATATTTTCTTATATTTGGATTTCAATAGCGCCACCACGTTGCTCGATTAGGTTGAAACTGGAGAGGTCTGGTCCAGATGTTACTCTTAAAAGACCTTCCAAGGTTCATAACTTTCCGTGAAATGGTTTTGGAATTATTAGCATTTTTGTGATAAGCTACGCCCACTGGATATTTATTAGCTCGTCATTCGGCCATATTTTGAAATATCAAAATTCTGTTTATACCTTTTATGATGCATGGTGTAAGGAGTGTGGTTAACAGGTTTCATGTAAATTGGTCAAATTTTATAGGAGGAGTAGTATTTTAAGTGTTTTACAAGTAATGCTAATTAGCGGAAAATCCAATAGGGCTAACTTGATGGTTCCTAGAGGCAAATTTGTTCAGTATGAGCAGCCGGACCTCTATCCCACATTTTGTGACTGTAGATAAAACGGGGCGTATGCAGTGGGCGTGTCAATTATTTTTTTGTGAATTTTTTCACATTTTCTTATATTTGAATCTATACAGCGCCACCACGTGGCTAGATTGGATTGAAACTGTAGGGGTCAATTCCTCATGTTACTCTTAATAGATCTACCAGGTTGCATAACTTTCTGTCAAATTATTTTGGAATTATCAGCATTTTTGTGATAAGTCACGCCCATTGAAAATTAATTGGCTCGTCATTCGGCCATCTTTTAAAATATCACAATTCTGAATATAACTTTTATGAAGCATGGTCTAACGAGTTTGTGTACCTCGTTTCATGTAAATTAGCCAAATTTTGTAGGAGGAGTAGCATTTTAAGTGTTATACAAAAAATGCTAATTAGCGGAAAATCCAATATGGCTGACTTCATGGATTCTTGAGGCAAATTTGTTCAGCATGAGCCGAGAGACCTGTACACCACATTTTGTGACTCTAGATCAAACGGGGCGTCGCCAGTGGGCGTGTCAATGTCACAATATTTACACGTGCACTACAGCGCCACCAACTGGCCTATCGCCACGAAATTCGGTGTGAGCTTGTATGATGAGAACTTCTAACTATTTACCAAGTTTCATGCTAATCAGCCAAGCGGTTAAGGAAAAACTCAAAGAAGTAATAAATGAGTACATTTAAGCCAAAATGTCGGCAAATTCAAGATGGCGCCCACCAAATTAGTAAAGTTATATGATCCAAATCCGGCTCTTTGTCACTGTAGCAAGTTGCACATCTCTGCAAAGGAACTGTGATTTTTAGTGAATATTTGTATATTTTTTTATATTTGGAACTCTATAGCGCCACCACATGGATGGATTGGGATAAAACTGTACAAGTCTAGTCCGATTGGCACTCCTAACATAACTACCAAGGTTCATAGCTTTCTGTCTAATCGTTTTGGAATTATTAGCATTTTTGTGATAAGCCACGCCCAGTGAAATTTCATTGGCTCGTCATTCGGCCATATTTGAAAATATCAAAATTCCAAATATAAATTTTATGAGACATGGTCTAAGGAGTATGGAGACCAAGTTTCATCTCAATTGGTCAAATTTTGTAGGAGGAGTAGCATTTTAAGCGTTTTACAAAAAATGCTAATTAGCAAAAAATCCAATATGGCGGACTTTATAGGTCCTGTTGGCAAATGTGTTCAGAATGAGCAAATGGACATGCATACCAAATTTTGTGAGTCTAGGTGAAACGGGGCGTCGGCAGTGGGCGTGTCAATGTCAAAATTTTGTCACGTGCACTACAGCGCCACCAGGTCTTCAATCTGCGTCATAATATAGAGCATTCAAGAGTTTGGGAATCCCAACAAGCGTGCCAAGTCTGGTGATTCTAGGCCAAACCAGCTCACGGGAATTTTAGGTGAAAGGGGAGAAAAAAAAAAAATAAATAAAAAGAATCAGAACAAAAACAATAGGGTACCTGCAGCTTCGCTGCATGGTCCCCTAAATATAGCTGCAAGCAGCGATTTCCGGGGACCGTGCGGCATCAGCGGCATTTGTGAAACGCAGAAACCGCAAAATCATAGACAACTCTAGAGAGGGTTGACCCAAATTACAAATATTTGTTCCTAATCAGGGCTTTTGCCATTGCTGATGGTATCTTTACCCGATCCGGTAAGGGCTTGCGTATTAAGTCTTTTAAGTACAAGTGAAACAGTGAACAGTTAATACTGTTACATTTCTTAACTTTTGCAATAAAAAGGTGTTTCTTAATGTGAAAACAACATTAAAAGAAGCATAGCATTTGCACAATAGTTTTGCCAAACATTAACCAAGCCATTGGTACCAAGCCGAAATTGACCACATACACATGGAAAGCCAATACTGTATCCACTAGGCCTAAGCAGGTTAACAGAAATGAGGAGGCCAAATAAGACTTGTGTGTTGCGGTATCAGATTGTTTTGGCTTACTGACTTCATAATTCAAACAGATAACTGTTAATATTGTGAAATTTCCTAGCCTTTGCAATAAAAAGAACATTCTTACAATGACGTGCACATTGTGTGCCTCAAAAAAAACTCGGGAACAGGTGGGGATCGAACCACCAACCTACTACACGGCAGTCAAATGCCTTAACCACTAACCTACAGAAACTTTCACAGTTGGCATAGTAGGTAGACGGCCTGTTAAGCAGAGATAGTGTACTTGGCGGATGGCATACCTGCCATCCCAACATTTGTATTTCTTTAGTGCCACCACGCAGATTGATTGGGTTAAAACTGCAGGGCTCGAGTCTTGATCTAACTCTCAATCAACCCACCAAGTTTCAGAACTTTATATCAAACGGTTTTAGAAGTACTAGCATTTGTGCGATAAGCCACGCCCAATGCAAAATCCATTGGCTTCTCATTCGGCCAATTTTTGACATACGCCTTAGTAAAGTAATGCGTGTATGTAGGAACGCGGGTTGAGTACCTTAAACAGGTTTGGTGCAAATTGGTCAAATTCTGTAGGAGGAGTAGCATTTTAAGTGTTTTACAAAAAATGCTAATTAGCGGAAAATTGAAGATGGCAGACTTCATGGTTTCTTGAGGCAAATTTGTTGGGCAGGAGTAGCGGGATGTATCCACCAACTTATGTGACTGTAGATCAAACGAGGCGTCGGCAGTGGGGAGTGTCAATGATTTTTAGTGAATGTTTAAATATTTTCTTATATTTGGATTTCAATAGCGCCACCACGTTGCTCGATTAGGTTGAAACTGGAGAGGTCTGGTCCAGATGTTACTCTTAAAAGACCTTCCAAGGTTCATAACTTTCCGTGAAATGGTTTTGGAATTATTAGCATTTTTGTGATAAGCCACGCCCACTGGATATTTATTAGCTCGTCATTCGGCCATATTTTGAAATATCAAAATTCTGTTTATACCTTTTATGATGCATGGTGTAAGGAGTGTGGTTAACAGGTTTCATGTAAATTGGTCAAATTTTATAGGAGGAGTAGTATTTTAAGTGTTTTACAAGTAATGCTAATTAGCGGAAAATCCAATAGGGCTAACTTGATGGTTCCTAGAGGCAAATTTGTTCAGTATGAGCAGCCGGACCTCTATCCCACATTTTGTGACTGTAGATAAAACGGGGCGTATGCAGTGGGCGTGTCAATTATTTTTTTGTGAATTTTTTCACATTTTCTTATATTTGAATCTATACAGCGCCACCACGTGGCTAGATTGGATTGAAACTGTAGGGGTCAATTCCTCATGTTACTCTTAATAGATCTACCAGGTTGCATAACTTTCTGTCAAATTATTTTGGAATTATCAGCATTTTTGTGATAAGTCACGCCCATTGAAAATTAATTGGCTCGTCATTCGGCCATCTTTTAAAATATCACAATTCTGAATATAACTTTTATGAAGCATGGTCTAACGAGTTTGTGTACCTCGTTTCATGTAAATTAGCCAAATTTTGTAGGAGGAGTAGCATTTTAAGTGTTATACAAAAAATGCTAATTAGCGGAAAATCCAATATGGCTGACTTCATGGATTCTTGAGGCAAATTTGTTCAGCATGAGCCGAGAGACCTGTACACCACATTTTGTGACTCTAGATCAAACGGGGCGTCGCCAGTGGGCGTGTCAATGTCACAATATTTACACGTGCACTACAGCGCCACCAACTGGCCTATCGCCACGAAATTCGGTGTGAGCTTGTATGATGAGAACTTCTAACTATTTACCAAGTTTCATGCTAATCAGCCAAGCGGTTAAGGAAAAACTCAAAGAAGTAATAAATGAGTACATTTAAGCCAAAATGTCGGCAAATTCAAGATGGCGCCCACCAAATTAGTAAAGTTATATGATCCAAATCCGGCTCTTTGTCACTGTAGCAAGTTGCACATCTCTGCAAAGGAACTGTGATTTTTAGTGAATATTTGTATATTTTTTTATATTTGGAACTCTATAGCGCCACCACATGGATGGATTGGGATAAAACTGTACAAGTCTAGTCCGATTGGCACTCCTAACATAACTACCAAGGTTCATAGCTTTCTGTCTAATCGTTTTGGAATTATTAGCATTTTTGTGATAAGCCACGCCCAGTGAAATTTCATTGGCTCGTCATTCGGCCATATTTGAAAATATCAAAATTCCAAATATAAATTTTATGAGACATGGTCTAAGGAGTATGGAGACCAAGTTTCATCTCAATTGGTCAAATTTTGTAGGAGGAGTAGCATTTTAAGCGTTTTACAAAAAATGCTAATTAGCAAAAAATCCAATATGGCGGACTTTATAGGTCCTGTTGGCAAATGTGTTCAGAATGAGCAAATGGACATGCATACCAAATTTTGTGAGTCTAGGTGAAACGGGGCGTCGGCAGTGGGCGTGTCAATGTCAAAATTTTGTCACGTGCACTACAGCGCCACCAGGTCTTCAATCTGCGTCATAATATAGAGCATTCAAGAGTTTGGGAATCCCAACAAGCGTGCCAAGTCTGGTGATTCTAGGCCAAACCAGCTCACGGGAATTTTAGGTGAAAGGGGAGAAAAAAAAAAAATAAATAAAAAGAATCAGAACAAAAACAATAGGGTACCTGCAGCTTCGCTGCATGGTCCCCTAAATATAGCTGCAAGCAGCGATTTCCGGGGACCGTGCGGCATCAGCGGCATTTGTGAAACGCAGAAACCGCAAAATCATAGACAACTCTAGAGAGGGTTGACCCAAATTACAAATATTTGTTCCTAATCAGGGCTTTTGCCATTGCTGATGGTATCTTTACCCGATCCGGTAAGGGCTTGCGTATTAAGTCTTTTAAGTACAAGTGAAACAGTGAACAGTTAATACTGTTACATTTCTTAACTTTTGCAATAAAAAGGTGTTTCTTAATGTGAAAACAACATTAAAAGAAGCATAGCATTTGCACAATAGTTTTGCCAAACATTAACCAAGCCATTGGTACCAAGCCGAAATTGACCACATACACATGGAAAGCCAATACTGTATCCACTAGGCCTAAGCAGGTTAACAGAAATGAGGAGGCCAAATAAGACTTGTGTGTTGCGGTATCAGATTGTTTTGGCTTACTGACTTCATAATTCAAACAGATAACTGTTAATATTGTGAAATTTCCTAGCCTTTGCAATAAAAAGAACATTCTTACAATGACGTGCACATTGTGTGCCTCAAAAAAAACTCGGGAACAGGTGGGGATCGAACCACCAACCTACTACACGGCAGTCAAATGCCTTAACCACTAACCTACAGAAACTTTCACAGTTGGCATAGTAGGTAGACGGCCTGTTAAGCAGAGATAGTGTACTTGGCGGATGGCATACCTGCCATCCCAACATTTGTATTTCTTTAGTGCCACCACGCAGATTGATTCGGTTAAAACTGCAGGGCTCGAGTCTTGATCTAACTCTCAATCAACCCACCAAGTTTCAGAACTTTATATCAAACGGTTTTAGAAGTACTAGCATTTGTGCGATAAGCCACGCCCAATGCAAAATCCATTGGCTTCTCATTCGGCCAATTTTTGACATACGCCTTAGTAAAGTAATGCGTGTATGTAGGAACGCGGGTTGAGTACCTTAAACAGGTTTGGTGCAAATTGGTCAAATTCTGTAGGAGGAGTAGGATTTTAAGTGTTTTACAAAAAATGCTAATTAGCGGAAAATTGAAGATGGCAGACTTCATGGTTTCTTGAGGCAAATTTGTTGGGCAGGAGTAGCGGGATGTATCCACCAACTTATGTGACTGTAGATCAAACGAGGCGTCGGCAGTGGGAGTGTCAATGATTTTTAGTGAATGTTTAAATATTTTCTTATATTTGGATTTCAATAGCGCCACCACGTTGCTCGATTAGGTTGAAACTGGAGAGGTCTGGTCCAGATGTTACTCTTAAAAGACCTTCCAAGGTTCATAACTTTCCGTGAAATGGTTTTGGAATTATTAGCATTTTTGTGATAAGCCACGCCCACTGGATATTTATTAGCTCGTCATTCGGCCATATTTTGAAATATCAAAATTCTGTTTATACCTTTTATGATGCATGGTGTAAGGAGTGTGGTTAACAGGTTTCATGTAAATTGGTCAAATTTTATAGGAGGAGTAGTATTTTAAGTGTTTTACAAGTAATGCTAATTAGCGGAAAATCCAATAGGGCTAACTTGATGGTTCCTAGAGGCAAATTTGTTCAGTATGAGCAGCCGGACCTCTATCCCACATTTTGTGACTGTAGATAAAACGGGGCGTATGCAGTGGGCGTGTCAATTATTTTTTTGTGAATTTTTTCACATTTTCTTATATTTGAATCTATACAGCGCCACCACGTGGCTAGATTGGATTGAAACTGTAGGGGTCAATTCCTCATGTTACTCTTAATAGATCTACCAGGTTGCATAACTTTCTGTCAAATTATTTTGGAATTATCAGCATTTTTGTGATAAGTCACGCCCATTGAAAATTAATTGGCTCGTCATTCGGCCATCTTTTAAAATATCACAATTCTGAATATAACTTTTATGAAGCATGGTCTAACGAGTTTGTGTACCTCGTTTCATGTAAATTAGCCAAATTTTGTAGGAGGAGTAGCATTTTAAGTGTTATACAAAAAATGCTAATTAGCGGAAAATCCAATATGGCTGACTTCATGGATTCTTGAGGTAAATTTGTTCAGCATGAGCCGAGAGACCTGTACACCACATTTTGTGACTCTAGATCAAACGGGGCGTCGCCAGTGGGCGTGTCAATGTCACAATATTTACACGTGCACTACAGCGCCACCAACTGGCCTATCGCCACGAAATTCGGTGTGAGCTTGTATGATGAGAACTTCTAACTATTTACCAAGTTTCATGCTAATCAGCCAAGCGGTTAAGGAAAAACTCAAAGAAGTAATAAATGAGTACATTTAAGCCAAAATGTCGGCAAATTCAAGATGGCGCCCACCAAATTAGTAAAGTTATATGATCCAAATCCGGCTCTTTGTCACTGTAGCAAGTTGCACATCTCTGCAAAAGAACTGTGATTTTTAGTGAATATTTGTATATTTTTTTATATTTGGAACTCTATAGCGCCACCACATGGATGGATTGGGATAAAACTGTACAAGTCTAGTCCGATTGGCACTCCTAACATAACTACCAAGGTTCATAGCTTTCTGTCTAATCGTTTTGGAATTATTAGCATTTTTGTGATAAGCCACGCCCAGTGAAATTTCATTGGCTCGTCATTCGGCCATATTTGAAAATATCAAAATTCCAAATATAAATTTTATGAGACATGGTCTAAGGAGTATGGAGACCAAGTTTCATCTCAATTGGTCAAATTTTGTAGGAGGAGTAGCATTTTAAGCGTTTTACAAAAAATGCTAATTAGCAAAAAATCCAATATGGCGGACTTTATAGGTCCTGTTGGCAAATGTGTTCAGAATGAGCAAATGGACATGCATACCAAATTTTGTGAGTCTAGGTGAAACGGGGCGTCGGCAGTGGGCGTGTCAATGTCAAAATTTTGTCACGTGCACTACAGCGCCACCAGGTGTTCAATCTGCGTCATAATATAGAGCATTCAAGAGTTTGGGAATCCCAACAAGCGTGCCAAGTCTGGTGATTCTAGGCCAAACCAGCTCACGGGAATTTTAGGTGAAAGGGGAGAAAAAAAATAAATAAATAAAAAGAATCAGAACAAAAACAATAGGGTACCTGCAGCTTCGCTGCATGGTCCCCTAAATATAGCTGCAAGCAGCGATTTCCGGGGACCGTGCGGCATCAGCGGCATTTGTGAAACGCAGAAACCGCAAAATCATAGACAACTCTAGAGAGGGTTGACCCAAATTACAAATATTTGTTCCTAATCAGGGCTTTTGCCATTGCTGATGGTATCTTTACCCGATCCGGTAAGGGCTTGCGTATTAAGTCTTTTAAGTACAAGTGAAACAGTGAACAGTTAATACTGTTACATTTCTTAACTTTTGCAATAAAAAGGTGTTTCTTAATGTGAAAACAACATTAAAAGAAGCATAGCATTTGCACAATAGTTTTGCCAAACATTAACCAAGCCATTGGTACCAAGCCGAAATTGACCACATACACATGGAAAGCCAATACTGTATCCACTAGGCCTAAGCAGGTTAACAGAAATGAGGAGGCCAAATAAGACTTGTGTGTTGCGGTATCAGATTGTTTTGGCTTACTGACTTCATAATTCAAACAGATAACTGTTAATATTGTGAAATTTCCTAGCCTTTGCAATAAAAAGAACATTCTTACAATGACGTGCACATTGTGTGCCTCAAAAAAAACTCGGGAACAGGTGGGGATCGAACCACCAACCTACTACACGGCAGTCAAATGCCTTAACCACTAACCTACAGAAACTTTCACAGTTGGCATAGTAGGTAGACGGCCTGTTAAGCAGAGATAGTGTACTTGGCGGATGGCATACCTGCCATCCCAACATTTGTATTTCTTTAGTGCCACCACGCAGATTGATTCGGTTAAAACTGCAGGGCTCGAGTCTTGATCTAACTCTCAATCAACCCACCAAGTTTCAGAACTTTATATCAAACGGTTTTAGAAGTACTAGCATTTGTGCGATAAGCCACGCCCAATGCAAAATCCATTGGCTTCTCATTCGGCCAATTTTTGACATACGCCTTAGTAAAGTAATGCGTGTATGTAGGAACGCGGGTTGAGTACCTTAAACAGGTTTGGTGCAAATTGGTCAAATTCTGTAGGAGGAGTAGCATTTTAAGTGTTTTACAAAAAATGCTAATTAGCGGAAAATTGAAGATGGCAGACTTCATGGTTTCTTGAGGCAAATTTGTTGGGCAGGAGTAGCGGGATGTATCCACCAACTTATGTGACTGTAGATCAAACGAGGCGTCGGCAGTGGGAGTGTCAATGATTTTTAGTGAATGTTTAAATATTTTCTTATATTTGGATTTCAATAGCGCCACCACGTTGCTCGATTAGGTTGAAACTGGAGAGGTCTGGTCCAGATGTTACTCTTAAAAGACCTTCCAAGGTTCATAACTTTCCGTGAAATGGTTTTGGAATTATTAGCATTTTTGTGATAAGCCACGCCCACTGGATATTTATTAGCTCGTCATTCGGCCATCTTTTGAAATATCAAAATTCTGTTTATACCTTTTATGATGCATGGTGTAAGGAGTGTGGTTAACAGGTTTCATGTAAATTGGTCAAATTTTATAGGAGGAGTAGTATTTTAAGTGTTTTACAAGTAATGCTAATTAGCGGAAAATCCAATAGGGCTAACTTGATGGTTCCTAGAGGCAAATTTGTTCAGTATGAGCAGCCGGACCTCTATCCCACATTTTGTGACTGTAGATAAAACGGGGCGTATGCAGTGGGCGTGTCAATTATTTTTTTGTGAATTTTTTCACATTTTCTTATATTTGAATCTATACAGCGCCACCACGTGGCTAGATTGGATTGAAACTGTAGGGGTCAATTCCTCATGTTACTCTTAATAGATCTACCAGGTTGCATAACTTTCTGTCAAATTATTTTGGAATTATCAGCATTTTTGTGATAAGTCACGCCCATTGAAAATTAATTGGCTCGTCATTCGGCCATCTTTTAAAATATCACAATTCTGAATATAACTTTTATGAAGCATGGTCTAACGAGTTTGTGTACCTCGTTTCATGTAAATTAGCCAAATTTTGTAGGAGGAGTAGCATTTTAAGTGTTATACAAAAAATGCTAATTAGCGGAAAATCCAATATGGCTGACTTCATGGATTCTTGAGGCAAATTTGTTCAGCATGAGCCGAGAGACCTGTACACCACATTTTGTGACTCTAGGTCAAACGGGGCGTCGCCAGTGGGCGTGTCAATGTCACAATATTTACACGTGCACTACAGCGCCACCAACTGGCCTATCGCCACGAAATTCGGTGTGAGCTTGTATGATGAGAACTTCTAACTATTTGCCAAGTTTCATGCTAATCAGCCAAGCGGTTAAGGAAAAACTCAAAGAAGTAATAAATGAGTACATTTAAGCCAAAATGTCGGCAAATTCAAGATGGCGCCCACCAAATTAGTAAAGTTATATGATCCAAATCCGGCTCTTTGTCACTGTAGCAAGTTGCACATCTCTGCAAAGGAACTGTGATTTTTAGTGAATATTTGTATATTTTTTTATATTTGGAACTCTATAGCGCCACCACATGGATGGATTGGGATAAAACTGTACAAGTCTAGTCCGATTGGCACTCCTAACATAACTACCAAGGTTCATAGCTTTCTGTCTAATCGTTTTGGAATTATTAGCATTTTTGTGATAAGCCACGCCCAGTGAAATTTCATTGGCTCGTCATTCGGCCATATTTGAAAATATCAAAATTCCAAATATAAATTTTATGAGACATGGTCTAAGGAGTATGGAGACCAAGTTTCATCTCAATTGGTCAAATTTTGTAGGAGGAGTAGCATTTTAAGCGTTTTACAAAAAATGCTAATTAGCAAAAAATCCAATATGGCGGACTTTATAGGTCCTGTTGGCAAATGTGTTCAGAATGAGCAAATGGACATGCATACCAAATTTTGTGAGTCTAGGTGAAACGGGGCGTCGGCAGTGGGCGTGTCAATGTCAAAATTTTGTCACGTGCACTACAGCGCCACCAGGTGTTCAATCTGCGTCATAATATAGAGCATTCAAGAGTTTGGGAATCCCAACAAGCGTGCCAAGTCTGGTGATTCTAGGCCAAACCAGCTCACGGGAATTTTAGGTGAAAGGGGAGAAAAAAAATAAATAAATAAAAAGAATCAGAACAAAAACAATAGGGTACCTGCAGCTTCGCTGCATGGTCCCCTAAATATAGCTGCAAGCAGCGATTTCCGGGGACCGTGCGGCATCAGCGGCATTTGTGAAACGCAGAAAACCGCAAAATCATAGACAACTCTAGAGAGGGTTGACCCAAATTACAAATATTTGTTCCTAATCAGGGCTTTTGCCATTGCTGATGGTATCTTTACCCGATCCGGTAAGGGCTTGCGTATTAAGTCTTTTAAGTACAAGTGAAACAGTGAACAGTTAATACTGTTACATTTCTTAACTTTTGCAATAAAAAGGTGTTTCTTAATGTGAAAACAACATTAAAAGAAGCATAGCATTTGCACAATAGTTTTGCCAAACATTAACCAAGCCATTGGTACCAAGCCGAAATTGACCACATACACATGGAAAGCCAATACTGTATCCACTAGGCCTAAGCAGGTTAACAGAAATGAGGAGGCCAAATAAGACTTGTGTGTTGCGGTATCAGATTGTTTTGGCTTACTGACTTCATAATTCAAACAGATAACTGTTAATATTGTGAAATTTCCTAGCCTTTGCAATAAAAAGAACATTCTTACAATGACGTGCACATTGTGTGCCTCAAAAAAAACTCGGGAACAGGTGGGGATCGAACCACCAACCTACTACACGGCAGTCAAATGCCTTAACCACTAACCTACAGAAACTTTCACAGTTGGCATAGTAGGTAGACGGACTGTTAAGCAGAGATAGTGTACTTGGCGGATGGCATACCTGCCATCCCAACATTTGTATTTCTTTAGTGCCACCACGCAGATTGATTGGGTTAAAACTGCAGGGCTCGAGTCTTGATCTAACTCTCAATCAACCCACCAAGTTTCAGAACTTTATATCAAACGGTTTTAGAAGTACTAGCATTTGTGCGATAAGCCACGCCCAGTGAAATTTCATTGGCTCGTCATTCGGCCATATTTGAAAATATCAAAATTCCAAATATAACTTTTATGAGACATGGTCTAAGGAGTATGTATACCAGGTTTCATCTCAATTGGTCAAATTTTGTAGGAGGAGTAGCATTTTAAGCGTTTTGCAAAAAATGCTAATTAGCAAAAAATCCAATATGGCGGACTTTATAGGTCCTGTTGGCAAATGTGTTCAGAATGAGCAAATGGACATGCATACCAAATTTTGTGAGTCTAGGTGAAACGGGGCGTCGGCAGTGGGCGTGTCAATGTCAAAATTTTGTCACGTGCACTACAGCGCCACCAGGTCTTCAATCTGCGTCATAATATAGAGCATTCAAGAGTTTGGGAATCCCAACAAGCGTGCCAAGTCTGGTGATTCTAGGCCAAACCAGCTCACGGGAATTTTAGGTGAAAAGGGAGAGAAAAAAAGAAAAAAAAAAAAAAGAATCAGAACAAAAACAATAGGGTACCTGCAGCTTCGCTGCACGGTCCCCTAAATATAGCTGCAAGCAGCGATTTCCGGGGACCGTGCGGCATTAGCAGCATTTGTGAAACGCAGAAACCGCAAAATGGTAGACAGCTCTAGACAGGGTTGACGCAAAATACAAATATTTGTTTCTAATCAGGGCTTTTGCCATTGCTGATGGTATCTTTACCCGATCCGGTAAGGGCTTGCGTATTAAGTCTTTTAAGTACAAGTGAAACAGTGAACAGTTAATACTGTTACATTTCTTAACTTTTGCAATAAAAAGGTGTTTCTTAATGTGAAAACAACATTAAAAGAAGCATAGCATTTGCACAATAGTTTTGCCAAACATTAACCAAGCCATTGGTACCAAGCTGGAATTGACCACATACACATGGAAAGCCAATACTGTATCCACTAGGCCTAAGCAGGTTAACAGAAATGAGGAGGCCAAATAAGAATTCTGTGTTGCGGTATCAGATTGTTTTGGCTTACTGACTTCATAATTCAAACAGATAACAGGTAATATTGTGAAATTTCCTAGCCTTTGCAATAAAAAGAACATTCTTACAATGACGTGCACATTGTGTGCCTCAAAAAAAACTCGGGAACAGGTGGGGATCTAACCACCAACCTACTACACGGCAGTCAAATGCCTTAACCACTAACCTACAGAAACTTTCACAGTTGGCATAGTAGGTAGACGGCCTGTTAAGCAGAGATAGTGTACTTGGCGGATGGCATACCTGCCATCCCAACATTTGTATTTCTTTAGTGCCACCACGCAGATTGATTGGGTTAAAACTGCAGGGCTCGAGTCTTGATCTAACTCTCAATCAACCCACCAAGTTTCAGAACTTCATATCAAACGGTTTTAGAAGTACTAGCATTTGTGCGATAAGCCACGCCCAATGCAAAATCCATTGGCTTCTCATTCGGCCAATTTTTGACATACGCCTTAGTAAAGTAATGCGTGTATGTAGGAACGCGGGTTGAGTACCTTAAACAGGTTTGGTGCAAATTGGTCAAATTCTGTAGGAGGAGTAGCATTTTAAGTGTTTTACAAAAAATGCTAATTAGCGGAAAATTGAAGATGGCAGACTTCATGGTTTCTTGAGGCAAATTTGTTGGGCAGGAGTAGCGGGATGTATCCACCAACTTATGTGACTGTAGATCAAACGAGGCGTCGGCAGTGGGCGTGTCAATGATTTTTAGTGAATGTTTAAATATTTTCTTATATTTGGATTTCAATAGCGCCACCACGTTGCTCGATTGGGTTGAAACTGGAGAGGTCTGGTCCAGATGTTACTCTTAAAAGACCTTCCAAGGTTCATAACTTTCCGTGAAATGGTTTTGGAATTATTAGCATTTTTGTGATGAGCCACGCCCACTGGATATTTATTAGCTCGTCATTCGGCCATCTTTTGAAATATCAAAATTCTGTTTATACCTTTTATGATGCATGGTGTAAGGAGTGTGGTTAACAGGTTTCATGTAAATTGGTCAAATTTTATAGGAGGAGTAGTATTTTAAGTGTTTTACAAGTAATGCTAATTAGCGGAAAATCCAATAGGGCTAACTTGATGGTTCCTAGAGGCAAATTTGTTCAGTATGAGCAGCCGGACCTCTATCCCACATTTTGTGACTGTAGATAAAACGGGGCGTATGCAGTGGGCGTGTCAATTATTTTTTTGTGAATTTTTTCACATTTTCTTATATTTGGATCTATACAGCGCCACCACGTGGCTAGATTGGATTGAAACTGTAGGGGTCAATTCCTCATGTTACTCTTAATAGATCTACCAGGTTGCATAACTTTCTGTCAAATTATTTTGGAATTATCAGCATTTTTGTGATAAGTCACGCCCATTGAAAATTAATTGGCTCGTCATTCGGCCATCTTTTAAAATATCACAATTCTGAATATAACTTTTATGAAGCATGGTCTAACGAGTTTGTGTACCTCGTTTCATGTAAATTGGCCAAATTTTGTAGGAGGAGTAGCATTTTAAGTGTTATACAAAAAATGCTAATTAGCGGAAAATCCAATATGGCTGACTTCATGGATTCTTGAGGCAAATTTGTTCAGCATGAGCCGAGAGACCTGTACACCACATTTTGTGACTCTAGGTCAAACGGGGCGTCGCCAGTGGGCGTGTCAATGTCACAATATTTACACGTGCACTACAGCGCCACCAACTGACCTATCGCCACGAAATTCGGAGTGAGCTTGTATGATGAGAACTTCTAACTATTTGCCAAGTTTCATGCTAATCAGCCAAGCGGTTAAGGAAAAACTCAAAGAAGTAATAAATGAGTACATTTAAGCCAAAATGTCGGCAAATTCAAGATGGCGCCCACCAAATTAGTAAAGTTATATGATCCAAATCCGGCTCTTTGTCAATGTAGCAAGTTGCACATCTCTGCAAAGGAACTGTGATTTTTAGTGAATTTTTGTATATTTTTTTATATTTGGAACTCTATAGCGCCACCACATGGATGGATTGGGATAAAACTGTACAAGTCTAGTCCGATTGGCACTCCTAACATAACTACCAAGGTTCATAGCTTTCTGTCTAATCGTTTTGGAATTATTAGCATTTTTGTGATAAGCCACGCCCAGTGAAATTTCATTGGCTCGTCATTCGGCCATATTTGAAAATATCAAAATTCCAAATATAAATTTTATGAGACATGGTCTAAGGAGTATGGAGACCAAGTTTCATCTCAATTGGTCAAATTTTGTAGGAGGAGTAGCATTTTAAGCGTTTTACAAAAAATGCTAATTAGCAAAAAATCCAATATGGCGGACTTTATAGGTCCTGTTGGCAAATGTGTTCAGAATGAGCAAATGGACATGCATACCAAATTTTGTGAGTCTAGGTGAAACGGGGCGTCGGCAGTGGGCGTGTCAATGTCAAAATTTTGTCACGTGCACTACAGCGCCACCAGGTGTTCAATCTGCGTCATAATATAGAGCATTCAAGAGTTTGGGAATCCCAACAAGCGTGCCAAGTCTGGTGATTCTAGGCCAAACCAGCTCACGGGAATTTTAGGTGAAAGGGGAGAAAAAAAATAAATAAATAAAAAGAATCAGAACAAAAACAATAGGCTACCTGCAGCTTCGCTGCATGGTCCCCTAAATATAGCTGCAAGCAGCGATTTCCGGGGACCGTGCGGCATCAGCGGCATTTGTGAAACGCAGAAACCGCAAAATCATAGACAACTCTAGAGAGGGTTGACCCAAATTACAAATATTTGTTCCTAATCAGGGCTTTTGCCATTGCTGATGGTATCTTTACCCGATCCGGTAAGGGCTTGCGTATTAAGTCTTTTAAGTACAAGTGAAACAGTGAACAGTTAATACTGTTACATTTCTTAACTTTTGCAATAAAAAGGTGTTTCTTAATGTGAAAACAACATTAAAAGAAGCATAGCATTTGCACAATAGTTTTGCCAAACATTAACCAAGCCATTGGTACCAAGCCGAAATTGACCACATACACATGGAAAGCCAATACTGTATCCACTAGGCCTAAGCAGGTTAACAGAAATGAGGAGGCCAAATAAGACTTGTGTGTTGCGGTATCAGATTGTTTTGGCTTACTGACTTCATAATTCAAACAGATAACTGTTAATATTGTGAAATTTCCTAGCCTTTGCAATAAAAAGAACATTCTTACAATGACGTGCACATTGTGTGCCTCAAAAAAAACTCGGGAACAGGTGGGGATCGAACCACCAACCTACTACACGGCAGTCAAATGCCTTAACCACTAACCTACAGAAACTTTCACAGTTGGCATAGTAGGTAGACGGCCTGTTAAGCAGAGATAGTGTACTTGGCGGATGGCATACCTGCCATCCCAACATTTGTATTTCTTTAGTGCCACCACGCAGATTGATTGGGTTAAAACTGCAGGGCTCGAGTCTTGATCTAACTCTCAATCAACCCACCAAGTTTCAGAACTTTATATCAAACAGTTTTAGAAGTACTAGCATTTGTGCGATAAGCCACGCCCAGTGAAATTTCATTGGCTCGTCATTCGGCCATATTTGAAAATATCAAAATTCCAAATATAACTTTTATGAGACATGGTCTAAGGAGTATGTATACCAGGTTTCATCTCAATTGGTCAAATTTTGTAGGAGGAGTAGCATTTTAAGCGTTTTTCAAATAATGCTAATTAGCCAAAAATCCAATATGGCGGACTTTATAGGTCCTGTTGGCAAATGTGTTCAGAATGAGCAAATGGACATGCATACCAAATTTTGTGAGTCTAGGTGAAACGGGGCGTCGGCAGTGGGCGTGTCAATGTCAAAATTTTGTCACGTGCACTACAGCGCCACCAGGTCTTCAATCTGCGTCATAATATAGAGCATTCAAGAGTTTGGGAATCCAAACAAGCGTGCCAAGTCTGGTGATTCTAGGCCAAACCAGCTCACGGGAATTTTAGGTGAAAGGGGAGAAAAAAAAGAAAAAAAAAAAAAAGAATCAGAACAAAAACAATAGGGTACCTGCAGCTTCGCTGCACGGTCCCCTAAATATAGCTGCAAGCAGCGATTTCCGGGGACCGTGCGGCATTAGCGGCATTTGTGAAACGCAGAAACCGCAAAATGGTAGACAGCTCTAGACAGGGTTGACGCAAAATACAAATATTTGTTTCTAATCAGGGCTTTTGCCATTGCTGATGGTATCTTTACCCGATCCGGTAAGGGCTTGCGTATTAAGTCTTTTAAGTACAAGTGAAACAGTGAACAGTTAATACTGTTACATTTCTTAACTTTTGCAATAAAAAGGTGTTTCTTAATGTGAAAACAACATTAAAAGAAGCATAGCATTTGCACAATAGTTTTGCCAAACATTAACCAAGCCATTGGTACCAAGCTGGAATTGACCACATACACATGGAAAGCCAATACTGTATCCACTAGGCCTAAGCAGGTTAACAGAAATGAGGAGGCCAAATAAGAATTCTGTGTTGCGGTATCAGATTGTTTTGGCTTACTGACTTCATAATTCAAACAGATAACAGGTAATATTGTGAAATTTCCTAGCCTTTGCAATAAAAAGAACATTCTTACAATGACGTGCACATTGTGTGCCTCAAAAAAAACTCGGGAACTGGTGGGGATCTAACCACCAACCTACTACACGGCAGTCAAATGCCTTAACCACTAACCTACAGAAACTTTCACAGTTGGCATAGTAGGTAGACGGCCTGTTAAGCAGAGATAGTGTACTTGGCGGATGGCATACCTGCCATCCCAACATTTGTATTTCTTTAGTGCCACCACGCAGATTGATTGGGTTAAAACTGCAGGGCTCGAGTCTTGATCTAACTCTCAATCAACCCACCAAGTTTCAGAACTTTATATCAAACGGTTTTAGAAGTACTAGCATTTGTGCGATAAGCCACGCCCAATGCAAAATCCATTGGCTTCTCATTCGGCCAATTTTTGACATACGCCTTAGTAAAGTAATGCGTGTATGTAGGAACGCGGGTTGAGTACCTTAAACAGGTTTGGTGCAAATTGGTCAAATTCTGTAGGAGGAGTAGCATTTTAAGTGTTTTACAAAAAATGCTAATTAGCGGAAAATTGAAGATGGCAGACTTCATGGTTTCTTGAGGCAAATTTGTTGGGCAGGAGTAGCGGGATGTATCCACCAACTTATGTGACTGTAGATCAAACGAGGCGTCGGCAGTGGGCGTGTCAATGATTTTTAGTGAATGTTTAAATATTTTCTTATATTTGGATTTCAATAGCGCCACCACGTTGCTCGATTGGGTTGAAACTGGAGAGGTCTGGTCCAGATGTTACTCTTAAAAGACCTTCCAAGGTTCATAACTTTCCGTGAAATGGTTTTGGAATTATTAGCATTTTTGTGATAAGCCACGCCCACTGGATATTTATTAGCTCGTCATTCGGCCATCTTTTGAAATATCAAAATTCTGTTTATACCTTTTATGATGCATGGTGTAAGGAGTGTGGTTAACAGGTTTCATGTAAATTGGTCAAATTTTATAGGAGGAGTAGTATTTTAAGTGTTTTACAAGTAATGCTAATTAGCGGAAAATCCAATAGGGCTAACTTGATGGTTCCTAGAGGCAAATTTGTTCAGTATGAGCAGCCGGACCTCTATCCCACATTTTGTGACTGTAGATAAAACGGGGCGTATGCAGTGGGCGTGTCAATTATTTTTTTGTGAATTTTTTCACATTTTCTTATATTTGGATCTATACAGCGCCACCACGTGGCTAGATTGGATTGAAACTGTAGGGGTCAATTCCTCATGTTACTCTTAACCCTATTTACTTTGGCCTATTTTATACAATTTTCGCCTAGTTTTTACTAGTGTCAATTAAGTGCCAATATCTCAAAAACTATTCACTGCACATCCATGGTTGAAAGTTTCAATGAAAGAAGAGGCTTGTACCATTCAGAAATTTGCATCAGAATAAATTTATGTAAAAATGGTCACATACAGTTTATACATAATACACATAAAAAAACAAAAAAAAGTACAAAACGCCTTGTGTTTTTACAGTTTAGCACTGAATATTTCAACTTCAAAGTACTGGAGCAAGCCAGACTTCCTTACACTAGTGCACTGATATGTTGTCCACTTGGGTATAGAATTTGGTAAAGATATCTACAGGCTTTCCTTATGCATTGGTATTTTTACCAAAACGGGGCCCGGGTGTCCCAAAACGTTTCCAACGTCACCAAATATAAAACATGTGCATATCTTTCTGTCTAGGCATGTCAATCATCAGAAAACTTTATTTTTCTTTTAAAACATTTTTTGTAATACAGAATGTGAAGAAAATTAACCTACACATGTTTTGTGTTTATGTGTATGAGGGTATTCTCTTACAAAGCGTGCCCAAAAGTGCCCAAATACCTCTCCGAAAAGGATTACTTACCCTAATGTTATCCAACCAATCTGCTTTACATTTAAAATGGCACTGTACTTCAAAGTTAGATTTACCAGAGCCCCATAAGCCAGCAGAATAACAGGTTTATCTATAACAAGCCTTCAACTTGACTTTTTACAGCAAAAGTAATGAATTATACATCACTATTTGGCAAACCTGTCTGTTACCACCTCCTACGACAGAGGTGTTAGGTGGGGGAGGGGTGTCTTCACTGTCCTCCCTGAAAAAGACAGATTCAAGTACATTACTAAGTAGAATCACTAAAAAATGAGAACAGAAATTATCTCAAAAAGACATATGGCAAGTATTACAATTAAGTGGAAAAATTTTTTTATTTTATAAAAAAAAATATATATATATATATATATATATATATATATATATACACACACACACACACACACACACACATATATATATATATATTATATATACGTATATACATTAAAAAATCTTACATCCACAGTACGTCTGATATTAGCTCCAACATAATTAGCAATCGTAGCTAACTAGGATTTATGAATTCGTTTGTCAGCTTGCACGAACTAAATTACATTATTATAATACTGTAATGTCTTGACTGAACCGTGAAATAAAGTACTGAGTATGAGAACTCGTTTCATGCGTAAATTCAACAACTAGCCCTGTGTTGGTTGCTGCACAAAGAAACTGCGAATTAACGCTAGAAAACAAACAAACAGCAGGCGCTACTTAGCAGCCTGTGACACCATAGAAACTAGCGAACTCCTGCGAGAATCCATTTATCACCAAACTAAAAATACTCTAGATAATAGCGCTCCATACTGTTGATGATTATGATGATGATGATAATAACAAGAATAATAATAATAATAATAATTTGTATTATATATTTTTAAAAAACACTTACATGTCCAGGCACGGGTCCATGCCAGAGTCATTGCTCTGCCAGAACACAGACTTCTTCGCCTCTGGGACACTTCTTCACCTCCAAAACCTGAGCAACCGTGAAATAAGCGCTCTTCTTTCCACCGTTGATTGCTACGTTCGCGTATAAATGTATAAAATAATCGTAAACTTTGAAGCAGCAAAGACATCACCAGCGCAATTGCACCAATACAGCTGCCCGCGTCTGCGTACAGAGAAAGACTGGTCTGTGACGTTTTTTCAGCTCACAAAAAAGCTACACATTGCTAAATACATCGGGATAGACTACAAACTTACTTGTAACAGCAATCCAGCCCATCCCTTACAGGATAAACTCAGTCAAAATGGCCACAGGCGTCATCTGATGCATTCGACAGTCAGGAGCGCACAGCCGATTGCCCTATGGGCTGTCTTTACGCGTGGATACAGCGCCGTTCACAGTCGCTTGAATATGACATATTTTACTTCGTTTGAAAGGGCAGGAACCCCCGTAGAAGATAATCTACGTGTTTTACGTTAGATCATTCCTGTAGCATTCTAGTAATGCTTTTACGCAACGGTAGTAACGTAGTACAAACGCAAAAGCGAAGGGTACGCACTGTGGAAATTGAGACTTTCCTGGATAATGGATAAATGGGTTACGAAAAAACGTTGAGGATTCTTCAGAAAAGGGTTATAACTGCATAACCAGGTATCGTATTTGGTTGCTTAAACATGTTTATCAAGAGAATTTGTAGAAAATAAAATGTATTGATACGCATTTTATTGCCTGTGATTGCGGCGAGGTGAAGGCTGTAAACAAATAAAAAAAGTGGGTTGGGCTATTAGCACCCTGCTGCTTTATGGCTCTGTAGTGTAACCTGAGAGCTGATAAGCATATAAACGAATGTGCTCGCAGGCTGTGACTGTTTTTAACAATTTTGCGTCGAAAGTTCCGTGTTTTATTAACGTTATAATTTAGAATTTAAGAGAAATATGAACACTATAAAAAATTGGACCGCATGCGTCCCACCACTAGGGGGCCAAAGCCTATAGAGTTAATAGATCTACCAGGTTGCATAACTTTCTGTCAAATTATTTTGGAATTATCAGCATTTTTGTGATAAGTCACGCCCATTGAAAATTAATTGGCTCGTCATTCGGCCATATTTTAAAATATCACAATTCTGAATATAACTTTTATGAAGCATGGTCTAACGAGTTTGTGTACCTCGTTTCATGTAAATTGGCCAAATTTTGTAGGAGGAGTAGCATTTTAAGTGTTATACAAAAAATGCTAATTAGCGGAAAATCCAATATGGCTGACTTCATGGATTCTTGAGGCAAATTTGTTCAGCATGAGCCGAGAGACCTGTACACCACATTTTGTGACTCTAGGTCAAACGGGGCGTCGCCAGTGGGCGTGTCAATGTCACAATATTTACACGTGCACTACAGCGCCACCAACTGGCCTATCGCCACGAAATTCGGAGTGAGCTTGTATGATGAGAACTTCTAACTATTTGCCAAGTTTCATGCTAATCAGCCAAGCGGTTAAGGAAAAACTCAAAGAAGTAATAAATGAGTACATTTAAGCCAAAATGTCGGCAAATTAAAGATGGCGCCCACCAAATTAGTAAAGTTATATGATCCAAATCGGGCTCTTTGTCACTGTAGCAAGTTGCACATCTCTGCAAAGGAACTGTGATTTTTAGTGAATTTTTGTATATTTTTTTATATTTGGAACTCTATAGCGCCACCACATGGATGGATTGGGATAAAACTGTACATGTCTAGTCCTATTGGCACTCCTAACATAACTACCAAGGTTCATAGCTTTCTGTCTAATCGTTTTGGAATTATTAGCATTTTTGTGATAAGCCACGCCCAGTGAAATTTCATTGGCTCGTCATTCGGCCATATTTGAAAATATCAAAATTCCAAATATAAATTTTATGAGACATGGTCTAAGGAGTATGGAGACCAAGTTTCATCTCAATTGGTCAAATTTTGTAGGAGGAGTAGCATTTTAAGCGTTTTACAAAAAATGCTAATTAGCAAAAAATCCAATATGGCGGACTTTATAGGTCCTGTTGGCAAATGTGTTCAGAATGAGCAAATGGACATGCATACCAAATTTTGTGAGTCTAGGTGAAACGGGGCGTCGGCAGTGGGCGTGTCAATGTCAAAATTTTGTCACGTGCACTACAGCGCCACCAGGTGTTCAATCTGCGTCATAATATAGAGCATTCAAGAGTTTGGGAATCCCAACAAGCGTGCCAAGTCTGGTGATTCTAGGCCAAACCAGCTCACGGGAATTTTAGGTGAAAGGGGAGAAAAAAAATAAATAAATAAAAAGAATCAGAACAAAAACAATAGGGTACCTGCAGCTTCGCTGCATGGTCCCCTAAATATAGCTGCAAGCAGCGATTTCCGGGGACCGTGCGGCATCAGCGGCATTTGTGAAACGCAGAAACCGCAAAATCATAGACAACTCTAGAGAGGGTTGACCCAAATTACAAATATTTGTTCCTAATCAGGGCTTTTGCCATTGCTGATGGTATCTTTACCCGATCCGGTAAGGGCTTGCGTATTAAGTCTTTTAAGTACAAGTGAAACAGTGAACAGTTAATACTGTTACATTTCTTAACTTTTGCAATAAAAAGGTGTTTCTTAATGTGAAAACAACATTAAAAGAAGCATAGCATTTGCACAATAGTTTTGCCAAACATTAACCAAGCCATTGGTACCAAGCCGAAATTGACCACATACACATGGAAAGCCAATACTGTATCCACTAGGCCTAAGCAGGTTAACAGAAATGAGGAGGCCAAATAAGACTTGTGTGTTGCGGTATCAGATTGTTTTGGCTTACTGACTTCATAATTCAAACAGATAACTGTTAATATTGTGAAATTTCCTAGCCTTTGCAATAAAAAGAACATTCTTACAATGACGTGCACATTGTGTGCCTCAAAAAAAACTCGGGAACAGGTGGGGATCGAACCACCAACCTACTACACGGCAGTCAAATGCCTTAACCACTAACCTACAGAAACTTTCACAGTTGGCATAGTAGGTAGACGGCCTGTTAAGCAGAGATAGTGTACTTGGCGGATGGCATACCTGCCATCCCAACATTTGTATTTCTTTAGTGCCACCACGCAGATTGATTGGGTTAAAACTGCAGGGCTCGAGTCTTGATCTAACTCTCAATCAACCCACCAAGTTTCAGAACTTTATATCAAACGGTTTTAGAAGTACTAGCATTTGTGCGATAAGCCACGCCCAGTGAAATTTCATTGGCTCGTCATTCGGCCATATTTGAAAATATCAAAATTCCAAATAAAAATTTTATGAGACATGGTCTAAGGAGTATGTATACCAGGTTTCATCTCAATTGGTCAAATTTTGTAGGAGGAGTAGCATTTTAAGCGTTTTTCAAATAATGCTAATTAGCCAAAAATCCAATATGGCGGACTTTATAGGTCCTGTTGGCAAATGTGTTCAGAATGAGCAAATGGACATGCTTACCAAATTTTGTGAGTCTAGGTGAAACGGGGCGTCGGCAGTGGGCGTGTCAATGTCAAAATTTTGTCACGTGCACTACAGCGCCACCAGGTCTTCAATCTGCGTCATAATATAGAGCATTCAAGAGTTTGGGAATCCAAACAAGCGTGCCAAGTCTGGTGATTCTAGGCCAAACCAGCTCACGGGAATTTTAGGTGAAAGGGGAGAAAAAAAAGAAAAAAAAAAAAAAAGAATCAGAACAAAAACAATAGGGTACCTGCAGCTTCGCTGCACGGTCCCCTAAATATAGCTGCAAGCAGCGATTTCCGGGGACCGTGCGGCATTAGCGGCATTTGTGAAACGCAGAAACCGCAAAATGGTAGACAGCTCTAGACAGGGTTGACGCAAAATACAAATATTTGTTTCTAATCAGGGCTTTTGCCATTGCTGATGGTATCTTTACCCGATCCGGTAAGGGCTTGCGTATTAAGTCTTTTAAGTACAAGTGAAACAGTGAACAGTTAATACTGTTACATTTCTTAACTTTTGCAATAAAAAGGTGTTTCTTAATGTGAAAACAACATTAAAAGAAGCATAGCATTTGCACAATAGTTTTGCCAAACATTAACCAAGCCATTGGTACCAAGCTGGAATTGACCACATACACATGGAAAGCCAATACTGTATCCACTAGGCCTAAGCAGGTTAACAGAAATGAGGAGGCCAAATAAGAATTCTGTGTTGCGGTATCAGATTGTTTTGGCTTACTGACTTCATAATTCAAACAGATAACAGGTAATATTGTGAAATTTCCTAGCCTTTGCAATAAAAAGAACATTCTTACAATGACGTGCACATTGTGTGCCTCAAAAAAAACTCGGGAACAGGTGGGGATCTAACCACCAACCTACTACACGGCAGTCAAATGCCTTAACCACTAACCTACAGAAACTTTCACAGTTGGCATAGTAGGTAGACGGCCTGTTAAGCAGAGATAGTGTACTTGGCGGATGGCATACCTGCCATCCCAACATTTGTATTTCTTTAGTGCCACCACGCAGATTGATTGGGTTAAAACTGCAGGGCTCGAGTCTTGATCTAACTCTCAATCAACCCACCAAGTTTCAGAACTTTATATCAAACGGTTTTAGAAGTACTAGCATTTGTGCGATAAGCCACGCCCAATGCAAAATCCATTGGCTTCTCATTCGGCCAATTTTTGACATACGCCTTAGTAAAGTAATGCGTGTATGTAGGAACGCGGGTTGAGTACCTTAAACAGGTTTGGTGCAAATTGGTCAAATTCTGTAGGAGGAGTAGCATTTTAAGTGTTTTACAAAAAATGCTAATTAGCGGAAAATTGAAGATGGCAGACTTCATGGTTTCTTGAGGCAAATTTGTTGGGCAGGAGTAGCGGGATGTATCCACCAACTTATGTGACTGTAGATCAAACGAGGCGTCGGCAGTGGGCGTGTCAATGATTTTTAGTGAATGTTTAAATATTTTCTTATATTTGGATTTCAATAGCGCCACCACGTTGCTCGATTGGGTTGAAACTGGAGAGGTCTGGTCCAGATGTTACTCTTAAAAGACCTTCCAAGGTTCATAACTTTCCGTGAAATGGTTTTGGAATTATTAGCATTTTTGTGATAAGCCACGCCCACTGGATATTTATTAGCTCGTCATTCGGCCATCTTTTGAAATATCAAAATTCTGTTTATACCTTTTATGATGCATGGTGTAAGGAGTGTGGTTAACAGGTTTCATGTAAATTGGTCAAATTTTATAGGAGGAGTAGTATTTTAAGTGTTTTACAAGTAATGCTAATTAGCGGAAAATCCAATAGGGCTAACTTGATGGTTCCTAGAGGCAAATTTGTTCAGTATGAGCAGCCGGACCTCTATCCCACATTTTGTGACTGTAGATAAAACGGGGCGTATGCAGTGGGCGTGTCAATTATTTTTTTGTGAATTTTTTCACATTTTCTTATATTTGGATCTATACAGCGCCACCACGTGGCTAGATTGGATTGAAACTGTAGGGGTCAATTCCTCATGTTACTCTTAACCCTATTTACTTTGGCCTATTTTATACAATTTTCGCCTAGTTTTTACTAGTGTCAATTAAGTGCCAATATCTCAAAAACTATTCACTGCACATCCATGGTTGAAAGTTTCAATGAAAGAAGAGGCTTGTACCATTCAGAAATTTGCATCAGAATAAATTTATGTAAAAATGGTCACATACAGTTTATACATAATACACATAAAAAAACAAAAAAAAGTACAAAACGCCTTGTGTTTTTACAGTTTAGCACTGAATATTTCAACTTCAAAGTACTGGAGCAAGCCAGACTTCCTTACACTAGTGCACTGATATGTTGTCCACTTGGGTATAGAATTTGGTAAAGATATCTACAGGCTTTCCTTATGCATTGGTATTTTTACCAAAACGGGGCCCGGGTGTCCCAAAACGTTTCCAACGTCACCAAATATAAAACATGTGCATATCTTTCTGTCTAGGCATGTCAATCATCAGAAAACTTTATTTTTCTTTTAAAACATTTTTTGTAATACAGAATGTGAAGAAAATTAACCTACACATGTTTTGTGTTTATGTGTATGAGGGTATTCTCTTACAAAGCGTGCCCAAAAGTGCCCAAATACCTCTCCGAAAAGGATTACTTACCCTAATGTTATCCAACCAATCTGCTTTACATTTAAAATGGCACTGTACTTCAAAGTTAGATTTACCAGAGCCCCATAAGCCAGCAGAATAACAGGTTTATCTATAACAAGCCTTCAACTTGACTTTTTACAGCAAAAGTAATGAATTATACATCACTATTTGGCAAACCTGTCTGTTACCACCTCCTACGACAGAGGTGTTAGGTGGGGGAGGGGTGTCTTCACTGTCCTCCCTGAAAAAGACAGATTCAAGTACATTACTAAGTAGAATCACTAAAAAATGAGAACAGAAATTATCTCAAAAAGACATATGGCAAGTATTACAATTAAGTGGAAAAATTTTTTTATTTTATAAAAAAAAATATATATATATATATATATATATATATATATATATATACACACACACACACACACACACACACATATATATATATATATTATATATACGTATATACATTAAAAAATCTTACATCCACAGTACGTCTGATATTAGCTCCAACATAATTAGCAATCGTAGCTAACTAGGATTTATGAATTCGTTTGTCAGCTTGCACGAACTAAATTACATTATTATAATACTGTAATGTCTTGACTGAACCGTGAAATAAAGTACTGAGTATGAGAACTCGTTTCATGCGTAAATTCAACAACTAGCCCTGTGTTGGTTGCTGCACAAAGAAACTGCGAATTAACGCTAGAAAACAAACAAACAGCAGGCGCTACTTAGCAGCCTGTGACACCATAGAAACTAGCGAACTCCTGCGAGAATCCATTTATCACCAAACTAAAAATACTCTAGATAATAGCGCTCCATACTGTTGATGATTATGATGATGATGATAATAACAAGAATAATAATAATAATAATAATTTGTATTATATATTTTTAAAAAACACTTACATGTCCAGGCACGGGTCCATGCCAGAGTCATTGCTCTGCCAGAACACAGACTTCTTCGCCTCTGGGACACTTCTTCACCTCCAAAACCTGAGCAACCGTGAAATAAGCGCTCTTCTTTCCACCGTTGATTGCTACGTTCGCGTATAAATGTATAAAATAATCGTAAACTTTGAAGCAGCAAAGACATCACCAGCGCAATTGCACCAATACAGCTGCCCGCGTCTGCGTACAGAGAAAGACTGGTCTGTGACGTTTTTTCAGCTCACAAAAAAGCTACACATTGCTAAATACATCGGGATAGACTACAAACTTACTTGTAACAGCAATCCAGCCCATCCCTTACAGGATAAACTCAGTCAAAATGGCCACAGGCGTCATCTGATGCATTCGACAGTCAGGAGCGCACAGCCGATTGCCCTATGGGCTGTCTTTACGCGTGGATACAGCGCCGTTCACAGTCGCTTGAATATGACATATTTTACTTCGTTTGAAAGGGCAGGAACCCCCGTAGAAGATAATCTACGTGTTTTACGTTAGATCATTCCTGTAGCATTCTAGTAATGCTTTTACGCAACGGTAGTAACGTAGTACAAACGCAAAAGCGAAGGGTACGCACTGTGGAAATTGAGACTTTCCTGGATAATGGATAAATGGGTTACGAAAAAACGTTGAGGATTCTTCAGAAAAGGGTTATAACTGCATAACCAGGTATCGTATTTGGTTGCTTAAACATGTTTATCAAGAGAATTTGTAGAAAATAAAATGTATTGATACGCATTTTATTGCCTGTGATTGCGGCGAGGTGAAGGCTGTAAACAAATAAAAAAAGTGGGTTGGGCTATTAGCACCCTGCTGCTTTATGGCTCTGTAGTGTAACCTGAGAGCTGATAAGCATATAAACGAATGTGCTCGCAGGCTGTGACTGTTTTTAACAATTTTGCGTCGAAAGTTCCGTGTTTTATTAACGTTATAATTTAGAATTTAAGAGAAATATGAACACTATAAAAAATTGGACCGCATGCGTCCCACCACTAGGGGGCCAAAGCCTATAGAGTTAATAGATCTACCAGGTTGCATAACTTTCTGTCAAATTATTTTGGAATTATCAGCATTTTTGTGATAAGTCACGCCCATTGAAAATTAATTGGCTCGTCATTCGGCCATATTTTAAAATATCACAATTCTGAATATAACTTTTATGAAGCATGGTCTAACGAGTTTGTGTACCTCGTTTCATGTAAATTGGCCAAATTTTGTAGGAGGAGTAGCATTTTAAGTGTTATACAAAAAATGCTAATTAGCGGAAAATCCAATATGGCTGACTTCATGGATTCTTGAGGCAAATTTGTTCAGCATGAGCCGAGAGACCTGTACACCACATTTTGTGACTCTAGGTCAAACGGGGCGTCGCCAGTGGGCGTGTCAATGTCACAATATTTACACGTGCACTACAGCGCCACCAACTGGCCTATCGCCACGAAATTCGGAGTGAGCTTGTATGATGAGAACTTCTAACTATTTGCCAAGTTTCATGCTAATCAGCCAAGCGGTTAAGGAAAAACTCAAAGAAGTAATAAATGAGTACATTTAAGCCAAAATGTCGGCAAATTAAAGATGGCGCCCACCAAATTAGTAAAGTTATATGATCCAAATCGGGCTCTTTGTCACTGTAGCAAGTTGCACATCTCTGCAAAGGAACTGTGATTTTTAGTGAATTTTTGTATATTTTTTTATATTTGGAACTCTATAGCGCCACCACATGGATGGATTGGGATAAAACTGTACATGTCTAGTCCTATTGGCACTCCTAACATAACTACCAAGGTTCATAGCTTTCTGTCTAATCGTTTTGGAATTATTAGCATTTTTGTGATAAGCCACGCCCAGTGAAATTTCATTGGCTCGTCATTCGGCCATATTTGAAAATATCAAAATTCCAAATATAAATTTTATGAGACATGGTCTAAGGAGTATGGAGACCAAGTTTCATCTCAATTGGTCAAATTTTGTAGGAGGAGTAGCATTTTAAGCGTTTTACAAAAAATGCTAATTAGCAAAAAATCCAATATGGCGGACTTTATAGGTCCTGTTGGCAAATGTGTTCAGAATGAGCAAATGGACATGCATACCAAATTTTGTGAGTCTAGGTGAAACGGGGCGTCGGCAGTGGGCGTGTCAATGTCAAAATTTTGTCACGTGCACTACAGCGCCACCAGGTGTTCAATCTGCGTCATAATATAGAGCATTCAAGAGTTTGGGAATCCCAACAAGCGTGCCAAGTCTGGTGATTCTAGGCCAAACCAGCTCACGGGAATTTTAGGTGAAAGGGGAGAAAAAAAATAAATAAATAAAAAGAATCAGAACAAAAACAATAGGGTACCTGCAGCTTCGCTGCATGGTCCCCTAAATATAGCTGCAAGCAGCGATTTCCGGGGACCGTGCGGCATCAGCGGCATTTGTGAAACGCAGAAACCGCAAAATCATAGACAACTCTAGAGAGGGTTGACCCAAATTACAAATATTTGTTCCTAATCAGGGCTTTTGCCATTGCTGATGGTATCTTTACCCGATCCGGTAAGGGCTTGCGTATTAAGTCTTTTAAGTACAAGTGAAACAGTGAACAGTTAATACTGTTACATTTCTTAACTTTTGCAATAAAAAGGTGTTTCTTAATGTGAAAACAACATTAAAAGAAGCATAGCATTTGCACAATAGTTTTGCCAAACATTAACCAAGCCATTGGTACCAAGCCGAAATTGACCACATACACATGGAAAGCCAATACTGTATCCACTAGGCCTAAGCAGGTTAACAGAAATGAGGAGGCCAAATAAGACTTGTGTGTTGCGGTATCAGATTGTTTTGGCTTACTGACTTCATAATTCAAACAGATAACTGTTAATATTGTGAAATTTCCTAGCCTTTGCAATAAAAAGAACATTCTTACAATGACGTGCACATTGTGTGCCTCAAAAAAAACTCGGGAACAGGTGGGGATCGAACCACCAACCTACTACACGGCAGTCAAATGCCTTAACCACTAACCTACAGAAACTTTCACAGTTGGCATAGTAGGTAGACGGCCTGTTAAGCAGAGATAGTGTACTTGGCGGATGGCATACCTGCCATCCCAACATTTGTATTTCTTTAGTGCCACCACGCAGATTGATTGGGTTAAAACTGCAGGGCTCGAGTCTTGATCTAACTCTCAATCAACCCACCAAGTTTCAGAACTTTATATCAAACGGTTTTAGAAGTACTAGCATTTGTGCGATAAGCCACGCCCAGTGAAATTTCATTGGCTCGTCATTCGGCCATATTTGAAAATATCAAAATTCCAAATAAAAATTTTATGAGACATGGTCTAAGGAGTATGTATACCAGGTTTCATCTCAATTGGTCAAATTTTGTAGGAGGAGTAGCATTTTAAGCGTTTTTCAAATAATGCTAATTAGCCAAAAATCCAATATGGCGGACTTTATAGGTCCTGTTGGCAAATGTGTTCAGAATGAGCAAATGGACATGCTTACCAAATTTTGTGAGTCTAGGTGAAACGGGGCGTCGGCAGTGGGCGTGTCAATGTCAAAATTTTGTCACGTGCACTACAGCGCCACCAGGTCTTCAATCTGCGTCATAATATAGAGCATTCAAGAGTTTGGGAATCCAAACAAGCGTGCCAAGTCTGGTGATTCTAGGCCAAACCAGCTCACGGGAATTTTAGGTGAAAGGGGAGAAAAAAAAGAAAAAAAAAAAAAAAGAATCAGAACAAAAACAATAGGGTACCTGCAGCTTCGCTGCACGGTCCCCTAAATATAGCTGCAAGCAGCGATTTCCGGGGACCGTGCGGCATTAGCGGCATTTGTGAAACGCAGAAACCGCAAAATGGTAGACAGCTCTAGACAGGGTTGACGCAAAATACAAATATTTGTTTCTAATCAGGGCTTTTGCCATTGCTGATGGTATCTTTACCCGATCCGGTAAGGGCTTGCGTATTAAGTCTTTTAAGTACAAGTGAAACAGTGAACAGTTAATACTGTTACATTTCTTAACTTTTGCAATAAAAAGGTGTTTCTTAATGTGAAAACAACATTAAAAGAAGCATAGCATTTGCACAATAGTTTTGCCAAACATTAACCAAGCCATTGGTACCAAGCTGGAATTGACCACATACACATGGAAAGCCAATACTGTATCCACTAGGCCTAAGCAGGTTAACAGAAATGAGGAGGCCAAATAAGAATTCTGTGTTGCGGTATCAGATTGTTTTGGCTTACTGACTTCATAATTCAAACAGATAACAGGTAATATTGTGAAATTTCCTAGCCTTTGCAATAAAAAGAACATTCTTACAATGACGTGCACATTGTGTGCCTCAAAAAAAACTCGGGAACAGGTGGGGATCTAACCACCAACCTACTACACGGCAGTCAAATGCCTTAACCACTAACCTACAGAAACTTTCACAGTTGGCATAGTAGGTAGACGGCCTGTTAAGCAGAGATAGTGTACTTGGCGGATGGCATACCTGCCATCCCAACATTTGTATTTCTTTAGTGCCACCACGCAGATTGATTGGGTTAAAACTGCAGGGCTCGAGTCTTGATCTAACTCTCAATCAACCCACCAAGTTTCAGAACTTTATATCAAACGGTTTTAGAAGTACTAGCATTTGTGCGATAAGCCACGCCCAATGCAAAATCCATTGGCTTCTCATTCGGCCAATTTTTGACATACGCCTTAGTAAAGTAATGCGTGTATGTAGGAACGCGGGTTGAGTACCTTAAACAGGTTTGGTGCAAATTGGTCAAATTCTGTAGGAGGAGTAGCATTTTAAGTGTTTTACAAAAAATGCTAATTAGCGGAAAATTGAAGATGGCAGACTTCATGGTTTCTTGAGGCAAATTTGTTGGGCAGGAGTAGCGGGATGTATCCACCAACTTATGTGACTGTAGATCAAACGAGGCGTCGGCAGTGGGCGTGTCAATGATTTTTAGTGAATGTTTAAATATTTTCTTATATTTGGATTTCAATAGCGCCACCACGTTGCTCGATTGGGTTGAAACTGGAGAGGTCTGGTCCAGATGTTACTCTTAAAAGACCTTCCAAGGTTCATAACTTTCCGTGAAATGGTTTTGGAATTATTAGCATTTTTGTGATAAGCCACGCCCACTGGATATTTATTAGCTCGTCATTCGGCCATCTTTTGAAATATCAAAATTCTGTTTATACCTTTTATGATGCATGGTGTAAGGAGTGTGGTTAACAGGTTTCATGTAAATTGGTCAAATTTTATAGGAGGAGTAGTATTTTAAGTGTTTTACAAGTAATGCTAATTAGCGGAAAATCCAATAGGGCTAACTTGATGGTTCCTAGAGGCAAATTTGTTCAGTATGAGCAGCCGGACCTCTATCCCACATTTTGTGACTGTAGATAAAACGGGGCGTATGCAGTGGGCGTGTCAATTATTTTTTTGTGAATTTTTTCACATTTTCTTATATTTGGATCTATACAGCGCCACCACGTGGCTAGATTGGATTGAAACTGTAGGGGTCAATTCCTCATGTTACTCTTAATAGATCTACCAGGTTGCATAACTTTCTGTCAAATTATTTTGGAATTATCAGCATTTTTGTGATAAGTCACGCCCATTGAAAATTAATTGGCTCGTCATTCGGCCATCTTTTAAAATATCACAATTCTGAATATAACTTTTATGAAGCATGGTCTAACGAGTTTGTGTACCTCGTTTCATGTAAATTGGCCAAATTTTGTAGGAGGAGTAGCATTTTAAGTGTTATACAAAAAATGCTAATTAGCGGAAAATCCAATATGGCTGACTTCATGGATTCTTGAGGCAAATTTGTTCAGCATGAGCCGAGAGACCTGTACACCACATTTTGTGACTCTAGGTCAAACGGGGCGTCGCCAGTGGGCGTGTCAATGTCACAATATTTACACGTGCACTACAGCGCCACCAACTGGCCTATCGCCACGAAATTCGGAGTGAGCTTGTATGATGAGAACTTCTAACTATTTGCCAAGTTTCATGCTAATCAGCCAAGCGGTTAAGGAAAAACTCAAAGAAGTAATAAATGAGTACATTTAAGCCAAAATGTCGGCAAATTAAAGATGGCGCCCACCAAATTAGTAAAGTTATATGATCCAAATCGGGCTCTTTGTCACTGTAGCAAGTTGCACATCTCTGCAAAGGAACTGTGATTTTTAGTGAATTTTTGTATATTTTTTTATATTTGGAACTCTATAGCGCCACCACATGGATGGATTGGGATAAATCTGTACATGTCTAGTCCTATTGGCACTCCTAACATAACTACCAAGGTTCATAGCTTTCTGTCTAATCGTTTTGGAATTATTAGCATTTTTGTGATAAGCCACGCCCAGTGAAATTTCATTGGCTCGTCATTCGGCCATATTTGAAAATATCAAAATTCCAAATATAAATTTTATGAGACATGGTCTAAGGAGTATGGAGACCAAGTTTCATCTCAATTGGTCAAATTTTGTAGGAGGAGTAGCATTTTAAGCGTTTTACAAAAAATGCTAATTAGCAAAAAATCCAATATGGCGGACTTTATAGGTCCTGTTGGCAAATGTGTTCAGAATGAGCAAATGGACATGCATACCAAATTTTGTGAGTCTAGGTGAAACGGGGCGTCGGCAGTGGGCGTGTCAATGTCAAAATTTTGTCACGTGCACTACAGCGCCACCAGGTGTTCAATCTGCGTCATAATATAGAGCATTCAAGAGTTTGGGAATCCCAACAAGCGTGCCAAGTCTGGTGATTCTAGGCCAAACCAGCTCACGGGAATTTTAGGTGAAAGGGGAGAAAAAAAATAAATAAATAAAAAGAATCAGAACAAAAACAATAGGGTACCTGCAGCTTCGCTGCATGGTCCCCTAAATATAGCTGCAAGCAGCGATTTCCGGGGACCGTGCGGCATCAGCGGCATTTGTGAAACGCAGAAACCGCAAAATCATAGACAACTCTAGAGAGGGTTGACCCAAATTACAAATATTTGTTCCTAATCAGGGCTTTTGCCATTGCTGATGGTATCTTTACCCGATCCGGTAAGGGCTTGCGTATTAAGTCTTTTAAGTACAAGTGAAACAGTGAACAGTTAATACTGTTACATTTCTTAACTTTTGCAATAAAAAGGTGTTTCTTAATGTGAAAACAACATTAAAAGAAGCATAGCATTTGCACAATAGTTTTGCCAAACATTAACCAAGCCATTGGTACCAAGCCGAAATTGACCACATACACATGGAAAGCCAATACTGTATCCACTAGGCCTAAGCAGGTTAACAGAAATGAGGAGGCCAAATAAGACTTGTGTGTTGCGGTATCAGATTGTTTTGGCTTACTGACTTCATAATTCAAACAGATAACTGTTAATATTGTGAAATTTCCTAGCCTTTGCAATAAAAAGAACATTCTTACAATGACGTGCACATTGTGTGCCTCAAAAAAAACTCGGGAACAGGTGGGGATCGAACCACCAACCTACTACACGGCAGTCAAATGCCTTAACCACTAACCTACAGAAACTTTCACAGTTGGCATAGTAGGTAGACGGCCTGTTAAGCAGAGATAGTGTACTTGGCGGATGGCATACCTGCCATCCCAACATTTGTATTTCTTTAGTGCCACCACGCAGATTGATTGGGTTAAAACTGCAGGGCTCGAGTCTTGATCTAACTCTCAATCAACCCACCAAGTTTCAGAACTTTATATCAAACGGTTTTAGAAGTACTAGCATTTGTGCGATAAGCCACGCCCAGTGAAATTTCATTGGCTCGTCATTCGGCCATATTTGAAAATATCAAAATTCCAAATATAACTTTTATGAGACATGGTCTAAGGAGTATGTATACCAGGTTTCATCTCAATTGGTCAAATTTTGTAGGAGGAGTAGCATTTTAAGCGTTTTACAAATAATGCTAATTAGCCAAAAATCCAATATGGCGGACTTTATAGGTCCTGTTGGCAAATGTGTTCAGAATGAGCAAATGGACATGCATACCAAATTTTGTGAGTCTAGGTGAAACGGGGCGTCGGCAGTGGGCGTGTCAATGTCAAAATTTTGTCACGTGCACTACAGCGCCACCAGGTCTTCAATCTGCGTCATAATATAGAGCATTCAAGAGTTTGGGAATCCAAACAAGCGTGCCAAGTCTGGTGATTCTAGGCCAAACCAGCTCACGGGAATTTTAGGTGAAAGGGGAGAAAAAAAAGAAAAAAAAAAAAAAGAATCAGAACAAAAACAATAGGGTACCTGCAGCTTCGCTGCACGGTCCCCTAAATATAGCTGCAAGCAGCGATTTCCGGGGACCGTGCGGCATTAGCGGCATTTGTGAAATGCAGAAACCGCAAAATGGTAGACAGCTCTAGACAGGGTTGACGCAAAATACAAATATTTGTTTCTAATCAGGGCTTTTGCCATTGCTGATGGTATCTTTACCCGATCCGGTAAGGGCTTGCGTATTAAGTCTTTTAAGTACAAGTGAAACAGTGAACAGTTAATACTGTTACATTTCTTAACTTTTGCAATAAAAAGGTGTTTCTTAATGTGAAAACAACATTAAAAGAAGCATAGCATTTGCACAATAGTTTTGCCAAACATTAACCAAGCCATTGGTACCAAGCTGGAATTGACCACATACACATGGAAAGCCAATACTGTATCCACTAGGCCTAAGCAGGTTAACAGAAATGAGGAGGCCAAATAAGAATTCTGTGTTGCGGTATCAGATTGTTTTGGCTTACTGACTTCATAATTCAAACAGATAACAGGTAATATTGTGAAATTTCCTAGCCTTTGCAATAAAAAGAACATTCTTACAATGACGTGCACATTGTGTGCCTCAAAAAAAACTCGGGAACAGGTGGGGATCTAACCACCAACCTACTACACGGCAGTCAAATGCCTTAACCACTAACCTACAGAAACTTTCACAGTTGGCATAGTAGGTAGACGGCCTGTTAAGCAGAGATAGTGTACTTGGCGGATGGCATACCTGCCATCCCAACATTTGTATTTCTTTAGTGCCACCACGCAGATTGATTGGGTTAAAACTGCAGGGCTCGAGTCTTGATCTAACTCTCAATCAACCCACCAAGTTTCAGAACTTTATATCAAACGGTTTTAGAAGTACTAGCATTTGTGCGATAAGCCACGCCCAATGCAAAATCCATTGGCTTCTCATTCGGCCAATTTTTGACATACGCCTTAGTAAAGTAATGCGTGTATGTAGGAACGCGGGTTGAGTACCTTAAACAGGTTTGGTGCAAATTGGTCAAATTCTGTAGGAGGAGTAGCATTTTAAGTGTTTTACAAAAAATGCTAATTAGCGGAAAATTGAAGATGGCAGACTTCATGGTTTCTTGAGGCAAATTTGTTGGGCAGGAGTAGCGGGATGTATCCACCAACTTATGTGACTGTAGATCAAACGAGGCGTCGGCAGTGGGCGTGTCAATGATTTTTAGTGAATGTTTAAATATTTTCTTATATTTGGATTTCAATAGCGCCACCACGTTGCTCAATTGGGTTGAAACTGGAGAGGTCTGGTCCAGATGTTACTCTTAAAAGACCTTCCAAGGTTCATAACTTTCCGTGAAATGGTTTTGGAATTATTAGCATTTTTGTGATAAGCCACGCCCACTGGATATTTATTAGCTCGTCATTCGGCCATCTTTTGAAATATCAAAATTCTGTTTATACCTTTTATGATGCATGGTGTAAGGAGTGTGGTTAACAGGTTTCATGTAAATTGGTCAAATTTTATAGGAGGAGTAGTATTTTAAGTGTTTTACAAGTAATGCTAATTAGCGGAAAATCCAATAGGGCTAACTTGATGGTTCCTAGAGGCAAATTTGTTCAGTATGAGCAGCCGGACCTCTATCCCACATTTTGTGACTGTAGATAAAACGGGGCGTATGCAGTGGGCGTGTCAATTATTTTTTTGTGAATTTTTTCACATTTTCTTATATTTGAATCTATACAGCGCCACCACGTGGCTAGATTGGATTGAAACTGTAGGGGTCAATTCCTCATGTTACTCTTAATAGATCTACCAGGTTGCATAACTTTCTGTCAAATTATTTTGGAATTATCAGCATTTTTGTGATAAATCACGCCCATTGAAAATTAATTGGCTCGTCATTCGGCCATCTTTTAAAATATCACAATTCTGAATATAACTTTTATGAAGCATGGTCTAACGAGTTTGTGTACCTCGTTTCATGTAAATTAGCCAAATTTTGTAGGAGGAGTAGCATTTTAAGTGTTATACAAAAAATGCTAATTAGTGGAAAATCCAATATGGCTGACTTCATGGATTCTTGAGGCAAGTTTGTTCAGCATGAGCCGAGAGACCTGTACACCACATTTTGTGACTCTAGGTCAAACGGGGCGTCGCCAGTGGGCGTGTCAATGTCACAATATTTACACGTGCACTACAGCGCCACCAACTGGCCTATCGCCACGAAATTCGGTGTGAGCTTGTATGATGAGAACTTCTAACTATTTGCCAAGTTTCATGCTAATCAGCCAAGCGGTTAAGGACAAACTCAAAGAAGTAATAAATGAGTACATTTAAGCCAAAATGTCGGCAAATTCAAGATGGCGCCCACCAAATTAGTAAAGTTATATGATCCAAATCCGGCTCTTTGTCACTGTAGCAAGTTGCACATCTCTGCAAAGGAACTGTGATTTTTAGTGAATATTTGTATATTTTTTTATATTTGGAACTCTATAGCGCCACCACATGGATGGATTGGGATAAAACTGTACAAGTCTAGTCCGATTGGCACTCCTAACATAACTACCAAGGTTCATAGCTTTCTGTCTAATCGTTTTGGAATTATTAGCATTTTTGTGATAAGCCACGCCCAGTGAAATTTCATTGGCTCGTCATTCGGCCATATTTGAAAATATCAAAATTCCAAATATAAATTTTATGAGACATGGTCTAAGGAGTATGGAGACCAAGTTTCATCTCAATTGGTCAAATTTTGTAGGAGGAGTAGCATTTTAAGCGTTTTACAAAAAATGCTAATTAGCAAAAAATCCAATATGGCGGACTTTATAGGTCCTGTTGGCAAATGTGTTCAGAATGAGCAAATGGACATGCATACCAAATTTTGTGAGTCTAGGTGAAACGGGGCGTCGGCAGTGGGCGTGTCAATGTCAAAATTTTGTCACGTGCACTACAGCGCCACCAGGTGTTCAATCTGCGTCATAATATAGAGCATTCAAGAGTTTTGGAATCCCAACAAGCGTGCCAAGTCTGGTGATTCTAGGCCAAACCAGCTCACGGGAATTTTAGGTGAAAGGGGAGAAAAAAAATAAATAAATAAAAAGAATCAGAACAAAAACAATAGGGTACCTGCAGCTTCGCTGCATGGTCCCCTAAATATAGCTGCAAGCAGCGATTTCCGGGGACCGTGCGGCATCAGCGGCATTTGTGAAACGCAGAAACCGCAAAATCATAGACAACTCTAGAGAGGGTTGACCCAAATTACAAATATTTGTTCCTAATCAGGGCTTTTGCCATTGCTGATGGTATCTTTACCCGATCCGGTAAGGGCTTGCGTATTAAGTCTTTTAAGTACAAGTGAAACAGTGAACAGTTAATACTGTTACATTTCTTAACTTTTGCAATAAAAAGGTGTTTCTTAATGTGAAAACAACATTAAAAGAAGCATAGCATTTGCACAATAGTTTTGCCAAACATTAACCAAGCCATTGGTACCAAGCCGAAATTGACCACATACACATGGAAAGCCAATACTGTATCCACTAGGCCTAAGCAGGTTAACAGAAATGAGGAGGCCAAATAAGACTTGTGTGTTGCGGTATCAGATTGTTTTGGCTTACTGACTTCATAATTCAAACAGATAACTGTTAATATTGTGAAATTTCCTAGCCTTTGCAATAAAAAGAACATTCTTACAATGATGTGCACATTGTGTGCCTCAAAAAAAACTCGGGAACAGGTGGGGATCGAACCACCAACCTACTACACGGCAGTCAAATACCTTAACCACTAACCTACAGAAACTTTCACAGTTGGTATAGTAGGTAGACGGCCTGTTAAGCAGAGATAGTGTACTTGGCGGATGGCATACCTGCCATCCAACATTTGTATTTCTTTAGTGCCACCACGCAGATTGATTGGGTTAAAACTGCAGGGCTCGAGTCTTGATCTAACTCTCAATCAACCCACCAAGTTTCAGAACTTTATATCAAACGGTTTTATAAGTACTAGCATTTGTGCGATAAGCCACGCCCAATTCAAAATCCATTGGCTTCTCAATCGGCCAATTTTTGATATACACCTTAGTAAAGTAATGCGTGTATGTAGGGAAGCGGTTTGAGTACCTTGGACAGGTTTGGTGCAAATTGGTCTAATTCTGCAGGAGGAGTAGCATTTTAAGTGTTTTACAAAAAATGCTAATTAGCGGAAAATCGAAGATGGCAGACTTCATGGTTTCTTGAGGCAAATTTGTTGGGCAGGAGTAGCGGGATGTATACACCAAATTTTGTGACTGAAGATCAAACGGGGCGTCGGCAGTGGGCGTGTCAATGATTTTTAGTGAATTTTTAAATATTTTCTTATATTTGGATCTCTATAGCGCCACCACATGGCTCGATTGGGTTGAAACTGGAGAGGTCAGGTCCAGATTTTACTCTTAAAAGACCTTCCCAGTTTCATAACTTTCTGTCAAATGGTTTTGGAATTATTAGCATTTTTGTGATAAGCCACGCCCACTGGATATTTATTGGCTCGTCATTCGGCCATCTTTTAAAATATCAAAATTCTGTATATAAGTTTTATGATGCATGTTGTAAGGAGTGAGTTTACCAGGTTTCATGTAAATTGGTCAAATTTTATAGGAGGAGTAGTATTTTAAGTGTTTTACAAGTAATGCTAATTAGCGGAAAATCCAATAGGGCTAACTTGATGGTTCCTTGAGGCAAATTTGTTCAGTATGAGCAGCCGGACCTCTATCCCACATTTTGTGACTAGATAAAACGGGGCGTATTCAGTGGGCGTGTCAATGATTTTTAGTGAATTTTTAAATATTTTCTTATATTTGGATCTATATAGCGCCACCACGTGGCTCGATTGGGTTTTTAAACTGTAGAGGTCAATTCCACATGTTACTCTTAATAGATCTACCAGGTTTCATAACTTTCTGTCAAATGATTTTGGAATTATCAGCATTTTTGTGATAAGTCACGCCCATTGAAAATACATTGGCTCGTCATTCGGCCATCTTTTGAAATATCAAAATTCTGTTTATAAATTTTATGATGCATGGTGTAAGGAGTGTGTTTAACAGGTTTCATGTAAATTGGTCAAAATTTGTAGGAGGAATAGTATTTTAAGTGTTTTACAAGTAATGCTAATTAGCGGAAAATCCAATAGGGCTAACTTCATGCTTCCTGGGGCAAATTTGTTCAGTATGAGCAGATGGACGTCTATCCCACATTTTCTGACTCTAGATAAAACGGGGCGTATGCAGTGGGCGTGTCAATTATTTTTTTGTGAATTTTTACATTTTTTTAATATTTGGATCTATATAGCGCCACCACGTTGCTTGATTGGGTTGAAACTATAGTGGTCCATTCCTCATGTTACTCCTAATACATGTTCCAGGTTTCATAACTTTCTGTCAAATGATTTTGGAATTATCAGCATTTTTGTGATAAGTCACGGCCATTGAAAATTCATTGGCTCGTCATTCGGCCATATTTTAAAATATCAAAATTCTGAATATAACTTTTATGAAGCATGGTCTAAGGAGTTTGTTTACCTCGTTTCAAGTAAATTGGCCAAATTTTGTAGGAGGAGTAGCATTTTAAGTGTTTTACAAAAAATGCTAATTAGCGGAAAATCCAATATGGCTGACTTCTCATGGATCCTTGAGGTAAATTAGTTCAGCATGAGCAGAGGGACATGTACACCACATTTTGTGACTAGGTCAAACGGGGCGTTGGCAGTGGGCGTGTCAATGTCACAATATTTACACGTGCACTACAGCGCCACCAACTGGCCTATCGCCACGAAATTCGGTGTGAACTTGTAGGATGACAACTTCTAACTAGTTGCCCAGTTTCATGCTAATCAGCCAAGCGGTTAAGGAAAAACTCAAAAAAGTAATAAATGAGTATATTTAAGCCAAAATGTCGGCAAATTCAAGATGGCGCCCACCAAATTAGTAAAGTTCTATGATCCCAATCCGGCTCTTTGTCACTGTAGCAAGTTATACATCTCTGCAAAGGAACTGGGATTTTTAGTGAATTTTTTTACATTTCTTTATATTTGGAACTCTATAGCGCCACCACATGGATAGATTGGGATAAAACTGTATATATCTATTCGTAATGGCACTCTTAACAGACCTACCAAGTAGGTCTGCTTTCTGTCAAATCGTTTTGGAATTATTAGCATTTTTGTGATAAGCCACGCCCAGTAACATTTCATTGGCTCATCATTCGGCCATCTTTGAAAATATCAAAATTCTGAATATAACTTTTATGAGACATGGTATACCGAGTGTGTATACCAAGTTACATCTCAATTCGTCAAATTTTGTAGGAGGAGTAGCATTTTAAGCGTTTTACAAATAATGCTAATTAGCAAAAAATCCAATATGGCGGACTTTATGGGTCCTTGAGGCAAATTTGTTCAGAATGAGCAAATGGACATGCATACCAAATTTTGTGACTCTAGGTGAAACGGGGCGTCAGCAGTGGGTGTGTCAATGTCAAAATTTTGTCACGTGCACTACAGCGCCACCAGGTGGTCAATCTGCACCATAATAGAGCGGATCCAAGAGTTTAGCAATCCCAACAAACTTCCTACGTTTGGTGATTCTAGGCCAAACCAGCTCACAGGAATTTTAGGTGAAAGCTGAGAAAAAAAAAAAAAGAAAAGAATAACAAGAATCAATATAGCTGCAAGCAGCGATGTCCGGGGACCGTGCGGCATTAGCGGCATTTGTCAAACGGAGAAACCGCAAAATGGTAGACGACTCTAGACAGGGTTGACCCAAAATACAAATATTTGTTTCTAATCAGGGCTTTTGCCATTGCTGATGGTATCTTAACTCAATCCAGTAAGGGCTTGCGTATTAAGTCTTTTAAGTACAAGTGAAACAGTGAACAGTTAATACTGTTAAATTGCTTAACTTTTGCAATAAAAAGGTGTTTCTTCATGTGAAAACAACATTGAAAGAAGCATAGCATTTGCACAATAGTTTTGCCAAACATTAACCTAGCCATTGGTACCAAGGCGGAATTGAACCGCTGACCACATACATGGAAAGCCAATACTGAATCCACTAGGCCAAAGCAGGTTAACAGAAATGAGGAGGCCAAATAAGACTTGTGTGTTGCGGTATCAGATTGTTTTGGCTTACTGACTTCATAATTCAAACAGATAACAGGTAATATTGTGAAATTTCCTAGCCTTTGCAATAAAAAGAACATTCTTACAATGTCGTGCACATTGTGTGCCTTAGTAAAGTAATGCATGTATGTAGGGATGCGGATTGAGTACCTTGAACAGGTTTAGTGCAAATTGGGCTAATTCTGTAGGAGGAGTAGCATTTTTAGTGTTTTACAAAAAATGCTAATTAGCGGAAAATCGAAGATGGCAGACTACATGGTTTCTTGAGGCAAATTTGTTGGGCAGGAGTAGCGGGATGTATCCACCAAATTTTGTGACTGTAGATCGAACTGGGCGTCGGCAGTGGGCGTGTCAATGATTTTTAGTGAATTTTTAAATATTTTCTTATATTTGGATCTCTATAGTGCCACCACATGGCTCGATTGGGTTGAAACTGGAGATATCTGGTCCAGATGTTACTCTTAAAAGACCTTCCAAGTTTCATAACTTTCTGTGAAATGGTTTTGGAATTATTAGCATTTTTGTGATAAGCCACGCCCACTGGATATTTATTGGTTCGTCATTCGGCCATATTTTAAAATATCAAAATTCTGAATATAACTTTTATGAAGCATGGTCTAAGGAGTTTGTGTACCTCGTTTCATGTAAATTGGCCAAATTTTGTAGGAGGAGTAGCATTTTGTGTTTTACAAGTAATGCTAATTAGCCGAAAATCCAATAGGGCTAACTTCATGCTTCCTGGGGCAAATTTGTTCAGTATGAGCAGCCGGACCTCTATCCCACATTTTGTGACTCTAGATAAAACGGGGCGTATGCAGTGGGCGTGTCAATTAATTTTTTTGTGAATTTTTACATTTTTTAAATATTTGGATCTATATAGCGCCACCACGTGGCTCGATTGGGTTGAAACTATAGTGGTCCATTCCTCATGTTACTCCTAATACATCTTCCAGGTTTCATAACTTTCTGTCAAATGATTTTGGAATTATCAGCATTTTTCTGATAAGTCACGGCCATTGAAAATTCATTGGCTCGTCATTCGGCCATATTTTAAAATATCAAAATTCTGAATATAACTTTTATGAAGCATGGTCTAAGGAGTTTGTTTACCTCGTTTCAAGTAAATTGGCCAAATTTTGTAGGAGGAGTAGCATTTTAAGTGTTTTACAAAAAATGCTAATTAGCGGAAAATCCAATATGGCTGACTTCTCATGGATCCTTGAGGTAAATTTGTTCAGCATGAGCAGAGAGACATGTACACCACATTTTGTGACTCTAGGTCAAACGGGGCGTCGGCAGTGGGCGTGTCAATGTCACAATATTTACACGTGCACTACAGCGCCACCAACTGGCCTATCGCCACGAAATTCGGTGTGAGCTTGTATGATGACAACTTCTAACTACTTGCCAAGTTTCATGCTAATCAGCCAAGCGGTTAAGGAAAACCTCAAAGAAGTAATAAATGAGTACATTTAAGCCAAAATGTCGGCAAATTCAAGATGGCGCCCACCAAATTAGTAAAGTTCTATGATCCAAATCCGGCTCTTTGTCACTGTAGCAAGTTATACATCTCTGCAAAGGATCTGTGATTTTTAGTGAATTTTTTTATATTTCTTTATATTTGGAACTCTATAGCGCCACCACATGGATAGATTGGGATAAAACTGTACATGTCTAGTCCTAATGGGACTTTTAAAAGACTTATCAAGTTTCATAGCTTTCTGTCAAATCGTTTTGGAATTATTAGCATTTTTGTGATAAGCCACGCCCAGTGAAATTTCATTGGCTCGTCATTCGGCCATATTTGAAAATATCAAAGTTCCAAATATAACTTTTATGAGACATGGTCTAAGGAGTATGTAAACCAAGTTTCATCTCAATTGGTCAAATTTTGTAGGAGGAGTAGCATTTTAAGTGTTTTACAAAAAATGCTAATTAGCAAAAAATCCAATAAGGCGGACTTTATGGGTCCTTGAGGCAAATTTGTTCAGAATGAGCAAATGGACATGCATACCAAATTTTGTCACTCTAGGTGAAACGGGGCGTCGGCAGTGGGCGTGTCAATGTCAAAATTTTGTCACGTGCACTACAGCGCCACCAGGTGTTCAATCTGCGTCATAATATACTGGCTTCAAGAGTTTGGGAATCCCAACAAGCGTGCCAAGTCTGGTGATTCTAGGACAAACCAGCTCATGGGAATTTTAGGTGAAAGGGGAGAAAAACAATAAAAAAAAGAAAAAAAAGAATCAGAACAAAAACAATAGGGTACCGGCAGCTTCGCTGCACGGTCCCCTAAATATAGCTGCAAGCAGCGATGTCCGGGGACCGTGCGGCATTAGCGGCATTTGTCAAATGCAGAAACCGCGAAATGGTAGACAACTCTAGACAGGGTTGACCCAAAATACAAATATTTGTTTCTAATCAGGGCTTTTGCCATTGCTGATGGTATCTTAACCCGATCCGGTAAGGGCTTGCGTATTAAGTCTTTTAAGTACAAGTGAAACAGTGAACAGTTAATACTGTTAAATTTCTTAACTTTTGCAATAAAAAGGTGTTCCTTAATGTGAAAACAACATGAAAAGAGGCATAGCATTTGCACAATAGTTTTGGCAAACATTAGCCTAGCCATTGGTACCAATTTGAAATTGAACCGCTGACCACCTACATGGAAAGCCAATACTGAATCCGCTAGGCCAAAGCAGGTTAACAGAAACGAGGAGGCCAAATAAGACTTGTGTGTTGCGGTATCAGATTGTTTTGGCTTACTGACTTCATAATTCATACAGATAACAGGTAATATTGTGAAATTTCCTAGCCTTTGCAATAAAAAGAACATTCTTACAATGAAGTGCACATTGTGTGCCTCAAAAAAAAACTCAGGAACAGCTGGGGATCGAACCACCAACCTACTACACGGCAGTCAAATGCCTTAACCACTAAGCTACATGAACTTTCACAGTTGGTATCGTAGGTAGACGGCCTGTTAAGCAGAGATAGTGTACTTGGCGGATGGCATACCTGCCATCCCAACATTTGTATTTCTTTAGTGCCACCACGCAGATTGATTGGGTTAAAACTGCAGGGCTCGAGTCTTGATCTAACTCACAATCAACCCACCAAGATTCAGAACTTTATATCAAACGGTTTTAGAAGTACTAGCATTTGTGCGATAAGCCACGCCCAATGCAAAATCCATTGGCTTCTCATTCTGCCAATTTTTGACATACGCCTTAGTAAAGTAATGAGTGTATGTAGGGAAGCGGGTTCAGTACCTTGAACAGGTTTGGTGCAAATTGGTCAAATTCTGTAGAAGGAGTAGCATTTTAAGTGTTTTACAAAAAATGCTAATTAGCGGAAAATTGAAGATGGCAGACTTCATGGTTTCTTGAGGCACATTTGTTGGGCAGGAGTAGCGGGATGTATCCACCAGATTTTGTGACTGTAGATCAAAGGGGGCGTCGGCAGTAGGTGTGTCAATGATTTTTAGTGAATTTATAAATATTTTCTTATATTTGGATCTCTATAGCGCCACCACGTGGCTCGATTGGGTTGAAACTGGAGAAGTCTGGTCCAGATGTTACTCTGAAAAGACCTTCCAAGTTTCATAACTTTCTGTCAAATGGTTTTGGAATTATGAGCATTTTTGTGATAAGCCACGCCCACTGGATATTTATTGGCTCGTCATTCGGCCATCTTTTAAAATATCACAATTCTGTATATAAGTTTTATGAGGCATGGTGTAAGGAGTGTGGTTACCAGGTTTCATGTAAATAGGTCAAATTTTATAGGAGGAGTAGTATTTTAAGTGTTTTACAAGTAATGCTAATTAGCGGAAAATCCAATAGGGCTAACTTGATGGTTCCTTGAGGCAAATTTGTTCAGTATGAGCAGACGGACCGCTAGCAGACGGACCGCTATCCCACATTTTGTGACTCTAGATAAAACGGGGCGTATGCAGTGGGCGTGTCAATGATTTTTAGTGAATTTTTAAATATTTTCTTATATTTGGATCTATATAGCGCCACCACGTGGCTCGATTGGGTTGAAACTGTAGAGTTCAATTCCACATGTTACTCTTAATAGATATACCAGGTTTCATAACTTTCTGTGAAATGATTTTGGAATTATCAGCATTTTTGTGATAAGTCACGCCCATTGAAAATTCATTGGCTCGTCATTCGGCCATCTTTTAAAATATCAAAATTCTGTATATAAGTTTTATGATGCATGTTGTAAGGAGTGAGTTTACCAGGTTTCATGTAAATTGGTCAAATTTTATAGGAGGAGTAGTATTTTAAGTGTTTTACAAAAAATGCTAATTAGCGGAAAATCGAAGATGGCAGACTTCATGGTTTCTTGAGGCAAATTTGTTGGGCAGGAGTAGCGGGATGTATCCACCAAATTTTGTGACTGAAGATCAAACGGGGCATCGGCAGTGGGCGTGTCAATGATTTTTAGTGAATTTTTAAATATTTTCTTATATTTGGATCTCTATAGCGCCACCACGTGGCTCGATTGGGTTGAAACTGGAGAGGTCAGGTCCAGATTTTACTCTTAAAAGACCTTCCAAGTTTCATAACTTTCTGTCAAATGGTTTTGGAATTATTAGCATTTTTGTGATAAGCCACGCCCACTGGATATTTATTGGCTCGTCATTCGGCCATCTTTTAAAATATCAAAATTCTGTATATAAGTTTTATGATGCATGTTGTAAGGAGTGAGTTTACCAGGTTTCATGTAAATTGGTCAAATTTTATAGGAGGAGTAGTATTTTAAGTGTTTTACAAGTAATGCTAATTAGCGGAAAATCCAATAGGGCTAACTTGATGGTTCCTTGAGGCAAATTTGTTCAGTATGAGCAGCCGGACCTCTATCCCACATTTTGTGACTAGATAAAACGGGGCGTATTCAGTGGGCGTGTCAATGATTTTTAGTGAATTTTTAAATATTTTCTTATATTTGGATCTATATAGCGCCTCCACGTGGCTCGATTGGGTTGAAACTGTAGAGGTCAATTCCACATGTAACTCTTAATAGATATACCAGGTTTCATAACTTTCTGTCAAATGATTTTGGAATTATCAGCATTTTTGTGATAAGTCACGCCCATTGAAAATACATTGGCTCGTCATTCGGCCATCTTTTTAAATATCAAAATTCTGTTTATAAATTTTATGATGCATGGTGTAAGGAGTGTGTTTAACAGGTTTCATGTAAATTGGTCAAAATTTGTAGGAGGAATAGTATTTTAAGTGTTTTACAAGTAATGCTAATTAGCGGAAAATCCAATAGGGCTAACTTCATGCTTCCTGGGGCAAATTTGTTCAGTATGAGCAGATGGACGTCTATCCCACATTTTCTGACTCTAGATAAAACGGGGCGTATGCAGTGGGCGTGTCAATTATTTTTTTGTGAATTTTTAAATTTTTTAAATATTTGGATCTATATAGCGCCACCACGTGGCTCGATTGGGTTGAAACTATAGTGGTCCATTCCTCATGTTACTCGTAATACATCTTCCAGGTTTCATAACTTTCTGTCAAATGATTTTGGAATTATCAGCATTTTTCTGATAAGTCACGGCCATTGAAAATTCATTGGCTCGTCATTCGGCCATATTTTAAAATATCAAAATTCTGAATATAACTTTTATGAAGCATGGTCTAAGGAGTTTGTTTACCTCGTTTCAAGTAAATTGGCCAAATTTTGTAGGAGGAGTAGCATTTTAAGTGTTTTACAAAAAATGCTAATTAGCGGAAAATCCAATATGGCTGACTTCTCATGGATCCTTGAGGTAAATTTGTTCAGCATGAGCAGAGGGACATGTACACCACATTTTGTGACTCAAGGTCAAACGGGGCGTCGGCAGTGGGCGTGTCAATGTCACAATATTTACACGTGCACTACAGCGCCACCAACTGGCCTATCGCCACGAAATTCGGTGTGAGCTTGTATGATGACAACTTCTAACTACTTGCCGAGTTTCATGCTAATGAGTCTAGCGGTTAAGGAAAAACTCAAAGAAGTAATAAATGAGTACATTTAAGCCAAAATGTCAGCAAATTCAAGATGGCGCCCACAAAATTAGTAAACAGCTATGATCCAAATCCGGCTCTTTGTCACTGTAGCAAGTTATACATCTCTGCAAAGGAACTGTGATTTTTAGTGAATTTTTTTACATTTTTTAAAATTTGGAACTCTATAGCGCCACCACATGGATCGATTGGGATAAAACTGTAAATATCTAGTCCTAATGGTACTCTTAACAGACCTACCAAGTTTCATAGCTTTCTGTCAAATCGTTTTGGAATTATTAGCATTTCTGTGATAAGCCACGCCCAGTGAAATTTCATTGGCTCGTCATTCGGCCATCTTTGAAAATATCAAAATTCTGAATATAACTTTTATGAGACATGGTCTAACGAGTGTGTCTACCAAGGTACATCTCAATTGGTCAAATTTTGTAGGAGGAGTAGCATTTTAAGCGTTTTACAAAAAATGCTAATTAGCAAAAAATCCAATATGGCGGACTTTATGGGTCCGAGAAGCAAATTTGTTCAGAATGAGCAAATGGACATGCATACCAAATTTTGTGAGTCTAGGTGAAACGGGGCGTCGGCAGTGGGCGTGTCAATGTCAAAATTTGTCACGTGCACTACAGCGCCACCAGGTGTTCAATCTGCGTCATAATATAGAGCATTCAAGAGTTTGGGAATCCCAACAAGCGTGCCAAGTCTGGTGATTCTAGGCCAAACCAGCTCACGGGAATTTTAGGTGAAAGGGGAGAAAAAAAAAAAAAAAAAAAAAAAAGAATCAGAACAAAATCAATAGGGTACCTGCAGCTTCGCTGCACGGTCCCCTAAATATAGCTGCAAGCAGCGATTTCCGGGGACCGTGCGGCATTAGCGGCATTTGTGAAACGCAGAAACCGCAAAATGGTAGACAGCTCTAGACAGGGTTGACGCAAAATACAAATATTTGTTTCTAATCAGGGCTTTTGCCATTGCTGATGGTATCTTTACCCGATCCGGTAAGGGCTTGCGTATTAAGTCTTTTAAGTACAAGTGAAACAGTGAACAGTTAATACTGTTACATTTCTTAACTTTTGCAATAAAAAGGTGTTTCTTAATGTGAAAACAACATTAAAAGAAGCATAGCATTTGCACAATAGTTTTGCCAAACATTAACCAAGCCATTGGTACCAAGCTGGAATTGACCACATACACATGGAAAGCCAATACTGTATCCACTAGGCCTAAGCAGGTTAACAGAAATGAGGAGGCCAAATAAGACTTGTGTGTTGCGGTATCAGATTGTTTTGGCTTACTGACTTCATAATTCAAACAGATAACTGTTAATATTGTGAAATTTCCTAGCCTTTGCAATAAAAAGAACATTCTTACAATGATGTGCACATTGTGTGCCTCAAAAAAAACTCGGGAACAGGTGGGGATCGAACCACCAACCTACTACACGGCAGTCAAATACCTTAACCACTAACCTACAGAAACTTTCACAGTTGGTATAGTAGGTAGACGGCCTGTTAATCAGAGATAGTGTACTTGGCGGATGGCATACCTGCCATCCCAACATTTGTATTTCTTTAGTGCCACCACGCAGATTGATTGGGTTAAAACTGCAGGGCTCGAGTCTTGATCTAACTCTCAATCAACCCACCAAGTTTCAGAACTTTATATCAAACGGTTTTATAAGTACTAGCATTTGTGCGATAAGCCACGCCCAATTCAAAATCCATTGGCTTCTCAATCGGCCAATTTTTGATATACACCTTAGTAAAGTAATGCGTGTATGTAGGGAAGCGGTTTGAGTACCTTGAACAGGTTTGGTGCAAATTGGTCTAATTCTGCAGGAGGAGTAGCATTTTAAGTGTTTTACAAAAAATGCTAATTAGCGGAAAATCGAAGATGGCAGACTTCATGGTTTCTTGAGGCAAATTTGTTGGGCAGGAGCAGAGGGACATGTACACCACATTTTGTGACTCAAGGTCAAACGGGGCGTCGGCAGTGGGCGTGTCAATGTCACAATATTTACACGTGCACTACAGCGCCACCAACTGGCCTATCGCCACGAAATTCGGTGTGAGCTTGTATGATGACAACTTCTAACTACTTGTCGAGTTTCATGCTAATGAGTCTAGCGGTTAAGGAAAAACTCAAAGAAGTAATAAATGAGTACATTTAAGCCAAAATGTCAGCAAATTCAAGATGGCGCCCACAAAATTAGTAAACAGCTATGATCCAAATCCGGCTCTTTGTCACTGTAGCAAGTTATACATCTCTGCAAAGGAACTGTGATTTTTAGTGAATTTTTTTACATTTTTTAAAATTTGGAACTCTATAGCGCCACCACATGGATCGATTGGGATAAAACTGTAAATATCTAGTCCTAATGGTACTCTTAACAGACCTACCAAGTTTCATAGCTTTCTGTCAAATCGTTTTGGAATTATTAGCATTTCTGTGATAAGCCACGCCCAGTGAAATTTCATTGGCTCGTCATTCGGCCATCTTTGAATATATCAAAATTCTGAATATAACTTTTATGAGACATGGTCTAACGAGTGTGTCTACCAAGGTACATCTCAATTGGTCAAATTTTGTAGGAGGAGTAGCATTTTAAGCGTTTTACAAAAAATGCTAATTAGCAAAAAATCCAATATGGCGGACTTTATGGGTCCTAGAAGCAAATTTGTTCAGAATGAGCAAATGGACATGCATACCAAATTTTGTGAGTCTAGGTGAAACGGGGCGTCGGCAGTGGGCGTGTCAATGTCAAAATTTTGTCACGTGCACTACAGCGCCACCAGGTGTTCAATCTGCGTCATAATATAGAGCATTCAAGAGTTTGGGAATCCCAACAAGCGTGCCAAGTCTGGTGATTCTAGGCCAAACCAGCTCACGGGAATTTTAGGTGAAAGGGGAGAAAAAAAAGAAAAAAAAAAAAAAGAATCAGAACAAAATCAATAGGGTACCTGCAGCTTCGCTGCACGGTCCCCTAAATATAGCTGCAAGCAGCGATTTCCGGGGACCGTGCGGCATTAGCGGCATTTGTGAAACGCAGAAACCGCAAAATGGTAGACAGCTCTAGACAGGGTTGACGCAAAATACAAATATTTGTTTCTAATCAGGGCTTTTGCCATTGCTGATGGTATCTTTACCCGATCCGGTAAGGGCTTGCGTATTAAGTCTTTTAAGTACAAGTGAAACAGTGAACAGTTAATACTGTTACATTTCTTAACTTTTGCAATAAAAAGGTGTTTCTTAATGTGAAAACAACATTAAAAGAAGCATAGCATTTGCACAATAGTTTTGCCAAACATTAACCAAGCCATTGGTACCAAGCTGGAATTGACCACATACACATGGAAAGCCAATACTGTATCCACTAGGCCTAAGCAGGTTAACAGAAATGAGGAGGCCAAATAAGACTTGTGTGTTGCGGTATCAGATTGTTTTGGCTTACTGACTTCATAATTCAAACAGATAACTGTTAATATTGTGAAATTTCCTAGCCTTTGCAATAAAAAGAACATTCTTACAATGATGTGCACATTGTGTGCCTCAAAAAAAACTCGGGAACAGGTGGGGATCGAACCACCAACCTACTACACGGCAGTCAAATACCTTAACCACTAACCTACAGAAACTTTCACAGTTGGTATAGTAGGTAGACGGCCTGTTAAGCAGAGATAGTGTACTTGGCGGATGGCATACCTGCCATCCCAACATTTGTATTTCTTTAGTGCCACCACGCAGATTGATTGGGTTAAAACTGCAGGGCTCGAGTCTTGATCTAACTCTCAATCAACCCACCAAGTTTCAGAACTTTATATCAAACGGTTTTATAAGTACTAGCATTTGTGCGATAAGCCACGCCCAATTCAAAATCCATTGGCTTCTCAATCGGCCAATTTTTGATATACACCTTAGTAAAGTAATGCGTGTATGTAGGGAAGCGGTTTGAGTACCTTGAACAGGTTTGGTGCAAATTGGTCAAATTCTGTAGGAGGAGTAGCATTTTAAGTGTTTTACAAAAAATGCTAATTAGCGGAAAATCGAAGATGGCAGACTTCATGGTTTCTTGAGGCAAATTTGTTGGGCAGGAGTAGCGGGATGTATCCACCAAATTTTGTGACTGAAGATCAAACGGGGCATCGGCAGTGGGCGTGTCAATGATTTTTAGTGAATTTTTAAATATTTTCTTATATTTGGATCTCTATAGCGCCACCACGTGGCTCGATTGGGTTGAAACTGGAGAGGTCAGGTCCAGATTTTACTCTTAAAAGACCTTCCAAGTTTCATAACTTTCTGTCAAATGGTTTTGGAATTATTAGCATTTTTGTGATAAGCCACGCCCACTGGATATTTATTGGCTCGTCATTCGGCCATCTTTTAAAATATCAAAATTCTGTATATAAGTTTTATGATGCATGTTGTAAGGAGTGAGTTTACCAGGTTTCATGTAAATTGGTCAAATTTTATAGGAGGAGTAGTATTTTAAGTGTTTTACAAGTAATGCTAATTAGCGGAAAATCCAATAGGGCTAACTTGATGGTTCCTTGAGGCAAATTTGTTCAGTATGAGCAGCCGGACCTCTATCCCACATTTTGTGACGAGATAAAACGGGGCGTATTCAGTGGGCGTGTCAATGATTTTTAGTGAATTTTTAAATATTTTCTTATATTTGGATCTATATAGCGCCTCCACGTGGCTCGATTGGGTTGAAACTGTAGAGGTCAATTCCACATGTAACTCTTAATAGATATACCAGGTTTCATAACTTTCTGTCAAATGATTTTGGAATTATCAGCATTTTTGTGATAAGTCACGCCCATTGAAAATACATTGGCTCGTCATTCGGCCATCTTTTGAAATATCAAAATTCTGTTTATAAATTTTATGATGCATGATGTAAGGAGTGTGTTTAACAGGTTTCATGTAAATTGGTCAAAATTTGTAGGACGAATAGTATTTTAAGTGTTTTACAAGTAATGCTAATTAGCGGAAAATCCAATAGGGCTAACTTCATGCTTCCTGGGCAAATTTGTTCAGTATGAGCAGATGGACGTCTATCCCACATTTTCTGACTCTAGATAAAACGGGGCGTATGCAGTGGGCGTGTCAATTATTTTTTTGTGAATTTTTAATTTTTTTAAATATTTGGATCTATATAGCGCCACCACGTGGCTCGATTGGGTTGAAACTATAGTGGTCCATTCCTCATGTTACTCGTAATACATCTTCCAGGTTTCATAACTTTCTGTCAAATGATTTTGGAATTATCAGCATTTTTCTGATAAGTCACGGCCATTGAAAATTCATTGGCTCGTCATTCGGCCATATTTTAAAATATCAAAATTCTGAATATAACTTTTATGAAGCATGGTCTAAGGAGTTTGTTTACCTCGTTTCAAGTAAATTGGCCAAATTTTGTAGGAGGAGTAGCATTTTAAGTGTTTTACAAAAAATGCTAATTAGCGGAAAATCCAATATGGCTGACTTCTCATGGATCCTTGAGGTAAATTTGTTCAGCATGAGCAGAGGGACATGTACACCACATTTTGTGACTCTAGGTCAAACGGGGCGTCGGCAGTGGGCGTGTCAATGTCACAATATTTACACGTGCACTACAGCGCCACCAACTGGCCTATCGCCACGAAATTCGGTGTGAGCTTGTATGATGACAACTTCTAACTACTTGCCGAGTTTCATGCTAATGAGTCTAGCGGTTAAGGAAAAACTCAAAGAAGTAATAAATGAGTACATTTAAGCCAAAATGTCAGCAAATTCAAGATGGCGCCCACAAAATTAGTAAACAGCTATGATCCAAATCTGGCTCTTTGTCACTGTAGCAAGTTATACATCTCTGCAAAGGAACTGTGATTTTTAGTGAATTTTTTTACATTTTTAAAATTTGGAACTCTATAGCGCCACCACATGGATCGATTGGGATAAAACTGTAAATATCTAGTCCTAATGGTACTCTTAACAGACCTACCAAGTTTCATAGCTTTCTGTCAAATCGTTTTGGAATTATTAGCATTTCTGTGATAAGCCACGCCCAGTGAAATTTCATTGGCTCGTCATTCGGCCATCTTTGAAAATATCAAAATTCTGAATATAACTTTTATGAGACATGGTCTAACGAGTGTGTCTACCAAGGTACATCTCAATTGGTCAAATTTTGTAGGAGGAGTAGCATTTTAAGCGTTTTACAAAAAATGCTAATTATCAAAAAATCCAATATGGCGGACTTTATGGGTCCTAGAAGCAAATTTGTTCAGAATGAGCAAATGGACATGTCTACCAAATTTTGTGACTCTAGGTGAAACGGGGCGTCGGCAGTGGGCGTGTCAATGTCAAAAAATTTTCACGTGCACTACAGCGCCACCAGGTGTTCAATCTGCGTCATAATATAGAGGATTCAAGAGTTTGGGGATCCCAACAAGCGTGCCAAGTCTGGTGATTCTAGGACAAACCAGCTCACGGGAATTTTAGGTGAAATGGGAGAAAAAAAGAAAAAAAAAGAAAAGAAAAAAGAATCAGAACAAAAACAATAGGGTACCTGCAGCTTCGCTGCACGGTCCCCTAAATATAGCTGCAAGCAGCGATTTCCGGGGATCGTGCGGCATTAGCGGCATTTGTCAAACGCAGAAACTGCAAAATGGTAGAAAACTCTAGACATGGTTGACCCAAAATACAAATATTTGTTTCTAATCAGGGCTTTTGCCATTGCTGATGGTATCTTTACCCGATCCGGTAAGGCTTGCGTATTAAGTCTTTTAAGTACAAGTGAAACAGTGAACAGTTAATACTGTTACATTTCTTAACTTTTGCAATAAAAAGGTGTTTCTTAATGTGAAAACAACATTAAAAGAAGCATAGCATTTGCACAATAGTTTTGCCAAACATTAACCAAGCCATTGGTACCAAGCTGGAATTGACCACATACACATGGAAAGCCAATACTGTATCCACTAGGCCTAAGCAGGTTAACAGAAATGAGGAGGCCAAATAAGACTTGTGTGTTGCGGTATCAGATTGTTTTGGCTTACTGACTTCATAATTCAAACAGATAACAGGTAATATTGTGAAATTTCCTAGCCTTTGCAATAAAAAGAACATTCTTACAATGACGTGCACATTGTGTGCCCCAAAAAAAACTCGGGAACAGGTGGGGATCGAACCACCAACCTACTACACGGCAGTCAAATGCCTTAACCACTAACCTACAGAAACTTTCACAGTTGGTGTAGTAGGTAGACGGCCTGTTAAGCAGAGATAGTGTACTTGGCGGATGGCATACCTGCCATCCCAACATTTGTATTTCTTTAGTGCCACCACGCAGATTGATTGGGTTAAAACTGCAGGGCTCGAGTCTTGATCTAACTCTCAATCAACCCACCAAGTTTCAGAACTTTATATCAAACGGTTTTAGAAGTACTAGCATTTGTGCGATAAGCCACGCCCAATGCAAAATCCATTGGCTTCTCATTCGGCCAATTTTTGACATACGCCTTAGTAAAGTAATGCGTGTATGTAGGAAACGCGGTTTGAGTACCTTAACACCTTTGCACAGAAGGTGGCGCCGGCGGAAGCTTTTTGCTCAACTCAGACATTCGTTGCTACTGCAGCCGAACTATGATTGGAAATCACAAACTCTGTGTTTTAAATTTATTGGTAGATGGTTCGTGACGATTTCTGCCGAATACGTAGTTTCTAAGTGCCACTATTTCCCTGTAGCAAGTCCATTCATCAAGCAAACCCCACCTAGTCTATACCTACCTATGCGTGACATAGTGGACAATAGCGTCTATGTTTGAGTTCATACATATATTTATTCATCATATAAAATTAGAATAACGTCATAGCAACGAGATAAATCCAACAATAGCCTGATCGTATGCCAGAAAAGCCGTGAAAAGCCCTGCTTACTCAAATGCAAAATAAACTGTGAAAGTACTATCTCATTCTACCATGTATTCTACTAGCAATATATGCTACTAAATATGAAATAAATATACAATCCTACCATTGGTTTTACACATCAAGATGTTCCTTTCAAAATTCAGTTGTCATTTATTGTCTGGTACAATCGGTTTGAGAAATATACAACACTTTATACCGCTATTACACTATCTGAAACGTCGCCGCGTAATAAGCCCCATGCCCTGTAAGACTGTCTCATGCATTACAGTTCACTCTGGTTTAATTGTCGGCTTTTTTATCCAATAGAGTACATTATAACCGTCGCAACGGTATATGCCAAGTCTTTTTGGGTGCTTTGAGCAATTTACTACAGCCCAGCGTAACGGCAGTTTTTGGTTTTAACTGTCTAGTATTACGCAAGCGATATACAATACGCATTATGCAGGGGAATTCCCCTTTTGCGATATGTAAGTATTTTTGCGTCTAAAATACCGTTGTTCTCGCTGGCTACATACGTACGTTCATGTTTCCACTCGAGCACTGTCTTTCCAAGTTTGATAGCCCTGTTGTTATTTTCGCATTTTGAGTGCATTTCACATACTGTAGTGCAATCGTTAGCTAAATGTATTTTTGAACTAGGCTACCGATGTTCATTGAAGATAGAATATTTGGCAGCATTTTACAGATGGTGGAAAACTATTTTATGTTCATGTTATCATACATAGTATAGGCTATGATGTATACGAGTCTCTTATGGCATGACAAGTGCTCATTCCAATGTTACTGTTGCGCTGATATGTGGTAGATTAAGGTAAAAATTTCCTTGGAGTTATTATGAATAGGAAAACTTAAAAGATTAAAAGAATACAGAAAAATGCAATCCCAGGACAAAAGTATACATACTGTAGAGTACAGGGACAAGTGATGTTTTATTGAGGTACAAGAGTGAATGATTAGGCAACATATTTAGGTGTATGTAACACTGTGATATCAATGTTTTTTATCTTAAGCCACCAGAGGGAGCAAATGTGTATGCGTTATAATGTATAATATAATATAATATTTTATGACATGTTTTGCATAGGGGTTTTGGACCCATAGATATCTACCCCCCTATACTGCTGAAAATATATAATTCTCACTTGGAAATTATGCACAAGTGAGTTTTATGAGCCCAAACTGTTGATTTGTAGTTAAATATTTCATACATTTTTTTTATTTGCAGCAGTGCACAATTTAGCCATTTGGATAGATTTGGAGACACTAATGGACAACAGGATACACGGCTATATTTCGCATCATAGACCTTTAGTAGTTCTGCATATCATCCTCAGATTTTGCAAAACTTGTGGACATGGAGTTTATGATCCAGGAAATGTATATATATTACCGATTTCACTTATGTAGCTCTCAGCAAAATAAAAAAAAACTATTTAAAATTTTTTTACCCCTAAGTTTCTTTGCATTTGTGGCACTTTATTTTGACTTAAATTATGAAAATAAACAAATCTAAGTTTGTATTGTAAATGGTACACCTGTCTTCTTTCATTTAAGCCATTTAGCAAGTTTATGTGATGCTCACACCTGGAGTTATAAAGCCTTAAACAGAGCACCCCTAAATAGGTGAAATTTGCCATCTGCGCCAAGGGGTTAAACAGGTTTGTTGCAAATTGGTCAAATTCTGTAGGAGGAGTAGCATTTTAAGTGTTTTACAAAAAATGCTAATTAGTGGAAAATTGAAGATGGCAAACTTCATGGTTTCTTGAGGCAAATGTGTTGGGCAGGAGTAGCGGGATGTATCCACCAACTTATGTGACTGTAGATCAAACGAGGCGTCGGCAGTGGGCGTGTCAATGGTTTTTAGTGAATGTTTAAATATTTTCTTATATTTGGATTTCAATAGCGCCACTACGTGGCTCGATTGGGTTGAAACTGGAGAGGTCTGGTCCAGATGTTACTCTTAAAAGACCTTCCAAGGTTCATAACTTTCCGTGAAATGGTTTTGGAATTATTAGCATTTTTGTGATAAGCCACGCCCACTGGATATTTATTAGCTCGTCATTCGGCCATCTTTTGAAATATCAAAATTCTGTTTATACCTTTTATGAAGCATGGTGTAAGGAGTGTGGTTAACAAGTTTCATGTAAATTGGTCAAATTTTATAGGAGGAGTAGTATTTTAAGTGTTTTACAAGTAATGCTAATTAGCGGAAAATCCAATAGGGCTAACTTGATGGTTCCTAGAGGCAAATTTGTTCAGTATGAGCAGCCGGACCTCTATCCCACATTTTGTGACTCTAGATAAAACGGGGCGTATGCAGTGGGCGTGTCAATTATTTTTTTGTGAAGTTTTAAATATTTTCTTATATTTGAATCTATACAGCGCCACCACGTGGCTAGATTGGGTTGAAACTGTAGGGGTCAATTCCCCATGTTACTCTTAATAGATCTACCAGGTTGCATAACTTTCTGTCAAATTATTTTGGAATTATCAGCATTTTTGTGATAAGTCACGCCCATTGAAAATTAATTGGCTCGTCATTCGGCCATCTTTTAAAATATCACAATTCTGAATAAAACTTTTATGAAGCATGGTCTAACGAGTTTGTGTACCACGTTTCATGTAAATTAGCCAAATTTTGTAGGAGGAGTAGCATTTTAAGTGTTATACAAAAAATGCTAATTAGCGGAAAATCCAATATGGCTGACTTCATGGATTCTTGAGGCAAATTTGTTCAGCATGAGCCGAGAGACCTGTACACCACATTTTGTGACTCTAGGTCAAACGGGGCGTCGCCAGTGGGCGTGTCAATGTCACAATATTTACACGTGCACTACAGCGCCACCAACTGGCCTATCGCCACGAAATTCGGTGTGAGCTTGTATGATGACAACTTCTAACTATTTGCCAAGTTTCATGCTAATCAGCAAAGCGGTTAAGGAAAAACTCAAAGGAGTAATAAATGAGTACATTTAAGCCAAAATGTCGGCAAATTCAAGATGGCGCCCACCAAATTAGTAAAGTTATATGATCCAAATCCGGCTCTTTGTCACTGTAGCAAGTTGCACATCTCTGCAAAGGAACTGTGATTTTTAGTGAATTTATGTATATTTTTTTATATTTGGAACTCTATAGCGCCAACACATGGATGGATTGGGATAAAACTGTACATGTCTAGTCGTATTGGCACTCCTAACATAACTACCAAGGTTCATAGCTTTCTGTCTAATCGTTTTGGAATTATTAGCATTTTTGTGATAAGCCACGCCCAGTGAAATTTCATTGGCTCGTCATTCGGCCATATTTGAAAATATCAAAATTCCAAATATAACTTTTATGAGACATGGTCTAAGGAGTATGTATACCAGGTTTCATCTCAATTGGTCAAATGTTGTAGGAGGAGTAGCATTTTAAGCGTTTTACAAAAAATGCTAATTAGCAAAAAATCCAATATGGCGGACTTTATAGGTCCTGTTGGCAAATGTGTTCAGAATGAGCAAATGGACATGCATACCAAATTTTGTGAGTCTAGGTGAAACGGGGCGTCGGCAGTGGGCGTGTCAATGTCAAAATTTTGTCACGTGCACTACAGCGCCACCAGGTGTTCAATCTGCGTCATAATATAGAGCATTCAAGAGTTTGGGAATCCCAACAAGCCTGCCAAGTCTGGTGATTCTAGGCCAAACCAGCTCACAGGAATTTTAGGTGAAAGGGGAGAAAAAAAAGAAAAAAAAAAAAAAGAATCAGAACAAAAACAATAGGGTACCTGCAGCTTCGCTGCACCGTCCCCTAAATATAGCTGCAAGCAGCGATTTCCGGGGACCGTGCGGCATTAGCGGCATTTGTGAAACGCAGAAACCGCAAAATGGTAGACAGCTCTAGACAGGGTTGACGCAAAATACAAATATTTGTTTCTAATCAGGGCTTTTGCCATTGCTGATGGTATCTTTACCCGATCCGGTAAGGGCTTGCGTATTAAGTCTTTTAAGTACAAGTGAAACAGTGAACAGTTAATACTGTTACATTTCTTAACTTTTGCAATAAAAAGGTGTTTCTTAATGTGAAAACAACATTAAAAGAAGCATAGCATTTGCACAATAGTTTTGCCAAACATTAACCAAGCCATTGGTACCAAGCTGGAATTGACCACATACACATGGAAAGCCAATACTGTATCCACTAGGCCTAAGCAGGTTAACAGAAATGAGGAGGCCAAATAAGAATTGTGTGTTGCGGTATCAGATTGTTTTGGCTTACTGACTTCATAATTCAAACAGATAACAGGTAATATTGTGAAATTTCCTAGCCTTTGCAATAAAAAGAACATTCTTACAATGACGTGCACATTGTGTGCCTCAAAAAAAACTCGGGAACAGGTGGGGATTGAACCACCAACCTACTACACGGCAGTCAAATGCCTTAACCACTAACGTACAGAAACTTTCACAGTTGGCATAGTAGGTAGACGGCCTGTTAACCTCTTCCTACCGAGGGCAAAATAGGCCAAATTTTGCCTGTTTTCACTAGTGACAAACAAAGGTGGTTATCTCAAAAACTATAAATGGTACAAATATGGTTCATGGCTTTTATTAAAGCAGACACCTGCAGTATTACGACTAAGCAGTGAGAACTCATAGAAATCCAGTTTTTGATACTTAACTACAACAATTTATGTACAGAAAATATAAAAAAACTAAAAAACGGGTACCTACATTCAAGTTTAAGAATTTTTACCTGGGGAGCTACAAATGCAATCAAGGAAATGACTCCTCTATCTGATTCATCAATATGCTGCCTACCTCTGGTAACAATCTGGTGTCAATATCTCAAACCATTCAAATTTTACAGGGTTTTTTTCAGGTGAACCTTTTTCGTTATCCAAATGGTGCCAAATGGTGCCAAATGGTGCCAAATGTGCCAAAAATGGCAATGTTCCAGAAAGGTCTCAATATGATTTATTTTTTAGGTTTTTACAATAAAATGAGATAATTTGTCAATATTGGCAATAAAAGTTCATTTTTAGACGTGTTCTTGGTGTTCTGCATATTACACAACTAACTACCCAAGGTTACAAAAAGCTGTCAAAACCAATGTAGCAGCACAGTGAATCTTGTGTATTTCACCAGAGCCCCATTAGCCAGAAATGAGTCCAGGAATGTGCAAACAGGTTTTCAAATGAATAATGGGAATAGTATGAAACTTCCCTACACATTAATGCTTGCCAGTCATGTCCTTTATTCTGTTGCCACCTCCTATGACAGGGACGTTGGGGTTGGGTTTTAGGAGGCAAACCTTTATACATGACAAACATATATCAACTATATACAAGTGCACTAAGGTGTACTACTAAAAGTGCAGTGGATAAAAAATCAAAAGTCCACCAGTTTCCTAGATAAAAAATAAAAACACCCCTGCTGTAACAAATAAAAAGATCCTTGCCTCTAATTGCTGAAGTTACCGTATTTACACAAAGAAAGTACAAAATGGCAGGGTCCAAAAAGCTAAAAAAAATGAACTAAAAACAAAAAAAGGTAAAGGATCAAAACATCGGGGTGGAGGTTGAGGAGAGATTATTTAACCATTCATACAGAAGCCATTTAGACTACACATTCCCTCAGGAGAGCAATCTGCATCATTACAAATCCCACTAACCCTGTCCATGGAATTGTCCACCATGTTGATATACCCATTAGTCCCCCTTATACAACAACAATCAACAATAATAATAATCAACAAGTACTCCCTCATGTTATCATGTTCTCTCCCTCATACCATGCATAAATTACCATTTTGTTTACCTGCACAGCCTTCTGTACTGCATACAGAACAATTTACTCAGGTGGAACAATGACTTTACTAAACACTTCCAGAAGCCATTTCAAACTCAAAAAAATCGTTTTAGTAGCTCATCTCAGACACAAATAGATAGCTAGCTGCTTGTTACCTGTAATTTTGCTTGCATTACATTACATTTATTTAGCAGACGCTTTTATCCAAAGCGACGTACAGTAAGTGCGCACAGAGACATCAAGATCACTACAGAACAGACAAGGCAAAGCACATCCTTCGCATAATGTAGCAGCTATCCCTAGCAATGAACGTCGACTGTAGTTCACAGTAAGCTGTGGGCAAATCAGCAACACCACACTTCCATTCCTAATACTCGTATAAACTATAACAAACAGACAGGAAAACACAGGGATGCTTGCTAGCTTGCCACTGGAAAGGCAATACTATCTATATTAATTTAGCTGAGAGGGACCGATTTTATCCATAAGTATATAAGGTTAGTTAGCTTCACAGAAGAAACACAGGGATTCACGCATTGCAGCTAAATTTCCTTCGATGCTTACACCAAACATCTGTGTTGTTGGCAACGCCACGTAACACGTGCGAGTTTGTCAACACAGACAATACACCCTAAGTTTACTTCATAAATTATGTATCATACCGTTGGAATGTGCAATTTGTAATATTAATTGTATGAAAAACAATAAAATACAGTTGACAATGTAATTACGAACCCGCATGGCATTGCGTGAATTCACACTGGTATATCGAAAAATCGGTAATACCACCAGCCCTAACGACGTTACCTGCCATGGCGAAATTCAATGCGTTTATAGCATAACACTGTTAGTATGATAAAACAACTTACATGTCAGCAACATCATCTCGGTCATCAGTGGATTCAGCGTCACTGAGACAGGATGAGTCTCCCTCGGCAAAAACATCTTCTGGCTTATCCAATTCGTCTAGCACTTGGTGCACGGATAAACGCCTCAAAAATCTCGACATAACTACACAAAAACTGTATCAAAAATACTCTAAAGTAAAAAATGTAACTGCGGGCCTTACCTAATTAATTGTGCTTTGCTAAACGGAATGTAGCGAGCTACGCTACAAGGTAAAAACACTGCGCCATTTAGGTTCGATAATTACGCGTGGCTCGCCACTTCCTCATACGCACGGCTCACTTTCCTTTTTTACGACGGCTATTGTATTCAATAGCCGGCTTGTTTCAAAGATAAGAGTCTTGGCTATTTCCTGGAATATTTGACAGACAGTTTTAAAACCCAATGGAAAGCTAATAATACTCAGAGTGGAGGCGGGTGGAAGACGTTTTTCCCACTTCAGATACGGCTATTGTGCTATCAGTCAAGAAATACACCCAATTGACGACGGTTTTGCATAAATCTCTGCAAGCATGTTCAAAACTACTCTGGCTAACATATACTAAGCCATGGGATTGGTACTCCAGAAACTGGCTGAGTTTCACAACGCCAAAGTGAACACAGCCGAACGAGTCGTAATCAAGTGCAAAAAAGCACAAGTCGGTTTAAAATTGGAAAAAAATAATGTACAGCCGTATGAAAGTTTTAAAGTATTTTTTCTTGAAGCTAAAGGTATAATGATTTTTCAAACCAAAGTTTTGTGAAATACAATTAAGCAGAACAGTTTACCAGCACATTGTTTATGGTGTGACATCAAGCTGCAATACATGTTTGAGAATTAGGTCCGAGTTTCCAACGTTACTTAGGAAGTTTTATCCCGACGTTTTGGGCTTAAAAACCACTTTCCCAGAAGGAATGGATATATCTTAAGGATATTAATCAAAATATTGAGGTGAGCAGTTTATTATATATTATTAAATAAATGAAATGTATAATGTAATAATTTCCGTCACGCCGGCGTGACCGCTAGGGGCGTTTGGCATTAAGAGGTTAACAGAAATGAGGAGGCCAAATAGAATTGTGTGTTGCGGTATCAGATTGTTTTGGCTTACTGACTTCATAATTCAAACAGATAACAGGTAATATTGTGAAATTTCCTAGCCTTTGCAATAAAAGAACATTCTTACAATGACGTGCACATTGTGTGCCTCAAAAAAAACTCGGGAACAGGTGGGGATTGAACCACCAACCTACTACACGGCAGTCAAATGCCTTAACCACTAACGTACAGAAACTTTCACAGTGGCATAGTAGGTAGACGGCCTGTTAAGCAGAGATAGTGTACTTGGCGGATGGCATACCTGCCATCCCAACATTTGTATTTCTTTAGTGCCACCACGCAGATTGATTGGGTTAAAACTGCAGGGCTCGAGTCTTGATCTAACTCTCAATCAACCCACCAAGTTTCAGAACTTATATCAAACGGTTTTAGAAGTACTAGCATTTGTGCGATAAGCCACGCCCAATGCAAAATCCATTGGCTTCTCATTCGGCCAATTTTTGACATACGCCTTAGTAAAGTAATGCGTGTATGTAGGAACGCGGGTTGAGTACCTTAAACAGGTTTGGTGCAAATTGGTCAAATTCTGTAGGAGGAGTAGCATTTTAAGTGTTTTACAAAAATGCTAATTAGCGGAAAATTGAAGATGGCAGACTTCATGGTTTCTTGAGGCAAATTTGTTGGGCAGGAGTAGCGGGATGTATCCACCACTTATGTGACTGTAGATCAAACGAGGCGTCGGCAGTGGGCGTGTCAATGATTTTTAGTGAATGTTTAAATATTTTCTTATATTTGGATTTCAATAGCGCCACCACGTTGCTCGATTGGGTTGAAACTGGAGAGGTCTGGTCCAGATGTTACTCTTAAAGACCTTCCAAGGTTCATAACTTCTGTGAAATGGTTTTGGAATTATTAGCATTTTTGTGATAAGCCACGCCCACTGGATTTTATTAGCTCGTCATTCGGCCATCTTTTGAAATATCAAAATTCTGTTTATACCTTTTATGATGCATGGTGTAAGGAGTGTGGTTAACAGGTTTCATGTAAATTGGTCAAATTTTATAGGAGGAGTAGTATTTTAAGTGTTTTACAAGTAATGCTAATTAGCGGAAAATCCAATAGGGCTAACTTGATGGTTCCTAGAGGCAAATTTGTTCAGTATGAGCAGCCGGACCTCTATCCCACATTTTGTCACTCTAGATAAAACGGGGCGTATGCAGTGGGCGTGTCAATTATTTTTTTGTGAATTTTTTCACATTTTCTTATATTTGAATCTATACAGCGCCACCACGTGGCTAGATTGGATTGAAACTGTAGGGGTCAATTCCTCATGTTACTCTTAATAGATCTACCAGGTTGCATAACTTTTTGTCAAATTATTTTGGAATTATCAGCATTTTTGTGATAAGTCACGCCCATTGAAAATTAATTGGCTCGTCATTCGGCCATCTTTTAAAATATCAAAATTCTGAATATAACTTTTATGAAGCATGGTCTAACGAGTTTGTGTACCTCGTTTCAAGTAAATTGGCCAAATTTTGTAGGAGGAGTAGCATTTTAAGTGTTATACAAAAAATGCTAATTAGCGGAAAATCCAATATGGCTGACTTCATGGATTCTTGAGGCAAATTTGTTCAGCATGAGCCGAGAGACCTGTACACCACATTTTGTGACTCTAGGTCAAACGGGGCGTCGCCAGTGGGCGTGTCAATGTCACAATATTTACACGTGCACTACAGCGCCACCAACTGGCCTATCGCCACGAAATTCGGTGTGAGCTTGTATGATGACAACTTCTAACTATTTGCAAAACTCAAAGAAGTAATAAATGAGTACATTTAAGCCAAAATGTCGGCAAATTCAAGATGGCGCCCACCAAATTAGTAAAGTTATATGATCCAAATCCGGCTCTTTGTCACTGTAGCAAGTTACACATCTCTGCAAAGGAACTGTGATTTTTAGTGAATTTTTGTATATTTTTTTATATTTGGAACTCTATAGCGCCACCACATGGATGGATTGGGATAAAACTGTACAAGTCTAGTCCGATTGGCACTCCTAACATAACTACCAAGGTTCATAGCTTTCTGTCTAATCGTTTTGGAATTATTAGCATTTTTGTGATAAGCCACGCCCAGTGAAATTTCATTGGCTCGTCATTCGGCCATATTTGAAAATATCAAAATTCCAAATATAACTTTTATGAGACATGGTCTAAGGAGCATGGAGACCAAGTTTCATCTCAATTGGTCAAATTTTGTAGGAGGAGTAGCATTTTAAGCGTTTTACAAAAAATGCTAATTAGCAAAAAATCCAATATGGCGGACTTTATAGGTCCTGTTGGCAAATGTGTTCAGAATGAGCAAATGGACATGCATACCAAATTTTGTGAGTCTAGGTGAAACGGGGCGTCGGCAGTGGGCGTGTCAATGTCAAAATTTTGTCACGTGCACTACAGCGCCACCAGGTGTTCAATCTGCGTCATAATATAGAGCATTCAAGAGTTTGGGAATCCCAACAAGCGTGCCAAGTCTGGTGATTCTAGGCCAAACCAGCTCACGGGAATTTTAGGTGAAAGGGGAGAAAAAAAAAAAAAAGAATCAGAACAAAAACAATAGGGTACCTGCAGCTTCGCTGCACGGTCCCCTAAATATAGCAGCAAGCAGCGATTTCCGGGGACCGTGCGGCATTAGCGGCATTTGTGAAACGCAGAAACCGCAAAATGGTAGACAGCTCTAGACAGTGTTGACCCAAAATACAAATATTTGTTTCTAATCAGGGCTTTTGCCATTGCTGATGGTATCTTTACCCGATCCGGTAAGGGCGTCGGCAGTGGGCGTGTCAATGATTTTTAGTGAATTTTTAAATATTTTCTTATATTTGGATCTCTATAGCGCCACCACGTGGCTCGATTGGGTTGAAACTGGAGAGGTCAGGTCCAGATTTTACTCTTAAAAGACCTTCCAAGTTTCATAACTTTCTGTCAAATGGTTTTGGAATTATTAGCATTTTTGTGATAAGCCACGCCCACTGGATATTTATTGGCTCGTCATTCGGCCATCTTTTAAAATATCAAAATTCTGTATATAAGTTTTATGATGCATGTTGTAAGGAGTGAGTTTACCAGGTTTCATGTAAATTGGTCAAATTTTATAGGAGGAGTAGTATTTTAAGTGTTTTACAAGTAATGCTAATTAGCGGAAAATCCAATAGGGCTAACTTGATGGTTCCTTGAGGCAAATTTGTTCAGTATGAGCAGCCGGACCTCTATCCCACATTTTGTGTCTAGATAAAACGGGGCGTATTCAGTGGGCGTGTCAATGATTTTTAGTGAATTTTTAAATATTTTCTTATATTTGGATCTATATAGCGCCACCACGTGGCTCGATTGGGTTGAAACTGTAGAGGTCAATTCCACATGTTACTCTTAATAGATATACCAGGTTTCATAACTTTCTGTCAAATGATTTTGGAATTATCAGCATTTTTGTGATAAGTCACGCCCATTGAAAATACATTGGCTCGTCATTCGGCCATCTTTTGAAATATCAAAATTCTGTTTATAAATTTTATGATGCATGGTGTAAGGAGTGTGTTTAACAGGTTTCATGTAAATTGGTCAAAATTTGTAGGAGGAATAGTATTTTAAGTGTTTTACAAGTAATGCTAATTAGCGGAAAATCCAATAGGGCTAACTTCATGCTTCCTGGGGCAAATTTGTTCAGTATGAGCAGATGGACGTCTATCCCACATTTTCTGACTCTAGATAAAACGGGGCGTATGCAGTGGGCGTGTCAATTATTTTTTTGTGAATTTTTAAATTTTTTAAATATTTGGATCTATATAGCGCCACCACGTGGCTCGATTGGGTTGAAACTATAGTGGTCCATTCCTCATGTTACTCGTAATACATCTTCCAGGTTTCATAACTTTCTGTCAAATGATTTTGGAATTATCAGCATTTTTGTGATAAGTCACGGCCATTGAAAATTCATTGGCTCGTCATTCGGCCATATTTTAAAATATCAAAATTCTGAATATAATTTTATGAAGCATGGTCTAAGGAGTTTGTTTACCTCGTTTCAAGTAAATTGGCCAAATTTTGTAGGAGGAGTAGCATTTTAAGTGTTTTACAAAAAATGCTAATTAGTGGAAAATCCAATATGGCTGACTTCTCATGGATCCTTGAGGTAAATTTGTTCAGCATGAGCAGAGGGACATGTACACCACATTTTGTGACTCTAGGTCAAACGGGGCGTCGGCAGTGGGCGTGTCAATGTCACAATATTTACACGTGCGCTACAGCGCCACCAACTGGCCTATCGCCACGAAATTCGGTGTGAGCTTGTATGATGAAACCTTCTAACTACTTGCCAAGTTTCATGCTAATGAGTCTAGCGGTTAAGGAAAAACTCAATGAAGTAATAAATGAGTACATTTAAGCCAAAATGTCAGCAAATTCAAGATGGCGCCCACAAAATTAGTAAACATCTATGATCCAAATCCGGCTCTTTGTCACTGTAGCAAGTTGCACATCTCTGCAAAGGAACTGTGATTTTTAGTGAATTTTTGTATATTTTTTTATATTTGGAACTCTATAGCGCCACCACATGGATGGATTGGGATAAAACTGTACATGTCTAGTCCTATTGGCACTCCTAACATAACTACCAAGGTTCATAGCTTTCTGTCTAATCGTTTTGGAATTATTAGCATTTTTGTGATAAGCCACGCCCAGTGAAATTTCATTGGCTCGTCATTCGGCCATATTTGAAAATATCAAAATTCCAAATATAACTTTTATGAGACATGGTATAAGGAGTATGTATACCAAGTTTCATCTCAATTGGTCAAATTTTGTAGGAGGAGTAGCATTTTAAGCGTTTTACAAAAAATGCTAATTAGCAAAAAATCCAATATGGTGGACTTTATAGTTCCTGTTGGCAAATGTGTTCAGAATGAGCAAATGGACATGCATACCAAATTTTGTGACTCTAGGTGAAACGGGGCGTCGGCAGTGGGCGTGTCAATGTCAAAATTTTGTCACGTGCACTACAGCGCCACCAGGTGTTCAATCTGCGTCATAATATAGAGCATTCAAGAGTTTGGGAATCCCAACAAGCGTGCCAAGTCTGGTGATTCTAGGCCAAACCAGCTCACGGGAATTTTAGGTGAAAGGGGAGAAAAAAAAAAAGAAAAAAAAAAAGAATCAGAACAAAAACAATAGGGTACCTGCAGCTTCGCTGCACGGTCCCCTAAATATAGCTGCAAGCAGCGATTTCCGGGGACCGTGCGGCATTAGCGGCATTTGTGAAACGCAGAAACCGCAAAATGGTAGACAGCTCTAGACAGGGTTGACCCAAAATACAAATATTTGTTTCTAATCAGGGCTTTTGCCATTGCTGATGGTATCTTTACCCGATCCGGTAAGGGCTTGCGTATTAAGTCTTTTAAGTACAAGTGAAACAGTGAACAGTTAATACTGTTACATTTCTTAACTTTTGCAATAAAAAGGTGTTTCTTAATGTGAAAACAACATTAAAAGAAGCATAGCATTTGAACAATAGTTTTGCCAAACATTAACCAAGCCATTGGTACCAAGCTGGAATTGACCACATACACATGGAAAGCCAATACTGTATCCACTAGGCCTAAGCAGGTTAACAGAAATGAGGAGGCCAAATAAGACTTGTGTGTTGCGGTATCAGATTGTTTTGGCTTACTGACTTCATAATTCAAACAGATAACAGGTAATATTGTGAAATTTCCTAGCCTTTGCAATAAAAAGAACATTCTTACAATGACGTGCACATTGTGTGCCTCAAAAAAAACTCGGGAACAGGTGGGGATCGAACCACCAACCTACTACACGGCAGTCAAATGCCTTAACCACTAACCTACAGAAACTTTCACAGTTGGTATAGTAGGTAGACGGCCTGTTAAGCAGAGATAGTGTACTTGGCGGATGGCATACCTGCCATCCCAACATTTGTATTTCTTTAGAGCCACCACGCAGATTGATTGGGTTCAAACTGCAGGGCTCGAGTCTTGATCTAACTCTCAATCAACCCACCAAGTTTCAGAACTTTATATCAAACGGTTTTAGAAGTACTAGCATTTGAGCGATAAGCCACGCCCAATGCAAAATCCATTGGCTTCTCATTCGGCCAATTTTTGACATACGCCTTAGTAAAGTAATGCGTGTATGTAGGAATGCGGGTTGAGTACCTTAAACAGGTTTGGTGCAAATTGGTCAAATTCTGTAGGAGGAGTAGCATTTTAAGTGTTTTACAAAAAATGCTAATTAGCGGAAAATTGAAGATGGCAGACTTCATGGTTTCTTGAGGCAAATTTGTTGGGCAGGAGTAGCGGGATGTATCCACCAACTAATGTGACTGTAGATCAAACGAGGCGTCGGCAGTGGGCGTGTCAATTATTTTTTTGTGAATTTTTAAATATTTTCTTATATTTGAATCTATACAGCGCCACCACGTGGCTAGATTGGGTTGAAACTGTAGGGGTCAATTCCTCATGTTACTCTTAATAGATGTACCAGGGTGCATAACTTTCTGTCAAATTATTTTGGAATTATCAGCATTTTTGTGATAAGTCACACCCATTGAAAATTAATTGGCTCGTCATTCGGCCATCTTTTAAAATATCACAATTCTGAATATAACTTTTATGAAGCATGGTCTACCGAGTTTGTGTACCTCGTTTCATGTAAATTAGCCAAATTTTGTAGGAGGAGTAGCATTTTAAGTGTTATACAAAAAATGCTAATTAGCGGAAAATCCAATATGGCTGACTTCATGGATTCTTGAGGCAAATTTGTTCAGCATGAGCCGAGAGACCTGTACACCACATTTTGTGACTCTAGGTCAAACGGGGCGTCGGCAGTGGGTGTGTCAATGATTTTTAGTGAATGTTTAAATATTTTCTTATATTTGGATTTCAATAGCGCCACCACGTGGCTAGATTGGGTTGAAACTGGAGAGGTCTGGTCCAGATGTTACTCTTAAAAGACCTTCCAAGGTTCATAACTTTCCGTGAAATGGTTTTGGAATTATTAGCATTTTTGTGATAAGCCACGCCCACTGGATATTTATTAGCTCGTCATTCGGCCATCTTTTGAAATATCAAAATTCTGTTTATACCTTTTATGATGCATGGTGTAAGGAGTGTGGTTAACAGGTTTCATGTAAATTGGTCAAATTTTATAGGAGGAGTAGTATTTTAAGTGTTTTACAAGTAATGCTAATTAGCGGAAAATCCAATAGGGCTAACTTATGGTTCCTAGAGGCAAATTTGTTCAGTATGAGCAGCCGGACCTCGATCCCACATTTTGTGACTCTAGATAAAACGGGGCGTATGCAGTGGGCGTGTCAATTATTTTTTTGTGAATTTTTAAATATTTTTTTATATTTGAATCTATACAGCGCCACCACGTGGCTAGATTGGGTTGAAACTGTAGGGGTCAATTCCTCATGTTACTCTTAATAGATATACCAGGTTGCATAACTTTCTGTCAAATTATTTTGGAATTATCAGCATTTTTGTGATAAGTCACACCCATTGAAAATTAATTGGCTCGTCATTCGGCCATCTTTTAAAATATCACAATTCTGAATATAACTTTTATGAAGCATGGTCTAACGAGTTTGTGTACCTCGTTTCATGTAAATTAGCCAAATTTTCTAGGAGGAGTAGCATTTTAAGTGTTATACAAAAAATGCTAATTAGCGGAAAATCCAATATGGCTGACTTCATGGATTCTTGAGGCAAATTTGTTCAGCATGAGCCGAGAGACCTGTACACCACATTTTGTGACTCTAGGTCAAACGGGGCGTCGCCAGTGGGCGTGTCAATGTCACAATATTTACACGTGCACTACAGCGCCACCAACTGGCCTATCGCCACGAAATTCGGTGTGAGCTTGTAGGATGACAACTTCTAACTACTTGCCGAGTTTCATGCTAATGAGTCTAGCGGTTAAGGAAAAACTCAAAGAAGTAATAAATGAGTACATTTAAGCCAAAATGTCAGCAAATTCAAGATGGCGCCCACAAAATTAGTAAACATCTATGATCCAAATCCGGCTCTTTGTCACTGTAGCAAGTTGCACATCTCTGCAAAGGAGCTGTGATTTTTAGTGAATTTTTGTATATTTTTTTATATTTGGAACTCTATAGCGCCACCACATGGATGGATTGGGATAAAACTGTACATGTCTAGTCCTATTGGCACTCCTAACATAACTACCAAGGTTCATAGCTTTCTGTCTAATCGTTTTGGAATTATTAGCATTTTTGTGATAAGCCACGCCCAGTGAAATTTCATTGGCTCGTCATTCGGCCATATTTGAAAATATCAAAATTCCAAATATAACTTTTATGAGACATGGTCTAAGGAGTATGTAAACCAAGTTTCATCTCAATTGGTCAAATTTTGTAGGAGGAGTAGCATTTTAAGCGTTTTACAAAAAATGCTAATTAGCAAAAAATCCAATATGGTGGACTTTATAGGTCCTGTTGGCAAATGTGTTCAGAATGAGCAAATGGACATGCATACCAAATTTTGTGACTCTAGGTGAAACGGGGCGTCGGCAGTGGGCGTGTCAATGTCAAAATTTTGTCACGTGCACTACAGCGCCACCAGGTGTTCAATCTGCGTCATAATATAGAGCATTCAAGAGTTTGGGAATCCCAACAAGCGTGCCAAGTCTGGTGATTCTAGGCCAAACCAGCTCACGGGAATTTTAGGTGAAAGGGGAGAAAAAAAAAAGAAAAAAAAAAAAGAATCAGAACAAAAACAATAGGGTACCTGCAGCTTCGCTGCACGGTCCCCTAAATATAGCTGCAAGCAGCGATTTCCGGGGACCGTGCGGCATTAGCGGCATTTGTGAAACGCAGAAACCGCAAAATGGTAGACAGCTCTAGACAGGGTTGACCCAAAATACAAATATTTGTTTCTAATCAGGGCTTTTGCCATTGCTGATGGTATCTTTACCCGATCCGGTAAGGGCTTGCGTATTAAGTCTTTTAAGTACAAGTGAAACAGTGAACAGTTAATACTGTTACATTTCTTAACTTTTGCAATAAAAAGGTGTTTCTTAATGTGAAAACAACATTAAAAGAAGCATAGCATTTGAACAATAGTTTTGCCAAACATTAACCAAGCCATTGGTACCAAGCTGGAATTGACCACATACACATGGAAAGCCAATACTGTATCCACTAGGCCTAAGCAGGTTAACAGAAATGAGGAGGCCAAATAAGACTTGTGTGTTGCGGTATCAGATTGTTTTGGCTTACTGACTTCATAATTCAAACAGATAACAGGTAATATTGTGAAATTTCCTAGCCTTTGCAATAAAAAGAACATTCTTACAATGACGTGCACATTGTGTGCCTCAAAAAAAACTCGGGAACAGGTGGGGATCGAACCACCAACCTACTACACGGCAGTCAAATGCCTTAACCACTAACCTACAGAAACTTTCACAGTTGGTATAGTAGGTAGACGGCCTGTTAAGCAGAGATAGTGTACTTGGCGGATGGCATACCTGCCATCCCAACATTTGTATTTCTTTAGAGCCACCACGCAGATTGATTGGGTTCAAACTGCAGAGCTCGAGTCTTGATCTAACTCTCAATCAAACCACCAAGTTTCAGAACTTTATATCAAACGGTTTTAGAAGTACTAGCATTTGTGCGATAAGCCACGCCCAATGCAAAATCCATTGGCTTCTCATTCGGCCAATTTTTGACATACGCCTTAGTAAAGTAATGCGTGTATGTAGCGTACCGAACCCGGTTATCGGGCGGAAACCAGACATTTTTGTGATCAACATACGATACTGATATTATTCGGACACATACCATTGAACATATTATATTTATTAGGTTCACAAAACGATAAGCTAACTTTTAAGCCAATAACCATGTAGATGTGACCGGTAGTTTTTATGTTTTAACGTCTTTTAGATGAGAAAGTACTGTCAAAAAAGGGGCGCCCTTTATCGGGCGGCTCTTGTAGTGCATAAACAAGCTCACGATTATTGTTGTTTTAATAATCAATTAATAGTTTATTTCATCAAGAAAGATACAGTTTGAATAACCAATATGTTGGCAAAATAGCTGGCTAACTGGATAGTTTACCTGGCAGTCCGAAAGATGTCAATATTGTGTTTATTTCTTCACAAAACGATAAACTAAGTTTTAAGCATATTAAACATGTAGACGTGACCGGTAGTTTTTTGTTTTAACGTCTTTTAGATGAGACAGTAATGTCAAAAAAGGGGAGACAACTATCGTTTATTGGCTTAAAAGAGATAGGCTCAATCGCATTGGATTTATTTCTTTACAAAAACTATGTTAACTTTTAAGCCAATAACGTGTTTCTTTTTTCGTTTTAACGTCTTTAAGATGAGACGAGACTGCCAAAGAAAGGGCGCCCATTATCGGGCGGCTGTTGTAATCCATGAACAAGCTCATGATTATTGTTGTTTTAAGAATCAATTAATAGTTTATTTCATCAAGAAAGATACCGTTTGAATAACCAATATATTGGCTAAATAGCTGGCTAACAAGACTATGCAGTGTAGTACACCAGCGCAGAAGTAGAATCAGATTTCGGACATTTTTTTCACATAGGGGGCGTGATAAAAAGGCTCATAAAATGTGTAATTATCGTTAAATATTCATGAAAATGAGCGGATACATACCTTGTTTGGTTTGAAGTGGGTGGGAAATACTGGTTTTATTTTTTTCGTTGGCAAATCAGCTCTCGAGGAAGTTCAAATATGGTCGAAAGAGGACGTGCCCGATAAAGGGCGCCGCCCGATAAAGGGCGCCCTGTAGCTAGGAATGCGGGTTGAGTACCTTAAACAGGTTTGGTGCAAATTGGTCAAATTCTGTAGGAGGAGTAGCATTTTAAGTGTTTTACAAAAAATGCTAATTAGCGGAAAATTGAAGATGGCAGACTTCATGGTTTCTTGAGGCAAATTTGTTGGGCAGGAGTAGCGGGATGTATCCACCAACTAATGTGACTGTAGATCAAACGAGGCGTCGGCAGTGGGCGTGTCAATGATTTTTAGTGAATGTTTAAATATTTTCTTATATTTGGATTTCAATAGCGCCACCACGTGGCTAGATTGGGTTGAAACTGGAGAGGTCTGGTCCAGATGTTACTCTTAAAAGACCTTCCAAGGTTAATAACTTTCCGTGAAATGGTTTTGGAATTATTAGCATTTTTGTGATAAGCCACGCCCACTGGATATTTATTAGCTCGTCATTCGGCCATCTTTTGAAATATCAAAATTCTGTTTATACGTTTTATGAGGCATGGTGTAAGGAGTGTGCTTAACAGGTTTCATGTAAATTGGTCAAATTTTATAGGAGGAGTAGTATTTTAAGTGTTTTACAAGTAATGCTAATTAGCGGAAAATCCAATAGGGCTAACTTATGGTTCCTAGAGGCAAATTTGTTCAGTATGAGCAGCCGGACCTCGATCCCACATTTTGTGACTCTAGATAAAACGGGGCGTATGCAGTGGGCGTGTCAATGTCACAATATTTACACGTGCACTACAGCGCCACCAACTGGCCTATCGCCACGAAACTCGGTGTGAGCTTGTATCATGACAACTTCTAACTATTTGCCAAGTTTCATGCTAATCAGCCAAGCGGTTAAGGAAAAACTCAAAGAAGTAATAAATGAGTACATTTAAGCCAAAATGTCGGCAAATTCAAGATGGCGCCCACCAAATTAGTAAAATTATATGATCCAAATCCGACTCTTTGTCACTGTAGCAAGTTGCACATCTCTGCATAGGAACTGTGATTTTTAGTGAATTTTTGTATATTTTTTATATTTGGAACTCTATAGCGCCACCACATGGATGGATTGGGATAAAACTGTACATGTCTAGTCCTATTGGCACTCCTAACATAACTACCAAGGTTCATAGCTTTCTGTCTAATCGTTTTGGAATTATTAGCATTTTTGTGATAAGCCACGCCCAGTGAAATTTCATTGGCTCGTCATTCGGCAATATTTGAAAATATCAAAATTCCAAATATAACTTTTATGAGACATGGTCTAAGGAGTATGTATACCAAGTTTCATCTCAATTGGTCAAATTTTGTAGGAGGAGTAGCATTTTAAGCGTTTTACAAAAAATGCTAATTAGCAAAAAATCCAATATGGCGGACTTTATAGGTCCTGTTGGCAAATGTGTTCAGAATGAGCAAACAGACATGCATACCAAATTTTGTGACTCTAGGTGAAACGGGGCGTCGGCAGTGGGCGTGTCAATGTCAAAATTTTGTCACGTGCACTACAGCGCCACCAGGTGTTCAATCTGCGTCATAATATAGAGCATTCAAGAGTTTGGGAATCCCAACAAGTGTGACAAGTCTGGTGATTCTAGGCCAAACCAGCTCACGGTAATTTTAGGTGAAAGGGGAGAAAAAAAAAAAGAAAAAAAAAAAGAATCAGAACAAAAACAATAGGGTACCTGCAGCTTCGCTGCACGGTCCCCTAAATATAGCTGCAAGCAGCGATTTCCGGGGACCGTGCGGCATTAGCGGCATTTGTGAAACGCAGAAACCGCAAAATGGTAGACAGCTCTAGACAGGGTTGACCCAAAATACAAATATTTGTTTCTAATCAGGGCTTTTGCCATTGCTGATGGTATCTTTACCCGATCCGGTAAGGGCTTGCGTATTAAGTCTTTTAAGTACAAGTGAAACAGTGAACAGTTAATACTGTTACATTTCTTAACTTTTGCAATAAAAAGGTGTTTCTTAATGTGAAAACAACATTAAAAGAAGCATAGCATTTGCACAATAGTTTTGCCAAACATTAACCAAGCCATTGGTACCAAGCTGGAATTGACCACATACACATGGAAAGCCAATACTGTATCCACTAGGCCTAAGCAGGTTAACAGAAATGAGGAGGCCAAATAAGACTTGTGTGTTGCGGTATCAGATTGTTTTGGCTTACTGACTTCATAATTCAAACAGATAACAGGTAATATTGTGAAATTTCCTAGCCTTTGCAATAAAAAGAACATTCTTACAATGACGTGCACAGTGTGCCTCAAAAAAAACTCGGGAACAGGTGGGGATCGAACCACCAACCTACTACACGGCAGTCAAATGCCTTAACCACTAACCTACAGAAACTTCCACAGTTGGTATAGTAGGTAGACGGCCTGTTAAGCAGAGATAGTGTACTTGGCGGATGGCATACCTGCCATCCCAACATTTGTATTTCTTTAGTGCCACTACGCAGATTGATTGGGTTAAAACTGCAGGGCTCGAGTCTTGATCTAACTCTCAATCAACCCACCAAGTTTCAGAACTTTATATCAAACGGTTTTAGAAGTACTAGCATTTGTGCGATAAGCCACGCCCAATGCAAAATCCATTGGCTTCTCATTCGGCCAATTTTTGACATACGCCTTAGTAAAGTAATGCGTGTATGTAGGAACGCGGGTTGAGTACCTTAAACAGGTTTGGTGCAAATTGGTCAAATTCTGTAGGAGGAGTAGCATTTTAAGTGTTTTACAAAAAATGCTAATTAGCGGAAAATTGAATATGGCAGACTTCATGGTTTCTTGAGGCAAATTTGTTGGGCAGGAGTAGCGGGATGTATCCACCAACTTATGTGACTGTAGATCAAACGAGGCATCGGCAGTGGGCGTGTCAATGATTTTTAGTGAATGTTTAAATATTTTCTTATATTTGGATTTCAATAGCGCCACCACGTGGCTCGATTGGGTTGAAACTGGAGAGGTCTGGTCCAGATGTTACTCTTAAAAGACCTTCCAAGGTTCATAACTTTCCGTGAAATGGTTTTGGAATTATTAGTATTTTTGTGATAAGCCACGCCCACTGGATATTTATTAGCTCGTCATTCGGCCATCTTTTGATATATCAAAATTCTGTTTATACCTTTTATGATACATGGTGTAATGAGTGTGGTTAACAGGTTTTATGTAAATTGGTCAAATTTTATAGGAGGAGTAGTATTTTAAGTGTTTTACAAGTAATGCTAATTAGTGGAAAATCCAATAGGGCTAACTTGATGGTTCCTAGAGGCAAATTTGTTCAGTATGAGCAGCCGGACCTCTATCCCACATTTTGTGACTCTAGATAAAACGGGGCGTATGCAGTGGGCGTGTCAATTATTTTTTTGTGAATTTTTAAATATTTTCTTATATTTGAATCTATACAGCGCCACCACGTGGCTAGATTGGGTTGAAACTGTAGGGGTCAATTCCTCATGTTACTCTTAATAGATCTACCAGGTTGCATAACTTTCTGTCAAATTATTTTGGAATTATCAGCATTTTTGTGATAAGTCACGCCCATTGAAAATTAATTGGCTCGTCATTCGGCCATCTTTTAAAATATCACAATTCTGAATATAACTTTTATGAAGCATGGTCTACCGAGTTTGTGTACCTCGTTTCATGTAAATTAGCCAAATTTTGTAGGAGGAGTAGCATTTTAAGTGTTATACAAAAAATGCTAATTAGCGGAAAATCCAATATGGCTGACTTCATAGATTCTTGAGGCAAATTTGTTCAGCATGAGCCGAGAGACCTGTACACCACATTTTGTGACTCTAGGTCAAACGGGGCGTCGCCAGTGGGCGTGTCAATGTCACAATATTTACACGTGCACTACAGCGCCACCAACTGGCCTATCGCCACGAAACTCGGTGTGAGCTTGTATCATGACAACTTCTAACTATTTGCCAAGTTTCATGCTAATCAGCCAAGCGGTTAAGGAAAAACTCAAAGAAGTAATAAATGAGTACATTTAAGCCAAAATGTCGGCAAATTCAAGATGGCGCCCACCAAATTAGTAAAGTTATATGATCCAAATCCGGCTCTTTGTCACTGTAGCAAGTTGCACATCTCTGCAAAGGAACTGTGATTTTTAGTGAATTTTTGTATATTTTTTTATATTTGGAACTCTATAGCGCCAACACATGGATGGATTGGGATAAAACTGTACATGTCTAGTCCTATTGGCACTCCTAACATAACTACCAAGGTTCATAGCTTTCTGTCTAATCGTTTTGGAATTATTAGCATTTTTGTGATAAGCCACGCCCAGTAAAATTTCATTGGCTCGTCATTCGGCCATATTTGACAATATCAAAATTCCAAATATAAATTTTATGAGACATGGTATACGGAGTATGTATACCAAGTTTCATCTCAATTGGTCAAATTTTGTAGGAGGAGTAGCATTTTAAGCGTTTTACAAAAAATGCTAATTAGCAAAAAATCCAATATGGCGGACTTTATAGGTCCTGTTGGCAAATGTGTTCAGAATGAGCAAACAGACATGCATACCAAATTTTGTGACTCTAGGTGAAACGGGGCGTCGGCAGTGGGCGTGTCAATGTCAAAATTTTGTCACGTGCACTACAGCGCCACCAGCTGTTCAATCTGCGTCATAATATAGAGCATTCAAGAGTTTGGGAATCCCAACAAGCGTGCCAAGTCTGGTGATTCTAGGCCAAACCAGCTCACGGTAATTTTAGGTGAAAGGGGAGAAAAAAAAATAAATAAATAAAAAGAATCAGAACAAAAACAATAGGGTACCTGCAGCTTCGCTGCACGGTCCCCTAAATATAGCTGCAAGCAGCGATTTCCGGGGACCGTGCGGCATTAGCGGCATTTGTGAAACGCAGAAACCGCAAAATGGTAGACAGCTCTAGACAGGGTTGACCCAAAATACAAATATTTGTTCCTAATCAGGGCTTTTTCCATTGCTGATGGTATCTTTACCCGATCCGGTAAGGGCTTGCGTATTAAGTCTTTTAAGTACAAGTGAAACAGTGAACAGTTAATACTGTTACATTTCTTAACTTTTGCAATAAAAAGGTGTTTCTTAATGTGAAAACAACATTAAAAGAAGCATAGCATTTGCACAATAGTTTTGCCAAACATTAACCAAGCCATTGGTACCAAGCTGGAATTGACCACATACACATGGAAAGCCAATACTGTATCCACTAGGCCTAAGCAGGTTAACAGAAATGAGGAGGCCAAATAAGACTTGTGTGTTGCGGTATCAGATTGTTTTGGCTTACTGACTTCATAATTCAAACAGATAACAGGTAATATTGTGAAATTTCCTAGCCTTTGCAATAAAAAGAACATTCTTACAATGACGTGCACATTGTGTGCCTCAAAAAAAACTCGGGAACAGGTGGGGATCGAACCACCAACCTACTACACGGCAGTCAAATGCCTTAACCACTAACCTACAGAAACTTCCACAGTTGGTATAGTAGGTAGACGGCCTGTTAAGCAGAGATAGTGTACTTGGCGGATGGCATACCTGCCATCCCAACATTTGTATTTCTTTAGTGCCACCACGCAGATTGATTGGGTTAAAACTGCAGGGCTCGAGTCTTGATCTAACTCTCAATCAACCCACCAAGTTTCAGAACTTTATATCAAACGGTTTTAGAAGTACTAGCATTTGTGCGATAAGCCACGCCCAATGCAAAATCCATTGGCTTCTCATTCGGCCAATTTTTGACATACGCCTTAGTAAAGTAATGCGTGTATGTAGGAACGCGGGTTGAGTACCTTAAACAGGTTTGGTGCAAATTGGTCAAATTCTGTAGGAGGAGTAGCATTTTAAGTGTTTTACAAAAAATGCTAATTAGCGGAAAATTGAATATGGCAGACTTCATGGTTTCTTGAGGCAAATTTGTTGGGCAGGAGTAGCGGGATGTATCCACCAACTTATGTGACTGTAGATCAAACGAGGCGTCGGCAGTGGGCGTGTCAATGATTTTTAGTGAATGTTTAAATATTTTCTTATATTTGGATTTCAATAGCGCCACCACGTGGCTCGATTGGGTTGAAACTGGAGAGGTCTGGTCCAGATGTTACTCTTAAAAGACCTTCCTAGGTTCATAACTTTCCGTGAAATGGTTTTGGAATTATTAGCATTTTTGTGATAAGCCACGCCCACTGGATATTTATTAGCTCGTCATTCGGCCATCTTTTGAAATATCAAAATTCTGTTTATACCTTTTATGATGCATGGTGTAATGAGTGTGGTTAACAGGTTTCATGTAAATTGGTCAAATTTTATAGGAGGAGTAGTATTTTAAGTGTTTTACAAGTAATGCTAATTAGCGGAAAATCCAATAGGGCTAACTTGATGGTTCCTAGAGGCAAATTTGTTCAGTATGAGCAGCCGGACCTCTATCCCACATTTTGTGACTCTAGATAAAACGGGGCGTATGCAGTGGGCGTGTCAATTATTTTTTTGTGAATTTTTAAATATTTTCTTATATTTGAATCTATACAGCGCCACCACGTGGCTAGATTGGGTTGAAACTGTAGGGGTCAATTTCTCATGTTACTCTTAATAGATCTACCAGGTTGCATAACTTTCTGTCAAATTATTTTGGAATTATCAGCATTTTTGTGATAAGTCACGCCCATTGAAAATTAATTGGCTCGTCATTCGGCCATCTTTTAAAATATCACAATTCTGAATATAACTTTTATGAAGCATGGTCTACCGAGTTTGTGTACCTCGTTTCATGTAAATTAGCCAAATTTTGTAGGAGGAGTAGCATTTTAAGTGTTATACAAAAAATGCTAATTAGCGGAAAATCCAATATGGCTGACTTCATAGATTCTTGAGGCAAATTTGTTCAGCATGAGCCGAGAGACCTGTACACCACATTTTGTGACTCTAGGTCAAACGGGGCGTCGCCAGTGGGCGTGTCAATGTCACAATATTTACACGTGCACTACAGCGCCACCAACTGGCCTATCGCCACGAAACTCGGTGTGAGCTTGTATCATGACAACTTCTAACTATCTGCCAAGTTTCATGCTAATCAGCCAAGCGGTTAAGGAAAAACTCAAAGAAGTAATAAATGAGTACATTTAAGCCAAAATGTCGGCAAATTCAAGATGGCGCCCACCAAATTAGTAAAATTATATGATCCAAATCCGACTCTTTGTCACTGTAGCAAGTTGCACATCTCTGCATAGGAACTGTGATTTTTAGTGAATTTTTGTATATTTTTTATATTTGGAACTCTATAGCGCCACCACATGGATGGATTGGGATAAAACTGTACATGTCTAGTCCTATTGGCACTCCTAACATAACTACCAAGGTTCATAGCTTTCTGTCTAATCGTTTTGGAATTATTAGCATTTTTGTGATAAGCCACGCCCAGTGAAATTTCATTGGCTCGTCATTCGGCAATATTTGAAAATATCAAAATTCCAAATATAACTTTTATGAGACATGGTCTAAGGAGTATGTATACCAAGTTTCATCTCAATTGGTCAAATTTTGTAGGAGGAGTAGCATTTTAAGCGTTTTACAAAAAATGCTAATTAGCAAAAAATCCAATATGGCGGACTTTATAGGTCCTGTTGGCAAATGTGTTCAGAATGAGCAAACAGACATGCATACCAAATTTTGTGACTCTAGGTGAAACGGGGCGTCGGCAGTGGGCGTGTCAATGTCAAAATTTTGTCACGTGCACTACAGCGCCACCAGGTGTTCAATCTGCGTCATAATATAGAGCATTCAAGAGTTTGGGAATCCCAACAAGTGTGACAAGTCTGGTGATTCTAGGCCAAACCAGCTCACGGTAATTTTAGGTGAAAGGGGAGAAAAAAAAAAAGAAAAAAAAAAAGAATCAGAACAAAAACAATAGGGTACCTGCAGCTTCGCTGCACGGTCCCCTAAATATAGCTGCAAGCAGCGATTTCCGGGGACCGTGCGGCATTAGCGGCATTTGTGAAACGCAGAAACCGCAAAATGGTAGACAGCTCTAGACAGGGTTGACCCAAAATACAAATATTTGTTTCTAATCAGGGCTTTTGCCATTGCTGATGGTATCTTTACCCGATCCGGTAAGGGCTTGCGTATTAAGTCTTTTAAGTACAAGTGAAACAGTGAACAGTTAATACTGTTACATTTCTTAACTTTTGCAATAAAAAGGTGTTTCTTAATGTGAAAACAACATTAAAAGAAGCATAGCATTTGCACAATAGTTTTGCCAAACATTAACCAAGCCATTGGTACCAAGCTGGAATTGACCACATACACATGGAAAGCCAATACTGTATCCACTAGGCCTAAGCAGGTTAACAGAAATGAGGAGGCCAAATAAGACTTGTGTGTTGCGGTATCAGATTGTTTTGGCTTACTGACTTCATAATTCAAACAGATAACAGGTAATATTGTGAAATTTCCTAGCCTTTGCAATAAAAAGAACATTCTTACAATGACGTGCACAGTGTGCCTCAAAAAAAACTCGGGAACAGGTGGGGATCGAACCACCAACCTACTACACGGCAGTCAAATGCCTTAACCACTAACCTACAGAAACTTCCACAGTTGGTATAGTAGGTAGACGGCCTGTTAAGCAGAGATAGTGTACTTGGCGGATGGCATACCTGCCATCCCAACATTTGTATTTCTTTAGTGCCACTACGCAGATTGATTGGGTTAAAACTGCAGGGCTCGAGTCTTGATCTAACTCTCAATCAACCCACCAAGTTTCAGAACTTTATATCAAACGGTTTTAGAAGTACTAGCATTTGTGCGATAAGCCACGCCCAATGCAAAATCCATTGGCTTCTCATTCGGCCAATTTTTGACATACGCCTTAGTAAAGTAATGCGTGTATGTAGGAACGCGGGTTGAGTACCTTAAACAGGTTTGGTGCAAATTGGTCAAATTCTGTAGGAGGAGTAGCATTTTAAGTGTTTTACAAAAAATGCTAATTAGCGGAAAATTGAATATGGCAGACTTCATGGTTTCTTGAGGCAAATTTGTTGGGCAGGAGTAGCGGGATGTATCCACCAACTTATGTGACTGTAGATCAAACGAGGCATCGGCAGTGGGCGTGTCAATGATTTTTAGTGAATGTTTAAATATTTTCTTATATTTGGATTTCAATAGCGCCACCACGTATCTCGATTGGGTTGAAACTGGAGAGGTCTGGTCCAGATGTTACTCTTAAAAGACCTTCCAAGGTTCATAACTTTCCGTGAAATGGTTTTGGAATTATTAGTATTTTTGTGATAAGCCACGCCCACTGGATATTTATTAGCTCGTCATTCGGCCATCTTTTGATATATCAAAATTCTGTTTATACCTTTTATGATGCATGGTGTAATGAGTGTGGTTAACAGGTTTTATGTAAATTGGTCAAATTTTATAGGAGGAGTAGTATTTTAAGTGTTTTACAAGTAATGCTAATTAGCGGAAAATCCAATAGGGCTAACTTGATGGTTCCTAGAGGCAAATTTGTTCAGTATGAGCAACCGGACCTCTATCCCACATTTTGTGACTCTAGATAAAACGGGGCGTATGCAGTGGGCGTGTCAATTATTTTTTTGTGAATTTTTAAATATTTTCTTATATTTGAATCTATACAGCGCCACCACGTGGATAGATTGGGTTGAAACTGTAGGGGTCAATTCCTCATGTTACTCTTAATAGATCTACCAGGTTGCATAACTTTCTGTCAAATTATTTTGGAATTATCAGCATTTTTGTGATAAGTCACGCCCATTGAAAATTAATTGGCTCGTCATTCGGCCATCTTTTAAAATATCACAATTCTGAATATAACTTTTATGAAGCATGGTCTACCGAGTTTGTGTACCTCGTTTCATGTAAATTAGCCAAATTTTGTAGGAGGAGTAGCATTTTAAGTGTTATACAAAAAATGCTAATTAGCGGAAAATCCAATATGGCTGACTTCATAGATTCTTGAGGCAAATTTGTTCAGCATGAGCCGAGAGACCTGTACACCACATTTTGTGACTCTAGGTCAAACGGGGCGTCGCCAGTGGGCGTGTCAATGTCACAATATTTACACGTGCACTACAGCGCCACCAACTGGCCTATCGCCACGAAACTCGGTGTGAGCTTGTATCATGACAACTTCTAACTATTTGCCAAGTTTCATGCTAATCAGCCAAGCGGTTAAGGAAAAACTCAAAGAAGTAATAAATGAGTACATTTAAGCCAAAATGTCGGCAAATTCAAGATGGCGCCCACCAAATTAGTAAAGTTATATGATCCAAATCCGGCTCTTTGTCACTGTAGCAAGTTGCACATCTCTGCAAAGGAACTGTGATTTTTAGTGAATTTTTGTATATTTTTTTATATTTGGAACTCTATAGCGCCAACACATGGATGGATTGGGATAAAACTGTACATGTCTAGTCCTATTGGCACTCCTAACATAACTACCAAGGTTCATAGCTTTCTGTCTAATCGTTTTGGAATTATTAGCATTTTTGTGATAAGCCACGCCCAGTAAAATTTCATTGGCTCGTCATTCGGCCATATTTGACAATATCAAAATTCCAAATATAAATTTTATGAGACATGGTATACGGAGTATGTATACCAAGTTTCATCTCAATTGGTCAAATTTTGTAGGAGGAGTAGCATTTTAAGCGTTTTACAAAAAATGCTAATTAGCAAAAAATCCAATATGGCGGACTTTATAGGTCCTGTTGGCAAATGTGTTCAGAATGAGCAAACAGACATGCATACCAAATTTTGTGACTCTAGGTGAAACGGGGCGTCGGCAGTGGGCGTGTCAATGTCAAAATTTTGTCACGTGCACTACAGCGCCACCAGGTGTTCAATCTGCGTCATAATATAGAGCATTCAAGAGTTTGGGAATCCCAACAAGCGTGCCAAGTCTGGTGATTCTAGGCCAAACCAGCTCACGGTAATTTTAGGTGAAAGGGGAGAAAAAAAAATAAATAAATAAAAAGAATCAGAACAAAAACAATAGGGTACCTGCAGCTTCGCTGCACGGTCCCCTAAATATAGCTGCAAGCAGCGATTTCCGGGGACCGTGCGGCATTAGCGGCATTTGTGAAACGCAGAAACCGCAAAATGGTAGACAGCTCTAGACAGGGTTGACCCAAAATACAAATATTTGTTCCTAATCAGGGCTTTTTCCATTGCTGATGGTATCTTTACCCGATCCGGTAAGGGCTTGCGTATTAAGTCTTTTAAGTACAAGTGAAACAGTGAACAGTTAATACTGTTACATTTCTTAACTTTTGCAATAAAAAGGTGTTTCTTAATGTGAAAACAACATTAAAAGAAGCATAGCATTTGCACAATAGTTTTGCCAAACATTAACCAAGCCATTGGTACCAAGCTGGAATTGACCACATACACATGGAAAGCCAATACTGTATCCACTAGGCCTAAGCAGGTTAACAGAAATGAGGAGGCCAAATAAGACTTGTGTGTTGCGGTATCAGATTGTTTTGGCTTACTGACTTCATAATTCAAACAGATAACAGGTAATATTGTGAAATTTCCTAGCCTTTGCAATAAAAAGAACATTCTTACAATGACGTGCACAGTGTGCCTCAAAAAAAACTCGGGAACAGGTGGGGATCGAACCACCAACCTACTACACGGCAGTCAAATGCCTTAACCACTAACCTACAGAAACTTCCACAGTTGGTATAGTAGGTAGACGGCCTGTTAAGCAGAGATAGTGTACTTGGCGGATGGCATACCTGCCATCCCAACATTTGTATTTCTTTAGTGCCACCACGCAGATTGATTGGGTTAAAACTGCAGGGCTCGAGTCTTGATCTAACTCTCAATCAACCCACCAAGTTTCAGAACTTTATATCAAACGGTTTTAGAAGTACTAGCATTTGTGCGATAAGCCACGCCCAATGCAAAATCCATTGGCTTCTCATTCGGCCAATTTTTGACATACGCCTTAGTAAAGTAATGCGTGTATGTAGGAACGCGGGTTGAGTACCTTAAACAGGTTTGGTGCAAATTGGTCAAATTCTGTAGGAGGAGTAGCATTTTAAGTGTTTTACAAAAAATGCTAATTAGCGGAAAATTGAATATGGCAGACTTCATGGTTTCTTGAGGCAAATTTGTTGGGCAGGAGTAGCGGGATGTATCCACCAACTTATGTGACTGTAGATCAAACGAGGCGTCGGCAGTGGGCGTGTCAATGATTTTTAGTGAATGTTTAAATATTTTCTTATATTTGGATTTCAATAGCGCCACCACGTGGCTCGATTGGGTTGAAACTGGAGAGGTCTGGTCCAGATGTTACTCTTAAAAGACCTTCCTAGGTTCATAACTTTCCGTGAAATGGTTTTGGAATTATTAGCATTTTTGTGATAAGCCACGCCCACTGGATATTTATTAGCTCGTCATTCGGCCATCTTTTGAAATATCAAAATTCTGTTTATACCTTTTATGATGCATGGTGTAATGAGTGTGGTTAACAGGTTTCATGTAAATTGGTCAAATTTTATAGGAGGAGTAGTATTTTAAGTGTTTTACAAGTAATGCTAATTAGCGGAAAATCCAATAGGGCTAACTTGATGGTTCCTAGAGGCAAATTTGTTCAGTATGAGCAGCCGGACCTCTATCCCACATTTTGTGACTCTAGATAAAACGGGGCGTATGCAGTGGGCGTGTCAATTATTTTTTTGTGAATTTTTAAATATTTTCTTATATTTGAATCTATACAGCGCCACCACGTGGCTAGATTGGGTTGAAACTGTAGGGGTCAATTTCTCATGTTACTCTTAATAGATCTACCAGGTTGCATAACTTTCTGTCAAATTATTTTGGAATTATCAGCATTTTTGTGATAAGTCACGCCCATTGAAAATTAATTGGCTCGTCATTCGGCCATCTTTTAAAATATCACAATTCTGAATATAACTTTTATGAAGCATGGTCTACCGAGTTTGTGTACCTCGTTTCATGTAAATTAGCCAAATTTTGTAGGAGGAGTAGCATTTTAAGTGTTATACAAAAAATGCTAATTAGCGGAAAATCCAATATGGCTGACTTCATAGATTCTTGAGGCAAATTTGTTCAGCATGAGCCGAGAGACCTGTACACCACATTTTGTGACTCTAGGTCAAACGGGGCGTCGCCAGTGGGCGTGTCAATGTCACAATATTTACACGTGCACTACAGCGCCACCAACTGGCCTATCGCCACGAAACTCGGTGTGAGCTTGTATCATGACAACTTCTAACTATCTGCCAAGTTTCATGCTAATCAGCCAAGCGGTTAAGGAAAAACTCAAAGAAGTAATAAATGAGTACATTTAAGCCAAAATGTCGGCAAATTCAAGATGGCGCCCACCAAATTAGTAAAGTTATATGATCCAAATCCGACTCTTTGTCACTGTAGCAAGTTGCACATCTCTGCATAGGAACTGTGATTTTTAGTGAATTTTTGTATATTTTTTATATTTGGAACTCTATAGCGCCACCACATGGATGGATTGGGATAAAACTGTACATGTCTAGTCCTATTGGCACTCCTAACATAACTACCAAGGTTCATAGCTTTCTGTCTAATCGTTTTGGAATTATTAGCATTTTTGTGATAAGCCACGCCCAGTGAAATTTCATTGGCTCGTCATTCGGCAATATTTGAAAATATCAAAATTCCAAATATAACTTTTATGAGACATGGTCTAAGGAGTATGTATACCAAGTTTCATCTCAATTGGTCAAATTTTGTAGGAGGAGTAGCATTTTAAGCGTTTTACAAAAAATGCTAATTAGCAAAAAATCCAATATGGCGGACTTTATAGGTCCTGTTGGCAAATGTGTTCAGAATGAGCAAACAGACATGCATACCAAATTTTGTGACTCTAGGTGAAACGGGGCGTCGGCAGTGGGCGTGTCAATGTCAAAATTTTGTCACGTGCACTACAGCGCCACCAGGTGTTCAATCTGCGTCATAATATAGAGCATTCAAGAGTTTGGGAATCCCAACAAGTGTGACAAGTCTGGTGATTCTAGGCCAAACCAGCTCACGGTAATTTTAGGTGAAAGGGGAGAAAAAAAAAAAGAAAAAAAAAAAGAATCAGAACAAAAACAATAGGGTACCTGCAGCTTCGCTGCACGGTCCCCTAAATATAGCTGCAAGCAGCGATTTCCGGGGACCGTGCGGCATTAGCGGCATTTGTGAAACGCAGAAACCGCAAAATGGTAGACAGCTCTAGACAGGGTTGACCCAAAATACAAATATTTGTTTCTAATCAGGGCTTTTGCCATTGCTGATGGTATCTTTACCCGATCCGGTAAGGGCTTGCGTATTAAGTCTTTTAAGTACAAGTGAAACAGTGAACAGTTAATACTGTTACATTTCTTAACTTTTGCAATAAAAAGGTGTTTCTTAATGTGAAAACAACATTAAAAGAAGCATAGCATTTGCACAATAGTTTTGCCAAACATTAACCAAGCCATTGGTACCAAGCTGGAATTGACCACATACACATGGAAAGCCAATACTGTATCCACTAGGCCTAAGCAGGTTAACAGAAATGAGGAGGCCAAATAAGACTTGTGTGTTGCGGTATCAGATTGTTTTGGCTTACTGACTTCATAATTCAAACAGATAACAGGTAATATTGTGAAATTTCCTAGCCTTTGCAATAAAAAGAACATTCTTACAATGACGTGCACAGTGTGCCTCAAAAAAAACTCGGGAACAGGTGGGGATCGAACCACCAACCTACTACACGGCAGTCAAATGCCTTAACCACTAACCTACAGAAACTTCCACAGTTGGTATAGTAGGTAGACGGCCTGTTAAGCAGAGATAGTGTACTTGGCGGATGGCATACCTGCCATCCCAACATTTGTATTTCTTTAGTGCCACTACGCAGATTGATTGGGTTAAAACTGCAGGGCTCGAGTCTTGATCTAACTCTCAATCAACCCACCAAGTTTCAGAACTTTATATCAAACGGTTTTAGAAGTACTAGCATTTGTGCGATAAGCCACGCCCAATGCAAAATCCATTGGCTTCTCATTCGGCCAATTTTTGACATACGCCTTAGTAAAGTAATGCGTGTATGTAGGAACGCGGGTTGAGTACCTTAAACAGGTTTGGTGCAAATTGGTCAAATTCTGTAGGAGGAGTAGCATTTTAAGTGTTTTACAAAAAATGCTAATTAGCGGAAAATTGAATATGGCAGACTTCATGGTTTCTTGAGGCAAATTTGTTGGGCAGGAGTAGCGGGATGTATCCACCAACTTATGTGACTGTAGATCAAACGAGGCATCGGCAGTGGGCGTGTCAATGATTTTTAGTGAATGTTTAAATATTTTCTTATATTTGGATTTCAATAGCGCCACCACGTATCTCGATTGGGTTGAAACTGGAGAGGTCTGGTCCAGATGTTACTCTTAAAAGACCTTCCAAGGTTCATAACTTTCCGTGAAATGGTTTTGGAATTATTAGTATTTTTGTGATAAGCCACGCCCACTGGATATTTATTAGCTCGTCATTCGGCCATCTTTTGATATATCAAAATTCTGTTTATACCTTTTATGATGCATGGTGTAATGAGTGTGGTTAACAGGTTTTATGTAAATTGGTCAAATTTTATAGGAGGAGTAGTATTTTAAGTGTTTTACAAGTAATGCTAATTAGCGGAAAATCCAATAGGGCTAACTTGATGGTTCCTAGAGGCAAATTTGTTCAGTATGAGCAACCGGACCTCTATCCCACATTTTGTGACTCTAGATAAAACGGGGCGTATGCAGTGGGCGTGTCAATTATTTTTTTGTGAATTTTTAAATATTTTCTTATATTTGAATCTATACAGCGCCACCACGTGGCTAGATTGGGTTGAAACTGTAGGGGTCAATTCCTCATGTTACTCTTAATAGATCTACCAGGTTGCATAACTTTCTGTCAAATTATTTTGGAATTATCAGCATTTTTGTGATAAGTCACGCCCATTGAAAATTAATTGGCTCGTCATTCGGCCATCTTTTAAAATATCACAATTCTGAATATAACTTTTATGAAGCATGGTCTACCGAGTTTGTGTACCTCGTTTCATGTAAATTAGCCAAATTTTGTAGGAGGAGTAGCATTTTAAGTGTTATACAAAAAATGCTAATTAGCGGAAAATCCAATATGGCTGACTTCATAGATTCTTGAGGCAAATTTGTTCAGCATGAGCCGAGAGACCTGTACACCACATTTTGTGACTCTAGGTCAAACGGGGCGTCGCCAGTGGGCGTGTCAATGTCACAATATTTACACGTGCACTACAGCGCCACCAACTGGCCTATCGCCACGAAACTCGGTGTGAGCTTGTATCATGACAACTTCTAACTATTTGCCAAGTTTCATGCTAATCAGCCAAGCGGTTAAGGAAAAACTCAAAGAAGTAATAAATGAGTACATTTAAGCCAAAATGTCGGCAAATTCAAGATGGCGCCCACCAAATTAGTAAAGTTATATGATCCAAATCCGGCTCTTTGTCACTGTAGCAAGTTGCACATCTCTGCAAAGGAACTGTGATTTTTAGTGAATTTTTGTATATTTTTTTATATTTGGAACTCTATAGCGCCAACACATGGATGGATTGGGATAAAACTGTACATGTCTAGTCCTATTGGCACTCCTAACATAACTACCAAGGTTCATAGCTTTCTGTCTAATCGTTTTGGAATTATTAGCATTTTTGTGATAAGCCACGCCCAGTAAAATTTCATTGGCTCGTCATTCGGCCATATTTGACAATATCAAAATTCCAAATATAAATTTTATGAGACATGGTATACGGAGTATGTATACCAAGTTTCATCTCAATTGGTCAAATTTTGTAGGAGGAGTAGCATTTTAAGCGTTTTACAAAAAATGCTAATTAGCAAAAAATCCAATATGGCGGACTTTATAGGTCCTGTTGGCAAATGTGTTCAGAATGAGCAAACAGACATGCATACCAAATTTTGTGACTCTAGGTGAAACGGGGCGTCGGCAGTGGGCGTGTCAATGTCAAAATTTTGTCACGTGCACTACAGCGCCACCAGGTGTTCAATCTGCGTCATAATATAGAGCATTCAAGAGTTTGGGAATCCCAACAAGCGTGCCAAGTCTGGTGATTCTAGGCCAAACCAGCTCACGGTAATTTTAGGTGAAAGGGGAGAAAAAAAAATAAATAAATAAAAAGAATCAGAACAAAAACAATAGGGTACCTGCAGCTTCGCTGCACGGTCCCCTAAATATAGCTGCAAGCAGCGATTTCCGGGGACCGTGCGGCATTAGCGGCATTTGTGAAACGCAGAAACCGCAAAATGGTAGACAGCTCTAGACAGGGTTGACCCAAAATACAAATATTTGTTCCTAATCAGGGCTTTTTCCATTGCTGATGGTATCTTTACCCGATCCGGTAAGGGCTTGCGTATTAAGTCTTTTAAGTACAAGTGAAACAGTGAACAGTTAATACTGTTACATTTCTTAACTTTTGCAATAAAAAGGTGTTTCTTAATGTGAAAACAACATTAAAAGAAGCATAGCATTTGCACAATAGTTTTGCCAAACATTAACCAAGCCATTGGTACCAAGCTGGAATTGACCACATACACATGGAAAGCCAATACTGTATCCACTAGGCCTAAGCAGGTTAACAGAAATGAGGAGGCCAAATAAGACTTGTGTGTTGCGGTATCAGATTGTTTTGGCTTACTGACTTCATAATTCAAACAGATAACAGGTAATATTGTGAAATTTCCTAGCCTTTGCAATAAAAAGAACATTCTTACAATGACGTGCACAGTGTGCCTCAAAAAAAACTCGGGAACAGGTGGGGATCGAACCACCAACCTACTACACGGCAGTCAAATGCCTTAACCACTAACCTACAGAAACTTCCACAGTTGGTATAGTAGGTAGACGGCCTGTTAAGCAGAGATAGTGTACTTGGCGGATGGCATACCTGCCATCCCAACATTTGTATTTCTTTAGTGCCACTACGCAGATTGATTGGGTTAAAACTGCAGGGCTCGAGTCTTGATCTAACTCTCAATCAACCCACCAAGTTTCAGAACTTTATATCAAACGGTTTTAGAAGTACTAGCATTTGTGCGATAAGCCACGCCCAATGCAAAATCCATTGGCTTCTCATTCGGCCAATTTTTGACATACGCCTTAGTAAAGTAATGCGTGTATGTAGGAACACGGGTTGAGTACCTTAAACAGGTTTGGTGCAAATTGGTCAAATTCTGTAGGAGGAGTAGCATTTTAAGTGTTTTACAAAAAATGCTAATTAGCGGAAAATTGAATATGGCAGACTTCATGGTTTCTTGAGGCAAATTTGTTGGGCAGGAGTAGCGGGATGTATCCACCAACTTATGTGACTGTAGATCAAACGAGGCATCGGCAGTGGGCGTGTCAATGATTTTTAGTGAATGTTTAAATATTTTCTTATATTTGGATTTCAATAGCGCCACCACGTATCTCGATTGGGTTGAAACTGGAGAGGTCTGGTCCAGATGTTACTCTTAAAAGACCTTCCAAGGTTCATAACTTTCCGTGAAATGGTTTTGGAATTATTAGTATTTTTGTGATAAGCCACGCCCACTGGATATTTATTAGCTCGTCATTCGGCCATCTTTTGATATATCAAAATTCTGTTTATACCTTTTATGATGCATGGTGTAATGAGTGTGGTTAACAGGTTTTATGTAAATTGGTCAAATTTTATAGGAGGAGTAGTATTTTAAGTGTTTTACAAGTAATGCTAATTAGCGGAAAATCCAATAGGGCTAACTTGATGGTTCCTAGAGGCAAATTTGTTCAGTATGAGCAACCGGACCTCTATCCCACATTTTGTGACTCTAGATAAAACGGGGCGTATGCAGTGGGCGTGTCAATTATTTTTTTGTGAATTTTTAAATATTTTCTTATATTTGAATCTATACAGCGCCACCACGTGGCTAGATTGGGTTGAAACTGTAGGGGTCAATTCCTCATGTTACTCTTAATAGATCTACCAGGTTGCATAACTTTCTGTCAAATTATTTTGGAATTATCAGCATTTTTGTGATAAGTCACGCCCATTGAAAATTAATTGGCTCGTCATTCGGCCATCTTTTAAAATATCACAATTCTGAATATAACTTTTATGAAGCATGGTCTACCGAGTTTGTGTACCTCGTTTCATGTAAATTAGCCAAATTTTGTAGGAGGAGTAGCATTTTAAGTGTTATACAAAAAATGCTAATTAGCGGAAAATCCAATATGGCTGACTTCATAGATTCTTGAGGCAAATTTGTTCAGCATGAGCCGAGAGACCTGTACACCACATTTTGTGACTCTAGGTCAAACGGGGCGTCGCCAGTGGGCGTGTCAATGTCACAATATTTACACGTGCACTACAGCGCCACCAACTGGCCTATCGCCACGAAACTCGGTGTGAGCTTGTATCATGACAACTTCTAACTATTTGCCAAGTTTCATGCTAATCAGCCAAGCGGTTAAGGAAAAACTCAAAGAAGTAATAAATGAGTACATTTAAGCCAAAATGTCGGCAAATTCAAGATGGCGCCCACCAAATTAGTAAAGTTATATGATCCAAATCCGGCTCTTTGTCACTGTAGCAAGTTGCACATCTCTGCAAAGGAACTGTGATTTTTAGTGAATTTTTGTATATTTTTTTATATTTGGAACTCTATAGCGCCAACACATGGATGGATTGGGATAAAACTGTACATGTCTAGTCCTATTGGCACTCCTAACATAACTACCAAGGTTCATAGCTTTCTGTCTAATCGTTTTGGAATTATTAGCATTTTTGTGATAAGCCACGCCCAGTAAAATTTCATTGGCTCGTCATTCGGCCATATTTGACAATATCAAAATTCCAAATATAAATTTTATGAGACATGGTATACGGAGTATGTATACCAAGTTTCATCTCAATTGGTCAAATTTTGTAGGAGGAGTAGCATTTTAAGCGTTTTACAAAAAATGCTAATTAGCAAAAAATCCAATATGGCGGACTTTATAGGTCCTGTTGGCAAATGTGTTCAGAATGAGCAAACAGACATGCATACCAAATTCTGTGACTCTAGGTGAAACGGGGCGTCGGCAGTGGGCGTGTCAATGTCAAAATTTTGTCACGTGCACTACAGCGCCACCAGGTGTTCAATCTGCGTCATAATATAGAGCATTCAAGAGTTTGGGAATCCCAACAAGCGTGCCAAGTCTGGTGATTCTAGGCCAAACCAGCTCACGGTAATTTTAGGTGAAAGGGGAGAAAAAAAAATAAATAAATAAAAAGAATCAGAACAAAAACAATAGGGTACCTGCAGCTTCGCTGCACGGTCCCCTAAATATAGCTGCAAGCAGCGATTTCCGGGGACCGTGCGGCATTAGCGGCATTTGTGAAACGCAGAAACCGCAAAATGGTAGACAGCTCTAGACAGGGTTGACCCAAAATACAAATATTTGTTCCTAATCAGGGCTTTTTCCATTGCTGATGGTATCTTTACCCGATCCGGTAAGGGCTTGCGTATTAAGTCTTTTAAGTACAAGTGAAACAGTGAACAGTTAATACTGTTACATTTCTTAACTTTTGCAATAAAAAGGTGTTTCTTAATGTGAAAACAACATTAAAAGAAGCATAGCATTTGCACAATAGTTTTGCCAAACATTAACCAAGCCATTGGTACCAAGCTGGAATTGACCACATACACATGGAAAGCCAATACTGTATCCACTAGGCCTAAGCAGGTTAACAGAAATGAGGAGGCCAAATAAGACTTGTGTGTTGCGGTATCAGATTGTTTTGGCTTACTGACTTCATAATTCAAACAGATAACAGGTAATATTGTGAAATTTCCTAGCCTTTGCAATAAAAAGAACATTCTTACAATGACGTGCACATTGTGTGCCTCAAAAAAAACTCGGGAACAGGTGGGGATCGAACCACCAACCTACTACACGGCAGTCAAATGCCTTAACCACTAACCTACAGAAACTTCCACAGTTGGTATAGTAGGTAGACGGCCTGTTAAGCAGAGATAGTGTACTTGGCGGATGGCATACCTGCCATCCCAACATTTGTATTTCTTTAGTGCCACCACGCAGATTGATTGGGTTAAAACTGCAGGGCTCGAGTCTTGATCTAACTCTCAATCAACCCACCAAGTTTCAGAACTTTATATCAAACGGTTTTAGAAGTACTAGCATTTGTGCGATAAGCCACGCCCAATGCAAAATCCATTGGCTTCTCATTCGGCCAATTTTTGACATACGCCTTAGTAAAGTAATGCGTGTATGTAGGAACGCGGGTTGAGTACCTTAAACAGGTTTGGTGCAAATTGGTCAAATTCTGTAGGAGGAGTAGCATTTTAAGTGTTTTACAAAAAATGCTAATTAGCGGAAAATTGAATATGGCAGACTTCATGGTTTCTTGAGGCAAATTTGTTGGGCAGGAGTAGCGGGATGTATCCACCAACTTATGTGACTGTAGATCAAACGAGGCGTCGGCAGTGGGCGTGTCAATGATTTTTAGTGAATGTTTAAATATTTTCTTATATTTGGATTTCAATAGCGCCACCACGTGGCTCGATTGGGTTGAAACTGGAGAGGTCTGGTCCAGATGTTACTCTTAAAAGACCTTCCTAGGTTCATAACTTTCCGTGAAATGGTTTTGGAATTATTAGCATTTTTGTGATAAGCCACGCCCACTGGATATTTATTAGCTCGTCATTCGGCCATCTTTTGAAATATCAAAATTCTGTTTATACCTTTTATGATGCATGGTGTAATGAGTGTGGTTAACAGGTTTCATGTAAATTGGTCAAATTTTATAGGAGGAGTAGTATTTTAAGTGTTTTACAAGTAATGCTAATTAGCGGAAAATCCAATAGGGCTAACTTGATGGTTCCTAGAGGCAAATTTGTTCAGTATGAGCAGCCGGACCTCTATCCCACATTTTGTGACTCTAGATAAAACGGGGCGTATGCAGTGGGCGTGTCAATTATTTTTTTGTGAATTTTTAAATATTTTCTTATATTTGAATCTATACAGCGCCACCACGTGGCTAGATTGGGTTGAAACTGTAGGGGTCAATTTCTCATGTTACTCTTAATAGATCTACCAGGTTGCATAACTTTCTGTCAAATTATTTTGGAATTATCAGCATTTTTGTGATAAGTCACGCCCATTGAAAATTAATTGGCTCGTCATTCGGCCATATTTTAAAATATCACAATTCTGAATATAACTTTTATGAAGCATGGTCTACCGAGTTTGTGTACCTCGTTTCATGTAAATTAGCCAAATTTTGTAGGAGGAGTAGCATTTTAAGTGTTATACAAAAAATGCTAATTAGCGGAAAATCCAATATGGCTGACTTCATAGATTCTTGAGGCAAATTTGTTCAGCATGAGCCGAGAGACCTGTACACCACATTTTGTGACTCTAGGTCAAACGGGGCGTCGCCAGTGGGCGTGTCAATGTCACAATATTTACACGTGCACTACAGCGCCACCAACTGGCCTATCGCCACGAAACTCGGTGTGAGCTTGTATCATGACAACTTCTAACTATCTGCCAAGTTTCATGCTAATCAGCCAAGCGGTTAAGGAAAAACTCAAAGAAGTAATAAATGAGTACATTTAAGCCAAAATGTCGGCAAATTCAAGATGGCGCCCACCAAATTAGTAAATTTATATGATCCAAATCCGACTCTTTGTCACTGTAGCAAGTTGCACATCTCTGCATAGGAACTGTGATTTTTAGTGAATTTTTGTATATTTTTTATATTTGGAACTCTATAGCGCCACCACATGGATGGATTGGGATAAAACTGTACATGTCTAGTCCTATTGGCACTCCTAACATAACTACCAAGGTTCATAGCTTTCTGTCTAATCGTTTTGGAATTATTAGCATTTTTGTGATAAGCCACGCCCAGTGAAATTTCATTGGCTCGTCATTCGGCCATATTTGAAAATATCAAAATTCCAAATATAACTTTTATGAGACATGGTCTAAGGAGTATGTATACCAAGTTTCATCTCAATTGGTCAAATTTTGTAGGAGGAGTAGCATTTTAAGCGTTTTACAAAAAATGCTAATTAGCAAAAAATCCAATATGGCGGACTTTATAGGTCCTGTTGGCAAATGTGTTCAGAATGAGCAAACAGACATGCATACCAAATTTTGTGACTCTAGGTGAAACGGGGCGTCGGCAGTGGGCGTGTCAATGTCAAAATTTTGTCACGTGCACTACAGCGCCACCAGGTGTTCAATCTGCGTCATAATATAGAGCATTCAAGAGTTTGGGAATCCCAACAAGTGTGACAAGTCTGGTGATTCTAGGCCAAACCAGCTCACGGTAATTTTAGGTGAAAGGGGAGAAAAAAAAAAAGAAAAAAAAAAAGAATCAGAACAAAAACAATAGGGTACCTGCAGCTTCGCTGCACGGTCCCCTAAATATAGCTGCAAGCAGCGATTTCCGGGGACCGTGCGGCATTAGCGGCATTTGTGAAACGCAGAAACCGCAAAATGGTAGACAGCTCTAGACAGGGTTGACCCAAAATACAAATATTTGTTTCTAATCAGGGCTTTTGCCATTGCTGATGGTATCTTTACCCGATCCGGTAAGGGCTTGCGTATTAAGTCTTTTAAGTACAAGTGAAACAGTGAACAGTTAATACTGTTACATTTCTTAACTTTTGCAATAAAAAGGTGTTTCTTAATGTGAAAACAACATTAAAAGAAGCATAGCATTTGCACAATAGTTTTGCCAAACATTAACCAAGCCATTGGTACCAAGCTGGAATTGACCACATACACATGGAAAGCCAATACTGTATCCACTAGGCCTAAGCAGGTTAACAGAAATGAGGAGGCCAAATAAGACTTGTGTGTTGCGGTATCAGATTGTTTTGGCTTACTGACTTCATAATTCAAACAGATAACAGGTAATATTGTGAAATTTCCTAGCCTTTGCAATAAAAAGAACATTCTTACAATGACGTGCACAGTGTGCCTCAAAAAAAACTCGGGAACAGGTGGGGATCGAACCACCAACCTACTACACGGCAGTCAAATGCCTTAACCACTAACCTACAGAAACTTCCACAGTTGGTATAGTAGGTAGACGGCCTGTTAAGCAGAGATAGTGTACTTGGCGGATGGCATACCTGCCATCCCAACATTTGTATTTCTTTAGTGCCACTACGCAGATTGATTGGGTTAAAACTGCAGGGCTCGAGTCTTGATCTAACTCTCAATCAACCCACCAAGTTTCAGAACTTTATATCAAACGGTTTTAGAAGTACTAGCATTTGTGCGATAAGCCACGCCCAATGCAAAATCCATTGGCTTCTCATTCGGCCAATTTTTGACATACGCCTTAGTAAAGTAATGCGTGTATGTAGGAACGCGGGTTGAGTACCTTAAACAGGTTTGGTGCAAATTGGTCAAATTCTGTAGGAGGAGTAGCATTTTAAGTGTTTTACAAAAAATGCTAATTAGCGGAAAATTGAATATGGCAGACTTCATGGTTTCTTGAGGCAAATTTGTTGGGCAGGAGTAGCGGGATGTATCCACCAACTTATGTGACTGTAGATCAAACGAGGCATCGGCAGTGGGCGTGTCAATGATTTTTAGTGAATGTTTAAATATTTTCTTATATTTGGATTTCAATAGCGCCACCACGTATCTCGATTGGGTTGAAACTGGAGAGGTCTGGTCCAGATGTTACTCTTAAAAGACCTTCCAAGGTTCATAACTTTCCGTGAAATGGTTTTGGAATTATTAGTATTTTTGTGATAAGCCACGCCCACTGGATATTTATTAGCTCGTCATTCGGCCATCTTTTGATATATCAAAATTCTGTTTATACCTTTTATGATGCATGGTGTAATGAGTGTGGTTAACAGGTTTTATGTAAATTGGTCAAATTTTATAGGAGGAGTAGTATTTTAAGTGTTTTACAAGTAATGCTAATTAGCGGAAAATCCAATAGGGCTAACTTGATGGTTCCTAGAGGCAAATTTGTTCAGTATGAGCAACCGGACCTCTATCCCACATTTTGTGACTCTAGATAAAACGGGGCGTATGCAGTGGGCGTGTCAATTATTTTTTTGTGAATTTTTAAATATTTTCTTATATTTGAATCTATACAGCGCCACCACGTGGCTAGATTGGGTTGAAACTGTAGGGGTCAATTCCTCATGTTACTCTTAATAGATCTACCAGGTTGCATAACTTTCTGTCAAATTATTTTGGAATTATCAGCATTTTTGTGATAAGTCACGCCCATTGAAAATTAATTGGCTCGTCATTCGGCCATCTTTTAAAATATCACAATTCTGAATATAACTTTTATGAAGCATGGTCTACCGAGTTTGTGTACCTCGTTTCATGTAAATTAGCCAAATTTTGTAGGAGGAGTAGCATTTTAAGTGTTATACAAAAAATGCTAATTAGCGGAAAATCCAATATGGCTGACTTCATAGATTCTTGAGGCAAATTTGTTCAGCATGAGCCGAGAGACCTGTACACCACATTTTGTGACTCTAGGTCAAACGGGGCGTCGCCAGTGGGCGTGTCAATGTCACAATATTTACACGTGCACTACAGCGCCACCAACTGGCCTATCGCCACGAAACTCGGTGTGAGCTTGTATCATGACAACTTCTAACTATTTGCCAAGTTTCATGCTAATCAGCCAAGCGGTTAAGGAAAAACTCAAAGAAGTAATAAATGAGTACATTTAAGCCAAAATGTCGGCAAATTCAAGATGGCGCCCACCAAATTAGTAAAGTTATATGATCCAAATCCGGCTCTTTGTCACTGTAGCAAGTTGCACATCTCTGCAAAGGAACTGTGATTTTTAGTGAATTTTTGTATATTTTTTTATATTTGGAACTCTATAGCGCCAACACATGGATGGATTGGGATAAAACTGTACATGTCTAGTCCTATTGGCACTCCTAACATAACTACCAAGGTTCATAGCTTTCTGTCTAATCGTTTTGGAATTATTAGCATTTTTGTGATAAGCCACGCCCAGTAAAATTTCATTGGCTCGTCATTCGGCCATATTTGACAATATCAAAATTCCAAATATAAATTTTATGAGACATGGTATACGGAGTATGTATACCAAGTTTCATCTCAATTGGTCAAATTTTGTAGGAGGAGTAGCATTTTAAGCGTTTTACAAAAAATGCTAATTAGCAAAAAATCCAATATGGCGGACTTTATAGGTCCTGTTGGCAAATGTGTTCAGAATGAGCAAACAGACATGCATACCAAATTCTGTGACTCTAGGTGAAACGGGGCGTCGGCAGTGGGCGTGTCAATGTCAAAATTTTGTCACGTGCACTACAGCGCCACCAGGTGTTCAATCTGCGTCATAATATAGAGCATTCAAGAGTTTGGGAATCCCAACAAGCGTGCCAAGTCTGGTGATTCTAGGCCAAACCAGCTCACGGTAATTTTAGGTGAAAGGGGAGAAAAAAAAATAAATAAATAAAAAGAATCAGAACAAAAACAATAGGGTACCTGCAGCTTCGCTGCACGGTCCCCTAAATATAGCTGCAAGCAGCGATTTCCGGGGACCGTGCGGCATTAGCGGCATTTGTGAAACGCAGAAACCGCAAAATGGTAGACAGCTCTAGACAGGGTTGACCCAAAATACAAATATTTGTTCCTAATCAGGGCTTTTTCCATTGCTGATGGTATCTTTACCCGATCCGGTAAGGGCTTGCGTATTAAGTCTTTTAAGTACAAGTGAAACAGTGAACAGTTAATACTGTTACATTTCTTAACTTTTGCAATAAAAAGGTGTTTCTTAATGTGAAAACAACATTAAAAGAAGCATAGCATTTGCACAATAGTTTTGCCAAACATTAACCAAGCCATTGGTACCAAGCTGGAATTGACCACATACACATGGAAAGCCAATACTGTATCCACTAGGCCTAAGCAGGTTAACAGAAATGAGGAGGCCAAATAAGACTTGTGTGTTGCGGTATCAGATTGTTTTGGCTTACTGACTTCATAATTCAAACAGATAACAGGTAATATTGTGAAATTTCCTAGCCTTTGCAATAAAAAGAACATTCTTACAATGACGTGCACATTGTGTGCCTCAAAAAAAACTCGGGAACAGGTGGGGATCGAACCACCAACCTACTACACGGCAGTCAAATGCCTTAACCACTAACCTACAGAAACTTCCACAGTTGGTATAGTAGGTAGACGGCCTGTTAAGCAGAGATAGTGTACTTGGCGGATGGCATACCTGCCATCCCAACATTTGTATTTCTTTAGTGCCACCACGCAGATTGATTGGGTTAAAACTGCAGGGCTCGAGTCTTGATCTAACTCTCAATCAACCCACCAAGTTTCAGAACTTTATATCAAACGGTTTTAGAAGTACTAGCATTTGTGCGATAAGCCACGCCCAATGCAAAATCCATTGGCTTCTCATTCGGCCAATTTTTGACATACGCCTTAGTAAAGTAATGCGTGTATGTAGGAACGCGGGTTGAGTACCTTAAACAGGTTTGGTGCAAATTGGTCAAATTCTGTAGGAGGAGTAGCATTTTAAGTGTTTTACAAAAAATGCTAATTAGCGGAAAATTGAATATGGCAGACTTCATGGTTTCTTGAGGCAAATTTGTTGGGCAGGAGTAGCGGGATGTATCCACCAACTTATGTGACTGTAGATCAAACGAGGCGTCGGCAGTGGGCGTGTCAATGATTTTTAGTGAATGTTTAAATATTTTCTTATATTTGGATTTCAATAGCGCCACCACGTGGCTCGATTGGGTTGAAACTGGAGAGGTCTGGTCCAGATGTTACTCTTAAAAGACCTTCCTAGGTTCATAACTTTCCGTGAAATGGTTTTGGAATTATTAGCATTTTTGTGATAAGCCACGCCCACTGGATATTTATTAGCTCGTCATTCGGCCATCTTTTGAAATATCAAAATTCTGTTTATACCTTTTATGATGCATGGTGTAATGAGTGTGGTTAACAGGTTTCATGTAAATTGGTCAAATTTTATAGGAGGAGTAGTATTTTAAGTGTTTTACAAGTAATGCTAATTAGCGGAAAATCCAATAGGGCTAACTTGATGGTTCCTAGAGGCAAATTTGTTCAGTATGAGCAGCCGGACCTCTATCCCACATTTTGTGACTCTAGATAAAACGGGGCGTATGCAGTGGGCGTGTCAATTATTTTTTTGTGAATTTTTAAATATTTTCTTATATTTGAATCTATACAGCGCCACCACGTGGCTAGATTGGGTTGAAACTGTAGGGGTCAATTTCTCATGTTACTCTTAATAGATCTACCAGGTTGCATAACTTTCTGTCAAATTATTTTGGAATTATCAGCATTTTTGTGATAAGTCACGCCCATTGAAAATTAATTGGCTCGTCATTCGGCCATCTTTTAAAATATCACAATTCTGAATATAACTTTTATGAAGCATGGTCTACCGAGTTTGTGTACCTCGTTTCATGTAAATTAGCCAAATTTTGTAGGAGGAGTAGCATTTTAAGTGTTATACAAAAAATGCTAATTAGCGGAAAATCCAATATGGCTGACTTCATGGATTCTTGAGGCAAATTTGTTCAGCATGAGCCGAGAGACCTGTACACCACATTTTGTGACTCTAGGTCAAACGGGGCGTCGCCAGTGGGCGTGTCAATGTCACAATATTTACACGTGCACTACAGCGCCACCAACTGGCCTATCGCCACGAAATTCGGAGTGAGCTTGTATGATGAGAACTTCTAACTATTTGCCAAGTTTCATGCTAATCAGCCAAGCGGTTAAGGAAAAACCCAAAGAAGTAATAAATGAGTACATTTAAGCCAAAATGTCGGCAAATTCAAGATGGCGCCCACCAAATTAGTAAAGTTATATGATCCAAATCCGACTCTTTGTCACTGTAGCAAGTTGCACATCTCTGCAAAGGAACTGTGATTTTTAGTGAATTTTTGTATATTTTTTTATATTTGGAACTCTATAGCGCCACCACATGGATGGATTGGGATAAAACTGTACATGTCTAGTCCTATTGGCACTCCTAACATAACTACCAAGGTTCATAGCTTTCTGTCTAATCGTTTTGGAATTATTAGCATTTTTGTGATAAGCCACGCCCAGTGAAATTTCATTGGCTCGTCATTCGGCCATATTTGAAAATATCAAAATTCCAAATATAACTTTTATGAGATATGGTCTAAGGAGTATGTATACCAGGTTTCATCTCAATTGGTCAAATTTTGTAGGAGGAGTAGCATTTTAAGCGTTTTACGAAAAATGCTAATTAGCAAAAAATCCAATATGGCGGACTTTATAGGTCCTGTTGGCAAATGTGTTCAGAATGAGCAAATGGACATGCATACCAAATTTTGTGAGTCTAGGTGAAACGGGGCGTCGGCAGTGGGCGTGTCAATGTCAAAATTTTGTCACGTGCACTACAGCGCCACCAGGCCTTCAATCTGCGTCATAATATAGAGCATTCAAGAGTTTGGGAATCCCAACAAGCGTGCCAAGTTTGGTGATTCTAGGCCAAACCAGCTCACGGGAATTTTAGGTGAAAGGGGATAAAAAAAAAATTAAAAAAAAGAATCAGAACAAAAACAATAGGGTACCTGCAGCTTCGCTGCACGGTCCCCTAAATATAGCTGCAAGCAGCGATTTCCGGGGACCGTGCGGCATTAGCGGCATTTGTGAAACGCAGAAACCGCAAAATGGTAGACAGCTCTAGACAGGGTTGACGCAAAATACAAATATTTGTTTCTAATCAGGGCTTTTGCCATTGCTGATGGTATCTTTACCCGATCCGGTAAGGGCTTGCGTATTAAGTCTTTTAAGTACAAGTGAAACAGTGAACAGTTAATACTGTTACATTTCTTAACTTTTGCAATAAAAAGGTGTTTCTTAATGTGAAAACAACATTAAAAGAAGCATAGCATTTGCACAATAGTTTTGCCAAACATTAACCAAGCCATTGGTACCAAGCTGGAATTGACCACATACACATGGAAAGCCAATACTGTATCCACTAGGCCTAAGCAGGTTAACAGAAATGAGGAGGCCAAATAAGAATTGTGTGTTGCGGTATCAGATTGTTTTGGCTTACTGACTTCATAATTCAAACAGATAACAGGTAATATTGTGAAATTTCCTAGCCTTTGCAATAAAAAGAACATTCTTACAATGACGTGCACATTGTGTGCCTCAAAAAAAACTCGGGAACAGGTGGGGATCGAACCACCAACCTACTACACGGCAGTCAAATGCCTTAACCACTAACCTACAGAAACTTTCACAGTTGGCATAGTAGGTAGACGGCCTGTTAAGCAGAGATAGTGTACTTGGCGGATGGCATACCTGCCATCCCAACATTTGTATTTCTTTAGTGCCACCACGCAGATTGATTGGGTTAAAACTGCAGGGCTCGAGTCTTGATCTAACTCTCAATCAACCCACCAAGTTTCAGAACTTTATATCAAACGGTTTTAGAAGTACTAGCATTTGTGCGATAAGCCACGCCCAATGCAAAATCCATTGGCTTCTCATTCGGCCAATTTTTGACATACGCCTTAGTAAAGTAATGCGTGTATGTAGGAACGCGGGTTGAGTACCTTAAACAGGTTTGGTGCAAATTGGTCAAATTCTGTAGGAGTAGCATTTTAAGTGTTTTACAAAAAATGCTAATTAGCGGAAAATTGAAGATGGCAGACTTCATGGTTTCTTGAGGCAAATTTGTTGGGCAGGAGTAGCGGGATGTATCCACCAACTTATGTGACTGTAGATCAAACGAGGCGTCGGCAGTGGGAGTGTCAATGATTTTTAGTGAATGTTTAAATATTTTCTTATATTTGGATTTCAATAGCGCCACCACGTTGCTCGATTGGGTTGAAACTGGAGAGGTCTGGTCCAGATGTTACTCTTAAAAGACCTTCCAAGGTTCATAACTTTCCGTGAAATGGTTTTGGAATTATTAGCATTTTTGTGATAAGCCACGCCCACTGGATATTTATTAGCTCGTCATTCGGCCATCTTTTGAAATATCAAAATTCTGTTTATACCTTTTATGATGCATGGTGTAAGGAGTGTGGTTAACAGGTTTCATGTAAATTGGTCAAATTTTATAGGAGGAGTAGTATTTTAAGTGTTTTACAAGTAATGCTAATTAGCGGAAAATCCAATAGGGCTAACTTGATGGTTCCTAGAGGCAAATTTGTTCAGTATGAGCAGCCGGACCTCTATGCCACATTTTGTGACTGTAGATAAAACGGGGCGTATGCAGTGGGCGTGTCAATTATTTTTTTGTGAATTTTTTCACATTTTCTTATATTTGAATCTATACAGCGCCACCACGTGGCTAGATTGGATTGAAACTGTAGGGGTCAATTCCTCATGTTAATCTTAATAGATCTACCAGGTTGCATAACTTTCTGTCAAATTATTTTAGAATTATCAGCATTTTTGTGATAAGTCACGCCCATTGAAAATTAATTGGCTCGTCATTCGGCCATCTTTTAAAATATCACAATTCTGAATATAACTTTTATGAAGCATGGTCTAACGAGTTTGTGTACCTCGTTTCATGTAAATTAGCCAAATTTTGTAGGAGGAGTAGCATTTTAAGTGTTATACAAAAAATGCTAATTAGCGGAAAATCCAATATGGCTGACTTCATGGATTCTTGAGGCAAATTTGTTCAGCATGAGCCGAGAGACCTGTACACCACATTTTGTGACTCTAGGTCAAACGGGGCGTCGCCAGTGGGCGTGTCAATGTCACAATATTTACACGTGCACTACAGCGCCACCAACTGGCCTATCGCCACGAAATTCGGTGTGAGCTTGTATGATGAGAACTTCTAACTATTTGCCAAGTTTCATGCTAATCAGCCAAGCGGTTAAGGAAAAACTCAAAGAAGTAATAAATGAGTACATTTAAGCCAAAATGTCGGCAAATTCAAGATGGCGCCCACCAAATTAGTAAAGTTATATGATCCAAATCCGGCTCTTTGTCACTGTAGCAAGTTGCACATCTCTGCAAAGGAACTGTGATTTTTAGTGAATATTTGTATATTTTTTTATATTTGGAACTCTATAGCGCCACCACATGGATGGATTGGGATAAAACTGTACAAGTCTAGTCCGATTGGCACTCCTAACATAACTACCAAGGTTCATAGCTTTCTGTCTAATCGTTTTGGAATTATTAGCATTTTTGTGATAAGCCACGCCCAGTGAAATTTCATTGGCTCGTCATTCGGCCATATTTGAAAATATCAAAATTCCAAATATAAATTTTATGAGACATGGTCTAAGGAGTATGGAGACCAAGTTTCATCTCAATTGGTCAAATTTTGTAGGAGGAGTAGCATTTTAAGCGTTTTACAAAAAATGCTAATTAGCAAAAAATCCAATATGGCGGACTTTATAGGTCCTGTTGGCAAATGTGTTCAGAATGAGCAAATGGACATGCATACCAAATTTTGTGAGTCTAGGTGAAACGGGGCGTCGGCAGTGGGCGTGTCAATGTCAAAATTTTGTCACGTGCACTACAGCGCCACCAGGTGTTCAATCTGCGTCATAATATAGAGCATTCAAGAGTTTGGGAATCCCAACAAGCGTGCCAAGTCTGGTGATTCTAGGCCAAACCAGCTCACGGGAATTTTAGGTGAAATGGGAGAAAAAAAATAAATAAATAAAAAGAATCAGAACAAAAACAATAGGGTACCTGCAGCTTCGCTGCATGGTCCCCTAAATATAGCTGCAAGCAGCGATTTCCGGGGACCGTGCGGCATCAGCGGCATTTGTGAAACGCAGAAACCGCAAAATCATAGACAACTCTAGAGAGGGTTGACCCAAATTACAAATATTTGTTCCTAATCAGGGCTTTTGCCATTGCTGATGGTATCTTTACCCGATCCGGTAAGGGCTTGCGTATTAAGTCTTTTAAGTACAAGTGAAACAGTGAACAGTTAATACTGTTACATTTCTTAACTTTTGCAATAAAAAGGTGTTTCTTAATGTGAAAACAACATTAAAAGAAGCATAGCATTTGCACAATAGTTTTGCCAAACATTAACCAAGCCATTGGTACCAAGCCGAAATTGACCACATACACATGGAAAGCCAATACTGTATCCACTAGGCCTAAGCAGGTTAACAGAAATGAGGAGGCCAAATAAGACTTGTGTGTTGCGGTATCAGATTGTTTTGGCTTACTGACTTCATAATTCAAACAGATAACTGTTAATATTGTGAAATTTCCTAGCCTTTGCAATAAAAAGAACATTCTTACAATGATGTGCACATTGTGTGCCTCAAAAAAAACTCGGGAACAGGTGGGGATCGAACCACCAACCTACTACACGGCAGTCAAATACCTTAACCACTAACCTACAGAAACTTTCACAGTTGGTATAGTAGGTAGACGGCCTGTTAAGCAGAGATAGTGTACTTGGCGGATGGCATACCTGCCATCCAACATTTGTATTTCTTTAGTGCCACCACGCAGATTGATTGGGTTAAAACTGCAGGGCTCGAGTCTTGATCTAACTCTCAATCAACCCACCAAGTTTCAGAACTTTATATCAAACGGTTTTATAAGTACTAGCATTTGTGCGATAAGCCACGCCCAATTCAAAATCCATTGGCTTCTCAATCGGCCAATTTTTGATATACACCTTAGTAAAGTAATGCGTGTATGTAGGGAAGCGGTTTGAGTACCTTGAACAGGTTTGGTGCAAATTGGTCTAATTCTGCAGGAGGAGTAGCATTTTAAGTGTTTTACAAAAAATGCTAATTAGCGGAAAATCGAAGATGGCAGACTTCATGGTTTCTTGAGGCAAATTTGTTGGGCAGGAGTAGCGGGATGTATACACCAAATTTTGTGACTGAAGATCAAACGGGGCGTCGGCAGTGGGCGTGTCAATGATTTTTAGTGAATTTTTAAATATTTTCTTATATTTGGATCTCTATAGCGCCACCACGTGGCTCGATTGGGTTGAAACTGGAGAGGTCAGGTCCAGATTTTACTCTTAAAAGACCTTCCCAGTTTCATAACTTTCTGTCAAATGGTTTTGGAATTATTAGCATTTTTGTGATAAGCCACGCCCACTGGATATTTATTGGCTCGTCATTCGGCCATCTTTTAAAATATCAAAATTCTGTATATAAGTTTTATGATGCATGTTGTAAGGAGTGAGTTTACCAGGTTTCATGTAAATTGGTCAAATTTTATAGGAGGAGTAGTATTTTAAGTGTTTTACAAGTAATGCTAATTAGCGGAAAATCCAATAGGGCTAACTTGATGGTTCCTTGAGGCAAATTTGTTCAGTATGAGCAGCCGGACCTCTATCCCACATTTTGTGACTAGATAAAACGGGGCGTATTCAGTGGGCGTGTCAATGATTTTTAGTGAATTTTTAAATATTTTCTTATATTTGGATCTATATAGCGCCACCACGTGGCTCGATTGGGTTGAAACTGTAGGGGTCAATTCCACATGTTACTCTTAATAGATCTACCAGGTTTCATAACTTTCTGTCAAATGATTTTGGAATTATCAGCATTTTTGTGATAAGTCACGCCCATTGAAAATACATTGGCTCGTCATTCGGCCATCTTTTGAAATATCAAAATTCTGTTTATAAATTTTATGATGCATGGTGTAAGGAGTGTGTTTAACAGGTTTCATGTAAATTGGTCAAAATTTGTAGGAGGAATAGTATTTTAAGTGTTTTACAAGTAATGCTAATTAGCGGAAAATCCAATAGGGCTAACTTCATGCTTCCTGGGGCAAATTTGTTCAGTATGAGCAGATGGACGTCTATCCCACATTTTCTGACTCTAGATAAAACGGGGCGTATGCAGTGGGCGTGTCAATTATTTTTTTGTGAATTTTTAAATTTTTTAAATATTTGGATCTATATAGCGCCACCACGTGGCTCGATTGGGTTGAAACTATAGTGGTCCATTCCTCATGTTACTCGTAATACATCTTCCAGGTTTCATAACTTTCTGTCAAATGATTTTGGAATTATCAGCATTTTTCTGATAAGTCACGGCCATTGAAAATTCATTGGCTCGTCATTCGGTCATCTTTTAAAATATCAAAATTCTGAATATAACTTTTATGAAGCATGGTCTAACGAGTTTGAGTACCTCGTTTCATGTAAATTGGCCAAATTTTGTAGGAGGAGTAGCATTTTAAGTGTTATACAAAAAATGCTAATTAGCGGAAAATCCAATATGGCTGACTTCAAGAATCCTTGAGGGAAATCTGTTCAGCATGAGCAGAGAGACCTGTACACCACATTTTGTGACTCTAGGTCAAACGGGGCGTCGCCAGTGGGCGTGTCAATGTCACAATATTAACACGTACACTACAGCGCCACCAACTGGCCTATCGCCACGAAATTCGGTGTGAGCTTGTACGATGACAACTTCTAACTACTTGCCAAGTTTCATGCTAATCAGCCAAGCGGTTAAGGAAAAACTCAAAGAAGTAATAAATGAGTACATTTAAGCCAAAATGTCGGCAAATTCAAGATGGCGCCCACCAAATTAGTAAAGTTCTATGATCCAAATCCGGCTCTTTGTCACTGTAGCAAGTTATACATCTCTGCAAAGGATCTGTGATTTTTAGTGAATTTTTTTATATTTCTTTATATTTGGAACTCTATAGCGCCACCACATGGATAGATTGGGATAAAACTGTACATGTCTAGTCCTAATGGGACTTTTAAAAGACTTATCAAGTTTCATAGCTTTCTGTCAAATCGTTTTGGAATTATTAGCATTTTTGTGATAAGCCACGCCCAGTGAAATTTCATTGGCTCGTCATTCGGCCATATTTGAAAATATCAAAATTCCAAATAAAACTTTTATGAGACATGGTCTAAGGAGTATGTAAACCAAGTTTCATCTCAATTGGTCAAATTTTGTAGGAGGAGTAGCATTTTAAGTGTTTTACAAAAAATGCTAATTAGCAAAAAATCCAATAAGGCGGACTTTATGGGTCCTTGAGGCAAATTTGTTCAGAATGAGCAAATGGACATGCATACCAAATTTTGTGACTCTAGGTGAAACGGGGCGTCGGCAGTGGGCGTGTCAATGTCAAAATTTTGTCACGTGCACTACAGCGCCACCAGGTGTTCAATCTGCGTCATAATATACTGGCTTCAAGAGTTTGGGAATCCCAACAAGCGTGCCAAGTCTGGTGATTCTAGGACAAACCAGCTCATGGGAATTTTAGGTGAAAGGGGAGAAAAACAATAAAAAAAAAGAAAAAAAAGAATCAGAACAAAAACAATAGGGTACCGGCAGCTTCGCTGCACGGTCCCCTAAATATAGCTGCAAGCAGCGATGTCCGGGGACCGTGCGGCATTAGCGGCATTTGTCAAATGCAGAAACCGCGAAATGGTAGACAACTCTAGACAGGGTTGACCCAAAATACAAATATTTGTTTCTAATCAGGGCTTTTGCCATTGCTGATGGTATCTTAACCCGATCCGGTAAGGGCTTGCGTATTAAGTCTTTTAAGTACAAGTGAAACAGTGAACAGTTAATACTGTTAAATTTCTTAACTTTTGCAATAAAAAGGTGTTCCTTAATGTGAAAACAACTTGAAAAGAAGCATAGCATTTGCACAATAGTTTTGGCAAACATTAGCCTAGCCATTGGTACCAATTTGAAATTGAACCGCTGACCACCTACATGGAAAGCCAATACTGAATCCGCTAGGCCAAAGCAGGTTAACAGAAACGAGGAGGCCAAATAAGACTTGTGTGTTGCGGTATCAGATTGTTTTGGCTTACTGACTTCATAATTCATACAGATAACAGGTAATATTGTGAAATTTCCTAGCCTTTGCAATAAAAAGAACATTCTTACAATGAAGTGCACATTGTGTGCCTCAAAAAAAACTCAGGAACAGCTGGGGATCGAACCACCAACCTACTACACGGCAGTCAAATGCCTTAACCACTAAGCTACAGGAACTTTCACAGTTGGTATCGTAGGTAGACGGCCTGTTAAGCAGAGATAGTGTACTTGGCGGATGGCATACCTGCCATCCCAACATTTGTATTTCTTTAGTGCCACCACGCAGATTGATTGGGTTAAAACTGCAGGGCTCGAGTCTTGATCTAACTCACAATCAACCCACCAAGATTCAGAACTTTATATCAAACGGTTTTAGAAGTACTAGCATTTGTGCGATAAGCCACGCCCAATGCAAAATCCATTGGCTTCTCATTCGGCCAATTTTTGACATACGCCTTAGTAAAGTAATGAGTGTATGTAGGGAAGCGGGTTCAGTACCTTGAACAGGTTTGGTGCAAATTGGTCAAATTCTGTAGAAGGAGTAGCATTTTAAGTGTTTTACAAAAAATGCTAATTAGCGGAAAATTGAAGATGGCAGACTTCATGGTTTCTTGAGGCACATTTGTTGGGCAGGAGTAGCGGGATGTATCCACCAGATTTTGTGACTGTAGATCAAAGGGGGCGTCGGCAGTAGGTGTGTCAATGATTTTTAGTGAATTTATAAATATTTTCTTATATTTGGATCTCTATAGCGCCACCACGTGGCTCGATTGGGTTGAAACTGGAGAAGTCTGGTCCAGATGTTACTCTGAAAAGACTTTCCAAGTTTCATAACTTTCTGTCAAATGGTTTTGGAATTATTAGCATTTTTGTGATAAGCCACGCCCACTGGATATTTATTGGCTCGTCATTCGGCCATCTTTTAAAATATCACAATTCTGTATATAAGTTTTATGAGGCATGGTGTAAGGAGTGTGGTTACCAGGTTTCATGTAAATAGGTCAAATTTTATAGGAGGAGTAGTATTTTAAGTGTTTTACAAGTAATGCTAATTAGCGGAAAATCCAATAGGGCTAACTTGATGGTTCCTTGAGGCAAATTTGTTCAGTATGAGCAGACGGACCGCTAGCAGACGGACCGCTATCCCACATTTTGTGACTCTAGATAAAACGGGGCGTATGCAGTGGGCGTGTCAATGATTTTTAGTGAATTTTTAAATATTTTCTTATATTTGGATCTATATAGCGCCACCACGTGGCTCGATTGGGTTGAAACTGTAGAGTTCAATTCCACATGTTACTCTTAATAGATATACCAGGTTTCATAACTTTCTGTGAAATGATTTTGGAATTATGAGCATTTTTGTGATAAGTCACGCCCATTGAAAATTCATTGGCTCGTCATTCGGCCATCTTTTAAAATATCAAAATTCTGTATATAAGTTTTATGATGCATGTTGTAAGGAGTGAGTTTACCAGGTTTCATGTAAATTGGTCAAATTTTATAGGAGGAGTAGTATTTTAAGTGTTTTACAAGTAATGCTAATTAGCGGAAAATCCAATAGGGCTAACTTGATGGTTCCTTGAGGCAAATTTGTTCAGTATGAGCAGCCGGACCTCTATCCCACATTTTGTGACTAGATAAAACGGGGCGTATTCAGTGGGCGTGTCAATGATTTTTAGTGAATTTTTTAATATTTTCTTATATTTGGATCTATATAGCGCCTCCACGTGGCTCGATTGGGTTGAAACTGTAGAGGTCAATTCCACATGTAACTCTTAATAGATATACCAGGTTTCATAACTTTCTGTCAAATGATTTTGGAATTATCAGCATTTTTGTGATAAGTCACGCCCATTGAAAATACATTGGCTCGTCATTCGGCCATCTTTTGAAATATCAAAATTCTGTTTATAAATTTTATGATGCATGGTGTAAGGAGTGTGTTTAACAGGTTTCATGTAAATTGGTCAAAATTTGTAGGAGGAATAGTATTTTAAGTGTTTTACAAGTAATGCTAATTAGCGGAAAATCCAATAGGGCTAACTTCATGCTTCCTGGGGCAAATTTGTTCAGTATGAGCAGATGGACGTCTATCCCACATTTTCTGACTCTAGATAAAACGGGGCGTATGCAGTGGGCGTGTCAATTATTTTTTTGTGAATTTTTAAATTTTTTAAATATTTGGATCTATATAGCGCCACCACGTGGCTCGATTGGGTTGAAACTATAGTGGTCCATTCCTCATGTTACTCCTAATACATCTTCCAGGTTTCATAACTTTCTGTCAAATGATTTTGGAATTATCAGCATTTTTCTGATAAGTCACGGCCATTGAAAATTCATTGGCTCGTCATTCGGCCATATTTTAAAATATCAAAATTCTGAATATAACTTTTATGAAGCATGGTCTAAGGAGTTTGTTTACCTCGTTTCAAGTAAATTGGCCAAATTTTGTAGGAGGAGTAGCATTTTAAGTGTTTTACAAAAAATGCTAATTAGCGGAAAATCCAATATGGCTGACTTCTCATGGATCCTTGAGGTAAATTTGTTCAGCATGAGCAGAGGGACATGTACACCACATTTTGTGACTCAAGGTCAAACGGGGCGTCGGCAGTGGGCGTGTCAATGTCACAATATTTACACGTGCACTACAGCGCCACCAACTGGCCTATCGCCACGAAATTCGGTGTGAGCTTGTATGATGACAACTTCTAACTACTTGCCGAGTTTCATGCTAATGAGTCTAGCGGTTAAGGAAAAACTCAAAGAAGTAATAAATGAGTACATTTAAGCCAAAATGTCAGCAAATTCAAGATGGCGCCCACAAAATTAGTAAACAGCTATGATCCAAATCCGGCTCTTTGTCACTGTAGCAAGTTATACATCTCTGCAAAGGAACTGTGATTTTTAGTGAATTTTTTTACATTTTTTAAAATTTGGAACTCTATAGCGCCACCACATGGATCGATTGGGATAAAACTGTAAATATCTAGTCCTAATGGTACTCTTAACAGACCTACCAAGTTTCATAGCTTTCTGTCAAATCGTTTTGGAATTATTAGCATTTCTGTGATAAGCCACGCCCAGTGAAATTTCATTGGCTCGTCATTCGGCCATCTTTGAAAATATCAAAATTCTGAATATAACTTTTATGAGACATGGTCTAACGAGTGTGTCTACCAAGGTACATCTCAATTGGTCAAATTTTGTAGGAGGAGTAGCATTTTAAGCGTTTTACAAAAAATGCTAATTAGCAAAAAATCCAATATGGCGGACTTTATGGGTCCTAGAAGCAAATTTGTTCAGAATGAGCAAATGGACATGCATACCAAATTTTGTGAGTCTAGGTGAAACGGGGCGTCGGCAGTGGGCGTGTCAATGTCAAAATTTTGTCACGTGCACTACAGCGCCACCAGGTGTTCAATCTGCGTCATAATATAGAGCATTCAAGAGTTTGGGAATCCCAACAAGCGTGCCAAGTCTGGTGATTCTAGGCCAAACCAGCTCACGGGAATTTTAGGTGAAAGGGGAGAAAAAAAAGAAAAAAAAAAAAAAAGAATCAGAACAAAATCAATAGGGTACCTGCAGCTTCGCTGCACGGTCCCCTAAATATAGCTGCAAGCAGCGATTTCCGGGGACCGTGCGGCATTAGCGGCATTTGTGAAACGCAGAAACCGCAAAATGGTAGACAGCTCTAGACAGGGTTGACGCAAAATACAAATATTTGTTTCTAATCAGGGCTTTTGCCATTGCTGATGGTATCTTTACCCGATCCGGTAAGGGCTTGCGTATTAAGTCTTTTAAGTACAAGTGAAACAGTGAACAGTTAATACTGTTACATTTCTTAACTTTTGCAATAAAAAGGTGTTTCTTAATGTGAAAACAACATTAAAAGAAGCATAGCATTTGCACAATAGTTTTGCCAAACATTAACCAAGCCATTGGTACCAAGCTGGAATTGACCACATACACATGGAAAGCCAATACTGTATCCACTAGGCCTAAGCAGGTTAACAGAAATGAGGAGGCCAAATAAGACTTGTGTGTTGCGGTATCAGATTGTTTTGGCTTACTGACTTCATAATTCAAACAGATAACTGTTAATATTGTGAAATTTCCTAGCCTTTGCAATAAAAAGAACATTCTTACAATGATGTGCACATTGTGTGCCTCAAAAAAAACTCGGGAACAGGTGGGGATCGAACCACCAACCTACTACACGGCAGTCAAATACCTTAACCACTAACCTACAGAAACTTTCACAGTTGGTATAGTAGGTAGACGGCCTGTTAAGCAGAGATAGTGTACTTGGCGGATGGCATACCTGCCATCCCAACATTTGTATTTCTTTAGTGCCACCACGCAGATTGATTGGGTTAAAACTGCAGGGCTCGAGTCTTGATCTAACTCTCAATCAACCCACCAAGTTTCAGAACTTTGTATCAAACGGTTTTATAAGTACTAGCATTTGTGCGATAAGCCACGCCCAATTCAAAATCCATTGGCTTCTCAATCGGCCAATTTTTGATATACACCTTAGTAAAGTAATGCGTGTATGTAGGGAAGCGGTTTGAGTACCTTGAACAGGTTTGGTGCAAATTGGTCTAATTCTGCAGGAGGAGTAGCATTTTAAGTGTTTTACAAAAAATGCTAATTAGCGGAAAATCGAAGATGGCAGACTTCATGGTTTCTTGAGGCAAATTTGTTGGGCAGGAGTAGCGGGATGTATCCACCAAATTTTGTGACTGAAGATCAAACGGGGCATCGGCAGTGGGCGTGTCAATGATTTTTAGTGAATTTTTAAATATTTTCTTATATTTGGATCTCTATAGCGCCACCACGTGGCTCGATTGGGTTGAAACTGGAGAGGTCAGGTCCAGATTTTACTCTTAAAAGACCTTCCAAGTTTCATAACTTTCTGTCAAATGGTTTTGGAATTATTAGCATTTTTGTGATAAGCCACGCCCACTGGATATTTATTGGCTCGTCATTCGGCCATCTTTTAAAATATCAAAATTCTGTATATAAGTTTTATGATGCATGTTGTAAGGAGTGAGTTTACCAGGTTTCATGTAAATTGGTCAAATTTTATAGGAGGAGTAGTATTTTAAGTGTTTTACAAGTAATGCTAATTAGCGGAAAATCCAATAGGGCTAACTTGATGGTTCCTTGAGGCAAATTTGTTCAGTATGAGCAGCCGGACCTCTATCCCACATTTTGTGACTAGATAAAACGGGGCGTATTCAGTGGGCGTGTCAATGATTTTTAGTGAATTTTTAAATATTTTCTTATATTTGGATCTATATAGCGCCTCCACGTGGCTCGATTGGGTTGAAACTGTAGAGGTCAATTCCACATGTAACTCTTAATAGATATACCAGGTTTCATAACTTTCTGTCAAATGATTTTGGAATTATCAGCATTTTTGTGATAAGTCACGCCCATTGAAAATACATTGGCTCGTCATTCGGCCATCTTTTGAAATATCAAAATTCTGTTTATAAATTTTATGATGCATGGTGTAAGGAGTGTGTTTAACAGGTTTCATGTAAATTGGTCAAAATTTGTAGGAGGAATAGTATTTTAAGTGTTTTACAAGTAATGCTAATTAGCGGAAAATCCAATAGGGCTAACTTCATGCTTCCTGGGGCAAATTTGTTCAGTATGAGCAGATGGACGTCTATCCCACATTTTCTGACTCTAGATAAAACGGGGCGTATGCAGTGGGCGTGTCAATTATTTTTTTGTGAATTTTTAAATTTTTTAAATATTTGGATCTATATAGCGCCACCACGTGGCTCGATTGGGTTGAAACTATAGTGGTCCATTCCTCATGTTACTCCTAATACATCTTCCAGGTTTCATAACTTTCTGTCAAATGATTTTGGAATTATCAGCATTTTTCTGATAAGTCACGGCCATTGAAAATTCATTGGCTCGTCATTCGGCCATATTTTAAAATATCAAAATTCTGAATATAACTTTTATGAAGCATGGTCTAAGGAGTTTGTTTACCTCGTTTCAAGTAAATTGGCCAAATTTTGTAGGAGGAGTAGCATTTTAAGTGTTTTACAAAAAATGCTAATTAGCGGAAAATCCAATATGGCTGACTTCTCATGGATCCTTGAGGTAAATTTGTTCAGCATGAGCAGAGGGACATGTACACCACATTTTGTGACTCTAGGTCAAACGGGGCGTCGGCAGTGGGCGTGTCAATGTCACAATATTTACACGTGCACTACAGCGCCACCAACTGGCCTATCGCCACGAAATTCGGTGTGAGCTTGTATGATGACAACTTCTAACTACTTGCCGAGTTTCATGCTAATGAGTCTAGCGGTTAAGGAAAAACTCAAAGAAGTAATAAATGAGTACATTTAAGCCAAAATGTCAGCAAATTCAAGATGGCGCCCACAAAATTAGTAAACAGCTATGATCCAAATCCGGCTCTTTGTCACTGTAGCAAGTTATACATCTCTGCAAAGGAACTGTGATTTTTAGTGAATTTTTTTACATTTTTTAAAATTTGGAACTCTATAGCGCCACCACATGGATCGATTGGGATAAAACTGTAAATATCTAGTCCTAATGGTACTCTTAACAGACCTACCAAGTTTCATAGCTTTCTGTCAAATCGTTTTGGAATTATTAGCATTTCTGTGATAAGCCACGCCCAGTGAAATTTCATTGGCTCGTCATTCGGCCATCTTTGAAAATATCAAAATTCTGAATATAACTTTTATGAGACATGGTCTAACGAGTGTGTCTACCAAGGTACATCTCAATTGGTCAAATTTTGTAGGAGGAGTAGCATTTTAAGCGTTTTACAAAAAATGCTAATTAGCAAAAAATCCAATATGGCGGACTTTATGGGTCCTAGAAGCAAATTTGTTCAGAATGAGCAAATGGACATGCATACCAAATTTTGTGAGTCTAGGTGAAACGGGGCGTCGGCAGTGGGCGTGTCAATGTCAAAATTTTGTCACGTGCACTACAGCGCCACCAGGTGTTCAATCTGCGTCATAATATAGAGCATACAAGAGTTTGGGAATCCCAACAAGCGTGCCAAGTCTGGTGATTCTAGGCCAAACCAGCTCACGGGAATTTTAGGTGAAAGGGGAGAAAAAAAAGAAAAAAAAAAAAAAGAATCAGAACAAAATCAATAGGGTACCTGCAGCTTCGCTGCACGGTCCCCTAAATATAGCTGCAAGCAGCGATTTCCGGGGACCGTGCGGCATTAGCGGCATTTGTGAAACGCAGAAACCGCAAAATGGTAGACAGCTCTAGACAGGGTTGACGCAAAATACAAATATTTGTTTCTAATCAGGGCTTTTGCCATTGCTGATGGTATCTTTACCCGATCCGGTAAGGGCTTGCGTATTAAGTCTTTTAAGTACAAGTGAAACAGTGAACAGTTAATACTGTTACATTTCTTAACTTTTGCAATAAAAAGGTGTTTCTTAATGTGAAAACAACATTAAAAGAAGCATAGCATTTGCACAATAGTTTTGCCAAACATTAACCAAGCCATTGGTACCAAGCTGGAATTGACCACATACACATGGAAAGCCAATACTGTATCCACTAGGCCTAAGCAGGTTAACAGAAATGAGGAGGCCAAATAAGACTTGTGTGTTGCGGTATCAGATTGTTTTGGCTTACTGACTTCATAATTCAAACAGATAACTGTTAATATTGTGAAATTTCCTAGCCTTTGCAATAAAAAGAACATTCTTACAATGATGTGCACATTGTGTGCCTCAAAAAAAACTCGGGAACAGGTGGGGATCGAACCACCAACCTACTACACGGCAGTCAAATACCTTAACCACTAACCTACAGAAACTTTCACAGTTGGTATAGTAGGTAGACGGCCTGTTAAGCAGAGATAGTGTACTTGGCGGATGGCATACCTGCCATCCCAACATTTGTATTTCTTTAGTGCCACCACGCAGATTGATTGGGTTAAAACTGCAGGGCTCGAGTCTTGATCTAACTCTCAATCAACCCACCAAGTTTCAGAACTTTGTATCAAACGGTTTTATAAGTACTAGCATTTGTGCGATAAGCCACGCCCAATTCAAAATCCATTGGCTTCTCAATCGGCCAATTTTTGATATACACCTTAGTAAAGTAATGCGTGTATGTAGGGAAGCGGTTTGAGTACCTTGAACAGGTTTGGTGCAAATTGGTCTAATTCTGCAGGAGGAGTAGCATTTTAAGTGTTTTACAAAAAATGCTAATTAGCGGAAAATCGAAGATGGCAGACTTCATGGTTTCTTGAGGCAAATTTGTTGGGCAGGAGTAGCGGGATGTATCCACCAAATTTTGTGACTGAAGATCAAACGGGGCATCGGCAGTGGGCGTGTCAATGATTTTTAGTGAATTTTTAAATATTTTCTTATATTTGGATCTCTATAGCGCCACCACGTGGCTCGATTGGGTTGAAACTGGAGAGGTCAGGTCCAGATTTTACTCTTAAAAGACCTTCCAAGTTTCATAACTTTCTGTCAAATGGTTTTGGAATTATTAGCATTTTTGTGATAAGCCACGCCCACTGGATATTTATTGGCTCGTCATTCGGCCATCTTTTAAAATATCAAAATTCTGTATATAAGTTTTATGATGCATGTTGTAAGGAGTGAGTTTACCAGGTTTCATGTAAATTGGTCAAATTTTATAGGAGGAGTAGTATTTTAAGTGTTTTACAAGTAATGCTAATTAGCGGAAAATCCAATAGGGCTAACTTGATGGTTCCTTGAGGCAAATTTGTTCAGTATGAGCAGCCGGACCTCTATCCCACATTTTGTGACGAGATAAAACGGGGCGTATTCAGTGGGCGTGTCAATGATTTTTAGTGAATTTTTAAATATTTTCTTATATTTGGATCTATATAGCGCCTCCACGTGGCTCGATTGGGTTGAAACTGTAGAGGTCAATTCCACATGTAACTCTTAATAGATATACCAGGTTTCATAACTTTCTGTAAAATGATTTTGGAATTATCAGCATTTTTGTGATAAGTCACGCCCATTGAAAATACATTGGCTCGTCATTCGGCCATCTTTTGAAATATCAAAATTCTGTTTATAAATTTTATGATGCATGGTGTAAGGAGTGTGTTTAACAGGTTTCATGTAAATTGGTCAAAATTTGTAGGACGAATAGTATTTTAAGTGTTTTACAAGTAATGCTAATTAGCGGAAAATCCAATAGGGCTAACTTCATGCTTCCTGGGCAAATTTGTTCAGTATGAGCAGATGGACGTCTATCCCACATTTTCTGACTCTAGATAAAACGGGGCGTATGCAGTGGGCGTGTCAATTATTTTTTTGTGAATCATGCATTACAGTTCACTCTGGTTTAATTGTCGGCTTTTTTATCCAATAGAGTACATTATAACCGTCGCAACGGTATATGCCAAGTCTTTTTGGGTGCTTTGAGCAATTTACTACAGCCCAGCGTAACGGCAGTTTTTGGTTTTAACTGTCTAGTATTACGCAAGCGATATACAATACGCATTATGCAGGGGAATTCCCCTTTTGCGATATGTAAGTATTTTTGCGTCTAAAATACCGTTGTTCTCGCTGGCTACATACGTACGTTCATGTTTCCACTCGAGCACTGTCTTTCCAAGTTTGATAGCCCTGTTGTTATTTTCGCATTTTGAGTGCATTTCACATACTGTAGTGCAATCGTTAGCTAAATGTATTTTTGAACTAGGCTACCGATGTTCATTGAAGATAGAATATTTGGCAGCATTTTACAGATGGTGGAAAACTATTTTATGTTCATGTTATCATACATAGTATAGGCTATGATGTATACGAGTCTCTTATGGCATGACAAGTGCTCATTCCAATTTACTGTTGCGCTGATATGTGGTAGATTAAGGTAAAAATTTCCTTGGAGTTATTATGAATAGGAAAACTTAAAAGATTAAAAGAATACAGAAAAATGCAATCCCAGGACAAAAGTATACATACTGTAGAGTACAGGGACAAGTGATGTTTTATTGAGGTACAAGAGTGAATGATTAGGCAACATATTTAGGTGTATGTAACACTGTGATATCAATGTTTTTTATCTTAAGCCACCAGAGGGAGCAAATGTGTATGCGTTATAATGTATAATATAATATAATATTTTATGACATGTTTTGCATAGGGGTTTTGGACCCATAGATATCTACCCCCCTATACTGCTGAAAATATATAATTCTCACTTGGAAATTATGCACAAGTGAGTTTTATGAGCCCAAACTGTTGATTTGTAGTTAAATATTTCATACATTTTTTTTATTTGCAGCAGTGCACAATTTAGCCATTTGGATAGATTTGGAGACACTAATGGACAACAGGATACACGGCTATATTTCGCATCATAGACCTTTAGTAGTTCTGCATATCATCCTCAGATTTTGCAAAACTTGTGGACATGGAGTTTATGATCCAGGAAATGTATATATATTACCGATTTCACTTATGTAGCTCTCAGCAAAATAAAAAAAAACTATTTAAAATTTTTTTACCCCTAAGTTTCTTTGCATTTGTGGCACTTTATTTTGACTTAAATTATGAAAATAAACAAATCTAAGTTTGTATTGTAAATGGTACACCTGTCTTCTTTCATTTAAGCCATTTACCAAGTTTATGTGATGCTCACACCTGGAGTTATAAAGCCTTAAACAGAGCACCCCTAAATAGGTGAAATTTGCCATCTGCGCCAAGGGGTTAAACAGGTTTGGTGCAAATTGGTCAAATTCTGTAGGAGGAGTAGCATTTTAAGTGTTTTACAAAAAATGCTAATTAGTGGAAAATTGAAGATGGCAGACTTCATGGTTTCTTGAGGCAAATGTGTTGGGCAGGAGTAGCGGGATGTATCCACCAACTTATGTGACTGTAGATCAAACGAGGCGTCGGCAGTGGGCGTGTCAATGGTTTTTAGTGAATGTTTAAATATTTTCTTATATTTGGATTTCAATAGCGCCACTACGTGGCTCGATTGGGTTGAAACTGGAGAGGTCTGGTCCAGATGTTACTCTTAAAAGACCTTCCAAGGTTCATAACTTTCCGTGAAATGGTTTTGGAATTATTAGCATTTTTGTGATAAGCCACGCCCACTGGATATTTATTAGCTCGTCATTCGGCCATCTTTTGAAATATCAAAATTCTGTTTATACCTTTTATGATGCATGGTGTAAGGAGTGTGGTTAACAAGTTTCATGTAAATTGGTCAAATTTTATAGGAGGAGTAGTATTTTAAGTGTTTTACAAGTAATGCTAATTAGCGGAAAATCCAATAGGGCTAACTTGATGGTTCCTAGAGGCAAATTTGTTCAGTATGAGCAGCCGGACCTCTATCCCACATTTTGTGACTCTAGATAAAACGGGGCGTATGCAGTGGGCGTGTCAATTATTTTTTTGTGAAGTTTTTAATATTTTCTTATATTTGAATCTATACAGCGCCACCACGTGGCTAGATTGGGTTGAAACTGTAGGGGTCAATTCCCCATGTTACTCTTAATAGATCTACCAGGTTGCATAACTTTCTGTCAAATTATTTTGGAATTATCAGCATTTTTGTGATAAGTCACGCCCATTGAAAATTAATTGGCTCGTCATTCGGCCATCTTTTAAAATATCACAATTCTGAATAAAACTTTTATGAAGCATGGTCTAACGAGTTTGTGTACCACGTTTCATGTAAATTAGCCAAATTTTGTAGGAGGAGTAGCATTTTAAGTGTTATACAAAAAATGCTAATTAGCGGAAAATCCAATATGGCTGACTTCATGGATTCTTGAGGCAAATTTGTTCAGCATGAGCCGAGAGACCTGTACACCACATTTTGTGACTCTAGGTCAAACGGGGCGTCGCCAGTGGGCGTGTCAATGTCACAATATTTACACGTGCACTACAGCGCCACCAACTGGCCTATCGCCACGAAATTCGGTGTGAGCTTGTATGATGACAACTTCTAACTATTTGCCAAGTTTCATGCTAATCAGCCAAGCGGTTAAGGAAAAACTCAAAGGAGTAATAAATGAGTACATTTAAGCCAAAATGTTGGCAAATTCAAGATGGCGCCCACCAAATTAGTAAAGTTATATGATCCAAATCCGGCTCTTTGTCACTGTAGCAAGTTGCACATCTCTGCAAAGGAACTGTGATTTTTAGTGAATTTATGTATATTTTTTTATATTTGGAACTCTATAGCGCCACCACATGGATGGATTGGGATAAAACTGTACATGTCTAGTCGTATTGGCACTCCTAACATAACTACCAAGGTTCATAGCTTTCTGTCTAATCGTTTTGGAATTATTAGCATTTTTGTGATAAGCCACGCCCAGTGAAATTTCATTGGCTCGTCATTCGGCCATATTTGAAAATATCAAAATTCCAAATATAACTTTTATGAGACATGGTCTAAGGAGTATGTATACCAGGTTTCATCTCAATTGGTCAAATTTTGTAGGAGGAGTAGCATTTTAAGCGTTTTACAAAAAATGCTAATTAGCAAAAAATCCAATATGGCGGACTTTATAGGTCCTGTTGGCAAATGTGTTCAGAATGAGCAAATGGACATGCATACCTAATTTTGTGAGTCTAGGTGAAACGGGGCGTCGGCAGTGGGCGTGTCAATGTCAAAATTTTGTCACGTGCACTACAGCGCCACCAGGTGTTCAATCTGCGTCATAATATAGAACATTCAAGAGTTTGGGAATCCCAACAAGCGTGCCAAGTCTGGTGATTCTAGGCCAAACCAGCTCACGGGAATTTTAGGTGAAAGGGGAGAAAAAAAAAAAAAAAAAAAAAAAAGAATCAGAACAAAAACAATAGGGTACCTGCAGCTTCGCTGCACGGTCCCCTAAATATAGCTGCAAGCAGCGATTTCCGGGGACCGTGCGGCATTAGCGGCATTTGTGAAACGCAGAAACCGCAAAATGGTAGACAGCTCTAGACAGGGTTGACGCAAAATACAAATATTTGTTTCTAATCAGGGCTTTTGCCATTGCTGATGGTATCTTTACCCGATCCGGTAAGGGCTTGCGTATTAAGTCTTTTAAGTACAAGTGAAACAGTGAACAGTTAATACTGTTACATTTCTTAACTTTTGCAATAAAAAGGTGTTTCTTAATGTGAAAACAACATTAAAAGAAGCATAGCATTTGCACAATAGTTTTGCCAAACATTAACCAAGCCATTGGTACCAAGCTGGAATTGACCACATACACATGGAAAGCCAATACTGTATCCACTAGGCCTAAGCAGGTTAACAGAAATGAGGAGGCCAAATAAGAATTGTGTGTTGCGGTATCAGATTGTTTTGGCTTACTGACTTCATAATTCAAACAGATAACAGGTAATATTGTGAAATTTCCTAGCCTTTGCAATAAAAAGAACATTCTTACAATGACGTGCACATTGTGTGCCTCAAAAAAAACTCGGGAACAGGTGGGGATTGAACCACCAACCTACTACACGGCAGTCAAATGCCTTAACCACTAACGTACAGAAACTTTCACAGTTGGCATAGTAGGTAGACGGCCTGTTAACCTCTTCCTACCGAGGGCAAAATAGGCCAAATTTTGCCTGTTTTCACTAGTGACAAACAAAGGTGGTTATCTCAAAAACTATAAATGGTACAAATATGGTTCATGGCTTTTATTAAAGCAGACACCTGCAGTATTACGACTAAGCAGTGAGAACTCATAGAAATCCAGTTTTTGATACTTAACTACAACAATTTATGTACAGAAAATATAAAAAAACTAAAAAACGGGTACCTACATTCAAGTTTAAGAATTTTTACCTGGGGAGCTACAAATGCAATCAAGGAAATGACTCCTCTATCTGATTCATCAATATGCTGCCTACCTCTGGTAACAATCTGGTGTCAATATCTCAAACCATTCAAATTTTACAGGTTTTTTTTCAGGTGAACCTTTTTCGTTATCCAAATGGTGCCAAATGGTGCCAAATGGTGCCAAATGTGCCAAAAATGGCAATGTTCCAGAAAGGTCTCAATATGATTTATTTTTTAGGTTTTTACAATAAAATGAGATAATTTGTCAATATTGGCAATAAAAGTTCATTTTTAGACGTGTTCTTGGTGTTCTGCATATTACACAACTAACTACCCAAGGTTACAAAAAGCTGTCAAAACCAATGTAGCAGCACAGTGAATCTTGTGTATTTCACCAGAGCCCCATTAGCCAGAAATGAGTCCAGGAATGTGCAAACAGGTTTTCAAATGAATAATGGGAATAGTATGAAACTTCCCTACACATTAATGCTTGCCAGTCATGTCCTTTATTCTGTTGCCACCTCCTATGACAGGGACGTTGGGGTTGGGTTTTAGGAGGCAAACCTGTATACATGACAAACATATATCAACTATATACAAGTGCACTAAGGTGTACTACTAAAAGTGCAGTGGATAAAAAATCAAAAGTCCACCAGTTTCCTAGATAAAAAATAAAAACACCCCTGCTGTAACAAATAAAAAGATCCTTGCCTCTAATTGCTGAAGTTACCGTATTTACACAAAGAAAGTACAAAATGGCAGGGTCCAAAAAGCTAAAAAAAATGAACTAAAAACAAAAAAAGGTAAAGGATCAAAACATCGGGGTGGAGGTTGAGGAGAGATTATTTAACCATTCATACAGAAGCCATTTAGACTACACATTCCCTCAGGAGAGCAATCTGCATCATTACAAATCCCACTAACCCTGTCCATGGAATTGTCCACCATGTTGATATACCCATTAGTCCCCCTTATACAACAACAATCAACAATAATAATAATCAACAAGTACTCCCTCATGTTATCATGTTCTCTCCCTCATACCATGCATAAATTACCATTTTGTTTACCTGCACAGCCTTCTGTACTGCATACAGAACAATTTACTCAGGTGGAACAATGACTTTACTAAACACTTCCAGAAGCCATTTCACACTCAAAAAAATCGTTTTAGTAGCTCATCTCAGACACAAATAGATAGCTAGCTGCTTGTTACCTGTAATTTTGCTTGCATTACATTACATTTATTTAGCAGACGCTTTTATCCAAAGCGACGTACAGTAAGTGCGCACAGAGACATCAAGATCACTACAGAACAGACAAGGCAAAGCACATCCTTCGCATAATGTAGCAGCTATCCCTAGCAATGAACGTCGACTGTAGTTCACAGTAAGCTGTGGGCAAATCAGCAACACCACACTTCCATTCCTAATACTCGTATAAACTATAACAAACAGACAGGAAAACACAGGGATGCTTGCTAGCTTGCCACTGGAAAGGCAATACTATCTATATTAATTTAGCTGAGAGGGACCGATTTTATCCATAAGTATATAAGGTTAGTTAGCTTCACAGAAGAAACACAGGGATTCACGCATTGCAGCTAAATTTCCTTCGATGCTTACACCAAACATCTGTGTTGTTGGCAACGCCACGTAACACGTGCGAGTTTGTCAACACAGACAATACACCCTAAGTTTACTTCATAAATTATGTATCATACCGTTGGAATGTGCAATTTGTAATATTAATTGTATGAAAAACAATAAAATACAGTTGACAATGTAATTACGAACCCGCATGGCATTGCGTGAATTCACACTGGTATATCGAAAAATCGGTAATACCACCAGCCCTAACGACGTTACCTGCCATGGCGAAATTCAATGCGTTTATAGCATAACACTGTTAGTATGATAAAACAACTTACATGTCAGCAACATCATCTCGGTCATCAGTGGATTCAGCGTCACTGAGACAGGATGAGTCTCCCTCGGCAAAAACATCTTCTGGCTTATCCAATTCGTCTAGCACTTGGTGCACGGATAAACGCCTCAAAAATCTCGACATAACTACACAAAAACTGTATCAAAAATACTCTAAAGTAAAAAATGTAACTGCGGGCCTTACCTAATTAATTGTGCTTTGCTAAACGGAATGTAGCGAGCTACGCTACAAGGTAAAAACACTGCGCCATTTTGGTTCGATAATTACGCGTGGCTCGCCACTTCCTCATACGCACGGCTCACTTTCCTTTTTTACGACGGCTATTGTATTCAATAGCCGGCTTGTTTCAAAGATAAGAGTCTTGGCTATTTCCTGGAATATTTGACAGACAGTTTTAAAACCCAATGGAAAGCTAATAATACTCAGAGTGGAGGCGGGTGGAAGACGGTTTTTCCCACTTCAGATAGGCCTATTGTGCTATCAGTCAAAGAAATACACCCAATTGACGACGGTTTTGCATAAATCTCTGCAAGCATGTTCAAAACTACTCTGGCTAACATATACTAAGCCATGGGATTGGTACTCCAGAAACTGGCTGAGTTTCACAACGCCAAAGTGAACACAGCCGAACGAGTCGTAATCAAGTGCAAAAAAGCACAAGTCGGTTTAAAATTGGAAAAAAATAATGTACAGCCGTATGAAAGTTTTAAAGTATTTTTTCTTGAAGCCTAAAGGTATAATGATTTTTCAAACCAAAGTTTTGTGAAATACAATTAAGCAGAACAGTTTACCAGCACATTGTTTATGGTGTGACATCAAGCTGCAATACATGTTTGAGAATTAGGTCCGAGTTTCCAACGTTATTTAGGAAGTTTTATCCCGACGTTTTGGGCTTAAAAACCACTTTCCCAGAAGGAATGGATATATCTTAAGGATATTTAATCAAAATATTGAGGTGAGCAGTTTATTATATATTATTAAATAAATGAAATGTATAATGTAATAATTTCCGTCACGCCGGCGTGACCGCTAGGGGGCGTTTGGCATTAAGAGGTTAACAGAAATGAGGAGGCCAAATAAGAATTGTGTGTTGCGGTATCAGATTGTTTTGGCTTACTGACTTCATAATTCAAACAGATAACAGGTAATATTGTGAAATTTCCTAGCCTTTGCAATAAAAAGAACATTCTTACAATGACGTGCACATTGTGTGCCTCAAAAAAAAACTCGGGAACAGGTGGGGATTGAACCACCAACCTACTACACGGCAGTCAAATGCCTTAACCACTAACGTACAGAAACTTTCACAGTTGGCATAGTAGGTAGACGGCCTGTTAAGCAGAGATAGTGTACTTGGCGGATGGCATACCTGCCATCCCAACATTTGTATTTCTTTAGTGCCACCACGCAGATTGATTGGGTTAAAACTGCAGGGCTCGAGTCTTGATCTAACTCTCAATCAACCCACCAAGTTTCAGAACTTTATATCAAACGGTTTTAGAAGTACTAGCATTTGTGCGATAAGCCACGCCCAATGCAAAATCCATTGGCTTCTCATTCGGCCAATTTTTGACATACGCCTTAGTAAAGTAATGCGTGTATGTAGGAACGCGGGTTGAGTACCTTAAACAGGTTTGGTGCAAATTGGTCAAATTCTGTAGGAGGAGTAGCATTTTAAGTGTTTTACAAAAAATGCTAATTAGCGGAAAATTGAAGATGGCAGACTTCATGGTTTCTTGAGGCAAATTTGTTGGGCAGGAGTAGCAGGATGTATCCACCAACTTATGTGACTGTAGATCAAACGAGGCGTCGGCAGTGGGCGTGTCAATGATTTTTAGTGAATGTTTAAATATTTTCTTATATTTGGATTTCAATAGCGCCACCACGTTGCTCGATTGGGTTGAAACTGGAGAGGTCTGGTCCAGATGTTACTCTTAAAAGACCTTCCAAGGTTCATAACTTTCCGTGAAATGGTTTTGGAATTATTAGCATTTTTGTGATAAGCCACGCCCACTGGATATTTATTAGCTCGTCATTCGGCCATCTTTTGAAATATCAAAATTCTGTTTATACCTTTTATGATGCATGGTGTAAGGAGTGTGGTTAACAGGTTTCATGTAAATTGGTCAAATTTTATAGGAGGAGTAGTATTTTAAGTGTTTTACAAGTAATGCTAATTAGCGGAAAATCCAATAGGGCTAACTTGATGGTTCCTAGAGGCAAATTTGTTCAGTATGAGCAGCCGGACCTCTATCCCACATTTTGTCACTCTAGATAAAACGGGGCGTATGCAGTGGGCGTGTCAATTATTTTTTTGTGAATTTTTTCACATTTTCTTATATTTGAATCTATACAGCGCCACCACGTGGCTAGATTGGATTGAAACTGTAGGGGTCAATTCCTCATGTTACTCTTAATAGATCTACCAGGTTGCATAACTTTTTGTCAAATTATTTTGGAATTATCAACATTTTTGTGATAAGTCACGCCCATTGAAAATTAATTGGCTCGTCATTCGGCCATCTTTTAAAATATCAAAATTCTGAATATAACTTTTATGAAGCATGGTCTAACGAGTTTGTGTACCTCGTTTCAAGTAAATTGGCCAAATTTTGTAGGAGGAGTAGCATTTTAAGTGTTATACAAAAAATGCTAATTAGCGGAAAATCCAATATGGCTGACTTCATGGATTCTTGAGGCAAATTTGTTCAGCATGAGCCGAGAGACCTGTACACCACATTTTGTGACTCTAGGTCAAACGGGGCGTCGCCAGTGGGCGTGTCAATGTCACAATATTTACACGTGCACTACAGCGCCACCAACTGGCCTATCGCCACGAAATTCGGTGTGAGCTTGTATGATGACAACTTCTAACTATTTGCAAAACTCAAAGAAGTAATAAATGAGTACATTTAAGCCAAAATGTCGGCAAATTCAAGATGGCGCCCACCAAATTAGTAAAGTTATATGATCCAAATCCGGCTCTTTGTCACTGTAGCAAGTTGCACATCTCTGCAAAGGAACTGTGATTTTTAGTGAATTTTTGTATATTTTTTTATATTTGGAACTCTATAGCGCCACCACATGGATGGATTGGGATAAAACTGTACAAGTCTAGTCCGATTGGCACTCCTAACATAACTACCAAGGTTCATAGCTTTCTGTCTAATCGTTTTGGAATTATTAGCATTTTTGTGATAAGCCACGCCCAGTGAAATTTCATTGGCTCGTCATTCGGCCATATTTGAAAATATCAAAATTCCAAATATAACTTTTATGAGACATGGTCTAAGGAGTATGGAGACCAAGTTTCATCTCAATTGGTCAAATTTTGTAGGAGGAGTAGCATTTTAAGCGTTTTACAAAAAATGCTAATTAGCAAAAAATCCAATATGGCGGACTTTATAGGTCCTGTTGGCAAATGTGTTCAGAATGAGCAAATGGACATGCATACCAAATTTTGTGAGTCTAGGTGAAACGGGGCGTCGGCAGTGGGCGTGTCAATGTCAAAATTTTGTCACGTGCACTACAGCGCCACCAGGTGTTCAATCTGCGTCATAATATAGAGCATTCAAGAGTTTGGGAATCCCAACAAGCGTGCCAAGTCTGGTGATTCTAGGCCAAACCAGCTCACGGGAATTTTAGGTGAAAGGGGAGAAAAAAAAAAAAAAGAATCAGAACAAAAACAATAGGGTACCTGCAGCTTCGCTGCACGGTCCCCTAAATATAGCAGCAAGCAGCGATTTCCGGGGACCGTGCGGCATTAGCGGCATTTGTGAAACGCAGAAACCGCAAAATGGTAGACAGCTCTAGACAGGGTTGACCCAAAATACAAATATTTGTTTCTAATCAGGGCTTTTGCCATTGCTGATGGTATCTTTACCCGATCCGGTAAGGGCGTCGGCAGTGGGCGTGTCAATGATTTTTAGTGAATTTTTAAATATTTTCTTATATTTGGATCTCTATAGCGCCACCACGTGGCTCGATTGGGTTGAAACTGGAGAGGTCAGGTCCAGATTTTACTCTTAAAAGACCTTCCAAGTTTCATAACATTCTGTCAAATGGTTTTGGAATTATTAGCATTTTTGTGATAAGCCACGCCCACTGGATATTTATTGGCTCGTCATTCGGCCATCTTTTGAAATATCAAAATTCTGTTTATAAATTTTATGATGCATGGTGTAAGGAGTGTGTTTAACAGGTTTCATGTAAATTGGTCAAAATTTGTAGGAGGAATAGTATTTTAAGTGTTTTACAAGTAATGCTAATTAGCGGAAAATCCAATAGGGCTAACTTCATGCTTCCTGGGGCAAATTTGTTCAGTATGAGCAGATGGACGTCTATCCCACATTTTCTGACTCTAGATAAAACGGGGGCGTATGCAGTGGGCGTGTCAATTATTTTTTTGTGAATTTTTAAATTTTTTAAATATTTGGATCTATATAGCGCCACCCACGTGGCTCGATTGGGTTGAAACTATAGTGGTCCATTCCTCATGTTACTCGTAATACATCTTCCAGGTTTCATAACTTTCTGTCAAATGATTTTGGAATTATCAGCATTTTGTGATAAGTCACGGCCATTGAAAATTCATTGGCTCGTCATTCGGCCATATTTTAAAATATCAAAATCTGAATATAATTTTATGAAGCATGGTCTAAGGAGTTTGTTTACCTCGTTTCAAGTAAATTGGCCAATTTTGTAGGAGGAGTAGCATTTTAAGTGTTTTACAAAAATGCTAATTAGTGGAAAATCCAATATGGCTGACTTCTCATGGATCCTTGAGGTAAATTTGTTCAGCATGAGCAGAGGGACATGTACACCACATTTTGTGACTCTAGGTCAAACGGGGCGTCGGCAGTGGGCGTGTCAATGTCACAATATTTACAACGTGCACTACAGCGCCACCAACTGGCCTATCGCCACGAAATTCGGTGTGAGCTTGTATGATGAAACCTTCTAACTACTTGCCGAGTTTCATGCTAATGAGTCTAGCGGTTAAGGAAAAACTCAATGAAGTAATAAATGAGTACATTTAAGCCAAAATGTCAGCAAATTCAAGATGGCGCCCACAAAATTAGTAAACATCTATGATCCAAATCCGGCTCTTTGTCACTGTAGCAAGTTGCACATTCTCTGCAAAGGAACTGTGATTTTTAGTGAATTTTTGTATATTTTTTTATATTTGGAACTCTATAGCGCCACCACATGGATGGATTGGATAAAACTGTACATGTCTAGTCCTATTGGCACTCCTAACATAACTACCAAGGTTCATAGCTTTCTGTCTAATCGTTTTGGAATTATTAGCATTTTTGTGATAAGCCACGCCCAGTGAAATTTCATTGGCTCGTCATTCGGCCATATTTGAAAATATCAAAATTCCAAATATAACTTTTATGAGACATGGTATAAGGAGTATGTATACCAAGTTTCATCTCAATTGGTCAAATTTTGTAGGAGGAGTAGCATTTTAAGCGTTTTACAAAAAATGCTAATTAGCAAAAAATCCAATATGGTGGACTTTATAGGTCCTGTTGGCAAATGTGTTCAGAATGAGCAAATGGACATGCATACCAAATTTTGTGACTCTAGGTGAAACGGGGCGTCGACAGTGGGCGTGTCAATGTCAAAATTTTGTCACGTGCACTACAGCGCCACCAGGTGTTCAATCTGCGTCATAATATAGAGCATTCAAGAGTTTTGGAATCCCAACAAGCGTGCCAAGTCTGGTGATTCTAGGCCAAACCAGCTCACGGGAATTTTAGGTGAAAGGGGAGAAAAAAAAAAAGAAAAAAAAAAGAATCAGAACAAAAACAATAGGGTACCTGCAGCTTCGCTGCACGGTCCCCTAAATATAGCTGCAAGCAGCGATTTCCGGGGACCGTGCGGCATTAGCGGCATTTGTGAAACGCAGAAACCGCAAAATGGTAGACAGCTCTAGACAGGGTTGACCCAAAATACAAATATTTGTTTCTAATCAGGGCTTTTGCCATTGCTGATGGTATCTTTACCCGATCCGGTAAGGGCTTGCGTATTAAGTCTTTGAGCCCTTGAGTTAGGCATTTAATCCTTTTAAATGAGTGTCCCCCTAATGTTATATAGAATGTTCCTGGCACGTTCCTGGAACGTCATGTTGAATGTTTGAAGAACACAAGAAGAAGGTTCCCAGAAAATTCCCCCTACGTTACATGGAATGCACCTAGAATGTTGCACTGATGTTATATACAATGTTTGTAGAGCGCAAGAGGAAGGTTCCCAGAACATCACCCTCATGTTACATCAAACCTTGCCCTGATGTTTTATGGAATGCCCAGAACAGGGGTCTCAAACTCCCAGCCCGCAGGTCACATCCGGCCCCCGTGGTGCCCCCTGGCGGCCCGCCAAGTAGTTGTGAGATTTAATTAAATCAGGCCCGCAACCAGTTGTCGGGTAAGTGAGGACTAGGTAAAATGTGTATTTTCTGAATCCAGCGGTTCCAACAGTCAATGCCCTTGTTAAAACGTTCAGCACTCTGAATACTGAACACAAGCGATATTGCGTGCTAGAACCCCTCACCTAACCTACATTCAAAATAAGTTTTACGTTATTTTAATTTAATAATTAGGGGACCGTGCAGCGAAGCTGCAGGTACCCTATTGTTTTTGTTCTGATTCTTTTTATTATTATTTTTTTTCTCCCCTTTCACCTAAAATTCCCGTGAGCTGGTTTGTCCTAGAATCACCAGACTTGGCACGCTTGTTGGAATTCCCAAACTCTTGAATCCTCTATATTATGACGCAGATTGAACACCTGGTGGCGCTGTAGTGCACGTGACAAAATTTTGACATTGACACGCCCACTGCCGACGCCCCGTTTCACCTAGAGTCACAAAATTTGGTATGCATGTCCATTTGCTCATTCTGAACAAATTTGCCTCAAGGACCCATAAAGTCCGCCATATTGGATTTTTTGCTAATTAGCATTTTTTGTAAAACGCTTAAAATGCTACTCCTCCTACAAAATTTGACCAATTGACATGAAACTTGGTTTACATACTCCTTAGACCATGTCTCATAAAAGTTATATTTGGAATTTGGATCTTTTCAAATATGGCCGAATGACGAGCCAATGAAATTTCACTGGGCGTGGCTTATCACAAAAATGCTAATAATTCCAAAACGATTAGACAGAAAGCTATGAACCTTGGTAGTTATGTTACCAGTGCCAATAGGACTAGACATGTACAGTTTTATCCCAATCCATACATGTGGTGGCGCTATAGAGTTCCAAATATAAAAAAATATAAAAAAATTCACTAAAAATCACAGTTCCTTTGCAGAGATGTGCAACTTGCTACAGTGACAAAGAGCCGGATTTGGATCATATAACTTTACTAATTTATTGGGCGCCATCTTGAATTTGCCGACATTTTGGCTTAAATGTATTCATTTATTACTTCTTTGAGTTTTTCCTTAACCGCTTGGCTGATTAGCATGAAACTTGGCAAATAGTTAGAAGTTGTCATCATACAAGCTCACACCGAATTTCGTGGCGATAGGCCAGTTGGTGGCGCTGTAGTGCACGTGTAAATATTGTGACATTGACACGCCCACTGGCGACGCCCCGTTTGACCTAGAGTCACAAAATGTGGTGTACAGGTCTCTCTGCTCATGCTGAACAAATTTGCATCAAGGATCCATGAAGTCAGCTATATTGGATTTTCCGCTAATTAGCATTTTTTGTCAAACACTTAAAATGCTACTCCTCCTACAAAATTTGGCCAATTTACATGAAACGAGGTACACAAACTCCGTAGACCAAGCTTCATAAAACATAATTTCAGAATTTTGATATTTTAAAATATGGCCGAATGACGAGCCAATGAATTTTCAATGGGCGTGACTTATCACAAAAATGCTGATAATTCCAAAATCATTTGACAGAAAGTTATGAAACCTGGTATATCTATTAAGAGTAACATCTGAAATTGACCTCTACAGTTTCAACCCAATCGAGCCACGTGGTGGCGCTAAATAGATCTAAATATAAGAAAATATTTAAAATTCACAAAAAAATGATTGACACGCCCACTGCATACGCCCCGTTTTATCTAGAGTCACAAAATGTGGGATAGAGGTCCGTCTCCTCATACTGAACAAATTTGCCTCAAGGAACCATGACGTTAGCCCTATTGGATTTTCCGCTAATTAGCATTACTTGTAAAACACTTAAAATACTACTTCTCCTATAAAATTTGACCAATTTAAATGAAACCTGTTAAACACACTCCTTACACCATGTATCATAAAAGTTATAAACAGAATTTTGATATTTTAAAAGCTGGCCGAATGATGAGCCAATACATATCCAATGGGCGTGGCTTATCACAAAAATGCTAATAATTCCAAAACCATTTCACAGAAAGTTATGAAACTTGGAAAGTCTTTTAAGAGTAACATCTGGACCTGACCTCTCCAGTTTCAACCCAATCGAGCCACGTGGTGGAGCTATAGAGATCCAAATATAAGAAAATATTTTAAAATTCACTAAAAATCATTGACACGCCCACTGCCGACGCCCCATTTTATCTACATTCACAAAATTTGGTGGATACATCCCGCTACTCCTGCCCAACAAATTTGCCTCAAGAAACCATGAAGTCTGCCATCTTCGATTTTCCGCTAATTAGCATTTTTTGTAAAACACTTAAAATGCTACTCCTCCTACAGAATGAGACCAATTTGCACCAAACCTGTTCACTGGACTCAACCAGCATCCATACATACATGCATTACTTTACTAAGGTGTATGTCAAAAATTGGCCGAATGAGAAGCCAATGGATTTTGCATTGGGCATGGCTTATCGCACAAATGCTAGTACTTCTAAAACCGTTTGATATAAAGTTCTGAAACTTGGTGGGTTGAGAGTTAGATCAAGACTTGAGCCCTGCAGTTTTAACCCAATCAATCTGCGTGGTGGCACTAAAGAAATACAAATGTTGGGATGGCAGGTATGCCATCCGCCAAGTACACTATCTCTGCTTAACAGGCCGTCTACCTACTATACCAACTGTGAAAGTTCCTGTAGCTTAGTGGTTAAGGCATTTGACTGCCGTGTAGTAGGTTGGTGGTTCGATCCCCACCTGTTCCCGAGTTTTTTTTGAGGCACACAATGTGCACGACATTGTAAGAATGTTCTTTTTATTGAAAAGGCTAGGAAATTTCACAATATTACCTGTTATCTGTTTGAATTATGAAGTCAGTAAGCCAAAACAATCTGATACTGCAACACACAAGTCTTATTTGGCCTCCTCATTTCTGTTAACCTGCTTTGGCCTAGCGGATACAGTATTGGCTTTCCATGTATGTGGTCAGCGGTTAAATTCCGCCTTGGTACCAATGGCTAGGTTAATGTTTGGCAAAACTATTGTGCAAATGCTATGCTTCTTTCAATGTTGTTTTCACATTAAGAAACACCTTTTTATTGCAAAAGTTAAGCAATTTAACAGTATTAACTGTTCACTGTTTCACTTGTACTTAAGACTTAATACGCAAGCCCTTACCGGATCGGGTTAAGATACCATCAGCAATGGCAAAGGCCCTGATTAGAAACAAATATTTGTATTTTGGGTCAACCCTGTCTAGAGTTGTCTACCATTTTGCGGTTTCTGCGTTTGACAAATGCCGCTAATGCCGCACGGTCCCCGGAAATCGCTGCTTGCAGCTATATTTATTATTAAAAATGACAATCATCAATTAAATCGCCAAATTCTTTGATAGGTAAGTCGAACAGTAACCTGGTGGATCAACCAACAAGCCAAAACAAGGTCTAAATCAGGTCTTGAGATTAAAGAATTTTATTAAGCGAAAACAGTCAATTAGAATAATGACTTGAAATCATACATTCACTAAGGAATGTAGGCTGACTACTTATAATTTACAAAATGGAAGACATTAAACCAGACATTAATTTGGATATACCAGTAAAAGAGAGATAAGCCAAAAATTGCCAATATTATTTACCCTCCAGCTGAACAGGAACAAAAGGAAACGCACCAGGAACCAAAAAGGATGACTTCTCCAAACAAACTCCACAATTGACTAACTTCTTTTTCTGCGGTACACTCATAAAATACCTCCACAGGAAGACCATCCCTGTCCTGATTGGGTTAAGGTATGGGGAGGGGGGAGAGGGGTCATTTATGACAAAGACTGGCTTATCTTTGATGTTGGGGGGTGAGGGTGAGAGAGTGACAGAGATAGAGAGAAGGGGGGAAATATTAGATATCCTATACAGTCTTAAAAAAATAAATAAATAATTATATAAAATACAAATATTTTTTTATTGGATATTTTAGTGTTCTCATCAGGACGTTAGAGCCGCAGACTCAACACGAAGTTAAACTCCACTCAAAATGAAGAACAAGAGTCGTCGTTGGAGTCGAATAAACTTTACTCCCTCACCATGACATGGAGTGAAAACTGCAGAATAAAATACAGAAACAAAATACTGAGGCTTGTGTTGTCTTTACAAACACCCTGTAAATACACTGTGAATAAATCGTTTTTAATATGAACTCTTTCCTAATTTATTAAACACATTTTAATCAAATAAGCCTTGATATATCAACTTACACATGTAAACAATGAAATACTATAACTTACGACATTGATCCATCAGTCCTTTTGTCTGGATGTGAACAGATTGCAACACAGATTAAACCATGTGGCTTCCATGGATTCCTGGCATCTACTGACTGCCTGACAGGAAGTGATGCGTGACTAACAGGAAGTGATACATTTAACTAACTTTATCAATAATATGAAATGAACAAACAATACAAGTCAACAGAAAAGCACTGCAAAGCAGCACCCTAACCCCAAACCACATTAAATGTCTTTAAGACATCACACTCCCCGCCTGACCTCAGTGAGGTCACTGAACCTAATATACAAGTTCGATCAGGCTTTGTCTTCTGGGAGAAGTAAGACAATTTCTGCAATTGGTCTGAGAAATGTCTTTACAGTATCTTGGTCGGCTGTTTTGACCTCGACCTTTCTGACGTGTCCATCTTTTCCAGGGAACGTGGCGGTGACCCTAGCCATAGGCCAAGAGTTGCGTACGACCTGCTTGTCTCTGAGCAGGACCACATCCCCGATTTGTAGGTTTCTGCAAAGTGATGTCCATTTCTGCCTGCGTTGTAAACAAGGTAAGTACTCTCGTTGCCAACGTGTCCAAAATTGGTTTGCCAGAGCTTGGACTTGTCTCCACTGTTTTGTGTACAGATCTCTCTCTGAGAAGTCGCCAAGGGGTGGTGGAACACCGGTCTTTTGCATGAGAAGCATCGATGGAGAGAGGATCTGGGGGTTGTCCGGGTCAGTGGATACTGGTACAAGTGGTCGTGCATTCATAATGGCAGTCACTTCCGCCATTAAAGTAGAAAGCACTTCATGGGTAAGGCGAGTGTTTAGCTGGAGCAACATAGAATCAAGGATTCTTCTTGCGGTGCCTATCATCCTTTCCCAACAGCCCCCCATATGGGAAGCGTGTGGTGGGTTGAACTCCCAGACACATCCTTGTTCACTGAGATACCCTTGTACATTTGGGTCCAGCTGGCTTCTATCCATCCCGAGTTCCTTGCTTGCGCCAATGAAGTTAGTCCCGCAGTCCGACCTCAACTGCTTAACCGGGCCTCTAATGGCGAAGAAACGCCTGAGTGCATTTATGCAACTCGAAGCATCCATGGACTCTATCAGCTCAACATGAACTGCTCTTGAGCTCATACAACTGAACATAATGGCCCATCTCTTGCTTTCAGCCTGTCCTCCTCGGGTCCGCCTTGCCACAACTGACCAAGGGCCAAAAACGTCCAGGCCCACGTATGTAAACGGAGGGCATACTTGAAGGCGTTCGGGAGGCAAGTCTGCCATGTGTTGTTCCTCCACCTTCCCTCTGAGTTTCCTGCATGTCACGCAGTTGTAGAGTACTGAGTTTATGAGTCTCCTGCCACCCAAGACCCACAGTCCTGCTGCCCTTACAGCTCCCTCCGTGATGTGGCGACCCTGGTGCTTCACTTGTTGGTGATGGTGCCGTGTCAGCAGTAGGGATACATGGCTGTCTTTAGGCAAAATAATGGGATGCCTTTCGTCAGTCCCCAGGTTGGAGTGTCGTAGCCGGCCTCCGACATGGATCAACTTGTCCTCAATGATCGGACTGAGCTGTTGGAGACAGCTGCTTTTGGGAATTGTTTTTTGTGCTTGGAGAGCTGCAAGTTCCTTTGCGAAGGCTGACTTTTGTGTCGCTTGGAGGACAACATGCATTGCTTGGTCCAGTTCCTCTGGGGTGCGAGGATGTTTACACCTGTGCCAGCCTTTGCACTCACCCTTTTTGTTTGTCTGTTTGCAGGATCTGCCGATGTGGATGAGGAAGGCGACACCTCTGAGGAGTGAGCGGAGGCTGGAAAAGCGCTGGAAGCGGCCTGGGGTAAGTATATCCTCGTTTAGGTAAGTATTGTAGGTCTGTACCTCCGGTCTAATTTCTGTGTCATTTTCCGGTTCTATTAGGTTGAATTTTTCACGTTTGAGCTTTTCCGGCAGGTGGTGATCTCAGGAAAGGTGGTCCGGAGAACCAGTTGGTCTGTGCCAGGCGAGAAGCAGGTAAAGCCCTCAACGCATGGTCGGCAGGGTTTTCCTCAGAGGGGACGTAATGCCATTGCTCTGGTTTTGAGGACTGGCGTATGCGTTGCACCCTGTTGTGAACATAGACGTAGAATCTCTTGGTTGTATTGTGGATGTAACCAAGGATTACCTTACTGTCGCTATAGAAGTTTATAGCATCAAGCTTGATGTCTAACTCGTCTTGGATGAGATCCGCCATTTCAACAGCTAAGACAGCTGCGCACAGTTCCAATCGCGGGATGGTAGGTTCAGATTGGGGTGCGAGTCTAGCCTTACTTATGACGAATCCAACCTCAGTTTGTCCGTCCTGTTGAATGGTCTTCAGGTATGCGACAACTCCGATTGCTTTCGTCGAGGCATCTGAGAACACGCATAGCTCGGTGTGCTCTGCCACGACAAGTGACATGTTCGAGTAAGTACGTGGTACATGGAGCTGCCTGAGTTCCTGGAGCGATTCTCACCAAGTGTCCCACTTGTCACGTTTTCCTTCTGGGAGAGGAGCATCCCAGTCTGAGGGTTGGGAGCTAAGCTCCCTTAGGAGAGCCCTTCCTTGGATGGTCACAGGTGCCAACAGACCCAAGGGATCGAAGATGCTGTTGACCACGGAGAGAATGCCGCGGCGAGTGAATGGCTTGCTTTCTGTTGTCACAAGGTAAGTGAAGGTATCTGTGGATATCTCCCAGAGGAGACCCAAGCTGCGCTGAGTGAGCGGAGTCTCTCCGGCAAGGTCTAGGTCCTTGACGATAGTTGCACAATCCTCAGGGGGAAAGGCCTTCAAGACAGTTTGGCTGTTCGAGGCGAACTTGTGGAGACGGAGGTTTGATTCCCCCAGAGAGGCTTGCGTCCTTCTTATTAAGTTGATTGCTTCCTGGTCAGTAGGTAAGGATATCAAGCCGTCATCAACATAGAAATGCCTTTCCACGAATTCAACGGTGTCGGTGCCATGCTGTTGTGCTCCTTCTTTGATGGCTCTTCTCAATCCATAGATTGCCACAGCCGGTGAGGGGCTGTTGCCGAAAACGTGGACTTTCATACGGTATTCTATGACCTTCTTAGTAACGTCGTTGTCCTGGTGCCACAAGAAACGAAGATAGTTGCGGTGTTCTTCACTCACCTCGAAACAGTAGAACATCTGTTGGATATCTGCTAGCACTGCTACCTTCTCTTTCCGGAAACGGAGAAGAACCCCAATTAAGGTGTTATTCAAATCCGGGCCGGTTAGCAACACGTGGTTGAGAGAGACACCATGATGTTCAGCGCTCGAGTCAAAGACTACCCTGATCTGGTTGGGTTTCCGCGGATGATATACTCCGAACGTAGGAAGATACCAACATTCCTCCTCATCCTTCAGCGGTGGTGCCACTTCGGCGTGTCCATTTTGGAAGAGCTTGCCCATGAATGCAAAGTACTGTTCCTGCATCTCTGGTTTCCTTTTCAGTACTCTCTGCAGAGACGTGAACCTGCTGACGGCCTGCTCTCTGTTGTTGGGAAGGCGCTGGCGGGATTCCCTGAATGGGAGTGGGGCAATCCAACTATTCTCTTTGTTTCTGTAGACGTTAGCATCCATTATGTCCAGAAAGATTGTATCCTCAATCGACGGAGCAGGTCTGTTGTCATGTTCTGTTCTGTTAAACACTGTTTTTCCCAGCGTCTCCTCTGTAGCTTTTGCTGCTTGGTTGATGTTGTCTTGCATTCCTTTGACATGCATGTAGCCTGTGCAAGGTTGAAAGATCGAATAACGGCTGCCTTCCAGCACATTGGTCTTGTAGCTGTTGACCGTCGGCTTGTGGACATTTCCCAGGCACACTTCGCCTACTACCACCCAGCCAAGGTCCAAACGTTGTGCGAACGGAGCGTTGTGTGGCCCGTTAACTTGCTGTCTGACTTTGTGAGCTCTCAAAATGTCCCTTCCGAGAAGCAGCAGAATTTCTGCTTTCGGATCTAGTTCCGGGAGGTGTTTAGCAATATGCTGGAGATGGGTTTGTTGAAGCACGGCACTTGGTGTCGGAATCTCTGAACGATTGTTCGGGATTTCACTACACTCGATGAGTGATGGGAGTGTAATGACCACTTTGCCATCTAGAGATTCAACTTGGAATCCTTCAGCACGTCTCCCTGATGTTTCTACTAAACCAGAACAGGTTCTCAGCCGATAAGGGGATGATTTGCCTTCTACATCAAAGAGGTTGAAGAACTCTGGTTTGGCCAGTGAGCGATTGCTCTGATCATCCATTATCACATAGGCATTGACAGCCTTGTGCCTAGCATCCTTAGGATATACCTTTGTGAGGCAAATCTTAGCACAGGAGCGGCTCCATTGGCCTTCACCGCAAACCTCTGTGCAGCTTGACTTGACGTCAGCTGGGTTAGCTTCAGTTTCTCCCTCCCCGCCGTTCTCTGGTGATGGTGAAGGAGCCTTAGGGGATTGCAGTGGCGGGCCAGGATGCATGACTGTGACATGGTAACTGCGGTCACATTCCTGACACTTCACTGTGGACTTGCAATCTTTGGCAAGGTGTGAAGTGGACGCACAGCATCTGAAACAAATTCCTTTTTCCTTGAGGAAGGCCTTTCTTTCGTCGAGTGGTTTGTTTCTAAATGCTCTACAATCTTGGAGTGAGTGTGGTTTGTCGTGCACTGGGCAGATCTTGGTTGGGTCAACATTTGTTTGTTTGTTGATTTTTATTGCGGCAACATCCGTCTTGTTTACTGAGAAAGTCCTGTCGTTGAATTTCTTTAAGGCGGGTCTTTCTGGTTTGATGGAGTTTGCAGCGCTCCCTTGGAGCATGAAGCTGGGATCATTCCTCTTTTTGGCTTCATAACACACAAATCTGCAAAAGTATTCAAAGGGAGGGAACCGGCCATTGTTCTCTTCTTTGAATCTCGAGCCAGCGGACAGCCATTTCTCTTGGAGTCCAAAAGGCAGTTTTTCAGTGATTGGCGAGATGCCTCGTGAGGTGTCCAAATATGACAAACCCGTGAGATAGCCATCCTCTTTGGCACAGAGGATCTCGGACAGCAAGTCACCGAGCTCACGGAGCTTGACATGGTCTCGGTTGCTGAGTTTTGGGAAACTCTCCAACCGCTGAAAAAGTGACTTCTCCATAATCTCTGGGGCGGCGTAACACTCGCGAAGACGTTCCCATGCTTTCCGTAGCGCCTCAGTGGGATTGCCCACATACACTGAGCGTATGCGTTTTACGTATTCACGTGACTCCTTGCCAAGCCACTTTGTCATGAGGTCGAGTTGCTGGGCTGCACTTAAATTAATATTGCTGATTGTGTTTGTGAATGAGGCATACCATGCGCGGTAGTTTTCTGGCTTGTCATCAAATTGGTACAGGCCCGAGTTTGTAAGATCTCTCTTGGCTAAGTACTGAGCCAAGGGTTCTTCAACAGGTGTTGAGATTGCTGGAGAAGCTTGTTTCGGGATATAGGGTTGAGCGTGCACGTTCATTCGTTCTGGAGTGTATGGTTGGAATTTTCCATCCCTGTGCTGAGGTAAGTATGGTTGACTGTTTCCTTCAGCTTTGGGTGCTGGCCATTGTTTTTTTGTAGGTAAAGGTAAGTATACATCATAGGCTGCTTTAAATTCTGTTTTAAGGTTACCTAATAAGCCTATCTCTCACCGCCATTTTGAAAAAGGAAGTGACGCAATGTCGTTGTATCCCGGTTTCCTGCCAGTGGCGGTAGCAATGGCTAACTGTGTGGAAGAATTGGGTGAAGCAATAATCTTTAGCAGATTTCTAGCACATCTACCAAAACTCCGTCTTTCAGACGTTGGTACATTCATAGAAAGACACACAAAGACAAAACATTCAAAAATGGATAAGGGATACAAGTTTTTTCATGAAGAATTTATCTTTAATTACGAAGGTAAAATACCAAGTAGCTAGCTAGCTAACGTTAGCCACTTGCTAGCTAGCATTTGCTTGCTAGCTTTTTTACTAGCCCGTTAACTATATATTTAGCCTATATATGTATTTATGATATCTTGAGGATGTTAATGAAAGTGTTGCCATTGTTCACTTTCGAATTTGGTCTATATTTTACATGTAGATGGTGGCCTACTAGTAATCTATCGATAGCCTATACTATCGTGCAGCCATTGAGTTTGCATATTTACATCCTGTTGTTGCCTACACTAATAGTAATATAGACTGTAGCTAATATATATCTAGCTAGATAATTTCCATAATATTTGTCCCATTTGATACCAAAAAAAAACATCTCTTTTATGTTCTCTTGGGCGCAGTATCCAACATAGTAGACAGTCAAGTGATAGTGCGAGCTCGGTGCTACAGATCTCTGAAAAAAAGCGAGGAGCCACACAAACTTGAGGTGTAGTAATGCTGTCAGGGTATCCCACGAACCGAGACAACTGTATCTGCAGTAGCTATTATGTTCATATATATTATTGCATTTAAAACATATTGACTATGTAAATATTTTAAAAAGCTGTAAAGTCATCTCGATTCGTGAAGGGTACTTAAATCAGTTCCGGAGTTGTTAATCATAGCAGTAGGGGTCTAATAGCCATTGTATTCTAGCAACTAAAGCAGAGCATACACTACAGTATTTTACCCCGTCTTAAGCCGGCGGTACACTACACGACTCTGAAAATCTTTACATCGGGGAACTGCTCACAATACATTTCACTATCTAAATCTTTGAGTCGGTGTGGGTGGTCAAACTACACAATTTGTTTCCAGGAATTTGATGCTGTACAACAATCCAAGAAGCTTCATTGTTTTTGTCTGAGAAACGCATGCTTGTTTTTATCAACGGCCACCCATTGGCTAGTCTGTGCCAAATCACGGCGTGTCAAAGATCTAAGGATTTCACTATGGGTAAAATCGTGTTGTGTATCCCCGGCTTAATCAGATAATGTACCACACCCAAATTGAGTCTTAAAACTGAAATTCAATTGACGGGTATGAAATCAATCAAATGCACTACAATAAATGGTTATTTGATCAAATTGAATTTATTGGTATTAAGACCATACTGCTGATGACTTTTTATATTGTTTATGTAATCTGTCTTATGAATGTTTAATAAACTTGCTACTCTCACTATTCTTTGCTTAAAGTTAAGTTCATATGTTCTTCAAAGGTGTGTGTGTGTGTGTGTGTGTGTGTGTGTGTGTGTGTGTGTGTGTGTGTGTACACATCCATTTTCACATATGACGTTTTGAGATGTGGCCTACCAAGTACAAGTTAGGTCAGTGGTTCTCAATCACGAGGGCCGCAGTGAATGCAGGGGTGCGTTCCGTTACTCGAAAACATTTCCTCCTCCTGCGTGCATGCGTGAGTCCTTCCTTCACCTGATCTGTAGATCATGGACTGTTGAAAGCAATATGGCAGAAACCTAACCTTGACAATCACTAGTCACTTCAGATCAGAGAAATCATGGAGGGGGTGGTAGTGGTGGAGACAATTCTTGAGTAACGGGCTCACCCACCCCGGGTATTTGATCCAACCATGCACTACACCACCTGATTTGACTTATTACCTCGAGTTTGGTTCAGTCAGGACCATAATTAGTTAAATCAGGTGGTGTAAGTGCACAGTTGTAATAAATACCTATAGACATTGTGGCTCTCCAGGAATGTGATTGAGAGGTTGAGTGTCATTGATTCAGGAAAAGGTGATTATAGTAGAATTTGGTGGTTAGATCATTGGCTGACAGAAACACACCAGAGAGCTGATATCTGGGGTTGGTTACCACTGTTAAAAAGACAATATTATCACACATACATGTTTCTTGTTCCATGAGTTCCAGTTCTGAAGCTCTTACTAATATTCACTATTCACGCTACTACTAACCCTATTAACTATATGTACTTGCAACTATGACACCATGATATTAATGTTGTAGATGGCACTGGACGCTGGAACTGGGCCCATCACACTGAAGAGCTTTGCCTGTACATGTGCTGCTGGTAAAGGGTTATGTAACCACATTGTGGCATTGCTTTATCAGACAGCACACTACAGTACTATGGGTACCAGGGTGGTCCCACTCCCTGTGGCTTGTACAAGCAAGCTTCAGTCTTGGCACAGGCCACGCAATCAGGTAAACACACACTGCAAGCCATGCCTAGGAAAATATAACACTCACCCCTGGTCTAGGAGGGCTGCAATGGCTGCAGATATACTAAAACCAAGTAACTCACCTTCTATAACAAGGGGGCATACTTATCAGGTGTAGTCCGTGCTTAGTTTGAGCAAATACCAGCAACTACTTGCAGCCCTCCAGGACGATGCTCATTTACACATGATACATGCTTAAAATGTGTTGACATTTAACTTCAGAAATTAAAACAAAAAAAGCCCTCTAAGCCCACCTCTATATGAAAACCATTTTTGTTTGTAAGGGGATTCACCCAGAACCAATTGACCAGCTTCTGGTCAAAAAGCCCAAGGCATCTGCCAGCTGTGGGGTGAAATCAACCCTTTACAGGGCATACAAAGGTAATTATGCATTTATGGTTTCCCAAAGCATTCAAAACAAAAACTTTTCATTAGGCATTATTAACCCGTGTTATAATGCGGGAAGAATAAAAATATACTTTTTGGTCAAATAAATTATAAGTTGAAACATTTTCAATATGGACACGACTTCAATAAAGCTCAGACTTTATTAACCATTTACAATTTTCAGGCTTTTTTCATTATAATGCTTTTCAATGGCAAAAGACTACTCCTGTACTACATTATAATAGATCTGCTTAGTTACTGATATGATATCCACCACACTCCTTTAAGCTTTATCGGTCCTGTGTTTTAGGATCCCTTCCAGACAAGAGATTCTTGTCAATTGGACAAAGTCTTAAAGACGTACAGCCACAACCATTGATATATCAGGCGCTTGATGGTATGGCAAACCTGAAAATGGTTGATTCAAAATTTGGACCAGTCCCATTCGAATCGCCACTGTCATATCAATGCCCCCCAACACCACCACAGACCAAAGACACCTGCCACCACCCTGATGCTCCTGTCTTCCCGCCGCTGCCTCTGTTGGGATACACTCTGCCTCAAAATCTGTCCTTCGTCGCCAACCTACATCACTTCTACCACCTGGAGTGTGTGGCTGTCTCTCCGGATTTATCAGCTGTGGGTTCAATGGCCTGCCAGAAGAGTGAGAAAATGCGCTCCGATGGGAATCTGGTGTAGTACCGGAAATCTTCATCGGAAACACAAAATCTTCTTAACTGGGGCTGCTGCACGAGCGACAGCCTTCGCACAGCTGCCTCCAATTCGTCAATCCTCCTCAGTGCTGCATCCATTGCCCCTATTGTGAGTACACAAAACAAAAACAAAAAAATACATAAGCTATGTCTGTTTCTCAAAACAAACATGAAGAAAATAAGTGATCTGCAAGCAGTGTTTGTTGCAATTAAAATAACATAGCTGCAGGTACCTCCCAAAAAAACAGAAACACCAGTTTTCCATAAAATGAAACCTGATTATCTACGCTGTTTTGAGACTCAAATCATATGCAAGATTAGATTATAGCTTGTTTTTTTCTGAATATGGCAATTAATCATAATTGACTATTAATCATATGATTATAAAATAATATGGACCTATATAGTCTTTTGACTTCAAAACTTAACGGAGTTGTAATATGAGCACAACAAACAAGTAGGTGTGCTTGGTGTGTGATTTCATTCATTGAGTTTGAGCGAAACCTTATTCCCTAGCTAGCGATGTATTTGTGTGCAGACCCTGCAGGCGCATAAGCATAAAATCATATATAACTGGGGGCAAAAAATATACCAAGGCTTCATTTGTTTCTGCGGTTTTTTGGTTTGATTAAAAAAATATATATCTCGTGATCTGCCTCCTCCTCAGCCACCAACTTGTCGACGGTCAGAAATGTGCGTCGTGCACAGCACTACTAGCTATATGGCCACAGCTAAAAATACGAGCTAGCTAATCTAGTTGGCTAGCTAGCTAGCTAACCTAAAACCTCACTGGTCGAATTAACCAATTTAAAATAACAATACAAACAACAATCAACAAAACAGAATGGTAACCAAGTAGGTTAGCTAGCTAGCTAATCAAGTTAATAATATACACTTACCGGCAGGTGGTCGAGCATCGTAGTCATGATCGGACACCGCAGGAACAGCGGCGGCCATCTCTACCTCTTCGCCGTTTTCCGCAATCTCCCGAACATCCGACCCAAGTCGTTCCGTAGCCCTTGCATACGGTGACTTTTTACGGGAAGACCTGTTTGCCCATGCAAAATGACAAGGCACCGCATCTTTCCTCACACGTTTCAGGCCACCCGGCGTCAGGAACACGTCTCCCTCCTCAAAATGGGCGCTACAGATGTAGGTGCACTTCGTTACTTTGAACAAAGGACCTTCCTCTCTCCTCACGGCCTGGACCCACATCTTCTTTCGGCCTTCGTCTTCCGGGAAATTGTGAAAACTTAAATATGGGTGCGTTTGTTTGCTGTTTTTGCACAAAGGGACACAGCACCACCTCTTGCTTCTACTTTGTGCCATGGCGAATGGTGGGAGCGGAAGTGAAGATACAACGAGTAATCATAAACCGGAAATCGCACCCCGGAAATGAGAGATAGGCCTATGATGGTGGTTGTACGATGTCTTCTGCAGGTGACCGCTGTGGTATGAAGCCTTCGGCCAGCTCCATATGGGACGGGCCCACAGTAAGTGAGTGTTGGGATTGAGCATGTTGTTTCAGGGCGTTTTGTGAATGGACATAGTCACTGGTGCGTTCCATTTTATTTTCAGACTCTGATGCTGCAATTTCATCTACAACTTGGAAACCTTCTGCAATTTCCAAAACCTGTGCCTCCGCTGTTGCTGCGTCTGCTTCACATTGTAGCTTTAACACTTCCATTTGTGCGTCTATTCTAGTTTTTTCGAACTGTACTTCAGCATCTCTTCTAGCCAACTCAAGCTTCAGCTTTAGTTGCTGTGATGCGTACGCTGCTCTAATCTTGGCTGCTTCGGCCTTAGCCCGGGCACGTGGTGCTCTGCTAGATGAAGAGGATGAAGATCTTCCTCCGGAAGTTGAGGATTTTCCACTTTTTTTGGAAGCCATTTTGATCCTTGCAAAAACTGATCTCTATCTGTCTTTTCACTTTAGTGTTCTCATCAGGACGTTAGAGCCGCAGACTCAACACGAAGTTAAACTCCACTCAAAATGAAGAACAAGAGTCGTCGTTGGAGTCGAATAAACTTTACTCCCTCACCATGACATGGAGTGAAAACTGCAGAATAAAATACAGAAACAAAATACTGAGGCTTGTGTTGTCTTTACAAACACCCTGTAAATACACTGTGAATAAATCGTTTTTAATATGAACTCTTTCCTAATTTATTAAACACATTTTAATCAAATAAGCCTTGATATATCAACTTACACATGTAAACAATGAAATACTATAACTTACGACATTGATCCATCAGTCCTTTTGTCTGGATGTGAACAGATTGCAACACAGATTAAACCATGTGGCTTCCATGGATTCCTGGCATCTACTGACTGCCTGACAGGAAGTGATGCGTGACTAACAGGAAGTGATACATTTAACTAACTTTATCAATAATATGAACTGAACAAACAATACAAGTCAACAGAAAAGCACTGCAAAGCAGCACCCTAACCCCAAACCACATTAAATGTCTTTAAGACATCACAGATATTTTTCTCAAGAACAACACACTTCGTAATTCCCCAAGGAAGCATACATAAATATGTTCAATTACTTTGTTTCCCATTTGAAATGCTGCGTATATTCAACCAGTTATACGGTAGCTAGCTAACTGAGCGCGATCATGTGAACATTCGTTATGTCCCACGGAATTGAATGAATGCAATTAGTGAAAATGGCTATGTCAAAATCAAAGCGAAAAGTCGATGAGGAACAAAGAAAATTTCAGGAGAAGTGGACACTGGATAATTTTTTTGTCAAGTTCAACAACAATGCAACTTGTCTTATTTGCAAGGAGAAAATTGCAGTCCTGAAAGAATATGATCTCAAACGCCACTACACAACGAAACATGCGGAGCAGTATGGCAAACATCAAGGAGAAGGATGAGAGAAGATGGTTTCTCAGCTTAAAAAGGAACTATCTTCACAGCAAAACCTCTTCCTAAAAGCAAAGAAAGAATCCGAGGCCGGGGTGTTGGCCAGTTACATGGTGAGTGTGATGATTGCAAAAGCTGGAAAGCCATTCACAGATGGTGAATTTATTAAAGATTGCCTACTGAAGGTTTCTGAAGTTATGTGCCCAGAAAAGAAACACCTGTTTAATAACATCAGCCTTTCCGCAAACACGGTAGCCGAACGTATTGTTGAGCTTGCAAACGATATTGATGTGCAGCTCCACGAGAAAGGCAAAAACATCAGTGCATACTCGGTTGCACTCAATGAGAGTACCGATTCCACTGACAGTGCGCAGCTCGCTATATTTGTTCAGGGTGTCAGTGATAATTTTGATGTCACAGAGGAGCTTCTTAACTTGAAAACAATGCATGGTCGGACAACCGCAAATGTAATCTTTGGCCAGCTCTCAGAAGCAATTGATCAGGCTGGGCTGCCGTGGAGCGCATTGGCCGGCATTACCACAGACAATGATAGGGAAAAGGAACGGTTTAGTGGCGCTGGTACAACGCAAGTTGGAAGAAGAGAACGTAGAGCAACCAGTTACATTGCACTGCATCATTCATCAGCAATCGCTGTGCAGCAAATGCTTAAAGTTCGAAAACGTGATGTCAGTTGTAATGAAATGTGTTAATTACATTTGCTCCAGGGGCTTGCAGCATCGTCAGTTCCGTGCATTTTTGGAAGAAATTGAATCACAATACGGTGATCTACTGTACTTTACAGAGGTGAGGTGGCTTAGCAGAGGAAATGATTTAAAGAGGTTTTTTGAACTGAGAAAGGAAGTGCAGAGATTCATGGAGGAAATTAATCTGCCAGTACATGAACTGGAAGACAAAAAATGGATGATGGATCTTGCCTTCCTTGTTGATATCACACGAGTTGAATGTCCTGAACCTAAAGCTGCAAGGCCCAGGGCAGCTTGTAACAGCAATGTTTGACAATGTGAAGGCCTTCACTACAAAGCTGAGGCTGTGGAAAAGTCAGCTGTCACAGAACACCACCACTCATTTCCCAGCATGCAAGTCTCTTTTGGAGGAACAGGGCACTTCACAATTCCGTGGCAAAGAATATGCTGCTGCCCTTGACCTGATTCTGGAGGAATTTGACCAGCGGTTTGCAGACTTCAGGAGATACAGAGACACCTTCCAGATGTTTGCTGACCCTTTCTCTGTTGATGTGGAAACAGCACCAGGTGATCTGCAAATGGAGCTGATAGAATTACAGTGCAACACTGTTCTGAAGAATCAATTCAAGGAATCACAGGGAGTTGAGTTCTTCAAGCTGCTACCACCATCCTTCCCTTTGCTTTGCAAAATGTTCAGGAAAACAACGTGTCTGTTTGGCAGCACATACATGTGTGAAAAACTTTTTTCCACAATGAACTTTAACAAGTCCAAGTACCGCACAAGGCTAACTGATGCACACCTTGCTGCCATCCTGAGGGTTACAACAGCATCACTCAAGCCCAACATTGACAGACTCGCTGAGCTAAAGCGTTGCCAAGTATCTGGCAAATGCTAAAAGCATTTGGGAGTGCCAGTCATTGTACAAAGTTAAAGTTTTTGAGTCTTTTTTTTTTGGGACTGTTTTCGGGACTTTTTTCCCCCGCAAAAGGATCTTCGGCTATGTTCTGGCCCTCAGGAGAATTTCAAGATTGACCATTGGCCCTCAGGTAAATTGAGTTTGAGACCCCTGGCCCAGAGAATGTTCCCCTGATGTTATATAAAATGTTCATAGAGCACAAGAGGAAGGTTCCCAGAATGTTACCCTCGTGTTACATAGAACATTACCCTGATGTTTTATGGAATGCCCAGAGAATGTTCCCCTCATATTACATAGAATACTCTTAGAACACCAGAGGAAGGTTCCCAGAACGTTACCATCATGTTACATAGAATGTTCCCCTGATGTTTCATGGAATGCTCCTAGAATGTTCTCCTGATGTAAGCTGTTCATAGAGTGCAAGAGGAAGGTTCCCAGAACGATACCCTCATGTTACATAAAACATTGCCTTGAAGTTTTATGGAATGCCCAGAGAATGTTCCCCTCTGATGTTACATGGAATGCTCTTAGAACGTTCCCCTGATGTTATATAAACTGTTCGTGGAGAGCAAGAGGAAGGTTCCCAGAACGATACCCTCATGTTACATAGAATGTTTCTGGAATGTTAAAGGGACATTCCTCAGAAACGTTGTGTGAATGTTCTTAGAACCTGAAAACAACTCAACATTGCATCAACCAGGGAACGTTTAGAGCAACCTTAGTAACATACAGGGAACGCCCTAGCATGTGATTTTGTTAGCTGGGTATGGACATAAATTCACTGACCATCAGGTCATTAGCATTTTCCCTAGAGCATTTGCCTGGAATTCAGACTGATTGCTACAGTCATCTTGATAATGTAATAATTATCATAATATCATGCCAATTGGTCTGGCAAATATGATCAGATATGCACATAAAGCTAAAACAAATGGCAAACTGACACACAGAGAAAAAAATACAGTACATGCAGTACATTACTGAAACACATCATATTCTGTTTTGCTGTTAATAGAGTCATGTTAAATAAAAGTGCATTGCCTTGCTCAAACAGTGGGGGAAAATTATTAACTTAACTTTCCTTAAAAAAATGCTGTTGACTCATGAGGATGACGCTCTTGCTGCACTTGTTTGGTTCACATCTTGAGTTCCTGCACTAAAGTCATGAAATGTAAAATCAAAATGTTTTTCAATTAATCTCAACTGAAACTAAATACAATTTACCATTAATAAGATACCTATACTGTAACAAATGTAAAACTAAAATCTCAATGTGCTTTGTTGCAAATACAGTGTATATACAATTTAAAATAACTTGCTCTGTAATATTTTAATTATACTGTTTATAAGACATAATACATTTAGGTCTATTAACCCTAGGCCTACTAGCTTAGCCTATTCTCCCCACCTTCTTTTCCATGTGTACTTCTCGTTGGCCCTTGCTGCCTGAAGAAGTCCTCTTTGTCCCTCAACAAATGTCATGAATTCAGTACATGACAATTTGAAGTTAAGGCGTACTTGAAGTTCTTCACCATTGCAACTGATAACCTGTTCCTTTGGTCAGACCACAGGTGCTCCATGTGACTAAACACCGTTGACAATAAGCATTACTGACAGGAATTGAAAAAATGTATGAGACAATCTTGAGCAATTCTGTCACTTGTTTTTCTTTGTTGAAAAAGAATGTCCATCTCTTCTCTGGACTCTTTGGGAATGGAGGAGATGACCTCATTCAGTATTCCCACATCATGGTAGAGTTTGTCCTCCTCAAATCCTAGGTCAAGGGTTGTGGCAAGGCTCTCGATTTCACGCCACTGCAACGGGCCATCATCAAGACGTAGACAGCTAGTTTGGGTCATCAGTGAATCTTCAAAATCAAAGTTGTCCTCCAGGTACTTAACTGCTCTGTCAAAAAACTTGTTAGTCAGCATTTTGCATTTTTCCTGTTCTCTTGAGCTAAGACTTTTCAGTGCTGTCTTGGTTTTGGATCCGTAAAGACTGTCAGATTGACGAGAGATCAGCTGGTTTCGCAGACGGCTCATTACAGAGTGTAGATCAAGGAGAGACGCTTTCAAATGGCAGAATCAAACACTTGCATTATGTTGTGCATGAACAACAAAAAGCACTCTGCATCAGCACCAGCGCTCCCAGCCATGAAGTTCCAGATGATGCTTGGACAGTTGAAGCTGCCCAGTGACAAAAAAATATGATTTCAGTGCCGGCCAAGATTCCAGGATTCGCTGAATTGCGGGCAGCAGAGAAAGCCAGCGGGTAGGTACGTGTCTCAGCATGTCTCTATATTGAGTTGAGGTGAACTCGCAAAATTCTCTCAAAGTCTCAGCTTTCTTTGCAGAGCACGAAAACTCGCAGTAGACTTTCAAAACAAAAGCTTCCACGTCAATTCCTGCTGCACTCAGGACTCGATTAGCTGTTTTGAGCCTGTTGTGTACAAGATGGCATTTGCAGTTGCCTTTCACAATTTGCGGATTGAGCTCTTTTAACTTCTGATAAACAGAGTTATGTTTCCCATAATTAACCAATGCGTTGTCTGCACCATACGCACTGATTTGACTGGCGGACAATCCGTTACGTTCCGTGACATCAACGATCTTCTGATGAATTGCCCTGCTCATCTCATCGGAATCATCATAAAAGCCCAATAGACCGTATTGCACACCCTCGGTCTCTTTGAAATACTGGACAGTGTGTGGGAAAAGCTTTATGTTGCCCGAGTTTGACGCGTCAGAACACACGCTGAAAAATGCAGTTTTTTTTCAACTCTGCTGCTAAATGTTCCTGGCTGTAGGGTGCCAAGACATTCTGCACTATAGCTTCACATTTAGTACGACCACAAGCCATTTTGGTGGCAATGCTTGAGTCGGTAAAAATCTTGGAACTGACCTTATTACCACAATCAGTGGATAGATAGCTATGCCCGTGCTGCACTCCGTGGTAGACTGATGTAACTTCAGCTACTGTCACTTTGTCTTCTTCAGATGAGCCTCTCTTCGTCATAAAATCCGTTATTGCTTTGTTTCTTCTTTACCCTAGCATCAAACGTTTATGCTTGTCACTGTTCGCGTGACTGTCAGTTGCTCCTCTGCCTTCATATTTCACAATAATTGTAGAAGGACAAAGTGAACACACTGCTGAATACTGATCGTTTGGAGATGGTTTCAACCAGCTAGTATACAGCTTGTGTTTTTCCCAATCCTTATTATATGATACAAAGCGTTTGAGTCTTTTGTGAGGATTTTTCATTTGTCCATCATCTTCCTCGTCCATTTCGCCACCCATCATTTGAATTCTTTAATTTAGGCTAAGAGGACTACTTCTAATGTTACTTCAATTTCCTTCAAATCACACACGCTGCTTGACAGCTTCAAAGCTTTCACGTTCGGCGCTGCATAAAATCATGATCACAACGCGTTGACGTAGAGTCTAAACCAATAAACGCGTTATTTATCTAAAATATTTGATTGGGTCAAATTACATTTAGGAACAAATACTGGAAGCTGTCTACATTTCATTAAACAATACTAATGCATGCAACACTCGAAAATACTCAGATTCTGGGACATTTCCTGTCATTATTTTTTCCAGGACAGACAACAAAAATCCGGGACAGTCCCGGAGAATCCTCATAAAAGTCCAGGTGGCAACCCTAGTATTAGTGGTAGGCTACAACTCAGACAGGATGTTCAATAACATACCTAACATCAAGTCCTGCAAAGTAGGATTATTTAGTTAGCTGGATAGCTATCTGTACATACTAAAACAGGGAACAGCTCTTTTTACTTCAGTCCGTTTTCCAGAATTGGGATGTTTTTTTCTCGGTGCATTAGTGGTATCTAGTTAAGAAATCCTGCTTAGGTGTACCCCCTGCTGTGTCAGACAGCGTCTTTAATGTTTTTAAATTGTTTTGATTGGTAGCCTAACGTTAGCTACAAACTAGCTAGATAAAATAGCTAGCTAACTAAGTTAACTGCAAATAATCGTCGGTCAGGGACGTTTAAGTGGATAAACCAAGGAGGTTATGTATACATTACACTGCAATCAACCGATTTGTTGAAGAGATGATAATCTGCAGTAACATTAGCTAACGTTACAGTTTTGGGGAGTAGATTCCAGGTACTTCATTTTTCACTAGCTATACTAATACAAAAGCCTCTTGGACAATCCAGCAGGTTGTCATAGCTCTGACTAGCTAGCACTGAAGGAAGCATAAATGGTCCATTCCAGAATTGGAGGACATTTTTTGTCCCACCCATGACATTTTAAATAATCCATGCACAAAATACTAAAACATGCATTTGTTGTGTAAATTATATTTGTCCTGAGACAAAATCTAAATATAGTTGTAGAAAAAAATTGTTCCAAAATATTATTTTAAATACCAAATAACTCTCGAGCACCCCCTAAATTGGCATTTTTCTCTTGACCCACCTTCTTGATGACTAAATTGCATGTCAAATCAACTTTTTTTGGTATGATTTTGTTGATATATGTCTCTTGTAATTGATAAAACTATTTGTTTAATCATCAACATATTTTAAATAATAGTAATTATACATTATACATTCATTATACATTCTTTTACCCGTAAATATACAGGATCTGTTTTTAAAGAGAGATGACATACACAACTTGAGAGGAAGCATGATTTACAAACAAAAATTGATAAATTCTACACTCAGAGGTCATTCTTTATCTATTGTGGGGGTTAAGCTTTGGAACAGTTTACATGTTGAGATTAAATCATCTACGAATTTGAAGGTCTTCAAGAGTAGGATAAAATGTAAGATGGTAGGAAACTACCAAATATAAACAATAGTGGGTTATCATGAAATGAAAACAATGTCACGATGTGCAAAAACATTGTAAGCGGTTTATACATGATCCTGGATCTTGCAACACAAGATTGCACAACCTGCTCAGGATGGAGCTTCTAAACTGGTCATTTAATGCTATTGATAAGGTATTCTCTACCAGGCGTGAGGGCACTGGCGAGCCTTCATGTCCTGATGGGACCTTTCTGACAGGGTACACTATGGATGGGTGGGACAAATGGCGTGTAGTGTGTCTTGGAGTACTGGACATAGAAGATGTGGAAGATGTGTACCTGTTTGGATTCATGATGTTGGGCCTACTCGGCCTGGGATTTGGCCTGTTTTTGGTGCACCGACAGCTGAGGAAAATGGGGTTTGACGTCTCTGGAAACAAGGAAGTACTGACCATATTGAGAAAAATGAGGTCTGACATCTCTAAAAACAAGGAAAAAATAGCCAAATTACAGGCGGAAATCATCAAGCCTCCGGGGGCCAGTGCAGATAATAGTGATGGGTAATGAACTCTGCGATTGGCACTCACACCTTCTCACGCATAATGCACTGCATTTACAGGGGACACTCGAGCATCATAAAAACGAAGAAACGGACACATTTATTTGGACATTATCTGAACAATATTCTGGACTGTTTGCTGTTGAAATTAAACAAATTGTTTTGACTAATGTATGACATGTACATTTAAATTCGACTTATTTGGACTTTATTATTTTGTTTATTTTATTTTATTTTTTCTTTCTCGGACTGTTTTGTTATAAAGCAAATTCAGCTATGCTGTTGTGATACGAAATAATCTGTTTTAAACAAATGTATAATGTGAACATTCAAATTTGATTTGGGAATTGGGGCGGGACTTTGATAAGCAGTCTGCTTTTTCCGTATCCCTTTTCGGCAGGTACTGTGTTTGCTCAGGGCATATTACAGAAATTGTGATGAAGTGTGACTATATGCGTGCCGAAATAAATAAAATTGAAGTTGTGTCCCACAACAAGCGCAACCCTGTTACCGATACCTATTTAGCCTGGCACAGGAAGAGAAAAACAGTGAGTCACATGACACAGAGGAAATGTCATCATCAAGCCATTTGCACCATGGGTAGACCAAAGGTAAGTCCTCTCTTCTATTTTTCATATTTTTCCAATCTTTTCAGCCTTGATTGAGTGTGTCACTCTAACCAACGCAACCCTGTTACTCATATTATCAGAATAAGACAAATTAATTTCAAAGTTTTCTTTCTTTATTTAAATAACTAAGTTTGTCCTTGACCATGACAGTAACATTACATTCCACAGCTAGCGTCTTTTCCTGAGAAAAAGCTAACATTAGCATTGAGTTGCAACCCTGTTACTTGCAACCCTGTTACCATAATTAGAGTAACAGGGTTGCATCTCCTTCAGTTCACTAAGAAGAAAATATCATTAAACAACATTCCTGTGGTCCTGTGAATTTATTTGTCACATTTATGTCATGATCTACAATTAAAAGTAATGCACTCATTCAACCCTGTTACTTTGCACAACCCTGTTACCCTAATTTCAACCCTGTTACCATATCATTTTCATTAAAATAATCTTAAATGATTTCCTCAGCTCACGAGAGTTTAACCTATTGTCGTTTTAATACTTTGAATGATTATATACATAATGTATTTGAGCAAATATTTGAAAATAAATACTGAAATTAGTAAAAAACTTGTGTGACTATTGAAAAGTTGGGCAAGATAGATTTCAAAGGTTGCTTAAATTAATATAAGTCACGTTTTATCTGAAATTAAATGAGTATTCAATGTGAAAGTGACCTTTTTTTACTTATTGGCAAAGACAATAACAATCTTTTTTTAAACAATATTTTAAAATATAATTTTTCAGGTTCCTGAGTATTGGTAACAGGGTTACGCCAAGCATAGCACACAACAAATAAAACATCTCATAAAAAGTGTACCTTTGATGCCTGAGCTGGACGAATAAAATTATTTGATGATTTATTACCTGTTTTTCTTAAATACATAACAGAAAATGATCAAATAAAGGGTACATTTTTCAAAAGTGTTGATGCCTAAATTGTCCTCCAATTCTGGAATGACCCAAATAACGTTACCGCATAGGCTACAAAGTGACTAAGTAATATGGGCATAGGCTAGTTGTAATTTTCATGCTGTATTAGTCGTTTGCTGTATATATGTAGCTGTCATATAAAACACAAATTTAGCTGTTTTTCTCCTTATGTTAGGACAAAAACAACTTGGCATGTTTGCATTTTTATTGCCCAGCTGAACCACTTAACCTGTTATAGTTGCCATGCACGTAATTTTCGTCAATTAGTAACCAAAGTTACAGAGTGGGCATTAAGATATCCTTGTAAAAATTTTGTCAAATAGTATAGTTTAAAATCTTTCTGTAATGATGAATTACTAAATCAGGACAGATTATTTATTCAAAATAGCCTTTATTCACCAAGACACATGCTATTACACAAATCTGCTAATCACATATTTACTTATATTATGAATGTAGCTTGCTAGGTTTAAAAAAAAGACTGTACTATAACGTTACGTTTCTTTAGGCGACTCTACCATCTACTCTCAGTTCACATTATCATACTGCTGGGCGCTGCGATTTTTGGACCACAACGGACCCCGTGAGTGAAGTGAGCCGTGATTGGCTGCAGAGGCTACCCACAATCCTAAAGGAAATGGGCCGGAGTGGGCGGGGATTTGGTAAAATGGGCGGAGAATGCTGACTTCAGCGGAATGAATGGGAGAGATCCAGCTTGTGGTTTCTAGTTTTCTAAATAGTTCGGTGGGTCTGATTACGTCTGCTGAATAAAGTTAGCTAGCTAGTTAAAAGTCACTCGGTTCGTCAGTTCAGTAGTAAATCATACCGAGTAATACCAATTATTTACAATGAAATGTCAAGAATACCATAACTTATGAAAAGTTGTTCTTTATTTCGACATTAGACCAATAGGCTACATCAATATAATTTACCTCAGTAATAAATAAATACCGTAAATGTTTATAGTTTGCGTGTCTGCAAAAATGGCCGATAATACCCACAATGCAACACTGGTGTGACGTCGTGCCTGTTCTCTATAGGCTCATCAGTTTTAATAGCGGTATTAACAGTGAACACACACACACAACTAGCTAACTTCAGTTACACTACATATGGCAGTAAATATAATTCAATACGCATATGAACAATCCCCTGCTGTTACAGTAATATCTGCTAACTTGTGTGCGACTTTCACTTACCAGGTGTAACGTTAGCATCAGGCTCCTTTTCTGTAGTTTCTGTAGTGTCATCTGCAGTGTCATCCGAAGGGCCAGGCTTACGAAAACAATGAAAGAGTGTAGTTTGATTTAGTTTCATATCTCTTTTAGTATGCTACAATACTATAGAACAGTAATTCTACATTAACGTTTGCTAATTTTAAACTTGCACCACTACAGAGCTACTGTCAAGCAACTGTGTTCGTTAGTAGGTGACATCAGGTCTAGGTCACAGGTCACGGCCAAACTCAAAGCCCCTCCTATATGAAAAGCCACCACGTTCTGCTTCATAACACAGACAGAGCGAACATTAATGGAAGTGTGAATGGAGGAGATGCCTTCCCCTGCAAAACTTATTTTATTGCAGTTATACTCTACCCGGTATTTGCTAAACAAAATCACTGAAGTGAAAGTTCTGTCACAAAACTATATTGTTACGTATCCATGTGAATTTTTAAGTGGGTATACGGAAATCCTGGAGCTTTCTTAGTGGGTATATGGCGTATACCTGCATATCACGTAGACTACACCACTGGTCAGTGACTAGAATATTTGTACTGAACTGAAATTAACAATTTGAATCAGTAAAGTGATTCGTAATTTCCAGCACTACTTCATGTGCTCATGTAAGCACGTTAAGGCATGCTCCATGCATCATAAATAGTTTTTATTTTTCAGTCCGTCACTCCTGGCGTCCCCCTCCTCTTGCTGTGCTGTCGGCACGGTCTGATTGAGAGCGCAATTAACACAACCGTTTTGGTCTTTATTAGGGCAGGGCTCAGCAAAAATGTCTTTGACCTCGGACATGCTGAGAATTCTAGTGGTTCTGACTAGCAGCAGGCTAGCTGATAGCTAGCTAGGGGATAGTTAACATTACTGTAGTGAGAGCAGAATTTTAACATATGAATGTTTTCCTTCAGTAAATCCAATGGACAGACTCTCAAAGTGTGACTGATTCTTATCCAAAACAGGTAGCTACCATACTTTTTGTAGTGTTTATTTTCTTTTGTTATTATCTAACAATGTTAGCAGCTAACGGTCGGCAAGCTATTGAATAACGTTAGGTAATGGTAGTTAATTGTTAGCTGGCATAACGTTAGCTAACTACTGAATAACATTAAGGTAGTTAACGTTAAGTAACGTTATCAACAATAAACTGGCATTCCTTTGATAAGCTAAACTCACGACACCAACTACTGTCAGCTAACGTAAGAGTTCATGAAAATTAAAAACATGACAATGTATTTAATCGTTTGTAATGTAACTTACCTGCCAATAACCTGATGCCTGCTGCAATAGCTATCTACAGTCTACTAGCCGATTGAGGGAGAGCGGGAAGATTTCCCAATTTACATAGGCTGCTATGGAAAATATAGCAGGCCATGGCAACAAGAGTCAAAGAGTCATTCTGATTAGTCTAAACAACTTGAACTGAAAAGTATCTGATCTGCAGTAAAATTACACACATAGGACGGCAAATGGAAACGGGGTGTTTTTTATTTTTTTCCGTTTGGAGGAAAAAAACATGGCCATTTCCGGGACAGGTCAAGGCATGGACTGTCCCCAGAAAACGGGGATGTCTGGTCACCCTAGTGACCCCAGCATTGGGAAGGCCCTTGTGGAGCAAGAGGCTGAAGAATGCAGGTATTTGTACACGTCTTTGTATACGAAATCATCATCATTTGGGTCTGCTGTATCACTGATATGTTAATTTTGTAATATATCATAAGGTCCAAAGACTAGAAAGAGCATAAATTAGATTTAACCCATGCTTTATTACAATATTTTTTACAACCAATTAAATGTACAACCTTTACATTTTGCAGGAAGACGCTGGGACACCTCATGATGGCACTGGAGGCCAAATGGGCCACCTATGAGCTGGCCACTGTCGGGTAAGTGAGGACTAGGTAAAATGTGTATTTTCTGAATCCAGCGGTTCCAACAGTCAATGCCCTTGTTAAAACGTTCAGCACTCTGAATACTGAACACAAGCGATATTGCGTGCTAGAACCCCTCACTTAACCTACATTCAAAATAAGTTTTACGTTATTTAACCCATAAAGACCCGGACCCACTTTACCAAAAAGGAAAATTATGAGGGATATAAAACAGACCAAATTGGCTGCAAGAAACACATTTCTGGAGCAATTTTGAAATTTTACCGTTTAGGTTGCAAAATTCTGTGATGTTACACATATGTCACATTGGGCTTTTGTGATAAATGTATAGCTCATGTGAACAACATAGGGAACGGTTACTTTTTACTAAAAAATCAAAAAAGATGTACATGTTTTCCATATTTTACTGTTTTATTTTTACTTATCCAATATTTAGGAAGTCTGCTGACAACAGCATAACTCTTAAACAGCCGGAAAAAGCTCTCCTGCTGCAGAATGTCAGAAAAATGCTTGTAAAGAACAGGTGAAACTGAACAGGAATTCCTTTAAGTAATAGAAATGTGCAAAATAACATTTCATAACATGGTGCAACCCACATATCATTTTTGAAAAACATTTTTTTGAATAATAGTCTCCTGGTAAATGTGTGCTTCATGACAATATTTGGCTTAGTTCCGACTAGAAATTTTTTTACATATTGACAAATATTTTTGAAAAAGTCAAAATAAAATAAATAAATAATACAAATAAAGAACACTGTACACCTGTACACCTGTAATTTCTGTAGCTGTCAAAAACTCTGTCTGAAAATGATCTGTCTCAGAACCAACTAAGAAATTATACACAGCCATCTATAACAATCACAAAAAAAAATCCCACCATGTTCTAACCATTAAAATAACGTTTCATAACATGGTGCACGGTTACACACAACCAGTCGTATTCCAAGCAACCCACGTATGATTTTGAAAAGATTTTTTTGAATAATAGTCTCCTCCAGAACCAACTAAAAAATGATACACAGCCATCTGTAACAATCACAAAAGTTTAGAAATCCCACCATATTCTATCCATTACCATGAGTCCTCTCTCTTTCTGGACTATTGATAATAATAATTTAGCCTATGCCAAATGGTAAAGCTTGAAGCAATTTCTGTCAGCTGTGAAACAAAGTCGCACATCACATTTTTCACAGAGAATGTTGGTTGCATTGACTGTGCAGGCTTTACAACGCCCCCGTTTTTCACATCTTATAGGCCAGTGGGCAAACTGGTCTGTGCGAACATCATTTGGAACCCCAACGCGGATTCTCTTGGGGGGTGCCAGTGGAGGTGAGGCATCAAGCAGTGGACGACCCCTTTTTGCATTGACAAAAATCAGGCTCGTAGCAACCTCTGCCTGGAACTTCCGCTGTTTCAGTGGCTTTTGGACACCAAGCAATCCACAGTCACGGCGGTAGACCATCCATGCATTAACGAGACCTAACATGATAATTTGCCAGAAGAGATAGAGGTACCACCTACGCGATCTCATGTGGTACTTGTACCTTGCAACACATGCATCAAGGAGGTCTATTCCACCCATGAATGTGTTATACTCCTTCACAATGTGTGGTCTGTTCACTTGCACATATACCTTGTCTGATTTGCTCCAGCGTCTGGCCTGATCCTCAGGTTCAATTGCACAGTAGGATGAGATCAGGGTAACAGACTTGTTGTCATACCACTTAACAATGGCAATGCTGTCATCTTTCTCTACTCTGCAGTCAACGGAACCTCTGCCTCTCTTAGCAAGGTCTTTCTCATCTTCGAGCTGACAGCCTGCCAAACGGTTGTTGCGGAGTGTTCCAACGAAGTAGATTTGTTGTTCAAGGAGCTTGTGCACCAGTGGCACTGAAGAAAACAAATTGTCAGCAAATACCTTGTAGTTCTTACTTGCTGGGAGTGTTTCACACAGCTTGACCACAACATCTCCTCCCATACCCAATGTGGTTTTCTTCCCAGTGCCACCTTGATAGACATCAAAATCACAGAGGATTCCTGAGGAGGAACAGCGAGCCCATATCTTCAGCCCCCAAGGATGAGGCTTGCCCTTCACATACTGCCGTATTGGACTTCCTGTCCCTCTGAAGGACACCATTTGCTCATCAACAGAGTTATACTCCTCTGGCGTGACTTCAAGACAATGCTGTAGGATATCTAATATTTCCCCCCTTCTCTCTATCTCTGTCTCTCTCTCTCATTCTCAACCCCCCCATCAAAGATAAGCCAGTCTGTCATAAATGACCCCTCTCCCCCCCCCCTCCCCCCACACCTTAACCCAATCAGGACAGGGATGGTCTTCCTGTGGAGGTATTTTATGAGTGTACCGCAGAAAAAGAAGTTAGTCAATTGTGGAGTTTGTGTGAAGAAGTCATTCTTTTTGGTTCCTCGTGCGTTTCCTTTTGTTCCTGTTCCGCTGGAGGGTAAATAATTTGACAATTTTTGGCTTATCTCTCTCTTTTCTGGTATATTTCCTAATTAATGTCTGGTTTAATGTCTTCACTTTTGTGAATTATAAGTAGTCAGCCTACAATCCTTCGTGAATGTATGATTCCCAGTCATTATTCTAATTGAATGTTTTCATTTAATAAAATTACTTAATCTCAAGACCTGATTTAGACTTTGTTTTGGCTTGTTAGTTGATCCACCGGGTTACTGTTCGACTTACCTATTAACGAATTTGGCGATTTAATTGATGATTCTAATTTTTAATAATAATTATTAAATTAAATCACGTAAAACTTATTTTGAATGTAGGTTAAGTGAGGGGTTCTAGCACGCAATATCGCTTGTGTTCAGTATTCAGAGTGCCGAACGTTTTAACAAGGGTATTGACTGTTGGAACCACTGGATTCAGAAAATACACATTTTACCTAGTCCTCACTTACCCGACATAATCGGAGGTTCCACCGAGATAGGTTGTCCTATAGCATACTAAATTTTGCTATTGAGTAAACTGCGGTAAACTCTGAGACAAGTTCAAATCTTTTTCTAATCGACTGGTCTTAGATTTATTTATTTTATTTAAAAAATATATATATATTTTTTTATATTATTATGGCATACCAGACAAAGAGAGAGATGCCTCATTTACCCTCCACTGCTAACCTACCAGCATTCCCTGGCCAGTCAAGGCTGGATCAGCAGTGGTATCTCATGTTATCAGAACGGCAATATTTGATAGCCCAGTGCCCAAAATTTGCAGAACAGCTCAAGGCAATGGACCAGCTGAAGGAGGAGGCCCTTTACAACCTGCGGACTGAGTATTTGGACTATCTGATTTCTCCAGATAGTGATGAAACCAAGCGCAAGATTGTCCAAGGGATAAGGTCGTACCTAGAGAAAAGACAACATTTTCTCTACCTCTGGCGGTCAAAGCAGGCATGGGAGGAGGTAAACCAGATGTGGAAACTGGCTTGGGAAAAGCACCACTCTAAGTCAGGAGTTACTGCCAAACCAGTTTCTTCTGTGGCAGTCCAGCATGCGCTGGAAGGAGCAGTGCATGGCGCCATTCCAGCCATAACCCAGGCACCACCCCCCACCGAGGACAATACAGCACTCTCCCTTGACTCATCCCCACCCCCTTCAGGCTTGGACAATTCTGTGGATTTTGTCACCTCCACAGACAATGTAGCCGCCCCCCTGGTGAGCCCCCCTTCCCTGGAGGAATTTTGGGGAAACAGCTCTGTGTCTTGTATCACACCAGCCACCACAGAGGATGTGACCCCACAGGACGTGGAATCCGCTGCTGCAGTCCTCTCAGCTGAGCCAGGTGAGGAGACCGTCGAACCCCTGGAGGCAGAACCTGCTACTGCAGACACAGCAGCCCAGCTGGTGAGGAGACCGTCAAACCCCTGGAGGCAGAACCTGCTACTGCAGACACAGCAGCCCAGCCTGGTGAGGAGACCGTCAAACCCCTGGAGGCAGAACCTGCTACTGCAGACACAGCAGCCCAGCCTGGTGAGGAGACCGTCAAACCCCTGGAGGCAGAACCTGCTACTGCAGACACAGCAGCCCAGCCTGGTGAGGAGACCGTCAAACCCCTGGAGGCAGAACCTGCTACTGCAAACACAGCAGCCCAGCCTGGTGAGGAGACTGTCAAACCCCTGAAGGCAGAACCTGCTACTTCAGACACAGCAGCCCAGCCTGGTGAGCAGACCGTCGAACCCCTGGAGGCAGAACCTGCTACTGCAGACACAGCAGCCCAGCCTGGTGAGGAGACCGTCAAACCCCTGGAGGCAGAACCTGCTACTGCAGACACAGCAGCCCAGCCTGGTGAGGAGACCGTCAAACCCCTGGAGGCAGAACCTGCTACTGCAGACACAGCAGCCCAGCCTGGTGAGGAGACCGTCAAACCCCTGGAGGCAGAACCTGCTACTGCAGACACAGCAGCCCAGCCTGGTGAGGAGACCGTCGAACCCCTGGGGGCAGAACCTGCTACTGCAGACGCAGCAGCCCAGCCTGGTGAGGAGACCATTGAACCGCAGGACGCGGAACCGGCTTCTACAGGCCCATCAGCCCTGCCAGGTGGAGAGGTCTACGCACCCCAACAGGTGGAGTCAGCCCCCACAGAAAAGTCCACCCAGGCCGAGGACCCCACCCCACCCCTTGTGGACTTTTCTTCCCCTCCTGCTGAATCCGGGGAACCTCTGTCTGCTGCACAGACAGAAGGGGTGTGCTCTGTGGACTCTCCCACTTCCACAGTTCCTGTGATGGAGGAGATAGGGGGACTTCTGCGAAAGTCTCGCTCCCCTATCAGAGCTGTAAAGAGACCCCGGGAGAAACGGAGCAGGAAGCCAACCCCCGGCCGTTTTACGACTCCTCTGGCCCTCAAAGTCTCCGCCAGAGTGTTGTCTTGCAATCCAAAGCAAGATGAAAGCAGTCAATTTAGCACAACAGTTTCCCCCACCCTCGTCTCTCCACCCCCGAGCCACACCTGCAAACTTCGCACACACACGTCATCCAGGGAGAGTGCAAGAGCCCTTTTCCGACATCAGAAGTGTTCGGAGAGCAGTGATGGACTGCATGCCTACGAGCAACGATCAGCCCAGCTGCCCAGAGAGGGAACCAAAGCCAAAACTGGCATAGACCCCTGGACAGAGATGAGACGGGCGTGGTTAAGGGGCATCCACGTGCGGAAGAAGCAAGATGACAGGATGCCTCCTGTCATCCCGGTTTGCTGAACGCTGTGGCCCTCTGCAGCCAAAGGACTGCCAGTAACCACACTGGGGTTCTAGGAGGTAAAACTGGCACTCTGCCTGCCCCTGCCCCCCCCCTCACCACCCCCCCACATCCCTACCACCACCTTTTAACATAAGACAATGCCCATGTTTTTAAGTCCCTTTTTTAAAGTGTAGGTGCCCCCTCCAATGCTGTTCCTGGGCACTTGTGGACAAGTCTGCCCTATTCAGGTGATTATTTGGACTGGCAATCTTGTGGATAGTAAATCCTGTCCGTAAGGTTCCCCTGAATGGACTAAGTGCTTATAACATGCAGTGTTCCCCTCTTCACATGTTGCTGTGAGTGATAAGGCCTAAACCCTCAAGTCCCACAGTCTTCTCCTGCCACTCCCCGAAGGACCCCCAGAGGCACAAGTGCAACCGGACCCATACCCTGCCGCGGGAAGCTAGCCTAAGCGACTGCCGTCAGCAGTCCACCCAACTGGACCCGAGCTCAAGGAGCCAAAACGGATTCCGACAGGGAAAGAGGTGCTTCCCCGCCCGTCAGTAGAGAGGTCTTGACCGCACTTTTCCGCCTGTGGATCGTCCAGCTGCCTGTCACAGGAGACAGAGCCCCCCGCACGCTGTGCAGAATTGGTAGAGACACTGTCAAATTAGGCCGCCTTTCACTCACACAGTTACAACATTAAGGGGAATAAGCACTGCATGTTATCCAAGGAAGTCCAGGGAGCCTCTTCCCTTGCCAGTCCAGATACCCTGACACTGGAGAAGGAATTGACTGAACCAAGGTGCCATGACAGCAGTGAAAAAAAAAAATAAATGTCTGCACCACACCGGATCATCACAATGGGACTAGTAAACTGGACATGGACTAATTGTTTTAAAGATGGTTAGTGAACCATTAGGACACTTGTTTTCATGCAGCTATCATTGTACAATGATATAATGTCCAAATGTGTGGTTGTTATGATGATGGAACGATAGGCTCTTAGCAGCTGCATGCACCTATCGTTCCAAGAGAGGGAATGACGGGATGTTGCCTAATGTCTTTTGCTCTTTCTCTCTCTCTCTCCCTCTCTCTGTCTCTCTCTCTCGGCCTCTCTCTCTCGGCCTCTCTCTGCCCCCCCCCCCCCCCCCCCATCCATCCCTACCACCACCTTTTAACCTAATACCATGCCCATGTTGTGTTTAAGTCCCTTTTATAGAGTGTAGGTGCCCCGCCAAATACTGTTCATAGACACTTCTGGACAAGTCAGCCCTATTCATGTGATTATTTAGACTGGCAATCCCGTGGAAGGTAAACCCTGTCCGTAAGGTTCCCCGGCATGGACTGACAGTGGTCATAACATGCAGTGCTATCATTAATTGTTCCGGTCTTCGCTATGAGTGTTAATGCCTAAGCCCTCAACTCCCACAGTCTTCTCCTGCCATTCCCTAAAGGACACCCACAGACACAAGTGCAAACAAGTGCAACCGGTCCCACACCCTGCCGCGGGAAGCTAGCCTAAGCAACTGCCGTCAGCAGTCCACCCAATTGGATCCAGGCTAAAGGAGCCAAAATGGATTCCGACAGGGAAAGAGGAGCTTCCCCGCCCGTCAGAAGAGAGGCCCTGACTGCACTTTGCCACCTGTGGATCGTCCAGCTTCCTGTCACAGGAGACAGAGCCCCCGCACGCCGTGCACAACTGGTAGAGACACTGTGGAGTAGGTTGCATTTCACTCACGCAATTGCAACACTAATGGAAAAAGCACTGCATGTTACCCAAGTCCAGGGAACTTCTGGTCCCTTGCCAGTCTAGATACCCGGACACTGGAGAAGGAAGAGACTGAACCAGGGTGTCATAACAGCAGCGACACAAAAGAGTGTCTAATAGAGATATGACTCTAGATCACAAAGGGACTATTAAACTGGGCATGGACTAAATGTTTTAAAAATGGTTGGTGAACCATTTGGACAGTTGTTTTTGTTGTTAGCAGGTAACTGCATCTTCAATGTCCAAATGTGTAATGTGATTCCTATTTGGTGATGTAAGAATAGGTTTTTAGCAGGTGCATGCACCTATTCTTACAAGAGAGGGATGTAGGATATCTAATATTTCCCCCCTTCTCTCTATCTCTGTCTCTCTCTCTCATTCTCAACCCCCCATCAAAGATAAGCC